>JAPDPK010000008.1:9482500-10682500 GCA_031772115.1 Heritiera littoralis | reverse complement strand
GATATGATCATTAAAAATTACCTAACAAACATTATTAACTATCCATTTTCTCTGGCTGCCATAACTAACAGAATTCTTTTAAACTTCCTGCTCTTGCCAGGGGCAATTCGAAACATGCAAGTACATAAATTTATGAAAATTAGACTCAGCAAACTTTAAAAACTAGTATTAGAAAAGATTCATTAGATCATGTTGAAAGCATACAAGTTCATGCACTTAATGAGATTGTTTCTATGATATATTTCCTTCCTCAAAAACCCCATTTAAAAATGGGTGACAAAGCTTTCTTTAACAGGGAAATCTTGATCCACATTAGTTAGAATCCATAGGAACAAACAACTCAAATGTTTTTAGAGAATTCAATAACCAATATCACAACAGCAATACAACAAAAAGAAGACAAATTCGGACAGTCAGAAACAAGAACTACTATAAGAGATCACTCACATTTCAAAGAATTAACAGCCTGAAATGTAATACATATCAATGACATATAATATACATAATAGTAAGCAAATTAAAATGAATTATATCAAGTTCTATAGAAAAACAAGTAGAGAAACAATAACTGACTTTTTCTTGTCAATATCAGGCACATCACTCTTCTCCGCCCTTTCAACAATCACCTACATCAAACAATCGAACATCAATGCACCATTTTAATCATAGGAGAAAACAAACTAAACTTGCATTAAGAGACACAGCAACCAAACATTGCATACCGGGATTCTGTCCGGATACTTTTCCCTAATGCGAGCAGCTTCAGCCTGCCTCCTTTCTGTCACAATAAAATAAAAAAATTAAAAAAAAAATTTTAATCACAAAAAATAACATGATAACCCCCTTTTTCCAAACCCTAATTATCAATTTTTTTCACTCAATTGGGTGTTCAAAATTGTCTCTATTCCCGGAAAGCAACAGCAATATAACAACAAGGAACTGAAACAAAAAGAGAGAAAGGAAAAAGACCAAGATAAAAGAAAGAAATTTTCGAGGGTTGTAATTGATTAATTGGGAATATTAAAATTAGGGTTTCACAAGAATTTCAATGGGAAATTTTAAAAAATAAATGGAAAAATTAAGAAGAGACAGACGAACCCAGAGGGTGTTCCAACTTAAAGGAGCTCCTGGCCATGGTAAGAAAATCTGCAATCAAAAAGAGAAGGAAATAACTGAAACAATCAATCAATCAATCAAATATAGTATAAATTAAACAATTAAAATTTTAAAATCACGAAAAATAAAGGGAAAGAAGAGATCAAGAAACAAATAGGGGAATGTCGCATACTGAAGGAGAGAGAGACTAAGAGTGAATTTGGGTCTATGAAAAAATAGAAGAAAAGGAAAATAAAGAGAGAAAGAAATCTCTAAGTAAAATTCTCATTCAGAGATTGGTTAGCTTCTGGAAGAAGTTTATTTGTTGACACGTGTAGAGTCCGCTATGCGCATGCCAAAGCGAGTTGAGTTCATGAGTTCGGATAAAGTTGGATTTTGGTATGGTTGCCGGTTGGTATGGTTAGTATGGAGTCGAACTCAATAAATTAAATTGTTAAGTGAGTTGAGTTTGTGTGATTTAATGCTTGATTTGAATAATTGAAATATATAAATGAGTTTCAATTATATTTATATTGTTATAGTTATTAATTTATGATTTTATTTTAACTACTTATAAAATATTTTCAATTTAAATTCAAATTTGAATAAAAAATAATCAAATTTGAAATTGAATATGAAAATCAAATTCGTTTTTTATTTAATTAGTGAGCTTAATTGAATAAATTCAAATAGTTTAATTTTCATCTTAAATCGAGTTCAGACTAAAATTATAATATTTAATTAAATTTGAATCAAATTTTGAATTTTAAATTTTAAATCGAACTCAATTTGAACTTGTTATTGTATTAACTTGATGTCATTGGATTAAACTTTAATTACATCTTTAAATTGTCACAAACCCAATTTTGATCCAAGCGTCTGCTGATAATACAATTGAACCAAATTATTCAATTCGAAATTTAGTGGTACATGATCTCTTTTAAAATGGCTTTTATTAAATTTAATATTATAATCTCAATACATGTATTTTCTTATTTATTTCATTTGCAATTTCGGATAAAAACAAAATACTAATTTTGATTCGATTCCAATCTAGCTTTTTATTTTTGGATCTGCCGATCTATTCTTATTTTTTCTTAATAATTCACCAGTACAAAGATTGAATTGCAATCTAACTTTTGACTTTTGGATCCACCAACTTATTCTTTTTTTTTCTTAATAATTCACCAACAATTTTATATGTTTACATTTATATATAAAACTAAATCGAACCAAATTATGTCATTCTAATATGATTATAGAATTATTATAAACTGTTTTTTCGTTTTATTTTCAAGTAAAAAAATTTTAAATTTGTTCAAATAACTTATTAACAGAATATTTTTCATATAAATTTGATCCAAACTTTTTAAAAACAGAGTGGATTATCTCAAGAAATAAAAATTTAAAGGACTAATTGAATTGATCATTTAGATGAAATACATTATCACATAAGAACTTTAAACTTTAACTTGTATATAACAAGTCAATAAGAAAACATTACTTCTTTTTTATTAGGTTTTCCAAAAATTGTAAAATAAATAAATAAAAAGGAAAGGCAACCCACTAAGTGGTAGTCAGTCCGGTTCGAAATGAGCCACGTGCATGGGTGCAGGCTCAGGCTCAGGCTCTGACTAGCCAGACGAACGGTGAGAGTTTAACCACCATTGGTCATGAGCCCACGCCCAAGTGGTACGCTCCTCAAGGTTCAGTCACTTCTCCAAATGTGACCCATCATCATTTTGGCCCATTTTCTTGGACCCAACTCATTCTCCTCAAGTTGAATGTTTTCTTGTATAATTCTCGAAACGTTCAAAGTTGGTTGCAACATCGTTGGTACAAGCCACTGAAGTTCGTATATCGTGGATAAATATTTCGGATTGAATTCTTTCATTGATAGCTGGTTTGTAAGTGTTGTAAAGCGGGACTAAGGTGTTGTCAACTTGAGCATTTAATGCTTCATTTCGTTGGTCAAAAATAGAGGCACCATCTTACCATTTTAAATCATACTTAACAGTAAGTTTGAAAAATTTACAAATGAAAATTTAATAAATTCGTAAATCAAAATAATGATGGACAGTTTGTCTCACATCGGAGGTGAGATCATTTTTTCTCCTTTTTAAACTTTTATGAACCCAAAAAAAAAGTTAATTTAGATATTTATTTTTATAATAAAAAATGAAAGTTGAGATGATTTGTCTTGGAATTCAATCTTTACGGTATTTCACAACTCTGGCAAAGGAATGTTGCCATTTTGGACCACTTTTTGTGGCCATGTCTGGGTTCTTTGCTGTTTGCTGAGCAGTTTATGTAAAGGCCTAGAGTCTTTGGAGTTGAAAGCCAGGGGCATTAGACATACAAGAGGCAAGAAAGGGAAGCATGGCTCGGAGCTTGAAGGAGCTTTCTGGCTTACAAAAAGAGGTGTCTGGCTACGGCAAAGGAGCAGAAATCAAGACTATACACAATTTGGAGATGTGCCATTATGCTGCTATATTGGCATAAGTATAGTGATAAATAATCTTCGATTTCCAATTTTTTTTTCTAGTTTCCTGATAAATAATGCTCAACTTGTCCTCCATGTCACGTTATGAAACGATATCAATAAAATTTAAGACTATTTGCTTGCTTTTTCTTGAATGTATGCCACCGTGCCAATTAATAATTTGATGCTATATTTAAAACTTATTTTGATGATTATGTGTTTTTTGTGTTAAATCGTAAAAAATATGAAAATTATCATAACAACATTCCCTTCGCTCCCTTCAAATTATATTACTTCAACTTAAATTGAATAATTCCTGAATATCTAATGTGTTTATGTTGTGTAAAATATGAAAATTTTGTAAAAATAAATTAAACACAAAATAATTTTTAAATTTTAATTAAATTTCTATATATAAATTTGACCAAATTTTAACCTGTCTACCCAGCTTCTTTTGTTGTGGAGTAGTCAGAAAAGTTGAATGCAACTTCTTTCAATCATTTTCTCTCTCTTTCTCTGTATTTCTCAACAAATTGTAAAGACATCCGCACGGGCACGGCCACGGCCACGGCCCCTTCCTCTCCCTTGGTCTACTTTCCAACATTGAACATGTCTGCCAGTCTCTCCAATAAATTTTGCGGTCCCTTTTTCAGCTTTCAAAGACTTGTACGAGTTTTAGAGTCACATTTTCTTCTTGCTCGTTTTCTAGATTCTTCCTTGTTAACCCATGCTTGATCAATTTATTGAGATATTGACTGTTTATTGATTGAGCCCCAATGTCACGTGTCACTGTTCTTGGTTCACTTCTGGACAGGAAGATTCGAACCAACTTCAACCGTACTCATGAGTCATGTCTTGGTAATGTTGGGCTTACAGGGCTGTCAATTCAACAACCTGTTTATAACCATTGCCACCAAGTTCTCTTCAATGGCGGTGTTTCCTGAAGCAGTTCCATTTTCTACCAGTCATCTACGTATCTTAGAAACTTCATCAAAAGAAACTAACCACCGATGAAGTATGCAAATCTTACTTCTGAATTCTCATGGTACTTCCATTGTACTGCAAATACAATTTAACCAAATCCTACATGGAATTCAAAACTTAGGTTAATTAGGAAATGAAAATTTTGGATTTTCCCACTCTTGGTATTTGGGTTTAGAGTACAAAACAATTTTGGGGAACCACATGTAAAGTCAGCATCACCATTCAAGCCACTGTAACATATGGAATCTACTTGGACAATGGAGAAGAAGCCAGAAGGTTCAAAGGATCAGCTTTCTATTATTGTCGTGCCAAGCAATTAAAAAAAATAGGCAGAAGCTTTAATCCCATAGTAGATACTAAAGGAATGGTCACCGAATATACAAGTGGTGATGCTACAAGGCCCAATAAGCCACTTTTGTGAAAAAAAGATAACAATCACGTGAAAAATAATATCAGAATAACTTTTAACCATTCGATTTGAGATTCAGTAAAAGAGAAAATCACGTTACACTCTATAAAAAATAAGCAAAATGTTTTGATCTTACATCGGATACGAAAAAAAAGATTCTTAAACATATAAGTAGTGACACCCACATCAGATAAAAAAGAAAAAGTTCTTAAATGTTTAAATAGCGGCGCTACACACCTATTTTGTGGAGAGGAGGTAATGGCTATATGACAATATCATTTTGCTTAATTCCTCTGAAGTCTTACCATGTGCAAGACAAGGCTACATGATTGGTTCCCACCATCAACTATACAAGAGTCATTGTCTCACTCGTATAATCTTGTTTCATTCTCAACATTTTGTTAAAGCCTTTTAAGCTAATGAAATCTTTAAAGAGAATGTTTTGCTTATAGTTGCAGAAATGGATGATCAAGGACAAAAAAGGGTACCAAAAATATATCGTATTATTATGAGCTTTATGGAACTGTAACTTACAAATTGGCAATGGTGGTGGGTGGTGACAGCCGCTTCCATTTCGGGCAGCTATAGGCCACACTCCACTTCTACTAAAACCGTAAAGGCCCCCATTTCAATGCTCTCACTTTCTCTCCGGTGATCTAACATTTTCTATACTCTTTAAACTACAGAAAAAGATTTCGCACATCTGTTCATCATCCTAGCTTATCATCCTCCAGACTCTCGAGTTAGGAAGAACACGAAGCTGCCTATTGGAAACTAGCACCCCACAAAGCATTCTCACCTTCCCCACACCGCCGATGGACCTCTTTGATCCTATCTGCAGACCTGCAAATTCCACTGCAGCTCCAATCAAAGGAAGCTACACAGATGTTGCCAGCTTGGGCCTTCCACTCACAATCTGCATTTAGAATACATTCTTAGACCAAGCAGATTTCAGAGTTTGTATCGAGCAAAAAGGGAAAACGTAGTAAGCAGCTTTCATGAGAGCTAAACATAACTTCCGTGAAGTAGAAACACTTAGCACTCTCTATGACCTTCCATAGAGTTGCCTATATGATAGTGATTTATAAAAATATGGACATAAATCCAAGCAAAGGCAAAACATTTATGTATAGTTTGCTTTATCGAATGATGAATGCCATCACCAGAAATGCGCCCCCCTTGAAAGGATGGATTTAAATGCATCATACAATGCTCAAGGGGTCTCAGCAGGAGATTCAACGTATAAGTAATACTTCAGTTAGGCAACTCAGCTTCCATGAAAGTATATACACAAACATTTGGCACTTCAGGTTTTTGGAGTTTACCATATCTCACCAGGTTTCAGAATTTATACGACAATGGCTCACCGGCAGCTTGTCTATGACATGAACCAGTATTCTCACCAACAGTAATTTTAGTTTGAGTTAGACTTTACATCATCCTCTTCTATTCAAACTAATCAAAACAGTAGGCTCCTAGAACTGCCACAAGCAGCCTTCCTCTTTCTTTCGATATAATAACTACCATAATTCAAAATATTATGGACCATTTAGGACTTTACCAGGGGGTGTGCCACAACACAATCTGCGATCATCAATATGCTCCACATCAAGTCCTATAAACCAGGATCCCAGTGAAACATCCTCGTTAGCATACTTGTGCAGAACGTGCCTGACATAATCATGCATATACATAATCATCATTAGTACAGAAATGACAACACTGAGGGGCAGATCTTCAGATTCAAGCAAACACGGCTCTTGGATCTTACTGGTTTATTGATATATATGAGGCCAAATCTTTTGAAATGGCATACAACTGTCCGGTAGCGTGCCGGAAATATTTGTTTCCCGTCTCGCCAAATTTCCAGTGTTCAGGTTCATGGTATCTCACCCCCCTATTCCATGACATAACAAGTAAGAAAACCAGTATACTTTCTCAAAAATCTTTTGCTGAAGAAAAGGAACTATGTAGATAATCCAGCTCACTTTTGAGAGAGGACAGGACCAGATTTCATGCACCCAATATACACACGAGGTTTCTTTCGATGCCTAACCAGAGTTTCTCCTAGTGTTGCTGCAACAATTTTAATTTAGATCAAGACTTAAATGACAAAGAATTAATGAAACAATTTTGAACTAAAATTTAATTACAGTTCAAGCAACAAATATCATAATTCTCATAGGAAACGTATAAGATAAACATTGATCTTCAACAGAGAAGGTTACACAAGAGAGTAAATATGAGAAATACTAATCCTTTGTTGATTGTGAACTTAATTTAGTAAACAAATCACCAAACTTACCTACATTTACATGGACATCATCATCAACTTTGACATAAAAATCTGCATCCCATAAAGCTACAGCAGTAGCAAAATATATCTTAGTTTTTGCAGACAATTCAAGGTACCCTTCAACATGGTCCTGCTTACATGTAAAACAACACATTACTCAGTTCACTTATCTATTCTTTTCTCAGAGTAAATAGAAATGGAATGATCTTAGAGAAGCAAGCATATTATAGCAGAATAGCCTATAGAAAAAGAGATCAACAATGGTTAAAACACCTACCAGCCTCAAGAAGTCTCCATGCTTCTTATCCTCTGCTTCAATTGCTCGGTCCAAAATACCACCTGTCATGGCGCTGGATAATAGAAAAAACGATTACATAAAAGCCTAAGAACAGTGGAAAATGTGATTGTTCCCAAAGGGAGGGCTGCAATTTTACAATGGCGTGCTCGAGAGGAGGATCAGCATGCCAAAGTAAGAAAAAAATGCTGAAGGATATGATACTTGTTCACTTACAAAAATATACAATAAAAGGAGAATTAAACTCTCACCCATGACCAATAACAAAGCGAACAATAATGCCCTTTTCATCCTCCAATTTCTTCCTCTTTTCAACTATTTTCCATCAGTTTAGAAAGGAAAGAGAAAAAACGGATTTAATTCAGCAATCACAATGGCATGAAAACATTAAGAAAGGTGCTGGTGTGTGTTAGCAAATAGGGTAAGGGAAGAAAGGGTCAGAAAGAATCAATCCAACAACCTTGCGGCATCCATGTAGCACGAACTGAGTCTCTTCTTTTCCTGCTGCTAAAAGCAGTATTGATTCCTATAACCATCAGATACTTTCTCTTCCTAGATGATTCAGGTCTACTCACTTCAGTGGATGATGGAGAACCACTGAGCAAGGACTCTTGTACTGCCCTTGCAGCAGCTAATTCCATCTCTAAGTTCGAAATGGTCTTATCCAATGTCCTAAATCGAAAACAACATGATAATTAAGCTCATTGATCAAACCACTTTCAATCTCAAATCAAGCATAAATAGAGAAAAGCAACACTTACTGAATGGCATGGTGAGTCTTAAAAACCTCCCCAATAATGTCCTTGGATACATACTTTTCTTCTTTCTGATACAAACAAAGGAAACCAATTGGCTTAAAAAATGCAAAACTTCGGCTGATTTATATTAGGAGTCAAGACACTCACAGCTTTTAGATCACAACCCTCAGAAATTAGTTTTAATTTTTCAGCTTCTACCGCAGTTGTTCGCATGATACCTTTAGATTCAGGAGCAGTCCCAATCCTGTCACCAATTTTATAAAGCAATAAGCCATCATATTCATATCTTACCTCAATAACATTTACAAGGATAACAAATGAATCATAATTTTTAACTGTAATCCAAAATAAAAACCAGTCAAACAATATTTATAGAGTCAAGGTTCCTTATTGGAACTATTTAATTCTTGTCCACAATGATTTCAAAGATGTAACATTCATGAGAAAAAAAACAAAACAACATTAAAAGCCGCACAAGTAGATAGAAGCATTATAACTCAAACAGTTAATAAGTTTATATGCCTCCACAAGCTCATTCAAAGAGCCTCGTTTACAAATATCAGATGTTAAACCAGTATTATAGCTATGTATAGCATGTGTCAGAGTTCTTCCTGCCATGAAATGTTGAGAATAGCTTGAATGCTAATTATGAATGCAGATTTCACTGGCCAATGGATGACAAGACTGCAATTTTTTTATTCGAATTTATAAATAAAAATAGCGAACTGAAAAAGCTGAATCTTTGTATCAAAGACTCAATATCACATCAGACCAGTATTGTTTGTTTCCCTAATATAAATATATTTATATATATATTTATATGTTAAGCTTGAATAACAGTGATGACAACAAATTCTTAATAATTCAAAACAACCCATCTTGAGAAATAAGCAAAATCTATTTCCAAAACAAAGTAACATAGTTTCACCATTAAAAAAGGCAAATTTTAGCTAAAAATAGATCTTAAAACTAGATTAAAATGAAACCAAGTTTTGGTTTGAAGAAATGGAAAAAGCCAAGAGTTTTGAACTTCGAGAATTCAATGAAACTGAAAAAAAAAAAAAACAAGAAGGATGAGAAATGGATACCTATTGGTGAAGAGCATTCCAGCACAGAAGCAGCCCAAGCAGAGAAGAAAAGTCCATTTCTTTGATATAAAACTTCTAGTAGACTGCTCACCTTTGCTTTTAAAAGACATATTTTTGAAAACTTTCAATCTAAATTCCTTGTATATCTCCGCCGCTAGCTATCACAAGAGACAAAACCCATATGCAAAAAAGGAAGCTTGAACCAAATCAACGTGACCCAGTTGCAGAAAATGACTTCCTCCAAATTTGAGAAGAAGAGAAAGAATCAGAAACAGAGTGCTCTGTTTTATTTTTGGCTTGTTAGTTGTTCCTTTCTTCCTCTGTTTTTTGTCGGCTCGCTTGCTTGGCTGCTTCTCTCTATATATTCTCTCTCAACGTCTCAACTTTGCAGGCAACGGACGTTGAACAGAACTGAGAGACGACCCACTACTAACCGTTCTTCTCTTCTCCTTGTACCACATTTACCAAACCATTCCTTTCTTTTTTAATTACAAATATTTTCATCCGTTTTTACCGTTTAATATTAATCTTACTCAAAATTTAATTATAGTTAAGACTCTTCACTCTTTCTCAAAAATATATTTAGTGAGGTTCAAACTCGATAACTTTTTTCATAAACTCAATTTATATTACCAATTGAGTCACAACCCATAAATACCAAACCATCCTTTCTTTGATTTTATATCATTTTATTTGAAATTTGATAAAAACTAAAAAGATATTTTGTATCCTGTGTATTGATACAAATTTTGATTTTTTTTATTTTTATATTTTACATAATACGAACACATAAAATATATATGAATTACTGATCTATTAGTACATGACACAATCCTTTACAAATAAAAAAATATATTCTAAAAAATAAGATTTAATAAATTAATAACCAAATAAAAAAATTTTACTTGTCATTGTATAAAAATAGAAATGAACTATTTTATTTATTAATACATTAATACTATATAGTATTATTTTCTTAATCCAATTTTAAAAGCTACCTTCCTAATTGATTGTCAATTAAATCAATGCACGTGGCTCAAGTCACCACATTCTTTTGTGATAAAAACAGCAAGCCACTATTTTGTCAAAATTAAAAAAGTCATCACATCACTGTGACATTTATGCCCTTATACCCTTTTTTTTCATTCTACATAAGAAAAGAAGAAAATTTTGGGAATTTACACTCACTTACAAATTAATGCCTAATTTATGTGAAATCTCTCATTTATATTTAAATTATCCTACATATTTAAATTGTGTTGATGAGTTTCTTTGAAAGAAATTGACAAAAAAAATCCATGAATGGGATTTCCACTTAGAAAAATATTGGATTCTTGTACATTGTAAGATTAATAGTAATCCGTCTCTCTTTGAATATAAATGATATAAAGAAAGTGAGAGAACCATAATTTATTGATTAATTATAAATTGGATAGAAAAATGTGTAGTTAAATTTATCATATACTTATATATATATATATCTTTTTAAATTAATGAGATAGGTAATAAGATTATTATTCAATATATTATCAGTGAAATATTTAGATTTGACAAGTGAGATTAAGACAATGACATATACTCTTTAAGAATATTTAAAAAATAAATAAAAATAATGTGGTATCGTATCATCATTTTTATCTTGTTTGTAAATTTTGAAAACGCTACTAATAGTGTATTGTATTTTTATTTTATAAAAAATTAACTTTTGGTACATAGAAAAAATATATAATTTTTTTTGAAAAATTATTTCATTTGGATTGTGAAAATCATCTAGTTAAAATGTTTAACATTAATTTACTTGAAAGGTATTTTTTTTATTTAAATTACATCCATTTTGTAACTAAAATAAGGTCCAGGAGTTTTTCATTAAAAACTTTTAATTTATAAATATATATATATATATATATATATATATATATATAAAAACTCGATCCAATTTATATGACGAAACTGGCCTCCAAATATCCCCGTCTTCTAAGGGCACCACTCTGCCAGAGGGCACATGTTCCTTTCAAGTGGGCGGTTGAAATTTGAAACGAACATCTAAGTTAAATATCATTTTAACCACATCGTGACACGTCTCAGACTTCCTCGTGAGGTGGGACCCACGGCATACCCTTGGCCTTTGCTGTCTTTCGCAGCATCCACGTGCCCTAAAATGCATGTGTGTCGAATGATTAATGGACATGGACAAGATCTAGTGAAGTACTGAAGTGCTTTATCCAATTGTTTTTTGCCACGTGGTGACTTGTACCTCTTCTCACATGTACTCGACTATCTGACTTTTGCAATTATCCCATTCTGACACTATATTATTTTTTTTCAGTTAATTTTTTATTTATTTTTTTGATCAGAAATTTTTTATATTTAAAAGTAAAAAATTTTAATTTATAAAATTAAATTTAAATTTATCATATATTTTATTTATTTTATTAATATATCTTAAATATATTTATCATTTTTTTGTTACAAAAAAAATATTAAATAACTGAAGATGAAAGTGTTTGAATTTGAACTCAAGACTTACAATATGTCACAACTCATCTTTAACCACTAAATCAAGAGGTTGTTGGCATATATTTATCATTTTACTAATATCATAAATAATTTTTTTAAATTTTACTTACATTCTATGAGATATTTTCTCAAAATTACAAATTTTTACATTTTAAAAATAAAATATATCATTTTTTAAACCAATGCTCAAAATCGAAATATACGTTTCTTTTTTTTTTTAATTATACCATGATGAAATGTAATAAACGGTGAGGAAATTCTATTCCAAATTTCTAATAGCAAACAAAATATACTTACAAAATGCTTCAAATTTATTTAATCTTAATTCGGGATTAGCTCGTAAAAAATAAAAAATAAAATCTGTTATAGGTATATTTTCATAATTATTATTTTTCTACACCAATATTTACTGTTTGTAACCAATATCATTACTATAATTTAGTTTGTAACCAGTATCATTACTATAATTTAATATAGCAATTACTAATTCTATGTAAAAATTATTATTCTCCCGCCCCCATTGCCTTTCTGTTTCTCTATCTGCACATAATTAACGACTGAAGTTATTTATGCATATGCATTTTTTATGCAGACATGTGATCTTTACTCAGCCTATTATTGTGACATTGAATAGTAATTTTAAATTTTTTTGCATGGATGGTATTTTATTTGTTGGTTTTTTTTTATGTTATACGATTAAATCATGAATCCGAAATTTAGTCCAATTAACTCGTTCCTTTTATAAATAATTTAAAATTAATTTGAATTTTGAATTTTTATATTTACATTCTTTATTTTTAAAAAAAATAAATCATTTTTCCTAATAGTAGGGCCCGAACAAATCCAAGCCAGATAAAAGAAAATATCAACTCTGAAAACCAAGAATAGAAAATCATATGGCCGATCTGTCGTAGCATATGATAGAATTTGGGGTTGCAAGAATTTTCACAAGCCTTCATGTGTCTCTCCTACGACTATTTCCAACGATATGTATATGTGTCAAGCTTAATTTGGCAGTATTCATTCATATCGGGAGGTGGAGAGATACAAAAAATTTTCCCTATTCGGATTCATTCATACAATAATTTTCTCATTTTTTTAATCTTTTTAGTAATAATTATGTCAAATTTAAAGAATGACCTAAATGATCTGAATCCTTAAATACAAAAAAAAATACTAATACAAGTTTATATTTAATACATTATTAATATATAAGATATTTATATATCATGTATTGACAGTGTATAGTTTCTATACACTGTCAATGAACCAGAGGTTGACACTGAAGTTGCAGAAGAGATAAAAACAAAAGACAACAAACAGAGGAAGAAAAAGCACTTATATGGCTGGAAACAAATAACGATAATTACATTAATAGACTGAATAACAACTGCCTATTTATAATAGGCGGACAAAACAAAAACTCCTATTCTCTAGCCACTACAAACTGAAAACTAAAAATAAGGAAACATGGCTATCAGCAGCCACAATAGTAGGACGCATAAACTCCACTAACTAGGACCCATTCAAAACAATTAGCTTCAGAATCGGGATTAACTCCAACATCCCCACCTTAATCCTGATTCGGTAGAGCAGATATTCCCATCATACCCTTCAACTTAACAAAAGCTTCATACTTCAAAGGTTTAGTGAGGATATCAGCAACCTGTTTTTCAGATTTGCAGTACTTCAACTCAATCAGACCTTTGTCAATTAAATCTCGCAAATAATGATATCGTATGTCAATATGCTTGCTCCTTCCGTGTTGGACTGGGTTCTTTGCCAAGTTAATAGCTGAAATATTATCAACAAAGATCTTCATAGGTTCTTCAATTGGGACACGAACTTGATTCTTCAAGCTTTGCAACCATATTGCTTGACATGCAGTTGAGGCAGCTGCCACATACTCTGCTTCACAGGTTGAAAGTGCAACAATAGATTGCTTTTTTTGATGACCATGAACAAGCTGTACTGCCAAAATTAAAGCAATAACCAGTAGTGCTTTTACGATCATCTAAGTCTCCACCCCAGTCACTGTCAGAATAACCTACAAGAGCACAATTGCTAGATGAAGAGTAAAATAGACCATGATCAAAAGTACCCTTTAGGTACCTCATAATTCTCTTGGCAACTTGCAAATGAGATTGACGAGGAGACTCCATAAACTTGCTAATCAATCCAACACCATAAGAAATGTCAGGACGTGTGCATGTGAGATACCTTAGACTCCCAACAAGTTGCTTGAATAAAGTGGGATTAACATGTGCTTCAGTACCCTCCTTGAACAACTTAGTTCCAACCTCCACAGGAGTTCTTGCTGGATTGCAATTCTGCATATGAAACTTCTTCAACAGTTCAGAAGTATACCTCTTTTGACAGATAAAGATCCCATCTTCTCTTTGTATCACTTCTATACCCAAAAAGTAAGACATTAAACCAAGGTCTGTCATCTCAAATTCCAGCATCATAGACCTCTTGAAGTCTTCAATCATTTTGGTGCTGTTGCCTGTAAATATTAGATCATCAACATAAAGGCAAAGTATCAAAATATCACCAGATCCATTAATCTTCACATATAAAGCATGTTCAGATGGACATTTCTTGAATCCAGCCTTGACAAAGAATGAATCAATGCGCTTGTTCCATGCTCGTGGTGTTTGCTTCAGACCATAGAGTGCTTTCTTCAATCTGTACACCTTATCTTCACATCCTTCTTTCATGAATCCTGGTGGTTGCTTAACAAAAACTTCCTCTTCAAGAGGACCATTCAAGAATGCTGACTTCACATCCATTTGATTAATCTTCCAATGATTTTTTGCAGCCCAAGCTATAATGAATCTAATGGTCTCCATTCGAGCTACTGGAGAGAACACCTCCTGATAATCATGGCCAGGACGTTGTTCAAACCCTCTTGCCACCAATCTTGCTTTATGCCTTTCAATCTCTCCACTGGACTTCATCTTTGTCTTGAAAACCCATTTGACATCAATTGCTTTTTGACCCTGTGGTAAATCAGTAAGCTCCCATGTGTTGTTCTTCTCAATTGCCTTCATCTCCTCAAGCATGGCATTCACCCATTTAGGATCTTGAATGGCTTCTTAAAAAAACACAGGTTCTAAATCTGCGAACATGGCAAAGTGCACCAGATTTCCATCATCATCAATAGCATCATCAGATGTTACCTCATAATCCCGTAAAGTGACTGGTGGTTGTCTTTGTCTCCTCAATCTTCCAGCTTCAGCAAGAGAATATGTCATGGGAATTTCTGGGGTAGTAGAACCTGATGCAGTAGCTTCTTCATTAGTATTGGTTGTTGAAATTTGAGAATCTTCTTCAAGAATAGTGACAGAACGCCTTCGGGAGTCATTGTTTGTATCCAAATCCCATCTCCAAGCTTCATCTTCTGCGAAAGTCACATCCCTACTGACAATCACCCTTTTAGTCACAGGATTGAACAACTTGTATCCACCACGAGTATACCCAACAAATATGGTCTTCTCTCCACGGTCATCTAGCTTTGTCCTTGTTTGTGCTGGCACATGAGCAAATGCAATAGAGCCAAACACCTTAAGATGCTTCACACTTGGCTTGAAACCACTCCATGCTTCTATAGGAGTAATATTTTGAAGACTTCTTGTTGGAGACCTGTTTAACAAATAAACAGAACAGGAAACAGCTTCACCCCAAAAAGAATTTGGCATTCCCTTGGCCTTTAAGATGCTCCTCGTCATGTCCATTATGGTTCTGTTCTTCCTCTCGGCAACTCCATTGTGCTGTGGAGTGTATGGACATGTAACTTGATGTTGTATTCCCTGTTCTTCACAATGCTCATGAAATTCATTAGAGGTATATTCACCCCCGCCATCAGTCCGTAAGGTTTGGATACGATGCCCACTTTGTCTTTCAACATGAGCCATAAACTTCTTAAAACAACTCAAAACTTCAGACTTATTTTGGAGAAGTAAACCCAAATTTTTCTAGTAAAATCATCAATGAAGGTAAGAAAATACCTATTGTTACCAGTTGATGTAACACTCATTGGGCCACAGACGTCAGAATGAACAAGCTCCAATGGCATTTTTGCATGCCAATTCTTTCCAGCTACAAATGGTGACCTGCTGTGTTTTCCAAGAGTACAAGCTTCACACAATTGCTCTGGATGATTTATACTAGGCAAGCCCTTCACCATATTCTCTTGAGCAAGCAACTTCAAACTACGAAAGTTTAGATGACCAAAACGAAGATGCCATAACCAAGAATCATCTTTCAAAACAACACTAAGGCAAGTATAAACCTCACTGGCAATGTCAACTCGAAACATACGATTCTTTGATAGAGGAGCCTTAAGAATAAGTGTACCTTTTACATCAAAAATGGAGAGTTGATTATCACGTAGGAGCATATCATAACCTTTTTCCAACAACTGACCCAAGCTAAGCAGATTGCTCTTCATATCTGGCACATAAAACACATCTGAAATGTAATTATGATCTCCATTCTTCAGCTTGATGAGAATTCTCCCTTTTCCC
The DNA here is from genome assembly GCA_031772115.1 of Heritiera littoralis. NCBI lineage: Eukaryota > Viridiplantae > Streptophyta > Magnoliopsida > Malvales > Malvaceae > Heritiera > Heritiera littoralis. Next base: position 10,666,047 of record JAPDPK010000008.1, on the reverse strand, counting down.
ATCACCGGTACAGTGCTTTCATCTACAAATTTGACCTTGGATCGATACGACTCATCAAGATCAACAAAGAACTCCTTCTTTCCACACATATGATTAGTACATCCAGTGTCAAGAAACCATGTGTGATAGTTCGATGCCTCATTTGTTGATGTAACCATCAAAAGAGCATGATCTCCACTATCATCTTCCTCTTGAACATAATGAGCCTTTTGATTATTCTGCTTATATCTGCACTCACTGGAATAATGACCACGTTTATGGCAAGAATAACACTCAACATGAGATTTGTCATACCTTCCTCTACCATGACCACGACCACGACCTCTTGTATTCCGCCGATGGCCAAAGTTTGATTTTTCTTGGTCATCACCACCTACTCCGTAATTGTTTTTATTATTACCGCGACCTTTGTTGAAGTAGAAACCACGTCCTCGTCCTCGACCACGAGAACCACCATGCTTTTGACTTGTTTCACCACCTTGATTACCTTTGATAGAAACTTGGCTTTGGAAGGCTTGCTCAATCGGTTTCTCTGTCTGCTTCTCATTCATTCTTTGCTCATGTGCTTCTAATGAGCCTGATAACTCATCAATAGTCATCTGGGACAAATCATGGGCTTCTTCTATTGCTGCCACAATGTGCTCAAACTTTGGTGTGAGTGTCCGCAAAATTTTCTCCACTTTAGCCTGCTCTTTGTACTCCTCGCCATATATTTTGCTTTTGTTTGTCAAAGCAAGAACTCGACTGATATAGGTGGCAATAGTCTCAGAAGACTCCATTTGTAGGAGCTCATATTGACGTCTTAAGGTTTGGAGTTTCACCTTCTTAACTTTCTCTGCACCTTTGTATGCTGTCATCAAGATATCCCATGCTTGCTTTGATGTAGTTGCATCTGCAATCTTCTCAAACACTTCATCATTCACCCCTTGATGGATGAAATATAATGCCTTCTTGTCCTTTTTCTTACTCTCACGGTGGGCTAGCTTTTGGGCATCATTGACATTTTCTGCAATTTCAGCAACTCCATTCTCCACGACACTTAGCAATTCGTGGTAATCAAAAAGTACCCTCATTTGCACACACCATCGGTTGTAATTTTTGCCATCCAAAACAGGAACCGAAATCTGAACAGGACCATTCATTGAACCTGCTCTGATGCCAATTGAAGTTGCAGAAGAGATAAAAACAAAAGACAACAAACAGAGGAAGAAAAAGCACTTATATGGCTGGAAACAAATAACGATAATTACATTAATAGACTGAATAACAACTGCCTATTTATAATAGGCGGACAAAACAAAAACTCCTATTCTCTAGCCACTACAAACTGAAAACTAAAAATAAGGAAACATGGCTATCAGCAGCCACAATAGTAGGACGCATAAACTCCACTAACTAGGACCCATTCAAAACAATTAGCTTCAGAATCGGGATTAACTCCAACAGACACCTCATCAATAGGCCCTTATGAGCAAATAAAAAGATTTATTTATATTTACTTTTAAGGCTTGATATATTTTTTTAATTTACCAATTGATAAGGTGTCAACTTCTAATGCAATGACAGTATATAAAAATTATACACTGTCATTGTATCATATACAAACCCATATATAAATTTCATACGCTATCATTTAACCATATTATAACATTTTATTAATCAGTGAATTAATAATATTTATTTATAAAAAAATTTCATACAACTAAAAATGAGCTTTGCAATCCCATGCTGCAGTTCTCTCCATTTTGTTTTTGGGATGAATTGTTTTTGCAGATCCAAATACACTTGCAAAGCCCATAATAAAATAGTGTATGAAATTTATATATTAACAATGCATCAAATATAAATACACGCGTAAACGATACAAACTCCACAAAGGCTAGAAAATTGATCATTGAGTCAAATGGGTGGGGGTGATTCAAGTGAAATTGGATGGCAAGTAAGTAGCTCTCAAACTCATCATGCATTTCAGTTGATGGATTACATTCTGCAGGTTTCTCAACTTACATGAAAAGAAAGTAAGAAACTGTCGTTGTTAGGTGCTTTGCTTGCTATATGTGAATGTGAGTCGTTGTTGCTTTACAACTCTGCTTGTTTAACTGCTTTAAGCAATGCCCCTGCCAAAGCTGCCAGCGCACGAGACCACTTTTTCAACAGAAAAATGGGAAACCCCCAGCTTGCTTGGCTAGCGGGTTGCCTAATTGGCTTCCCTCGTGGTGCACATTATTTTTCTTAGCTAAAGCTAAAAGGTCTAAATTTGTATTATTTATTGTGTTCGTATTTTGCAAAATGCGAAAATCATATAAAGTTATTGTGTCCTATATATTTCATATTTTAATAAAAAGTTAATAAATAATTACTAAAATTCTTTGGAAGTTTTATAAAAGATATATAAATGTATTTTGATCGGAGGTAATTTTTTTTAATTAGGATTCCATCAAAGTTGGTCCCATCTCTACGTATAAAGTAAGTTATCTTCCTCCATCAATAGTATGTAAAAAGATATTATAGAAAAAAAAAGAAAAACACAGTTTTTTTCTTGATCATCTTCTTTAATTTAAGAGTCTTAATGAAATAAGACATGCTTATTATTTACTCTTTATCAAATAAAAATTATTAAGTTTGAAGAGTACATTATTCGAAATAAACATTTATGCAATTAAGGAGCTTTGCATAATATAACTCAAAATTTTTACAAATCATCGTATCGATACATAAATATAAAAGATTTTTTTAATGTTTATCAAATTTATATATATTTTTATTAAATTTTAACTCGTATATATCATTTTTATATTATATATGGCATTGTATATTTTACAAGAAAATATGTTTTCATGGATCTATAATAATGAATGTTTTCTTCTAGCATCTGAGTTAAGTTACTTCATCAATGGGCCTATGATAAGAGCATGATTGCTTATTTGCTTTTAATTGTGTTGTACTTTTCTCGAAGAAAGAAAATCGGAGACTGAGTTCTTTTCTTTTCTTTTTCTAAATTTTTTTACACCAAAAGGGCGATAAAGAAAGGATTCCTATGTAAGCAAAATCTATATAAAGTTGGTAAATTAATTGTTCTATTGTCGTAAGTGAATAAAATAAGATTAACATTGACATAAAAGTGTAAAGATGACTCAAGATGACTCTCTACCAGAAAAAGTAAAGATGACTTCTTATGCACCTCTCACATTGGCTAGAAAATTCATCAGCTGATGAAAAAGCTTCTACTTACCGATAATTTAGCAATAATTCCTTCAAATAAATTATTTTGTTAATGGAAAACTATTAGTAAAAATGATGCATGTTTCTCATTTTCATTTGTTTAAGTTGTAAAAAGTAAGTTTGATAATTTATGTATCTATGTTGTATTTGTTTTATGTTAAACTATATAAAACACGAAAATTAAAAACTCATAAGTCTCACACATGTTCAAATAAGTGAAAATATTTTAGTAGTTGAAAATAAGCTATACAAAAAAAAAAAAAAGCAAGCTCGACTGACGAAAATTGATTTTTAACATGTTAAGAATTTTGTTTATCATTCTTCTTTTTTTTTTTTATATGTTTGTCTTCGGCTTTGTAATTTTTTTCTTTTTAATATAAGCCTTCTTACTTTTTTTTTAAGTTAATGAAAATCATAATTAATTTGATATATGATAACATAGATTTGATAATCTTAAGGACATCACGATGACACAACATGATTATTACAAAAAATAAAAGACGCAAAAACGATATGAGCTAAAATTTGATAATTTCAAATGCTGAAAAAGATTTTTATGAGTATTGATACAAAAATTACGTATTTTACAAGAAAAATATAATTTTACATAATACGAACAAAATTATATATATTAATTACCAGATCTAAAATAAGGAACCATTAATTTGAATATTAAGTAAGTTTTCTAATAAAGAAGTTTCGTGGATTTGGAGTTTTGAAAAGTATAGTCATGTCTTTTTGAATTGCCTATAGGTATTCTTCGTTTTCTAGTTTATTGCATATAAACGAAGTAAAACTGTAAAAGCAATCATTTGTCTTATTCTTCGGGCTTGCTGCAAGCCCATGCAGCTGATACAGTAAAGGAACCGCCTAATGAGGCTTTCTATGTAAGAGGTGGTTCCACATACAGAGCTACTGGACTTCCATAAATGCCAACATCGATGGCCATCTCAATGCACACTCCATTGACTATGCCTGTCGTCAGGAGGTCTCTGCCATTTTTTTAACCAAGGAACCAGCTCCATCCGCTTCAGAGTGCAGTCCATCCGCTCGATTTGGGCACAGAATGAACACAATTACTTGCTGTCCTTTTTTCTTTGCAATGTAAATTTCGAAGCTATTGAGGAATGGAAGTATCAATGCATGTCATGGCTCCGAGAAGGATAATAGTTGTGCTGAAAATGAGACCTAAGGGTATTGATGAAATGAAAGGAAGAGGAGGTTGAGAGAGGGAGGTGAGAGCTTGGGATTACTTGAGATGTGAAAATGAGGCAAATATGGTTGTGTGACATTTTTTAGTCGGCAAGGCTTTATATATATATATGAACTCATTTGACGTGGTTATCCAAGAAGACGTGGTCTTATAGTTATGTCAATCCGATTGAGCTTGGCCTGATTAGCAAGACCTGGGCATGGGTGGTGTGATCTAGCCGACATGCCAACCTGACGTGGTGTGACATAAGTGATCGACCGATCTCAGTTGTGCCTGTGTGATGTGCGTCTCTAATAATGTGCCCATGGTGAGACATGTCAATGATAGACACTTTGAGATCAATTGATGCGCACTTGAGATGACATGTTTATCGAGTCTTGAATTGTTTCGAGATAAAAGATGAATGTTCTATCCTAAAATGCCCCACTCGGATAGCATCTTCAATTACAATGATGTTAGCTCTCATGAGAGAGAGAGAGAGAGAGAGAGTATATATATTTGTTTATGGTTTCAGCTTTTGGCATGTGAAGCTGGAGAAGGGACCAAGGTGCAACATCTAACACACGCATGCATATAAATATTTTTCTGCATATTTTCTTGAGATCTAGTGAGAAATAAAAGGTCTTATTATTAATTAAAGGTAAGTGAACATTCAAGGATATAACTTTGGAAAATAAGGGTGCATATTACATATAAAGCAGTTGAAAGAGTGAATAATATTCTTAGGAGTTAGGATCATTTACTTTTCTATTTGCATCCATACCCACTTCATTTACAGTTAAGTATTTCACCTGACTGGCATCTCATCTTCCATGTTCCACCTTGGCATTACTTCAGCCCTAAAATCAACTATGGAAGGTGGCAGAGGTGCAAATGACACTTCCTTGACGCTATTATCATTTGTCATATGGATTTGGGGAGCTCTCGTAGCAGTATGGAGAAATTTTATAAGCTGTCTGCATCAACTAAATAAAGATTGTGTTGAGTGTTCAATTCCAAAAGTTAGCTCAAAAAGTATAAACATATAAACCAACTTTTTCCACTCTTCCACAACTATGTGAAAAGCTCAACAATCTCCTCTTCACACATCATGTTTTGGGGAGAGTACTTCTTTGTCTGGTACAAAGGGAAATGTTAGTAACCCGAATTATGATATCAGTGTTAGATGTTATTAAACTCTCTCAAATCCAAAAATTAGTTCAAGAGGTGAAACTTTTCTTCACACTCATAAACACATACTCAACTCTTTCCACGACCGATTTGAAAAAACTGAATAGATTAGATGACAGGAAAGTAAATGAGTAAATTAACTTCACTAATGACAACACCAGCAGGCAACCTCAAGTAAAGTGGATACATGCATATTTCTTAATTAATTAGCTCTTCTGTTCGATGTAACCATTAATGTAAATGGTCTTATATCTTAATGTACATCAAAATAATAAATTCCAATAGAATAGACCTACCTGATTTATTGCAATTAAATAGGAAAGGAAGATGACAAGGTCACATAGTAACCAAATGGCAGCAAAGCTAAACAATGTCAATGTCAACTTACCAAGGTTTCAGGGCAGTTCCTCAGCATTCCAAACAATCCAGTACCACTTCTTAACATTCTTTGATAGATCCTCCAGAAAGAGAAAGCAAATATTGCTGTTATAAAAAAAATTCAAATAGAATTGCTAGTTTGTCAGCATAATTAACCATGAAAACTTGGTTTCGGCTAAATCTAGCAATTCATACATAAAATTTGTGTTTGTGTCATGTAAAATTGTAAATGTTCTGTCAAAATTCGTATTCACATACCAAACATAAAACTTATTTTTTAGCTTCTGCCATATTCCTATACAATTTTTACCAATTTTTAGCTTGTATCACCTTTTTGTATTTTATTCGTGTTATGTCTTAGATTACCGGATCTAATTTCAGCCAAATCACAAACTGCCTATGTGGATATATGTGCAATGCATTTGAAGCAATTTTGTTGTGTCGACCACACCTATGCAATAGAGACTGACCAATCCATGAGCAGTGGCGATCAAACTCTTCAACATTGTCACAGATGGTGCAATGGAAACCCTATTGCTTCCCATTAACAGTCATCTTTTTCCTCCTAGTTCCAGTATAACTGCTACCAACACCTCCAAAAGATGATTGTTCTTCCGTGCTTCTAGGAATGATTCCAGGGTCAGTTGCAGAAAAAAGAATCAAGCTGACAATAAACTGCAGTCAAATGCAATGAGGAAAATGATCAGGAAACAAAATTTTTACTCTAGTTTATCATTCTGTGAATGTTGCAATAAGTTTGATTTATGGAGTACTGACCATTATAGTCAGCATACTAGTTGGCCATGGAAGAAACGAAGAAAACAAATTGGGAAACAAGAATTTGGGCCTAAACACTAAGCCCAGAGATGATACTCGAAACGCACCGTTTAACAGTCCACGTAAGCCAAGAGGCCTCCACGCGTACGTTAGCAGGAGCCGCCGTCTCGCCGCAACATTAACCTCTTTCTGGCCGAGAGTGTTCCCCCTCTTTCTCTGGAACTCGAAAGCAAAAATAGAAGAAAAAACAGTTTTTTTTTTTTGTTTTTAACTAGAGGTGCAGAAATGGAGAACAAGAAAGAGAAGATGAAATTATTTCTGACAATCGCATCGGTTGCTGTAATCTCAATCTTCTTCACGGCTCAACTATACAGACGACGCCGGAAACAGAGAAGGCCTCAAGGTTGCTGTTATTTACACTCAGAACCAAAGCCACAGCTGAGTTTCAAGCGCGTCTTAGCTGATAACTCCTATTCTCCTTTCAACCATTTTAAACGCCAAGCGGATTCGGTTGACGGTAAATAACTTTCTTCTTCTTCATCTTCTTCGTAAAGTTTATGTTTTCTAAATGATTAATTTATGTTGTAGAGAAATCATCGAGTTTGACTCATCCGTATGAAGCGGAGATAACGACATTGATGAACAATCCGCGGCTTCAGTTTTCTAAGATTGCGATGGATGATTTTGATTTGAAAATGGATGATTCTTATGTTTGGGTTGAAACCGAGTCGCAACTGAGTCAACTGGCTCAAGTGTTGAGTAAACAGCAGGCTTTCGCTGTTGATACTGAGCAGCATAGCCTACGGTCATTTTTAGGTTTCACTGCACTAGTACAGGTCAAACACTATTAACAAATATTTAGACTTTGGACCTTTGATTTTTTTTTTTTTGATTGAGCCTTTAAATTTTCTTTCTTTTTATGGTATAAAGAGCAGATTTCTACTGAGAAAGAAGACTATTTGGTGGATACAATTGCTTTACATGATGCAATGGGCATTCTTCGCCCGCTTTTCGCTGATCCTAATATTTGCAAGGTATAAATTTTTAGTATGAATTTTACTTTCAAGTTTCAAGTTTAGGCCTCATTTATAGAAGGTAGAAGGCAAGAAGTGCAGTTGGATGCTGAAGCAAATAATAGTTTTAAAGAACTAAAACTTAAAAATAGAATCTTTATATAATAAAAAGCATGCTATTAAGTTTTAAATGGAATAATTATGTTGGAAACACTTTCATATCGAATATATAGGCCAATTTTTTTTCTTTGTTCTAGATCATTATCTCTAGTTCGTTGTAGAAGATGAGAAGCATTGATCAAACCGATTTTTTTTTCCTCAATGGAATGTTCATGCCACCACTTTTTTTTTCCCTGAAAAGTAAAGTTTTGTGGGGTTCTCTTGGTCTTATTTGTTTACTGATTAATGGCATTTGATTCAATTTATAGTGCATTGGTGGTAAGATAGTAGTAAGTTTGAAGTATCTTGATCATGTGTTGGACCGCTTGGGTTTGTGATGCAGGTGTTTCATGGGGCTGATGGTGATATTGTGTGGTTACAAAGAGACTTCCACATATATGTTGTCAATCTATTTGATACTGCAAAGGTGAGCTTCAATCATTTTCCTAGGTTAAATGTTAGTTATCGAAAATGCATGCATGCAGGTGCAGAAATGATGCTTTTAAACGACTAACCATTATCATTTTTCTTCTCCATTTGCTTTTCACTTACTTTGACGCAGGCATGTGAAGTTTTATCGAAGCCCCAGAAGTCATTGGCGTACTTACTTGAAACTTATTGTGGTGTGACCAAAAATAAACTGTTACAGGTATGTGGTTGATGCTTGCTAGGTGCTGTTCACAAAGCTCTTAAACTTCTGTCTAGAACAATGACCTTAAACATATTTATTCTGATGCTGCTATGCATACAGCGTGAAGACTGGAGACAACGTCCACTATCAGAGGAAATGGTGCATTATGCTCGATCTGATGCACATTATCTACTGTATATTGCAAATTGTTTAATCACTGAGCTCAAAGAACAGGACTGTGGTATGTTTGCTACCCAAAGCTTATTTAGATATTGGCTTCTTTATCTTGTTTGTCTCAAAGTGGATTGAAAGTTTGGGACAGGAAAAATAAAAGATTATAATAGGAAAGTGTTACATAAATTGGCAATTATAGAGATGATTATGCCCAAAATCCAAAGAATTACCCCTTTTTATTATTAAATCAAGATATTCATAGTCAACGAGTGCTGGTCACCTTTTTTTAAGGGGGGGGGGGGGGGGGGGGGGGGGGGTTGTTGATGGTGATCAGAGTGGACCTACTTGAAGGCCTTAGTTTGAGGCAAATATTTTTCCACTCAAGTGGATTTGGCATAAAAGAATGAGGTTAATTTGGAAGAGTGCATATGCTATATCACATGGTAACTATGCTTAATCTTAACTGTTAATTGACAAATACTAGAAAGACATATATCTACTACTTCTTGTAGCATCCACATGCTAAATATATTAATGTATCAGAATATTCATCCTGCCCCGATGACAAGTTCCATTTTGTTCTCGAGGCTAGTCGGCGATCAAACATGATCTGTTTGCAACTCTATGCCAAAGAGATTGAAGATTTTCCTGGGGAGTCTGCTGCATTTTCAATTCTTTCTCGCCAATTGAATGGTCAAGGAGGTGCTCCTATATCTGGTGAAACCAAGGTTCGTTTCTCTCCATATCACTGTCTATAACACTGAAATCATTAAGAGATTGGGCATTCTTCAGTATTTTATACTTAATTTTACATCATATTCTAATGCTTTGTTCTTATTTCCAGTTTCAGGATCTTGTTAGGAGATTGTGTGCGTGGAGAGATTTAATGGTAAGTGTTAACTTTAGTGTAAACTACCAATTTAAGAATTGCTTTAATATTCAATAAGACTGGAGGTAGTATTCTCCTTATCGATTAGGGAAACTACATGGTAAATTTTTCTGTGCCCATGCCAAACTGAGTTGATAATATAGAGTTATCAGTAAATTTGGTAACAGTCATCTATTTTAGCAAGTTTTGTTGTTGGTGTATGCAAGCAAAAGATTTTTTTCTATCATTTTTAAGCTTTGTCTGTTATGAATATCTCAATTTTGATATGGTATGGTCAGGAAGAATTTTGTCTTCTCAGATCATAACATGCTGGAAATCACAGGGATTATCTCTTGAACTCTGGTCACCAGATTTTGACATTTTCTGCTCATGGCAGCAGAATATATAGTTGAATTGACACACTTCATGTCAATGCAAGTCTGAGACTATTCTAATGTAATTTTCATCGCTTGGGTGCTCCATTCACTGAAACTAGCCATTGCATTTACTTATGATGTTCTTTTATACCTTTTAGTTAGTTGATTTCTCTTGAAAACAGTAGTTATTGATGCTTTATGTGTGGTGCTGCTACTTTTCAGGCTCGTGTGCATGACGAGAGCACAAGATATGTATTATCTGATTATGCTATTGTTGCTCTCTCTGAAAAACTCCCTACAACTCAAGCAGATATCTATGGCAATATAGTCCAAGCTGATTTGAGTATCGATTCTTCGAATTTCAGCTCTTCACTGCCATCTCCTTCCCCTCCTGTTTGCAGCCATTGGATTGAAATCCATCAACTAATCCAGGACAAGTTAGGAAATCTTGATAAATTTTTTCCAGTAGTTCTTCAAAATTGCCTGGGTCCAAATGGGAGCTGTCCGTTGTCTGTATTTAACTATGCATTGTTGATGAAGCATAGCCTGAAACATGAAACTAGAATAGTTTCCAAACAAAATGGGTTCAAAAATCCAAAACAGGTTGCCAAGAAAGCTTCTCGTCAGCTATTCATTCAAAAATTTTCATGCAAATCTCCAGTTTATCATAATTGTAGGATCTATGCAAATGATGGGCGGCTGTTATGTTATTGTGATCGCAGGAAGCTGGAATGGTTGTTGCATCATTTTCTGTATCTATTTCCATTTAACTACAAAATTTTTGTTCAATTTGACAATATAGTGCTATTATCTTACAGGTATCTTCGTCGAGATCTGGCCAAACTTGTTGATGACGACCCTCCTGCAATTATACTTCTTTTCGAACCAAAAGGCCGCCCAGAGGATGAAGATAATGATTTTTATATCCAAAGTAAGAAAAATATTTGTGTTGGCTGTGGTGAAGGCAATCACTACTTGCGCTACCGAGTAATTCCCTCGTGCTACAGAATTCACTTTCCTGAGCACTTGAAAAGCCATCGCTCTCATGACATAGTCCTGCTTTGTGTTGACTGTCATGAAGTTGCTCATGCTGCTGCTGAGAAGTACAAGAAACGAATTGCTGGAGAATTTGGAATTCCCCTTTATGTCCGTAAGGTAGTTGATTCAAGCCAGGTGTCTATTGTATCTGGGTCATCTGATTCAATGAACTCAGAAGATTCAGGTGTCTCACCACTACAATTGCGAACAGCTGCCAAGGCTCTTTTGCGTCATGGACCTGAAATGCCACCCAGCCGCCGTGAGGAACTGACCCAGGTCTGAAAGCTTATCCTTTCATAGTTGTTCTCCTTGTAAAAACTTAAGAGAGCTTTAATTATATTTCAATGAATCACAATGGAGTGTTTTGATTTGAAAAGAACATGCTGTTCTGCTTCAAGCCACTGAAGGGCCCTTGGAAACTCAAAAGAAAAAAGTTTCATTGCTATGTACTAGTCTTAAACTAGATGCTTGTGGGTGCATCGAGATAACCTTGGAAGTATAATGTATTGTGAAACTTGTTCAAATAGGTTCATTTTCCTTCTTCGTGTTACTTTCGCAGATTGTTATGAGATATTATGGTGGACGGGAGATCTCCAAGGAAGATTTAGAAAGAGCCTTGGTAGTGGGCATGAGTCCTCATGAGCTAAGAAGACTGGAGAAGAAGAAAGGCTTATCTTTGAAACAGCCTGTGAGGATCCTTCCGGATGAAGAACAAGAAAGTAATAATGTAACAAAGACCATATCTACCACCTCAGATCCATCAAAAGTTGATAATCCTGATGGTTCAGATTTTACTGAAGATGTTTCTCTTTCAACAAAAGTTGATACATTGAAAGAAGCACAGAGGACAAAGGACGACATGGATTTTTGTATGATAATGGATAGTGATGTTACAAAGAATCCTCTGATGTGTTCTGATTTTGGAATGGCAACAATTTCACCTACAGCTTACAATGATATGAATTCACATAGCAGTGAAATTTCTGAGACTAAAAGCGTTTATGCAGAGAATGCTGATGACAACTCTGAGAGAAGCACACCAAATGAAACGGTTGACTCATCTTGTACCAAATATAATGGAAACATCCCACTTAAACATAATTCAAAATTATCTCTACTAGGACATGGACCCCATGGGAAACAAGTTGTGGATCATATATTAAATGAATGTGGAGAGGAAGGCATTCGTCAATTTTGTCAGCAGTGGAGGCAAGTTTTTGTTGAAGTGGTTCATCCTCGTTTTTTACCTGCTGGCTGGGATGTAATGCACAGGTATGCCTCTACTGTTATGTTTGCGTGTAATTGTTTTAATTTCCGTTCTTATAGAAAGTTCATTTGGAAAGGAGTGACAGCCCAATAGGTATAACATTGGAGAATTTAGGAAGACATGATAAGTGAAACCGAATTTTATGAGAGTTTGATCGATCTAGAGAGAATTTGAGAGGTTGGGAAGTGTTCCGAAGTAACAATGATGACCACATACAAGGAAAGATAGCTTTTACTCCTTGATAAATTTAAGGTTGAAGAGAGAAATTATTCAGCATCAAAACAGAGATTAATGCCTCCCTGGCCCATGAGCCAGTGTTCTTGAAATGAAGGAAGCACTTACTTTGGTTGCATTGTCCCTGCATTTAGGTCAATACTCAATACCCTCAAGTGTGGGCTTGTACTTGCAGTGTCAATCTTACCAATTATAATTTCGGTGGATAAGAACTTAATCTGTATTAATACTTAGAAACCAATTTGTTACTCTGTAATAACCACTGCTATAGCACACAATTGTAGAACTTAATAGCAAGCCTGCTAGAACCTAGAATTTCGAAATCACACAAGAATCTCCTAATCAGTTCTTATCCTTAAAAGGTTTGCCTTGATATGATAATTGTTTATTTCTTTTTCTTTTCCTCCCTTTGTTCAAGGATTTAACTTCAGATGCTGGTTTTGCCAGTGGGAGAAGAGAATTTGGTGAGTTCAGTGTGTACAATCCTGCCAAGAAAGCAGCTGACGGTGACCAACAATTTTAGCAAAATGATGGGAATGCATGCCAGAAGACATGCAGTTTTCAATCATTGGCATTACATCACAGCCCTTTGTATTGATTCGAGTGCTCAAGAACTTCAATTCAGACGATCCCTTGTTAATGGATCCTATTTGTTTGTCTGTCCCCATGTTCGAGGATTGAATCCTTTCAGTTTCTCTCCTCTGAACTAAAGATAACTATGTGTGATCAATTTTGCTCACTAGTTGTGCTTCAGGTCCGGGATAGTTTGCTAATTAGTTCTTCGGCGTTCAGATTGCAGACTCGAGTGGATTGTATATGCCCAGCTTGATTTTCGGTTTAGCTTGAGTAGAGAGAAAACATTCCCTTTACTTCAAAAAATTGCTACCTTGAAGATTTAATGGAGTCAACAACTGAGACTTGTGATCAATGCCATTGAATACGTAAGCGCCACACATGGGAACAAATTGTTTCGTTATAAGCTGCAGGGAACACAACATTCGCAGTTTAGGGGCACTATTAACTGCCTCAATATTGGACTATGGAAGAGATTTTATTCTCAATATAGACAATGAAAGAGAAATTTTATTCACAACCAGATTTTGCTTCTCACAACACAAAATTTGATTTTTAGTTTAATACAAAAATACCCTCAATTGAAATTAACTAATTATCTTTCAAATTTTCTTCTTCATTTTTTGTTGAAAATTTAGGATTCACAGTGCGAATCAACTCAAGGTCAAGGAGCAGCTTATGCCAGTTGGTGATGCAGATTGCAGCTGCAGAACATGTTTGGAAATTGAGAAACCCAACCAAATCTGATTATTCAAGCTACGAAAATGTTAGTTGAAGGGTTCTAAGTGGACTTGATAATTAGTATGTATAATTCGTATATATAATCAATATTCGCATTTATGTTGTGTAAAACGTAAAAGTTTCATATCAAAATTCACATTGACAAGTCAACAATTTTTTTTTAATTTTTCATCATATTCGAATACAAAATTTTACTATCTTTTAATCTTGTCGTCTTCGTGCTTTTTTTTTGTCACACAATGTCATATATATAAGCTTATCGGGTCTAGTTTTAGGTGTCTTTATCCTCATAGAATATGGCTAACTCTTGGTTTTGATGTATCCACATTGGAAAATAATCTAATTTAGAATCATACTCAAAAACCAAGCATACCTGTCTGCGTGCCTTTGCCTGCCATTCCAGACTAAATTTTTCTCAGCAAGAATCAGATGCTGATTTTCCTCCTATAAACATCGCCAACCCATTTTAATATTACAGAGGACAAACTATTTATCAAGCATCAATGGCACAAACCCCGAAAAATATAGATGATTAGTACATGCATGTTCAATAGAATAAGCAAATGGATTAGCAAATCCATCCTTTAGGGAAGGGGGAAGGGCTATTGATCCTGCTGCCTTGTTTTGTTGCATAGCCACTGGACATAAAACAGTAAAATAAAATGATCATAGAATAACCATTGCCAAGCTGAGAGTTTACTAGGAGAAACTTGATCAAAGAATCACTTCAAAACCCCTCTGTGAAGTAAATCTGCGTTCAGCATTCTTCTTATTGGTCTTTCTGCAAACACTAAGCACAACTGTTCGCAAAGTGATGTGATCATCGGTATTCACAATCTAACCAGTTTACATAACAAGGTTGCTAATTAAAGCAGCAACAGAGAGCTTACAACAAGCAGGAATGCAGTTAAAGAATTACTGATTTACATAATTCAAACCCTAATGAATACTAACCAATCAATCGAACACTTATCAAACAGATTTTTCATTTTTCAGTAATTGATTAAAGCATCAACTAAGATTTAACTTCCTAAAAGAAAATCAGAAAACTGTCTAAAATTGCAAATAACAGAATCAGAAAGGGAAACTGCGTATTTGTTTACAACTATTATTAATTTCTTTTTTTTTTTTCAATTAAACAAGAGAATACTAACCGAATCTACAACGTAGCTCGAATTTACAGATTAAACTAGTTTCATTCACTAGCTAACAGATCCACAACCGGACCAGGCAAATCCAAAGCAACCTGTGCTGGATTCAGAAACAGCATTCCCTTGGCTGCGAATAGCTTCTTCCTCTGGAAACACCTAGGCCCGTAGACCCTCCCTGTCACCGCGAAGCAAGGAAAGTCGTCGATAGCTGCAGAGAAGGGTTGACCAGCGTTAGACTGCGGAGAGGATGGAGAGATCTGAAAAAGCGTGCTGGTTCGGTGTGATCTGGCGCTGATCCGCGAGTCCCTGAGGCGTGCTAGGGCGCCGGGTTTGAGGTACTTCAGGAAGGGTTCGGATCGAGCCAGGGAATGCGTGGTAAAGAATCGAGATCTCCGATTCATGGTTGGAAGCGAAGGGCTAGGCGACAGTGAAATCGGAGGGCTCCCTTTTATGTTGAGAAGGAAATCGGGTTTGGCCGTTTGGGAGAGAAAGCGGGAAAACAAAGGAGGGAAATAAGGGGTTTTGAAAGGAACAGTCTGAAGGCGCAGAGCGTAGGATCCTAGGTTGTAGGGCTTAGCTAAGCTGCTGACTTGGTGAGGCCTGATTGGGCTCCTGAGACGTGAGCCACGTTCTGATTGGGCTAACCGCGAGCCTTAATTTTTATCACGTGTGAAGCCAATGCAAGGAGCCATGGTCCACGTGCACAGGACCGGGGCCAGCGTCTATTTACATAGTACGAAGATTTATAACTCAACGGCTTGCGATAATTTTCTTTAAATATGCATTTATACATATACATTTAGTAATTTAGATAATTTAAATTTTAAAATGAATTAAATTTTAGATAAATATTTTAGTATGGATTAAATTTTAGCAAATTTTTTTTAAATGTATTAAATATTACAATTTTCTGAAATAATAGTTAAATGCATCATCGACTTTCTTGCATGCAAATTAGTTTTTAAACTTTTACTTTATTTTAAATAAATCTCTAACTTTTTAAATATATGCAATAAAATCAAAATACGTTAAATAACACTATCTTTCGTTTGTATTACGCAATTGCAACTCATAAATTAATCTACGTTAACTGTATGTAAGATGTTTAAACAACAATTGATGTCATTTAAAAAATTTGGACTTAATTGCATTATTTTGAAAAGATGGGTCTACTTATAATATAATAAAAGTTTATGGACTAATTTATATGCGATAAAACTTTAAGAGCTTATATACACTTTGTACAAAAGTTAATGATATATTTGGCTATTATAACTATTTTTAAATAAATTATGTGATTTATTAATCTTGTTTAACTGATCACATTATATATGCCTGAGTTATTAGTATATGCCAAAAAAGATAAAGATGGTGTAAGAAAATAAAGTTTGCAATATATTTTTTAAAATTAAGTTGGCATAAGGTGTTCTCGTTACTTCTTAGAATCCCTCTTAAGAAATGTAACAACGGCTAATCCAACCTTTAGTTGTTAACATCTAATTTGTCTTTAGTGTAATGGCACATAACTTCAACTATTGACATAAATTATCCATATCAACATTTTTGTGACTTAACTAAAAAAAAAAAACATTTTGTGACTTAGGTATCAATAAAATAAACTATACATGTAAGCATCTACATCAGTACTCTTACCAAGCTTGTTTGTATTATCCAATAATATATATAATAAAAATTATTTTAAATAATTATTAAATAATATTATTGAAATTAATAAAAGTAAAAAATATGAAATACTTAACCCTCCTTAGCTATCGAACCAAATTCAATCAATTTTTTATGATGCTTGAGTCACTTCAAATTTGCAACTCAAAAATCAACTCCAATTTGATTTTTTTTTTAACTCAAATTAGATTTGAGTTAAAAATTGAATTTCTTAAACTCATTTAACATTCGTTTTTCAGAACATATAGTATAAATTATTAGATATAAAGAAAAGAAAAACTTATCTAATGCTGAATTTTTAAATTTCATTAGCAAAGTTAAAACATATTTCATTAAAATATATTTTAAAAAATTTAATAAATTAATATAAAAAAATTTTAAAATTACGCTAACAAAATATAAAATAATAAATAATTCAAAAAAGAAATTAAAGTACTTATTTGCTTTTTATATTTCTTAATAAAAAATTCATATAAAGTAGTAAGAATGGAAATAGGTTTGAAACTTGTTAATTTTAGGATATCTGACTTTGAACTTGATTATTTTTTATAATATTCGAACCCGATTAACTAATCGATTATTTTGGTTTGTGTTACTCGAACCTTACATGTATAATACAGAAAAGACACGATAACTACCTAAGCCCTCTAAATACTCGTTTATTAAGTTAAAGTTTAACTTTTAAATTTAAATTTAAAATCAATCTTATAACAAATTGTTAAAAAAATAAATTAATAAATTTAATTTAACTCATAAGAATAAATTAACATTAAAAATTTAAAATATTTAATGAATTAAATTAATTAAATATTACACTGATAATAAATAATTCATAAATAAAAAATATAAATATTATATTAAAAAATTATTATTTATATTGAGATTCGGGTAGTAATATAAAAGTATATTTGAACAATTTTCAAGCATTAGAATAATATACTTTTATTATTAACCTAAATAATCATTATTATAGATATGCATTTTATATATAATATATAAATATTCATTCTTATATATATATATATATATATATATATATATATATATATATATAGTATAACATAAAGTATTTATTTTTATATGTGAAAGCATAGTAACTTGTACAAAGCACTAATTAAATTTATCTATTTTAAATTTTAGGTTAAAGGGTTAAAAAGACCCTAAAAAAATGATTTTTGCAATTAAGTCACTAACTATTTTTTGCAATCAATTGAGCTCTTACATTTCAATTTTCACTCAATTGAGTTATTTTGTGGACGAAAACCATTACATCCATACAATTCATGTGCCAAAAAAAATAACAAATGTAACGTTTTCCGTCCATAAAAGGGCTTAATTAAGTGAAAATTGAAATGTAAAGGCTCAATTGATTGCGAAAAAAATCCGGGGCTCAATTGCTAAACCCTGTATTGTTCAAGAGCTTTTTAGACCTATTAGCCTAAACTTAAATATATACTATTTTAATTATAATACATATAAATATAAATAAAGTAATACATTAAATATAAGTATTATATATTAAATATAATAAATAAAATTAAAAAATTTGTATATTTAAATGTGTCTACTCCATTCTTAAATATAATTAAAGAAATACATTTATCACTTAATTATTAAACATAATATAGAAATCATATATATAATATACAAAATATTATGTTTAATACATGATTAAATAATATTATAAAATATTTTAATAAGTTCAATATAAAATCAAATTTTAAATCAATAAATTAAGTTAGCTGTTTAATATTTAATGCATGTTAAATTTAGTAACTATTTAATACATATTTAACTATTGATTTAAGACTTATTTAGTAATTGTTACGTAGTTTACATGTCAAAAAGGTAGACTATCCATGTAAGAGTTCACATAAAAAAATTATATGTAAGCATGTACATAGTAATAATATATGTATATATATACACACACACACAATAAATATAATAAATAAAATTAAAAAATTTGTATATTTAAATGTGTCTACTCCGTTATTAAATATAACTAAAATAATACATTTATCGCTTAATATTAAATATAGTATAGAAATCATATATATAATATATAAAATATTATGTTTAATACATGATTAAGTAATATTATAAAATATTTTAATAAGTTCTATATAAAATCTAAATTTAAATCAATAAATTAAGTTAGCTGTTTAATATTTAATGCATGTTAAGTTTGGTAATTGTTTAATCCATATTTAACTATTGATTTAAGATTTATTTGGTAACTGTTACATAGCTCACATGTTATCACCAAAAACATAGCTTACATGTCAAAAAAGTAGACTATTCATGTAAGAGTCGACATAAAATAAAAAAGACATGTAAGTGTGTACCTTGTAATATATAATATATATGATATGATATATATGATAAATATAATAAATAAAATTAAAAAATTCGTATATTTAAATGTGTACTCCATTATTTTTTTGGTACATAATGTGTACTCCATTATTAAATATAACTAAAGTAATAGATTTACCACTTATTTATTAAATATAATATAGAAAGCATATATATTATAAAATATTTTAATAAATTCGATATAAAATCAAAATTTAAATCAATAAATTAAGTCAACTGTTTAATATTTAATGTATGTTAAATTTGGTAACTATTTAATATCAATTTAACTATTGACTTAAGATTTATTTAATAACTATTACATAACTTATATGTCAAAAAATAAACTATTTATATAAAAATTCACATAAAAAATGACATATAAACATATATCTTGTAAATTGTAATATCTATAATATATATTTATATGATTGTCAGGTATACTTAAAAGTTGAAACGAATAATTTTCAAAGATTAACGGCTACCGCGGAAAAACGAGAAAAGGCAAAGAATCATCAACCTGTGCTGGCGTGGTCCCCATCTAAAAGACAATTACAAAAGCATATTTTATTTTATTTTATTTTTCACAGAGGATCCAATCCCTTCAGTCTTCAATGGCGAACCGTAACCGTTGACTGGACACCTCCTTTCGAAACTTCAAAAGTTTCCGAGCATGAAGCATGGGCCACACTTACGTATACCTCCGGCCCACACCAACTACGTGGATAACCGCCGATCTGCCCGGCATATGGCATTTGTTTTGTGATGGGAACAATCAAATGGGTTGACGCTATAAACGTTCGTCAACATGTAACGCAGCAGATTAATTAACAACGGCACTTGCCCCTTGCGAAACTTCCAAAACAATTTGTTCAATACTACAATTTTTTCTTGAACTACTTCAATTTGATTTCGACTTCATTTATTTATAAGTCAAATCCAATTAAAAATATTTTATTAGATAATTACTCGAGTTATTTAAGTAATAAGTTGAATTGAGTTTAGATATTTTAATGTTTGATTCACATAAAATTCAGTATAATTTATTTTTAATATATATTTTTTCTATTTTATGAATTTATTTTTGATGTGTTAATAATGTATAAGTCTTATACACTATCAATTAACTATAAAATCTCACTTTATAATAAGTAAAATTAAAAATATGCATGGCTTATAACTATAATTTGATCTAAAAATTATTACTCTTCATTAAAAAAATTAAATCCAATATTTGAAGTGCCACCTCTTTATATTTCCCTCTTAATAAAAAAATCATGTCTTTAGAAATAAATTTAATATTTTTTCTTAACTTTTCTAAGAATATGCATTTTTAACATTTATTCATTAATAAGATCTCACTTTATGATTTAATAATAATACGTAAAGACAGTAAATTATAATGCATTAAATACTTATCCATATTCAAAATATATATATATATATATCCATATCTTACTATAGTTTATCATTTTACCATTTTAATATATATAATTTAAAATAACAAATCAAATTTAAAAACTTCAAATATTACATTGACTCGATTTCTAATGTTAAAAATTAAACTTAATTAATACTCAAAAAAATGAGCTTTAACCCAAACTCAGAAGCTAACATTTGGAATCCATTCGATTATATCCTAATCACGTCTCATGACCCAAGACAAAACCACCATAATATTCCACGTGGCAGAACCCAATTGGGAAATAAAATTAAAATCCCGGCATTTCCGGAGTCACCAGCTCTGAACCGGCCAAAGCCGTTCTAGAAAGCTGGCACGCAGCCCTAGGGTCTTTCTCATTCCGCTGCGTTCACTCTCCACATGCCTTTTTCCTTCTCATTCGTTCTTAACAAATAAAAAGAAGAAGAAGCCATTAATGGCCATGAATTTCTGTTAGGTTCCCATCATTGTTTCTTGTCCCCTTATCTTCTGCTCACTGCTCGCTGCCATTTTTATGTCAATGCGTGTTCGTTAAATCGTGTGATCTTGGTCGTTCGACGTCATGTATATAACGGCCCCATCTTCAGCTGCTTCTTCGCTCTTAAGAGCAGCTTCCGCTTACCCTCGAGCTCGCTTTTTTCCCTCTTCGTTTCGAAGTCTCTCTTCGGCCAATCCTACCTCTCCTTCTGCTATCAACAACCACCGATCTCTTGCCTCCGCCGCCGTTCGTTCCTTCCACTGCTCTGTTCCGCGGTGGGGCCACCGTGTCGATTGGAGATCTCCTCTTAGCCTCCGCGCTCAGATCAGAGCTGTTAATCCAGTCATCGACCGGTTAGAGAGGAAGTTTGCTACTATGGGTACTGCTCTCCAATACTTTCGGAGCTTATTTCTTTTGCTTGATTTTGAATCTGTGTTTAGCTTAAATTCAACTGTTCCTTTGCTGACTTTCAGTCAAAGTCTTCGGTTGCTTGATCGGGTTCAATCAATGAGAAGCCTCAGATTTAAAAATTTAATTGTCAAAAGTTTTTGCTGAATAATGATTAATATATCATCTCTAATTTCAGGATCAAAGGAATAATACGTTTTTATGAAATTAGTATAAAGATTGTTAAATTGGTATATAGAGAACTTCTTTTTCCAGATTATAATCATGTTAAGTAATTGAAATTTGATAATTGAATTGTAAATATATCAGCCGGGAGTTTTTATTTTACTTGTTTGTGATTTTCAGCTGCTGAACATCCCTTTAAGGCTGTGTTGACAAGTCTTCCCAAGCCAGGAGGTGGCGAGTTTGGAAAGTTCTATAGCTTGCCTGCCCTCAATGATCCAAGGATTGGTAAATTTTCTCCTACAACTTATTCATTTATAGGTTCACTTGATGATTTTGATATACTATTTCATGTCTTTGTCCAATTTAGTAGTTTCTATTAGTTTCATGGCTGATCATATGTTTTCCTTGTTTCTGTTGTATATATGATAGATAAACTGCCGTACTCTATCAGAATCTTGCTTGAATCTGCAATTCGTAATTGCGACAACTTCCAAGTGAAGAAGGAAGATGTTGAGAAAATTATTGATTGGGAAAATACATCACCAAAGCAAGTTGAAATCCCCTTCAAGCCTGCTCGTGTTCTCCTGCAGGTGTTCAATTAATCTAGTGTGTGTATATACATATACTTCTCTACTAAAAAGGAATGATGCTTTGTTTTATCTTGAATCCATGATGCTTTGTTTCCAGGATTTTACTGGAGTGCCAGCCGTGGTTGACCTTGCCTGTATGCGTGATGCTATGAACAAGCTTGGCTCTGATACTAGCAAGATTAACCCTTTGGTGCGTTAGTTGACATAATTTGCATGAATATATTTTTTTTAAAAGGAGTGCTGAAATACTTTCAACCGTTTTCTATTTTTGAGGGATGGTCAGTTTCTAGATGCTATAGGTTAAGATTGCAACCTTTTTACATTTTTTGCTTAATAAGGTATTAAGGTTGTGGATCATGTGAAAACTTTTACATATCATATTAATTTGCTAGTTAGTATGAAAGAATCTTCAACTGCTTTTTGCCAGAGTGATTCTTCTTTTTTTGTTCATCTTTGATCATGATTACTGTATATATGATTTATGGGAAGTTACTGAGAAATTTCTAATTGATATCAGGTCAATAATATGCATCTTTGAATGCCAAATATAGTACTGTAATATGCATGGCTAGTGTGCAATAATTTTCTTGTTTACTCTATCCTTATAGTGTATTGCTGAATATCTCTTGTATTCAGGTTCCGGTAGATCTTGTCATTGATCATTCAGTTCAAGTGGATGTAACTAGATCAGAAAATGCAGTGCAAGCAAATATGGAGCTTGAGTTTCAGAGAAACAAGGAAAGATTTTCTTTCCTTAAATGGGGATCTTCTGCCTTCCGTAATATGCTTGTTGTTCCTCCTGGTTCTGGTATTGTGCATCAGGTATAATTTGGGAACTAAGAGTAATATGCAATAACACTTTCGACATAATTGTATCCTTTACTAAGTGATGAACAAATAGGCCTTTTTTTTTTTTTCATTATGTTGAATTTTTCATGGACAGTTAATCTATGTGAATTTGGTAAGCTGACAGTGTAACATTTCAGGTTAATCTTGAATACCTTGGACGGGTTGTGTTCAACAATGATGGCATGCTCTACCCTGATAGCGTGGTTGGAACTGATTCGCATACAACTATGATAGATGGGCTAGGAGTAGCTGGCTGGGGAGTTGGAGGTATCGAAGCTGAGGCAGCCATGCTTGGTCAGGTAGGTTATACCATAGACCGACAATGTTTTTAATGCCAGCAAAGAAGCTGTTGATTAACTTTGGTTCGTGATGATTTGAGTTGTTGCTAATTAAGGTCTGTGCCTCAATGATGAGGAGGACATGGTTCTTTTCCGTTGAATAACTGCAAATTCATGTTTCTATACAACGTGCTAAAATTAATAGTTAAAGTTGAACATGAAATTTCACTGCAGAGTTGTAAAGTCTCTTTTAACTTAAGTTGCCACATTAATTATATGTATGTGGATACCATCTTTATCTCGCATCACTGGTTTGTAGCCTTTAACAAGCAGCTATCTTTTTAGCTTCTTTCAATATGGTTTTTGTGAAAGTTCTAACCAAATAGGATGATGGGTATAATTTTGATCCTGTGCACTATCCAACTGTTCTTATTTTACTTTCTTTTAACAGTAAGAGACTGTTCTTGTTCTTCTCATTTCATTGTTTGAATATCCATCTCTATCATTTGTATTGTTTTCTAATTGGTTCATTTTTGAAATTGACAGCCCATGAGCATGGTTTTACCTGGTGTTGTTGGATTCAAGTTATCTGGAAAATTAAGAAATGGTGTGACAGCTACAGACTTGGTTCTAACTGTGACACAAATGCTGAGGAAGCATGGTGTTGTTGGCAAATTTGTTGAGTTCTATGGTAATTACATTTCATGGGGCTGATCTGAAGTTACCCTTGGTTCCTTAATTGTCTGGCTCCCAAATTATTTATGTAAATTAATAATTTTGTATAAATTTGTAGGGGATGGTATGGGTGAACTATCATTGGCTGACAGGGCTACTATTGCTAATATGTCTCCTGAGTATGGTGCAACCATGGGATTCTTCCCTGTAGATCATGTTACTTTGCAGTATCTCAAATTGACTGGCAGAAGTGACGAAACTGTGAGTATTGACATTGTATAACTGCCTTCATCTGCAATTCATTGAAGCACTAAAGTGACGTACTTGTCATTAAATTCAGGTGGCAATGATAGAATCATATCTCTGTGCAAATAAAATGTTTGTCGACTATAATGAGGCAAGAACTTCTCTTCCTTTTCATTTTTACCTTTTGTCCTTTGCACTTGTCAGCTTCTGGTTGTTCTACTGGATTTTAGATATAACTAGTCTAATGTCTTCCTTTTCTACTTGTATGTTTCTCCCAACCCTAATCTTGATATGTTCAGCCCCAACAAGAAAGGGTGTACTCATCATATCTAGAATTAGATCTTGCGGAAGTTGAACCCTGTATTTCAGGACCTAAGAGGTTTGTCTTTTCTGCCAATGTTTCCATTTGTTTTGTCAGACTCAGAGCATTAGCTGCTCTGTTTTTCTTTGGCGTTTGTGTATATATTAAATATGATGTGGTGTACTAATTCAATGTAACTACATCTATTCTTTTCAGGCCTCATGATCGGGTTCCTTTGAGAGAAATGAAGGCTGATTGGAATTCTTGTCTTAATAATAAAGTTGGTTTCAAGGTGAGTCTTGAACGTGGTGCATATCTAAGTTGTTGTCATCTATGACTTCACTAGTGCACATTGTCATGTTTTACCAACAACACCAGCAGAGCTTTTGAACATTCTGCTAATTGTCATATCATGTTGTAGGGCTTTGCCGTGCCAAAAGAAGCACAAGACAAAGTGGCAAAATTTTCATTCCATGGGCAGCCAGCGGAGCTTAAGCATGGAAGTGTGGTGATTGCTGCAATTACGAGCTGCACCAATACATCAAACCCCAGTGTCATGCTTGGGGCAGGTCTTGTTGCAAAGAAAGCTTGTGAACTTGGTTTGCAGGTATGCCATGTTTATATTTATATGTGTTTATGCTACTCTTTCCTTCTCAGTCTTTCCTAGTCTCTCTTTTTTCTCCCTTCGTCCTCTTTCTTTTTTTTTTTTGTCCTTAAAAAGATAGAAAAAACCTCTCCTAAGTATGTTCTGTCTTCCTTGCCTTTCTTTGAACTATATGAATGCTAATATTAATGTGCATAAAATAATTTGGTTAAATAATTGTTCTTTAGGTCAAGCCTTGGATAAAGACAAGTCTTGCACCAGGTTCAGGAGTTGTTACAAAATATTTACTGCAGAGGTATTCCTTAATTCCACTTGTGTCTGAAGTGGACTGGAGTGATATAATTTCTAATAAAATATTTCTAAATAATTATGAGAGAATTGTTTATTAATTCTGGTTTATGTGGTGCAGTGGGCTGCAAGAATATTTGAATAAGCAGGGTTTTCATATTGTTGGATATGGCTGCACAACATGTATTGGAAATTCAGGGGAATTGGATGAATCAGTTGCCTCTGCTATTTCAGAAAATGGTACCATTGAAATTTTTAACTGTAAAACTTCTGTTGGATCCATAATTTGCTTGATGTAAGCTTGTAAATACTCAAATTTTGTGTTAAATTTTAATGGCGTTTATCATATTTCTTTACCAAGTTTAATGTTCAGTTTTGACTTACTAATCTAAATTAATTCTAATATTCTATGCAGATATTATTGCGGCTGCTGTGCTTTCTGGGAACCGGAATTTTGAGGGTCGTGTTCATGCCTTAACAAGGGCCAACTACCTTGCTTCACCACCTTTAGTGGTTGCTTATGCCCTTGCTGGCACGGTACATAATATCTTCGCTAATGCTTATATCTGAGTACATATTTTCTAAGATTTGTATTCTATTTATGTAATCTGAAGAATCTGATGTCAACTCAAAACGTTGGGGAGCTTGATAAGGGTTATCTTGTAAATCAGTTAATTCCACAAGAAGAGTCAATTATTGCCTCCACTTGTTTTGCTTGTTTGTGTTTGCATTAAGAAGACAGCATGAATGGCAAAATTACGCAGGAGCCAATCTTTTGGCGGGGATCTTTGAAAATTTCCTAGCTTTGCTTCTTTCTTTTTTCTTTTTGATAAAAAGACTACTAGACTTTGCAGTATCATTTTTGATGATCATTGACAAATTATGACTGCTTTGCAGGTTGATATTGACTTTGATAAGGAGCCGATAGGAACTGGGAAGGATGGCAAGAGTGTCTATTTTAAGGATATCTGGCCATCTACTGAAGAAATTGCAGAGGTGTACACCCTGAAACTTGTTTAAAAAATTGTTAACTTTCATGTGTTTAGGCATGAAATTAATTAGCTTGTGCATCTCTGCTGTTTAGGCTGTTCAATCCAGTGTCTTGCCAGATATGTTCAGAAGTACTTACGAAGCAATTACAAAGGGCAATCCCATGTGGAATCAGCTATCGGTGCCTTCTGCCACCATATACTCATGGGACCTCAACTCAACCTACATTCATGAGCCTCCATATTTCAAAAACATGACCATGGAGCCTCCAGGCGCTCATGGCGTGAAGGATGCCTACTGCTTACTGAACTTCGGTGACAGTATCACAACCGATCACATTTCCCCAGCAGGAAGCATCCACAAGGACAGTCCTGCTGCAAAATACTTGCTTGACAGAGGGGTCGAGCGCAAGGACTTCAATTCATATGGCAGTCGTCGTGGTAATGATGAAGTGATGGCTCGAGGAACTTTTGCCAACATTCGCCTCGTGAACAAGCTGTTGAATGGGGAAGTTGGCCCGAAGACAATACACGTCCCTACAGGAGAGAAACTCTATGTATTCGATGCAGCTATGGTGAGTTTCTTTAACTGCACCAGATATAACAATCTCTAACTGCGGTCAAATAAACCAATACTTAACTTTACAATGAATCTGTGATTTCAGAGGTACAAGGATGCAGGACATAACACCATTGTTTTGGCTGGAGCTGAGTATGGAAGCGGTAGCTCCCGAGATTGGGCTGCAAAGGGTCCAATGTTATTGGTAAGTCTTGATTTTGCCACAACAAAGAAATATCTATTTGTCTTTACTCTTTGGATGCGCTTGCCCTTTTTTGTGTACCCGAGTAATTCCTTGTATAACAGGGAGTAAAAGCTGTTATTGCAAAAAGTTTTGAAAGAATACATCGGAGTAATTTGGTTGGAATGGGCATCATTCCACTATGCTTCAAGTCTGGTGAGGACGCAGACACATTAGGCTTGACTGGTCATGAGCGTTATACCATAGATCTCCCTAGCAACATAGCTGATATAAGGCCTGGCCAAGACGTGACTGTCACGACCGACAACGGCAAGTCATTCACCTGCATTGTCCGCTTTGATACTGAGGTAACAAATAGTGCTGCATACATGTGTTTTACAATTTGATTTTATGTGATTAGGGTGTAATAGAATTAAGTCAAGACGATTTAATACTAAATTTAAGTTCGATTCAAAAGCTGAAAACTTGACTCAAGTTTGATCGAGTTTGACTTTTGAAGTTCAGACTTAACTAAACAAAATACTCAAATCGCTTGAGCTCAACTCGATAAACTCAAATTCTATTTAATAAGTTTCATTGATTAATTTTTAATTATATATTATAAAAATAAAATACCAATTGATAATAAACTATTAAAAAATATATTAAAGAAGTTCGAGCCATTCGAGCCGGATAGTAAAATATTAGAATTCGGTTTGATTTGTTATTTGTGTAACTCGTGTTCAAGCTTGATTTAAAAATAAAAGAATCAAACTGCACATATTTATCTTTTACTCCAAGCAAACTAATGCTTGGGATGTGATTTGCTTGGTAATATTCCATGCCATGGTACCTTTATGCTGCCGTTATAGGTCAGATAGAAGCAACACTCAGATTTAACCCTTATGTTACTTACTTACATTTTAATGGTTTTTGAGCCTGCGCTCCGTAACACCGAAGCTGACTGTGGTTGCCAATTGCAGGTTGAATTAGCCTACTTCAACAATGGTGGTATCCTTCCATATGTTATCAGAAACTTGATTAAGCAGTAGATGCATTTTGGTTGGGAGTCTCATGCCGATTCAAGATTTCCGTCAATTGTAAAATGTGAGCTGCTAATAAAGTCATCAATAACTGAAAAAATTTCCATTAATGGAACTTGTAGTTTAGTTTTGCAGACTGGCCTTGTCTGCTGGTGAACAAAATTTTTTTGAGACATGTAACTATTTTCATCGGCCTACGGCTTATTGCTTATCTGTTGTCTGGATGTTTCCGAGTTGTGAATTAGAGAAATGCTATTTATACCACCCAGTTTTGCCCCAACTTATATACGAAAATGATATGAAAATTAGATACAAAAGTTATCTAAATTAAAATTTGATAAAAATGGTGCTTTAACAAAATTTTTATGTTTTATAGATATGAACATGAATTATTAGATCTGTACTTGACGGAACAAATGCTTGATGGTTCAAGGTATATCCAACCTATAACTTCTCCCTAATTAACTATTGTGAACCGCAGGTGTGGCAAAGAACGCAGTGCGAGTAACATTACTTACTCTCTTTTTGGACAGGAAAGGAACACAGCACCTCAACAAAACTATGGTGATTTTGTGAGGCCTGGAGCTCCTTATAAACAACATTACTTACTCTCTTTAGACTATTTTCCTTGGCATGTCTCGGTGGTTTCTTGCTCCTTGGTTTGTCGATATTCTTTGATTTTTTCTCTAAAATAATTTTAATTTAATTAGAGATAAAATTGTTGACTTATGAATGAATTTTAATCGGATGACCCATAAATCCTTGTTTTCTGATTGACTAGAATATGAATTTATTTTTCAATTATTTTAATTTAATTAAAAAATAAATTATATAAATTTGATTGACCAAGTCAAGTGAATTTATATTTAAATTGATTATAAAAGTAACAATTAAGTAATTAATTCTACAATTAACTTAAAATATATCATTAATTTACATGACAATATATGATTTGACATTTGAAAATTCTTAAGTTAATTCATTAAAAGAGTTTCATTGGACGCGTAATCATCAGAGTAAATAATTCGAAAGATAGGGAGAAAAACTAGTGATCGTTTACACGGGCATGGACATGGAAATAATTTGCAGCTCAATTTTCATTGCATCCCCATCAATAATGTTTTTCAATTTACTTGCATCAGCCAAACTGATAAAGTAGGGGAAGCCCCAAGCAGTGTCCGAGGCATTAAACCAAGCATTACCTGCCAAATTATGAAGATGACATTCTTTAATCTTGCTATAATAGTCAAAATCTCGTTGGACAAATTTAATTGAACAACGATTACGAAAAATCATTGTAAATATAACAAGATTTCACAACGATATTCTCAGTCGTTGCAAATTATACCTCAGATTGATTAGTACATGTTTCATGATACTCACCTCTTTTTTCTATTTTGTCACCACTTACAGAAATCTTGAATTCAACATGCATTTTCCATCCAGGAGGAAACCAGCGATCCTCATGTAGGCATAGGAAAATAGACATATATTGTCCCTTAACCTTCGGAATACCATTGCGATAAAGATGTAATTTCCTGCACACAGCAGACAACATTCACATTATAACATGTTCTCAATCGAATATGGAAGAGAATGGGCTATGGCTAAGCATACAAACCAGCTGCAATTCCCGACAGAGAAGGGTTCAGAGAAATGGCCTGTTTCCTTTAAACCAGAAAGCTTTTCCACGTTCCAAACGTAGACTTTTTCACTTTGTCCGCGTAGTGTGCAAAACCATATCTCTTTACCTCGTTCTAACGCAAAAACCTCCACGCCAAACACACAACTGTCATTAACCAGGAATCCATTCGAAGCACTTTTGAAACAATCGAGGGAGATTAGTTGCGAAAGTCCCCAATCCTTCGTTTTCTCATCAAATCGCCTCACTCTCCTGTCTAGTTTATCATGAAATTAGTATTGAATGAATTAATACATATAGATGCCAAGAGATATGAATTAGTAATCAGCCTAACCTTGAATGCTCAAGTACTTGTACTTAAGTTGGTCGTATATGAAAAAGATTAGAAGAGCATCAGTAATGCTCTCTGGGCTCATAAGTTTCAAGTAGAGAGAAATATGGCCAGTTCCGTTTCTTTTCTTGTCTCCACTTGTGTACAGTAACAATTTCCTGCATGAAATTGAGAAGGGTCGTTTTAATTTAGCAGCAGTCTTTTTAATTTTTCATAACCTTAAATGTTCGTTGACAACAAATGAGCAAAACGATTAACAAGAGTTTGCACAAGTGGTTAATGTTCGAATGCTGAGTACAAATCATTCATGTTCAAATTTTCATGGTCTCTCCTTTGGAGGCTATTGCAGGTGAAAATCTAATAGATTATAAATCCTAATAATGAATTGTAGGTGTACCTTAATTTTGAAGATAAGATAATCTCTCCCACTTCTAAATTTTTATGCACCAGCAAAAAAAAAGAGGCAAAATGATCAAAACGTACATACCATTGGTAGCCACTAGCTTTGAACTCGTTTGATTCATAATTGTCCAGTCCAGTTTTCTTAAGAATTCGATCAAGCAATGAGAATGATTTGATTTTTAGTATGTAGTGTGCCGGTGGCACTTCCCGCCATGTTTTCAAGGTATCAACTCCTTCAAATTCATCATCTGAAATGACAATATTACTAATTAGATAAAGAAATCACTGCCTTCAAAAAAGATAAGGATTATTCAAAATAAATAATATACAGAGACCGCAAAATTGAATTTTTTTAATGATATTCAAGCATGGTTGCATTAATAGAGAGGAAGATACGAAAACTTTTAGATTTCAAGTTTAAGTTTTATCATCTACATATTTCGTCTAATTCATGATGGATTTTGACTACTAGTTAATTTCTTCTATTGAGAATTGTTGGATTACTATTATAATTTTCTTATTTTCAGTTTCATGTTCTTCACAAAACAACTAATTATAATTCTAATTAGGAACGGTCTGCATATTTAAGCAAAGAAATGACTGGAAGTAGAAAAAATTAACATTACAGAAGTGCAGATTGGAGTCTTTACCTTCGATTTCGTTGTCATGTGTGTTGATAAGAGGGTTTGGATCCATATCTGGCATCATTTTATGGTTGATTTGCCACCCTGTAGGCTTAATGGGAAGAGCTGTTCAGACTTTTGGGTAAACTTTCCAGGACAAATACTTAGCTTAATTCCTTTCATTTAAATAATATTGTTTATTGGTCTTACTCTTAACATTCTTAAACTTTAGGCCGGGAAAAGTATAAATCCCAATTATCACCCTGCAGGAAGTCCACCTGATCTTAATTTCTTGCATGTTCCAAAGTTCCACCAAATATCCCATTTCTCAATTTAGAAACAAAGTATCAGATGCTTCCCTGGCAAAAAATGTGAGTTAAACGATAAGCCGGTACCCAAAGCTTTCACTTTGTGAGATTTAATGAGGGTCATGCACAATAATAATAATAATAATAAATATTGATGCGACGGCTAAAAATGAGATTAGAATTTAATTGTTGGGGAAGATTCCTGAGAATTTTAGCTCTCCTTTGTCCATTAAACTTCTGTTTCCTTCTGATATCTTTTGTTTGCCTTCTGAGCTCATACTTCTTATTCAAACATTTGGACAGAATTTGAGTTTTGGAGTCCTCCTGTTGGGAGGGCTTTACGGTTTATTACTTACGGCCCGAATAGAAGTAATCTCAAACTGTAAAACGGATAAGGATATCTGTGCTTATACAAAAAAAAGAGCTTTGGAGCTCTCAAAATTAGAAAGATTACAATCTGTCAATGCACAAATGAGAAGAGTGAAAGGATGTTGAAGGTAAAACATTGAGACATACTTCGACATTTAAGTCAATAGAGTATTAGATCGATAGAGAGGGAACAAAAATAATAAAAAAAAAGAAGAAAAGTTATTCGTGCAGCTGCAACGAGAAGAGTTTTTTCACATTTGATTACATTGGTTTGAGAATTTTTTTATGTGGCTACCATTCTTATGTGATGTAACATAATTCTCTGTGTAGCTTAATGCATATGACATATTTAGTGAGAGGAAACAAACAAGGGTTCAGACCTTGCATAGTTATTT
Organism: Heritiera littoralis; assembly: GCA_031772115.1. NCBI lineage: Eukaryota > Viridiplantae > Streptophyta > Magnoliopsida > Malvales > Malvaceae > Heritiera > Heritiera littoralis. The sequence goes on along the minus strand of JAPDPK010000008.1, from coordinate 10,633,855 downwards.
TAGAGCTAATACATGTTGACCAAACAACAGTACTGCTCGTTCTGGTCCTTCATGTTCAACTAATTACAAGCAAATTCTTTCTTTTTTTTTTTTTTGATAGGACAAGCAAAGTCTTTCTGTTGTACTTAAAAAAATGCTTTATTATTTTTTTTTAAATCACAGGGTATTCCGATACTATATTGGATATGAGATTTATCTTTACTTGCGCTACATGACTGGTATTGGCTCAAAAAAATTTGCTTTATTGATATATATTTATATATAGACACAAACATCAGAAAATAAATAAACTTTTGTACTACAAAGTATGAAACCTACCAAAGTAAAAAAGTTCAGCAAAGGTGATAAAAAAAAAAGTCACAATAAAAACAAACATTTATAAACTTAATTAATACATTTTTTCTCTCCCCATCTCATAATCTTAACGTCCCAATTTCAATATAAATACACCTTTTATTATCTGGGAAAAATGTACAAAAATATAAAAAAATAAATAAAAACTACATGAGAAACCTCACTGCAAACATTCATGACAGACAATGATCTTCATATCCTTCTTTTTCTCTTAAATGAAGGGAAGAAACATTTGTGCTTGTTTTTATGTTTTGTCCAAAAATACAGGTAATAAATTGTTGTAGTCAGAAGAAACAAACAGCAGTAAAATAGCTTGAGGCGTGCTGCAATCGCACTGTACTTAAAGATTATTTCACCAACAGGTGTAATCTCTCAGGATTCCACAGGCTCTTCTGGGATTGCCCAGGTAACAGGAACAGCAAGAAAGAAAGAATATTATTCTAACCCAGTTGGAAAAGAAGAAAGAGCGAAGAAGCAGAAAAAGTTGTAAGGGGGTGAAGAAGCTGTGTTCTACAATCCTCTATTTATAGTAAAAAATAGATGCAGAAAATCTGTAGGAAATTGTAATAAAATCGTAATAAAATCAGCACATAATCTGGAGAAAATCAAGATAGGATTTTGATTAAATCTAAGAGAATATTTAACCAAATCTGAAACAATCTTGTCAAAGTTTTAGATAAATCAAAACACTAGTTATTCAAATAAGGTTAAATACTGAAAAATAATTAAATAAAAAATAAATACGGTAAAAGTCTTTTTGGAAATATCAAAATATCCAACAATCCCTCACCTATTTCAAAAAGACTTTTGAAAGAAAAAATATTTTACTGGGTTAATTATAAGTATAATGCTTCGTATCTGGTGTCTTTTGGACTTGAACTAGATCTAGAATAATAAAACTTATTTTACTGAGTAATTGGTGAAGGTTTTAGCTTCTTGAACCAATAACTCATTATTGTAAAATAGAGATCTTATTAATCACACTATACTTTCACAATTCTTTACTGTTTGACACCGTTTTGCGCTAATAGGCCATCTGCATGCCTGGTTATTTCATGAGTGCTTTAGAAATTATGCCACAATTTCATAAGAGCGGCCCCACTCCACACTCACATAGGTGTTTTCATCAAGTGTATACTGCAATGATATACACCACCCATAAGGGATATGAAAAACATTAAGAACTTTAGCTCATCCTCTCAAATTCATGCAATCTAGCACTTACACACATCATAGGAATGGACAAATTTATTAGTGCTAACAGGAATAACAGTGACTTGTTATTACCCATTGAACCTTATTCATGGGATCTCCAATCACAAAGGTTGGGTTACCATCACCATTATTCTCAAATTTGCTTAAGTTTCATTCTCCTCGATGTTTTAGAACTTTCTCCCCAAAAGTTTAGTCAGAGGATTGGCCAAATTCACGTCTAACTTCACATAATCGACTAATATAATTCTATCATTTAGCAGTTGCTTAATCAAATGATGTCTCAAATAAATGTTTTTATTTTTACCATTGAAAGTTTTGTTCTTTACAATGGCTATTGCCGCTTGGCAGTCACAATACATATACACAAAAGATGTTGGTTTTAAACCCAACGAAATATTAGCTAAGAGGTTTCTCAACCACTAAGCCTCATTACCAGCTAATTCCATAGCTACAAATTCTTATTCTATAATGGATTTAGCTATAATAGTCTTTTTGGCTGATTTCCATGCAACAACATACCCACCGAGGGTAAAAACATAACTATTAGTGAATTTTGTCTCATCTGAATCTGAAATTCAGTTAGCATCACTGTATCCTTCCAATACAGCGAAAAATTCACTATAAAATACCATAATTTATGGTACCACTCAAATATCTCATGATCATTAATCATCCCAGCGCTAGTGATCATCTCATAGTTAAGGTACGTGTCTTGACTAATTGTCGGACAACGCACAGACCCATATACATCAGTATCCATTGCCACACAAGCGGACTTCATGATACATATACATATATAGTCGCCTAAATGCCACACAGGCATAACACAGTGCCACACAAACAAATCATTGTATCATATAGGCACATCATAATTCCACATAGGCATAATGAAGTGCCACATAGGCATAAAACAGCACCATAAGTCTCAAGTATCAAAATCCATGCACAGACAACTTTAAAACAAAGTTTATATAGTCAGCTTACATCGTATAAACACATGTAGTTTGAAAGCATTAGCGTACATAAAACATACTCTGAACAGTTGTCACATAATACCAAAACACTTTAGCAAAGCTATCAGAGTAATCGCTTTCACATCACATATAGATTGGATTTTATACTTTCATAAAACAATATTAGAAAACACAAGTGAATTTCGATGCAAAGTAGCATTAATGAAATGCATAATGATATTGACACATGATGCAGGCCTAACTAGCCTTATAGAGTCTGCCTAGAGTGATTTCTAACCAAAATCCAGCATTATAATGGTGTAATTATAATTTTTTCCAGTGCCACAATCACATGACTTGTTAACCTACACCATTATCTAATTCTAGCTGTATATAATTATTCCACAGGATTTTAATATCATTTCAATCATATTTATATTTAAGTGCCAATACTAAGACCTCCACCATTACTATGGTCCTCTTAGTATCCAATGAACATTTAAAGATTACTTCACCAAATATTCATAGTAAATTCACAATGTTCAAAACATCAGGCGATTATTAAATTATTTAATCTATGGATTTGTCCATATTCATTTCATCACAATACCATCATTACTTATTAAATTCCATGATTTCATAATCAATTATCAGCATCTCAAATCTATGCAAATTATTACATACTAAGTATTATCTGATCATGGCATTATATCCCAATTTTCACAAAATATAATCATATATATTATTTTTATTTTCTTCATACCATAAATCAATTTAAATCATTATATATATAATCCTCAAAGACATTTAAACTCTACAATTAAATCATGCAACTCTCAATGATTTAATTTAACAATATGCCACCTAACATAAATGTACATTACTTGTACCTTTCACCTCGATGATTGCGGCGGTCCCTAGAGTATGGTGCATCACGGTAAAAAACATGTTCAATGCTTCAAAATCTTTTGTCATATGTCAACCTCCTACTTCTATTGAAACTCATTTTTCGGAAAAAGATTCCAAAACAAGAGAGCAACTCTGAGGCGTTTCAGATTTGGGATTTTGACGATGTTTTTGGGAAAATAATCCTTAAGATTGTTGTAGTCAGAAGAAACAAACAGCAGTAAAATAGCTAGAGGCGTGCTGCAATCGCACTGTCCTTAAGGATTATTTTACCAACAGGTGTAATCTCCCAAGATTCAACAGACTCTTCTGGGATTGCCCAAGTAACAGGAACAGCAAGAAAGAAAAAATATTATTCTAACCCAGCTGGAAAAGAAGAAAGAGTGAAGAAGCAGAGAAAGTTGTAAGGGGGTGAAGAAGCTGTGTTTTACAGTCCTCTATTTATAGTAAAAAATGTATGCAGAAAATCTGTAGGAAATCGTAATAAAATCGTAATAAAATCATAATAAAATCAGCACTTAATCTGGAAAAAATCAAGATAGGATTTTAATTAAAACTAAGAGAATATTTAACTAAATCTGAAACAAATCTTGTCAAAGTTTTAGATAAATCAAAACACTAGTTATTCAAATAAGGTTAAATACTGAAAAATAATTAAATAAAAAATAAATATGGTAAAAGTCTTTTTGGAAATATCAAAATATCCAACATAAATAATAATAACGATATATAATTTCATGATTGTTGATGTCTAATGCACACATGACAGAAGGATTTTCATTAAATTCAACCAAGGATCGACATAAAACCTGGTCCGATCTGATCAGTGACTAAGAACAAGAAGCAAACGACATTGAAACTACAGTCTTACTCTCACAAGGTGCAATCAGAGGTTTCCTTTTACAACAAGAGAGATCAGTTAATCAAACAAAACTAACACTAAGTTACAGTTGATTTTGTTAATGTTCCTCCGGAATACTCTCCAATGCAGATCTCCAAGCTCCATGGAAGCCATCATCACTTCTTCTTCCACCTTCAGAAAACCTGGTGCCTCTCAATTTCGTAACTCTTATCAATTCCTCCATTGAAGAGTGCTTCAAATCTTTCCTGGAACTCAAAATTTGCTCCAACTCTTTCTGAGTCACCACAAGCCTTATCCTCACAACCCCATTTTTGAACTCACCTTGTTTTCCTCCATCAACATTTTTTCCTTCGTTTAATTTGAATCTCACCACCTTCATCGTCTTCGTCTTCGTCATAACCTCAACCCCGTCTGCAACCTCGGCAGCGCCGTCCAAGTTGGAAGCCGTAACATTTCCTGTCTCTTCGATGACTTCCGCTTGCCTGCAGCCTTGTGCTAGAACTTTGCCACTTCTCAAGCAATTCCCCATTTTGATCAGAAGAAAACAAAGAAAACCCAAGTAGGCAAAGGGAGAGAAGTAAGGCAACAGATCAGAGAAACATAAATATAGAGAAACGGGAAGGTAGGAGCACATGAAAATGCGGTTTTCACGCCGGGGTATTTGAAACCGGAAGGTGAGAATCTCTTGCATAATTCCAAAATCTTTTCATGCTATGATTGATTATTGAGATAGCTGTTTGATTTATTAATTAAAATATGAAATGAAAGCTTTAATAGATAACCATAGCCGACTATTATATTACTTTAAGCTCGAAGTATTTGTCATGTCCATGGTCCACCAACACCGTAGCTCGAGGCTTGGACAATTATCTTTGAAGTATAGTACTGCATTGATTAATTCTGGATTCTTTGTCAACGGTTGAAAGTAGATATGACAATCCGTGTATATATTTTATGTTTGTATTCTGTAACATAATTATCTCGTCAAAATTCGTGTTTTTATATCAAATTTTAAGATGTATTCGTAACATTTTGTATAGCATCATCGTGTATTTGGAATTACAAGATCTACTTGAATCTGTTTGTCTTTGTTGAATGACTACAATATAACTCCTTATGTTTTATACTTTGATAGCGTAATCCATTGCCCTACATCAGGACTGGTGACCCAATTTGCATTTTAAATTAGACAGGTGGCAGGCCCAAAGGAGCCATTAAAGCACCTCTGCCGAATTAATTATAAGGTTATAGTCGGTTTAAGGGCCTCTAATTGCGCTCATTTTACTCTAGCCGCTCCACAAACTTGCTTGAGCTTGACCCTACTATGTTAGAGTAACGTTTCTTTTATTGTTTCCGCACTGTTGTTGGTTTCTAAACAGCATATTTGCAATTGATTTGGAAAACGATCCTGATTACATGATGGTTAGTTTAGTATTTTTTTATACCAATCTAGTTGCAGTAAACGTCCAACAATAAACTGTACCATACCTAATGTTTTTTGTATGATAATATTATCATAAAGATATAGCTAGGTCATAATCTGTATTTTAAAAAAACAGAACCAAGGGCTTTGGTTTTCCAATCAACCAAAACCAACTTCTAAGCAAATCATATCAACTAAATCAACATCATATATAATATCTTTTGGCACAATGAAGTGATCGAAATTTGGAGATAAGGAGAGGAATGGTAGGTTTTAGAATTTAAATTTCAAATCTGTCAGATACCATCATTTATATTAAACCCTAATTAAGTTGAAACTTTAATATTTGTAGAAAATTAATTACAACCAATTGTTTCTAATTAATCTATTGAGGGGTTGAACAAGGAATCGGGTCTCGGTAAATTATTTGAAAGTTTAGAATCTAATTACGCTAATATATATAGTTAAATCGAAAATTGATGACCAAAGGGTTTACTTTGCATAGGTGTTTGATTAATAAATTAGAAATACAATTAGTTAAGATTAGTCAAATTTTGCTTAGAACACGCAATGGGAAAAGGAAGGTGGAGGTGGGTTCAGTGAATGTGAGATGTCCTTCAAGTTTAGGGCACCAATGCGAAACTTTGGTTGCAGTAGATATATATTTGCTTTTGTTTAGTATTATATAAAACTGATCAAAAGGGTCGTTGAAAACTCAGTAAATGAAAAGGGCCGATGCATGGATGCAGTTTAAAATTAGGGGTATCTTTCACATGGGTTAGGTCAGCCATGGTGGCTCCTCAGGAAATGTTGGAGGCTTGGAGCCTTTGTCCTCTTGTCGTGCATGTGGAATGTGGCCCATTTGTGACTTTTCTTTGCTTTTCTGCTGTATTTTATAATGGATGACACCACCCAAGGGCCAAAGGCTAGCTCCAAACATACTATATGGTTTGACTAAGGAGACAGCCATGTGACATATAGGTAGGTAGTTCTTGAAACTTTTAATTATAAACAAGTTCTAAATCTTATGCTTTGCTTGATAAGAAGAACAAAAATGACAGAAGTAAGGATAAAATAGTTAAAAAATTTAATCATTTGATATATTTTCGTCTTTTTTCATATTTTTTATTAGTTAAAGTCTTAATCTCATCTCTGTTTAATTTAGTTTGATTATATTGAATTTTGATTTCTTAGTTAGTTCTTTTATTTGATATATTATATATGTAATTATTTTTTAATATAAAATCTAATATATTTGTGATATATATTAAGAATATATGAGTATAATTGCAGTTTTTATTTACATATAACTTTACAAAAAAAAAAAACATAAGACCCACCTATGTATTGTTTATGCAATTATTTGATACTTGTATGATTACACGACACTTCTATCTAATTGAATTTCAACTTGAAATTTAAAGATTTCAAGATCTCTTCTATCATTGACACAAAATTTTATTCGCATGGACCACTATTATTAAATAGATAAATAGTGTAAACTATTGTTTTAAATTGATTACTAACAATCATTTTATAGTATCATTTAATAAATTATAACACATTTGGTTATATATAGAAATTAAAACCTTGAATATGCAAGGAGTTACTCCTACATTTGAGATTCAATAGGGTCCTTGGACTGTATGGGGGTGTAATGTTGCAAAACAAAGTAAGATTGAAGAGAATAAGGTAATTAAACAAAGATCGTGTTATAACACGAAATAGTAGAGTATGTGTTTGATACACTGATAATAGAAAATTTTAATTCCACAAACAAAATTATGAGACTCACATTTTTTTAAGTAATTTTTTTTATTTTTTTAATATGTCTTAAGGAGTGTGTGTGTGTATATATATATTATCCTGCTAATTTTATTTGTGAAATTTACAATCCCTAATATGAGTGTTCAAATAATTTCTCAATTAAATGATAAGGTGATGGATGAATAAAAGAAATGATTTGGTATGATTGAACTGAGTCTAAAGTTCGATTTTTCATTTTCAAGGTTCAAGTTTTGGGGCTAATATCCAAGAAAATTAATTTTCTTTTGTATGCATCAGGACGATACGAGGAGGTGCGTCCTAAAAATCGTAAGCTAGCTCGAAAACACAGTAATGGTAAGACCAAAAAAAATGATTTGGAGACTGTGAAATGTGCCGTATGGGGTGTAGATGATGGAGCATTTGAGCAGGGACCAGCTAGCTCCAGGCACGGCCACCAAAAGACAGGATGTGGGTTGCACAGCCCAAACAGAAAGCTGGGTTAAGGCCTGGACGTGGCCATGGCCCATGAGCCAACTAGGTTCAATTGTGTTCTTGTTTTCGTCAGGCAAAATTTACACGGTCTTCTAGTGATATTAATTTATTTTATAAGTTAAAATTATTTTTAAAAAAATGAAAAATTATCAATTCAATGAATCAAATCTAATGATTTCTAAGAGTATAAATGTGTAGTACTTTATAAAATTTATTATTGAATTAGTGTTAAAATCAATTTACACTACTAAAAAAAAGGTTTTTAGCAACCAAAATCAGCAACGACAGAGATTGTCGTTGTAAAATCTAATAAAATTTGCAACGATTTTTTATAATCGTTTCTCATTTGATATTTTTTATATTTTATGCAACGATATTTTTTATCGTTACGAATTCTTATAAAATTAACAACGATAAAAAATAATCGTTACAATATCTCATTGTTTTTGCAACAATTTTTTATTGTCGTTGCCTAATTAGTTTTTTTAAATATTTTACACAATGACACCAAAATTGTTATGATATTTATATCACATTCGTAACCACAAAAAAAATCTGTTTCGAAATCTTATTAAATTAGCAATGATTTTTCATAGTCGTTACTAAATTATTGTAATTTAAATTTTTTGTATAATTATCGTAATTTGTAAAAAAATAAATATAAGAAAAATAAAACAATAAAAATTACAAGAATTAAATTATATAAGTTAGTTTTTAATTTGTTTAGATTAAAACTGGTAGATATTTTAGAATATTACATTAATAAATAATACAACTAAATAAGACTTCAGCTGATTTTAAGACTAATTATTGTAGAAGTAACTCTATGATTAATCACAAAAAAACATAATTAGATTTTTACTTAAAAAAAATACCCTTGCAAAATAAAGAAGCAGCTCGTAAAGCAGAGCCGTTGGAGGACTCGCTATTGAATCAGCTGTAGGGGAATTTATGCAACCTGACAATGATAGCCAAAAGTCACCGGGGATGGAAGGGGATCCAATGAAAAAAACTTTCTCTCTAGATTTTAAGGGAGTCCCATAAAGCTTAGTGGGCAGTCTTTCAAAAGTGCTTATCGGCATAAAGCAAGGCAATCCAACAAAGAACTATTCTGGGCATCTACAATTTCATTGCCTTTCGTGGCTAGCTCGCTAGCTGATAGAGGTTACTTGATCAAACTTTTTCTCTCCTATATATTTGGAAGTTTGGAATATTTTCTAAAACATTTTATTATACTTCAGAAACCTTACTCATTAAGTTCAAGCTATTATGTGTGCTAGAATTTAATTTAGATATATTCAATTATTATTAGATTTACGTTGGAACTGCTAACAATTATACATACAAGCGCATGAATTGGAAATGGCAAATTAAATATACAATATGTGCAATTTTGTTCTGTTTCTTTATTGCACACGGGTTGTTTGATGATTTGCCTGAGCCAAGGCGTTGGCACATTCGGCTGATGATTTTCTGCGAGAGACTCCAGATAGCTTGCCTGTAGGACCGAATGTGATGGGGCTTCTGTGAAAGATGTCTTCTGCCTTCTTTCCTGACTTCTTTGATTCTGACATGCTGTGCCTTTTTCATGATAACGCATTGTAGTCACATGCCATGGATTTGACGAGAAATTTAAAGACATAGGTTCACTAATTATCACTCATCGCACAATTGTCGTCTGTGAGGTCTCAATCCAGGGGCCACAAGGCAAATCCAAGTGCGTTTCTTCTCTTCCTTGCTCCAATATCCCCGCTTTTAATTAGACCCCTTAAAGGGTCACTCAAGCTCGAACACCTCATGCTTGCTGATAGGAGCTTTCCCAAGAATTAACATACCACTGATTCGACGATATTCATAATTTTCTTTCAATTTCCGACATATTTCAGCTTCATATTACCCTAATCATCATAATTAGAACAGTAAAAATGAAGAGGTTTGGAATTTACTGTCTGTGATATTGCCTTTCATGACCAGTTGCATGAAAATTATCTATAGTTCCAGGGACTAACAACATTAGGTGGAAGGAAACCAGAGCCAATTAATTTTCTAATTTCATAATTACTTACTAGTTGATAATGGAGTGGGTGACTTCCGAAGTCAAACCAGCAATGACAGGCGCTTTTGTTCGAAGATTCCACCTTGGAAATAAGGAGGCTACAAGCCTTTCCTCTGCGTTTGTCCCAAAAGATGGAAAGGCACCGAACAAGAGTCATTGACTACTCTTTCCCTCTACAATGATTCAGGGTTAATGATATAGCTTAGTCTAAGAAAAAAAAATAGATGCTATTTCACGACTGCTGGTTGCTTTAGCCTTTGTTTTCTGCGATATTTTCAACCAAGTGTTTTTAAGTTCAACTTGTTAGGTTTCAATAAAAGGCGTTAGATCGTAGAATTTTGTATTACTTGATTCGTTCTCTTTGGTTACCTTTATCTGAAGAAAGTATGTTTCCAGTTACTTAAATGGAATGTGTACAAAATCTGGTCTTTTCTACTTAGATATCCTTTATGTCGTTGCCTGTATCTAATAGCTCTTCTTACTTGATCTGCATTGACTAAAACTTTAGGTGCAAATCTTGAACATTCTGTCTGTGTCCCCAAAAGTAAATATATCTTGTGCTTCAAGAAGTGAGAATTTAACTAACTAATTTATTATATTTAGAAATGGAAATGTGGTTTGCTAATCAAGTCATTATTTGTTCAAAGTATATCATGTTATCATCCACATCCATTATGTTTTCTTGATAACTTCCAAATTTTGATGTAGAGTGCAATTGTCTTTTTCATAATAAAACTAGCCTGACTTGTATTGTGGGTTGGTTTGTAAATCTCGGTATGATGTTTATCTTAACCTTTCCACTAGACTCAATTAGTTATACAAGTTTTGTTTGTGACTGAATATGATTGATTTCTTTTTGCCCTAGGGGTATGAAGTATTGAGCCAGTTGGAACCAAAGAATTAATAATCAAATTGCGGAAGAAAGCCTGTTGGACTGACCTGCATCAGTTTGAGGTATGTTGGCTTCACAATGTTATTATGGTTATATTAATTTTACTCCCCAAAACAAGCCTTATCTTTGGATTTCTATTACTTTCTTTGATTGTGTAGCTTTTAAAATTAAATGGTTGTCTTTTTCTTTTTTTTTTTTACGAAATTGACATGTTTTTGGCTTTGTAAAGCCTTAAAGCTTAGTTGTAGAGCAGGACAAATTTTAAAGGTAATTATTATCTATTAACTATAGCTATTGCTAAAGGACGACCTGTACAATAAATGTAATTAATTTCTTTATTTATTTTGTTAATTAACTTGCTGAACTTATTAGTTTATTTTTTTACTTTATTTATATGGTTATTTTATTTAAATCGATTAGTTTTTTTATTGATTATTTCTATTTATTTTGTTAATTATGCTTGAGTAGCTGTGAATGCTTCTATTTATTATATTAACTTTGAACTCATTGTAGATGGCTTTGAATAAACAATGGATGAATATTGTCAATCGTGCAACTAGGGAGTATGCACAAGGAGTTGATGATTTCTTACAGTTTGCCTTTAATCAACCAAATGTGATAGATTGCGTTCGATGCCCTTGCAATAATTGTAGAAATACGGTTTTTAAGAAAAAATCTGAGATTAGATTTCATTTATTCAAGTACGGGATTCTTGGTAGTTACACAACTTGGCATTTGCATGGTGAAATACAAGATGATTTGATGGAAACTGATGATGAATATAATAATGAAGATGTTGAACAGGATGACATTGTTGGTATGCTGCATGATGCATTCCATACAAAATTATTATGAATTGTGACACTTGCTTAATTTGATAATTTACGTAAAAAAATTTTGTTTGTGATTTAAGATTTTAATAATGCCACAGAGTTTTATATTTTTAAATATAAAAACTGAACCAATTTAATTTGTTTTATTTTGTAGGAAAAAGATTGTTGACATTCTGTTAGGTTCAAAAAACCTTCAATGACAACTCATGTGGGTTCAATCGTTGTCACTGCAATGTATTGACTGTAGACAGAGAAGTAGCAACCTGCCGCATTAGACTTATATTATGCAATATTCAAGTGTTTAGAATGCTTAATTTGACATTTTACTTGTATTAAAAAAATTGACATTTTACTAGTTATATATGTTGCTGTAATTGCAACTCTTGGGTGATTTGGTAGCTATTAGTAAACAACATTTGCAGACTTTAAATTAGTTAATATATGACTAAATCACAACAGCACTTTACCTTGGGTAAGTACAATTAACAATGAAATGTCGTTGTTATATCTGCAGTTGTATTAGTTTAACGTGTTATGAAAGGAAAGGTTCATATATACTAAGAGGAGTAGCAATGGAGCAAAGTTGTATTAGTTTAATGTATTATGAAAGGAAAAATACTACTGAATCTCATTATGCATAGAAGTAAAAGATTAATATGACGAGACAGATAAGATCAGCACACAGAGTCTTTAGAATTTTGCAGTTCATGTAGCTTCCTTATAATAAGGAAAACATAGAAAACGACCTCTTCAAATTTATAACATATCAGATGGGTGACTTTGCTTGCAACCAGAGGTTTAGAAAATTGAGCTCCCATTAAGCTAACCATAGTCTGCAGACAAATAAGTAAAATTACATAACATATTTGTTATTATGCAAAAGAACGAAAAGCACAAAATATTTTTTAAACAGGCAGCAACACCCCAAGAGTAAAGAGAGATGATTATTATATTTAAGTGAGGATTGGTCATAAAACATACAATATAAAAATAAATTATGTTATTCAAAAACCAAATTAGATTATAAAAACCATTTGTACATTAAATTCTCTTGTAAATTAAATTATTTATACATTAATGCATTAATCATTAAATTCTCTAAATTATTTTTTTTCCAAAATAACTTGTACAATATTAAATTTACCATAGTAAATTGAAGTAAGATTAAAAGCAATTAATCCACCATCGATATGATATATACAATTATAGACGTAATTGATAAAATTTACTAATTTTATATCGTAATTTGGATGAAAATAGTCATTTTTTAAAATTAAATTGAAAAATACTAAATTTATCATAATAAATTGAAATGGCATATAAAGCAATTGACAACTTATTATATGTAGTATATGATTAATTTTATAAAGACCACCTTTAATATGATATATATGTTTATATATGTAATTGATAAAATTTACTATTCTTATATTATAATTTGAATGAAAATGGTCATGTTTTAAAATTAAATTGAAAAATACTTAATTTACCATAATAAATTGAAATGGGATTTAAAGCAATAGACAAATTATCACATGTAGTATGTGATTAATTTCATAAAGACCACCATCAATTTGATATGCATATATATATATATATATATATATATATATATATATATATATTTATGTATGTATATAGGTATATATACGTATTTGATAAAATTTACTAATTTTATGTTATAAACCGATAAAAATGGTCATTTATTGTTTTTTAAACTAACTTGAAAATATTTAATTTACCATAATAATTTGAAATGGGGTTAAAAGCTATTGACAACTTGTCGAATGTAGTATAATTATTAATCTTATAAACATTAATATGATATATATGTTTACATACTTAATTGTTAAAATTTACTAATTTTATATCATAAATGGTAGAAAAAGTCAAATATTCTCTTTTTTTCTTTTCTAAATTAATTTGCAAAATATTTAATTTACCATAATAAATTGAAATGAGATTGAAAGGAATTGACAGCTTATCATATGTAGTATAATTATAAATCTTATAAAGACCACCATCAATATGTTATATATGTTCATTTACACAATTGATAATTTACTAATTCTTCTATCATAAACTTGGAAGAAGAGATCAAGTGTTATTATTTTTCTCTAAATTAGCTTGTACAATATTTAATTTACTATAATAAGATAAATTAATAGTGTTTATATTTTCAATAAAGTAATTAAAGTTTGTGAATGAAACACATCTAAAGATTAAAAATTTTTTAACTTAAAAACCTAATATTTGTAATGAATTGGTATGGTTAAAATTATTAACTATATTCTTATTGTGCATACTTTGAGCTAATGTCCGTTAAATGGTAAATTAACATTATTTCAATTAAAAATATTTAAAAATATACATTAAAATATGAATAATGGAATATAATATTAAAAATAATTTAATTCACAATTTAAATTTAAAATAATATGAATTAAAAATCAATTAATTTATAAATTAATAACAATACAATCATCCGAAATTAATTTTTATTTTATTTATTTATTTTTTCCTTTTTCTTTTTGCTTCCCGCTTGCTATTGCTAAATTTATTTCGTTGCCGCCAATTACTTTCAGTTTTCCTTATGCCCATTTCAGTTTTCTTTCCCCGATTTTCCTTAAATTTCATTTCTTTCTTTTCCCTCTCATCTTCCTTCTTCACTTTCGGTTTTTCCCTATACTGTATAAAACAGATAGGGCTTGTTGATTTTTATTTCGTCTATTTCTTCCCCTGCTTCGACTGACTGTAATTCTGTGTATAAGAACAGAGCATGTTGGAACAAGTGGAAGAGTGGGAATAGCTCGTTCGCAAGACTTTGGTGTGTTGTTGATGCCGTTTTTATTGTTCTGTTATTTGATTTTCTTTTACTCTATCTCCACATATTTTCATGGAAGATTAATGCCTTTCATTCTATCTCTATGCAGTAGTTAGTAAGTGAAAGACAAATTTGGTTTCTTTTGCTTCACTGGTAAAGCAAAGAGCTTTCTAAGTTTGCTTTATGCTTCAACTCTGTTTTGCTTTGTTGCTTAGCTTTCCGAGATGTCATGTTAGGTTCTGTTTTTACCTTCTATGTTTGATTGTATGCCCTTGGGTTGGTTATGTACAGTTCAGCGATTTTGATTGCAGGCAGAGGGTTGGGGTTCGACTGGGTTGAAGTGCTGATGAGGTGTTTGTTGTTTTGCTATAATGAGTGCTGGGTTTCTTGCTCTGTCGGCTTACTGATCCAGTGTTTTAATGGCCTAATTATTATTGACAAATGCTAAAAAATGGTGTGGGTAAGTCTTTTAAAAAATTTTTTACTTATTTCAATTTTGTTTTTGAATTTTATGTTCATTATTTCAAGTTACTTATATAATGAATAAATTTTTTTATTGCAGGAGAACAAGATTACTTTGAGAATTTTTTTGTTTATTTGTGAATTTTAATTGTTGTAATATATTTTAAGATAAATGTATTGTAAATGACTTAACAATGAATATATATTAAATTTATTAATGCTAATTTTCTTTTTATAATTGTATAACATTTTGTTCATGAAATTTTATTGATTTCTAAATTTCATTAATAGTAATTATTCAAATTATTAATTCGTTGATAATTTATTATTTTTATCATAAATATATTTTTAATTATTTGTAACTATAAAAATGTTGTAGTGAAAATATTATTTGCAACAATAATATTGGTTATTAATTTTTTAATGTTTTCAAATAAATTAGAAACAACAAAAATATGGTTTTGTATTTAATTTTGACAACGACTATAATTGTTGTAAAACAAATTAGAAACCACAAAAAATTTAATTTTATAATTATATTTGGTAACGACTATAATTATTGTACAAAAATTAGATATGATAAAATTATAATTTTGAAATTTTTTATTAGTAACGAGTATGGTCGTTATGAAAAAAATTAGAAACGACAAAAATATTATTTTGTAATTATTTTTAGTAGCAACTATAATCGTTGTAAAAAAAATTAGAAATGACAAAATTATTGTTTTATAATTATTTTTTATCAACGATTATAATCGTTATAAAAATTATTAGAAACGACAAAATTGTGATTTTATAATTAAATTTAGCAACGATTATAGTCGTTTCAAAATTAATTATTATAACGACTTAAAATTGTTACAAAAGAAAATTTCCAACCAAATATATTTCGTTGTAATAACTTAAAGAAAACGACATAGTCGTTTTAAAATTAATTATTGTAGCGATTTAAAATTGTTACAAAAGAGGATTTGTAACCAAATATATTCCGTTGCAATAATTCAAAGAAAACGACTTTAAGTCGTTACTAAAACATTATTTAATTAGTAACAAGAAAAAATTGTTGCAATAAATATATTTGGTAACGACACAAAAGTCGTTGTATGTACTTTTAACAACGGGACTTTTTACAACGACCTTGCAACGACTAAAAATCGTTGCAAAAAAAATTTAACAACGACAAAATTGCATTTTGCAACAACTTTTGTCGTTGCAAAACACCTATTTTCTAGTAGTGTTAGTTGAAAATTTGATAAAAATTTAGTGTTAATATTACTATCATTTCGAGAATGTATGTACTATTTCTGGCAATAAAGGGACAACAGACTGGTGAAAAACCAAGCAAATCAGATGAGGATTTATTTTTTTCAAATCGTCAACCTAATTGTTTGTAAATTTCTTGAATTAATTGTTGTACCAGCGAAGTGAGAGTTTTTGTATCTTTATTAAGGGTGAGCAATCGATTTAATCGGTCGGTTTTAGTCTAGAAAAATCAAAAACCGAAAAAGCCGATTTCATTGAGTATCCAATCGAAACCGACCGAATTCTTCTTGCAAACCGAACCGAACCGAATCGAATTTATTCGATCGGTTCGGTTTTTTAACGTTAAAACCGAATTTGAAGCAAAGGTAAATAAATGTATAAAAGTATATAATATAAACTTGTTTTGTTAATATCTCCTACAAGATTTACATGTTGCCCAAATAAATGCATAAAATTTCACAAAACAAAGATAAATAACCAATATTGTTCATAAATTTACTAACTTAAAAACATAAATATAATATTTATCTAATATATATTTATATTTATAATTTATTTTTTAGGTAAATCAGTTTTTCGGTCGATTCGGTTTATTATTTATATAAACCGACCATCGACCGGTTTAACTAATAAAATCAAACTTTAAAACCGAACGAACCGAAAAACCAATTAAACCGAACCGAACGAACCGAAAACCGAACGGTTCGGTCGGTTTTTTCATTTCCAAAAATTTTTGCTCACCCCTAATCTTTATTATGCTTTCGGTGTATCTCATGTAATTTTTTCTTTGTAGTATTTTTTTTTCTTTTGTTACCAAGGAAAATATAAATATATTAATTTAACCTAAAATTCCGAGAAAAAGCACACCTCTAGCATCTGCATCCAGGACTAAACTCAGAGAACTTGGTCGAGATGAAAGCTTCTCATAATCCTCATCAATTTCTCAAGTCGATTTAGCAAGGGCATCTGTACAAAAATTTTGCTCCTTTTGGATGAATAGAAATAAAGATTATTATTCATTATATTGTCAATAAAATTTTTAATATTCACAAATAAAATTAAGATGATAATATATACTTTTAATAGAATATTAATAAAATAAAAAAATAAATAACATATAGTATGTTTTATCCATTTTAATTTTACTTGTAGAGTCTAAAAACTTTATTAATAATATATTGAATAATAATCCTAAAAATAAACTAATTTGTCAAAAAATAAAATTTAATAAAAAATCAAATTACTAAATCGTTTATTTTTTATATAATATATTTAAAAACTCATTTCTCTTTAATTAAAACAATCAATAACTTTTTTTTTTCATTTTCTATTTCTTACAGATTTTTTTTCTTCCACCCACATATATAGTGCATGCACAGATTTCTAGCAAAAAAAAAAAATCAGTGCCAAATCCGACATACATCCTTGTCTTAGTGCATGGAATTTATGGCCTGGATTAAACCCAAAGAGACAATAAGACAAATAAACAAATAACACAACATTAGTTGGACCGCACTTACCCGAATTCATATTGGTTTTCAGTTGGCAAAAATAATAATAATTTCCAGGTTGACAAACTAGGGTTAGCCATCATTTCTCGAAACCAACATTTAAAAGGATATAATAATTATAAAAGCGAAATTCAAATTTCACGATTTCTTCTTGGAATTCTCAAACAGACACGTAGAATATTATCTCAGCCTGTCTACTTTCCCTGTAATTTTCTACCCTAAAATATCTCAAGCTTGTATAACAGAGGAGACATGCCACGTTTCACTGACAAATGGCAGTTGGAAAGTACTCTGATTTATTTCTTTTTTGACACTATAGTTATAAAATGTTATTACTTGCTCAAAAAATATGACAAACGTTTTTTCCTTTTAACATGATCATGCATGGATATTTTCGAATTTAATGGAATTATACTTTTTTAAATATTTAAAGATGTATTTTTTTTATATAGGTTTTGTTGATTTTTTTTTTAGTGTGGGTGAAGTGAATTTTAATGAAAGTTGGGTTTTTGAATTGTTTCGATTTGTAAAAAAAAAAAAAAACAAAGCCATGGGTATCGTGCGGTTTGAAGTTCATTTTAGTGAAAGTTGGGGTTCTGAGTTGTTTTGATTTGTAAGAGAGAAAAATAAAATAAAAGATATCAAAGTTTGGACTTTGAAATACATTTTGAAGCTCGAATAAGTATATGAAAGTTTAAAAAAAAATTAAGCTAAAAAAGAAGAGAAAGCAATCAATGAGGTTGACACAAATAATTAAGATTTAAATGTTAAATGTAAAATATTTAAGTTCAAATTTTCATAATCTTTTATAAATTTTCAGTTGAAAATTCAATATATTTATAAACTTTAATAATAAATTAACAATATACGCCAACATGAAAAATAGGGTGGCTTCTCTTTTTCTAGTTTTTTTTATATAAAAAAAAAGACAAGATTCGAAAAATAAATAATTAGATGTTGGAAAAAATTGTTGAATAATTTTTTTATTAAAATTCTTAATTGTTATTTTTGTCTTGTGAGAGTTATTGATGATGCCACTTTTTTGTTTTAAGAGTGTTATGCAATGCACTGATCTCGATACTTCAATATTTTATAATCTAGACCTCTTATGCAAACTAAATTAACTTTATAAATTAACCCTATGCAAGATTCTTAATTTTTATATTTGTTTTGTGAGAGCAATTGATGATGCCACCTTTTGTTTTAAGAGTGTCATGCAATGCATAGATCTCAAATTTTGTTTAATATTTGTGTAATCTCAGCCTCTTATCGAACTTCATAAACTAAACGAATTAACCTTATGCAAGATTTTATTATTAATATATATTTTAAAAACATTGAACTCTACAAATTAAAATTAATCAAAGTTAAAAAAACAAATGTCATTTTCTAATAAATAGCAAATTCCAATGTGGATGAATAAATACTGATGTGATGTTCTAAGATAAATTCAGACCTCATAGCCTCGTACACAATTTGGCCGTTTTGAGCGACAAATCATTAAATGCCCAATACTAGACCAACTACGATATTTGCCATAGGTAGCTTTATGGCGGGTCCTCTTGACTTCTCTTGTAATCTTGTGGCACTTTTATGCTGTTATTCCGAAAATATATGAATTCGAAAAAAATGGGCTCCCAACTAGTGTTAAGCCTTATCTTCAAAGGTGTTAATTCCTCCCATATTTATTTTGCTTTGGTTGATGATTGCAGGGTCTTACTACAGAAGCTGGAGAACGCTAGGCTGTATCACATATATCGGGAAGCAAATGTTTGTGCAAACACATTGGCGATGATGGGATCCAGTTTAGATGTTTTGTATTTAACTTTTGATCAGCCTCTTGAAAGTTTGAGGCTTTCTCTGTTAGCAGACTTAATGGGAACTAAGTTTCCCAAGGACATTTGTAGTTTGTAATTTTAATTAATTCAAAGCACCTTTTTACACCAAAAAAAAATGCAAACAAAAACTTGAAGATATTTTAGACTATACTTTCAAAAAATGAACCGACAATATTATACATTAATAAATAACTTAAATTCATGAATTTATCCCTCACCTACTAATGAAAATGCAACTTAATCTTAAAGTAAGGACGATAAAAGTAATAGTTCATTTTTTAAATATTGATAGTGACATTTTTTAACTATATAAATAGGGTTAAAAAATTATATATATACACCATATTTTTAACTTCTAATATATTTTAAAAAATAAAGCTATTATCTAATACATTATCAAAATTTTTTTTTAATTTCATAAGTGAAGTTAAAATGATTTACATATCTCACTTTATTTATTAAATATTTTTAAAGAATATATATTATTATCTTCATACTATTTAGAGAGAGTGTTCAGAACATTGTTTGTCAAATAAAATTTTCACTAACAATATATTGTTTAATAATCTTAAAAAATTATATATTATTTTATTAATCTCATCAGTTAATTTTTTTAAAAAAAAATGGTAAGTTGATTTATTTTTGAATTTTTTTGACTATTTAATTATAACAGGCTTTTATCCACTTATTGTCGCTTTATATTGAATTATCTTTTACATATACATATATATATATATATATATATATATATATATATATATATATATATATATATAAACAAAGGCATCATACAACGAGAACAAAACACAATGCAGAGTCGGATCGATGCTAATATTCTTTACGGCCATCAGAATTTGAAAATAAATAAATCGTATTTAACCAGGCAGATAAAAACACATGATATACTGTCGTATGCAATTAATTAGTAAAGGATGGAAATAAAAATCTTAAATTTGGTCTTTCCTTTGTAAAAACTGACAACTACTAGATGTCAAAGTAAGCTATTGAATTTGATTTGACAGGATTTGTCAACTTTTAATCGTCCCTTTCCATTGAGCAGCCTCTTAAATAATTTTTATGATTACGCACTTGCTTATTGAGTTTAGACGTCAGCCTCCCATCAAATCAAAGGCTTAAAAAAACGATTTGTACTTTGTAATTGTGGCTGATTAATGCTTCGACTGCATAAAGGACAAATACATTTTTTAAAGTGTTTTTTTTTTTGTTACAAAAGTGTTTTTATTTCGTATCATCCTTAAGATTAATTTTATTTGTGTTACATGATTGATGTTGATTTAAAAAAATATGAAATAAAAAAATTTTGATTTGTCAATGAGATCTTTGCTTAGTGACAAAGAGAAAGTCTTAAGATTTTGAGATTTTCGATTCGAGTCTCACCAAATGTGAGTTTGAATTAGTCTAATTATTTACTAGTTTATTTAATTTGTTATAATTATTTACTAGTTTACCTAGTTTGAATAATGTGATTTTTATAATTACCTATTCATGAATGTAATATGCTGATTGTGATTGTAACTTTTAATAAAAATGTATTACTAAAAAAAATCTAATTTAATTAGTTAGAATACAAAAATTTTCAATATAAATTATCTTTATTTAAGAATTCAACAAAATCTTTTGTCATTAAATCAATTTTTTAAATTGATAAATACACTTTCTGACAACTTATTTGTTTTCAAAAGAGAAAAACTTCAAAACTTCATATCCTCTTTTTCGTAGTCTACCAAGTTAGTTATAATATCTAAAATGATGGATTTAATTCAAATGATTCTTTCACTTAATTAAAAAAATGGTATTAGATAAATTTAAAATTCAAATCATAATATTTGACATAACAATAAAGTACCATCTGCATCTATGAGAAAAAAAAAATGAAAGCTCTTAAAAATTTATTTTTAAAAGTTCATATATTTTTAATATTATTAAAAAATATTTATGTCAATTTGTACGTATCTCCAAATTAATTTTTTAAACAATTTTAAAAACACACTACCACATTAACCTACTGCATTTGAATAAAAAATTATTTTTTTAAATACTGATCCCAAAATTTAAATTTTGAACTTAACTTATGAAATAATACTTAAATTTTGAACTTAACTTATGAAATAATACTTATTTATTAATGAATCCAACCTCAAACTCAACGTCCTTTTATCGACTTAAAGAGAACAAAAACAGTATACAAAACGACGAGGATAAGAAGAAAGCCGAGTAGGGTAGATGTCAATATTTTTGTGGCCATAAAAATTTGAAAAGAAGAAAAATCGTATTTAAAATGTTCATAAAAGCGTACACACAATATGATATTGTCGTATGCGATTAATTAGTAAAGAAACGAAAAGAAAGTATTCAATTTGGCCTTTTCGTTCCTAAAAACTAACAAGATGTCAAGATAAGCTTTGAATTTTACATTGATTTGTAAACTCCAAGATTTGGGTTTAATTAAGTTGACATACGTTGATGCCAACAATTTTTTATCGAATAATTAAAAATTATGATATATTATATGATATAAATTTGAATTTATATGATCCCAATTTTTACTTTTATTTATTAAAAAAGGTTGGTAAGCACGGTGGTTCCTCTTATTGAGTGGTTTCTTAAATATATTATTATGTACTTGCTTTTTAAATTTAGATGGCAGCCCCTGCCTCCCATCAAAGGCCTAATGTAATTTTTTTTTTGTTACAAGGCCTAATGTAATTTGATTTGTATTTTCTCATACCAATTCTATGGCTGACTAATGCATAAAAAATAGTGAATACCGTTTATGATAATAAATTTTATTTTCAAAAATGAGAAATTCAAAACCCTTTTTTCTTACAAACCTAAACATATATACGTTAAACCGATCAAGTTCATGAACATTTTTAAAATAATTTTAAACATTTGAAAGTAATTTTTTTTTTTGTAAATATATTTTTTTCAACACTGACATTGAACATTAGTTCAACTTATCGATTTTTCATTTTTAAGATACATACATTTTGTAAGCATAAGATTCAGAAATCAACATTTATTTTTTTTTCCAAATAAAAAACCTCCATTATATCTCAACAAAAAATTTTTCCAAATACACCCACTAGCACAAGTTGATTCAGGTTTTTTTATGATAAAAATCTTTTGAGAATAATATCTAAATACACTAATTCAATGTTTCAGAATTCGTTCTTGATAAATATGGTCATAAAACGAAAGATTTAGATTGTGAATATCCCTAGTCGAATTAAAAATATTTACACTTTTCAATTCGATTAAATGTATAAATGAGCTTCATAATCAGCCTCTCATTTTCACATAAGCAGCCAGCAAACATACAACATAGATAACTCTTGATAAGGCACCTTCTATCATAAATACACCCTAACAGAAACTGATCATAAGAACAAAAAGCAATAATTCACTTTGAAATTAAAACTCCTCTCTTTCCACAGCCATAGACCATAACCCTATAATGGAATCCCGATCCTCCCAGGATTCCATCCGGCAGCCTCTGCTGCAGCCACAACTATCACAAACAAAACCCGAAGCAAGCTCAGAGCTTGAGAATACCTTGTCGGACGCCAACCTTTCCTTCTTCGAGCGTCTTGGGAAAGCAACATGGATCGAGTCCAGGCTCCTTTTCTACCTGGCTGCGCCTGCTGTTATTGTTTACATGATCAATTATCTCATGTCCATGTCCACCCAAATCTTCTCCGGCCACCTTGGTAATCTTGAACTCGCCGCAGCCTCCCTTGGTAACACTGGCATCCAAGTCTTTGCTTACGGTCTCATGGTATACATTAACTTTATGCATATCTATAATTATTCTATATAGCTGTGTTTTGTAGACAGTAATTTCTTATGATTTTTATAATATATGTATTGTATATAGTTGGGAATGGGGAGTGCTGTGGAAACACTCTGCGGACAAGCCTTTGGTGCTCAAAAATACGTCATGCTAGGCATTTATCTTCAGAGATCAACGGTTCTTCTCACCCTAACCGGGATTCTTCTTACAGTCATCTATGTCTTCTCCAAACCAATCTTAATATTACTTGGTGAATCGGCTGAAATTGCCTCAGCAGCTGCAGTTTTCGTCTATGGCCTAATACCGCAGATATTTGCATACGCCATAAATTTCCCAATACAGAAATTTCTGCAGGCTCAGAGCATAGTCGCTCCCAGTGCTTACATATCAACATCCACATTGATTATACATTTACTTCTAAGTTGGGTGGCGGTGTACAAAATCGGGCTTGGTTTGTTGGGTGCGTCGATGGTTTTGAGCTTGTCATGGTGGATTGTCGTGATTGCTCAGTTTGTGTACATCGTTAAAAGTGACAAGTGCAAGTACACATGGACTGGATTCAGTGTACAAGCCTTCACCGGACTGCCGGGCTTCTTCAAGTTGTCGGCTGCGTCGGCGGTGATGTTGTGTTTGGAAACTTGGTATTTTCAGATTCTGGTTTTGCTAGCAGGATTGCTTGAGAACCCAGAGTTGGCATTAGATTCACTCTCCATTTGGTACGTAAACATCATTTGATTTTTCTTGTTTTATTTGGTTGAAAAGTCAAGACATTAATTAAAACAAGGTGGACTAATTAAGATCTTAGTGGAGGTTTTAAACACAACAATTAATCTGTACTTTAGCTTTTGGCAAGATACATTATTGCCTTCAGATGAAAAAAAAATAAGGAAGATAAGGTCACTCAATTTTGGAGAACTCAACTTGGCCTTTTCCTCCCATTTAACAAAAACTAAAAACTACAAAAAGTTAAGTGTCTAATGTACTAGATTTTTATATATCCTAAATCTATTGCTTAATTAGTTAGCTTTTATTGGAATTAATTACTACAAAAATAGAAAGTATAATTAAAAGATGAAAGAAAAGTAATACTTAATTTATGATAACTGGGGTAAATGTTGATGTTTGGATTTGAGTTCAAGTCATATAGTATGTCACAATTTTTTTAATTATTTGTTTAAGTGGTTATTGGTAATAATACTTATTAGTTAGATGAAAGGTAATAAAAAATTTTAACTATTTACAAAAAAAAATTGTTAGTAAGTATTTATATATATACAAATATATATATATTCATAGTGCATATGCATAATATTTATCTTATCCATCTTACTTTTAATTTTGGATTAGTTTGTGGGACATGTGATGGTTTTGTAATTTTGCTTGTGGAGTTTTTAAATTTCATTGTCAATAAACGAGATAATAATCTTATAAATATAGAGAGACTTTTATAAACATTTTAATGTGATGAATTGCATTTAATAAAAGAACTTTCTGATTTTTCAATTCTTACCATATGTTTTTTTTTTAGGCTTAATAGCCAAATAAGCCCTCAACCTTTAGCTCAAAATGGAATTCAGCTCTCAACGTTTTATCGCATGAAATTCAGTTCATAAACTTTTATTTCAGTGAAAATAAACTTTCAACTTTTTACAATTATGCAATTAAGTCAAAATCTGTTAAATGACACTAACTGCCGTTAATTAGTTTTGCATACATGGCAGCTGACGTGGATAGCTTAGTTAGCTGCCACGTGGTATGCCACGTATGCAAAACTAATGACAGTTAGGTCATTTAACAGATTTGGTCTATTTCCACTGAAATAAAAGTTTATGGATTGAATTTTATGCGATAAAACGTTGAGCGCTAAATTCCATTTTGGACTAAAGGTTGAGGGCTTATTTGGCTATTAAACCTTTTTTTTATTGTTTCTTTGTTTCACCTTTTTTCCTATCATTTTATAAGATCTTATATTCACAAGTACAATTGTTAATTTGTTATCATAAATAGAAAAATAATATTCTTAAATACTTTTCTATTAAATGGTTATATCATATATGAAAAAAATTGGAAAATCACTTGTACAAATATAATAACCTTAATTATGTTTAATGCAATGATAATGAAATCTTTTAATTTCACGAATAAAATTAAAAGAATATCATATGATTTATGTTTTAATTAACTTTTTTATTTTTAATATACTTTAAATAATACATGTTATCCTACTTCAGTTTGTAAAATTTAAAATTTTCATCTACAATTTATGAGATCATTTGTTAATTGGTTTTTGACTTTTGGAAAAGAGATATTAAATCGTGAGAAGATGAGTGGCATAGTCTTTAATTGAAAATCATTTTCAAACATGCATTCAAGTGGTCAATTTTGGCTTTTTCTGATTAATAATTCAACAGCTTTCAATGACACGAGAGTACGACAAAAAAAATTCATATTTTATTTATATTAACATTTATGTATGAGAATGTTGATTAAAAAAATTCTGTACCAAAAAAATATTGATTAAAAAAATTATAATACATTATAATATTTGAATTCAATGTCAAATAATTTCACTTTTACGTAATTATCAAAAAAACATTGATCATACACGTCTTTTTTTATTGCTAACAATAAAGAATATTTCAAAGAAAAATCACACATAAACAAACAAACGAACAAACAAACTCTGTAGACATAAGTGGTCCATTGGCAAAAGTATTGATCCAATATCATTTAATAATAGACATATGCTTTCTTTGGATCATGCAAACGATTTAAATTATCGAGGAAAAAAACTCTTTTCATTCCCCTTTTTTTCCCTTTTTTTTTTAATTTCTCCCAACAAAAATACATACAAAAGTACTATTCAAATTAATTATATTATAATAAATTAAATAAATATAACATATAATACATGTTGATTAATGGGTTGAGCTACATGTCCTCTTCATAAGGCTTATTTTTTAGGTTTCAATAAGATATATTTATACATATAAAATATAAATTTTGTTTTGGTTTTGGTTTCGATTAATATTTTTTAATGGGTTCATTATTTCAGCATGACGATATCTGGATGGGTCTTTATGATTTCAGTTGGTTTCAATGCAGCAGCAAGGTTAGTCATTAAATCGCAAAAATTTATTATTATTGTTAAAATAATAGTTAAATGTTTTTTATTCATGTAATATTTAATATGCATGCTTTATGTGAAAAAAAAGAGTGAAATTCAGCGTTAGTATTAAAACAATATAAATAGTAAAGAAAATACAAAAATGTATAAAATCAAATTAATTTGCATTAATATAATAATTGAATCATCCTAATTGATAAAAATGAATGGAAATGGGCAGTGTAAGAGTAGGGAACGAGCTTGGAGCAGGACATCCAAAATCAGCGGCGTTTTCGGTTGTAATAGTGACGGTTTTTTCATTCATAATCTCGGTGGTGGCGGCCATAATAGTTATGTGTCTGCGGCACGTCATTAGCTATGCCTTCACTGAAGGTGAAGTGGTGGCCGAGGCTGTTTCAGATCTCTGTCCGCTTCTGGCACTAACCCTTATCCTCAACGGAATTCAGCCTGTTTTGTCTGGTAACAATCCTTTTCTTAACATTATAGTAAGAGAAGTTCTAAAGTTAACTCCATTTTTATTCTTCACGACTCTCAAATATCGAAATGACATTTTTAATCTTATTCACACCGGCGAAAGTAAACTTTCATAGATGCTACACATTCATGGAAGTTTATTTCTGTGGATACTATATATCCGTCAAAATTTACTTCCATAAACTGTCGTTATTACTGGTTGATCGGCTGTCTTCTTTCAAGCGATCATACAGAAGAGGAATGAAAGGAAGTAAGAGGTCGGGCAATGAAAGGAGTCGAGTCAACCAGGCTTGATGATTGGGAGAAGCAAAAAGAAATCCGGATGTTACCCAAAAAAAAAAAAAGCAACTTTATGTATGCCTTGATCGATCACCAACAATGAAGAAGAATGATTTTTTACACGATCTCGCGGGGGCGTTAAACTTAAAGTTAAAAATATCATTTTATAAAATTAAAAAAAAAAGGGGCTGTGAAGAGTAGAAATGGATTGCATTTAGAATTTCTGTATTAAAATACTTCATTCTACTCATTTCAAATCAACATTTCCATCTAATGTTCTTCTGGTTTTTAATTTATGCTTTGCGTGAAGGTGTGGCTGTTGGGTGTGGATGGCAAGCTTTTGTTGCATATGTCAATGTTGGTTGTTACTATGTGGTTGGGATTCCTTTGGGTTCTCTTCTTGGCTTTTACTTTAACCTGGGTGCCAAGGTAATTAACATGATTTTTCATTTTTTTTCTTAATATTTTGAAAGATTTTTGGGCTTGGCTTATGCTCCATGCATGCACGATCTGATGTCAGGGTATTTGGTCGGGTATGATTGGTGGCACAACCATCCAAACCCTCATCTTGATTTGGGTCACAATGCGAACAGATTGGAAAAAGGAGGTAACCCTTTTCAAATTTTCCATCAAAACAAACAGAACATAATTTACATAATTTATTTCTTGTCAATTTCTGACTGTCTTCTTCACTTCTGTAAGTACGAATGTGTTCTAATATTCAATGGCAGGTTGAAGCAGCTAGGATAAGATTGGATACCTGGGAGGATAAGAAGAAGCCTGTTTTGAAGTAGAGAGTTGATAGAACATGGTCAGCCACAGAAACAAATGATAGTAACTTGATTTGGTGATAGCTCCATGGATTCACCAAAGAATGAGCCATCTCCATCAAGAAAATGTGATTCCAGGACGACGAGTTGTTGAGTTTCTTTCACAAGGTTTATCTGGTTCACAATGCTGTAACATAATTTGATACTGTCGAGTATCGGCTGGATTACATTAACAAATAAGAACAATATATGCATGAGCTATACAGATCTCGTTCTAGTAGATCATGATCAGTGCGGTTGCAGCAAAGATATTTCTAAGAAAATGCCACATAAATCCTATATCTATATGAAGAAATCTTGCAACAAAGTCATATGAAACAGGGAAAAAGAATCAACCTCTTGATTAATTGTGTGAGAAATCACTTTGGCAGCAACATGAGTTCGTTTCATTCTAGATTCCTGGACAAACAAAAAAGTGAGAGGATAATGAGAAATAAAGTAAACCACCATTATTTCTTCTTCCCTGCTTTGCCCTCTTTTCTTCTGACAATCTCATCAGCATATTTCACACCCTTTCCTTTATATGGTTCTGGAGGTCTCCATTTTCTAACAGAAGCAGCAAATTGACCAATGGCACTTTTGTCATAACCACTAACAACGATCCTAGTGTTCTCTTCCACCTTCACTTCAATGCCTTCAGGGATTGCCATCCTGACAGGATGGGAAAAGCCAAGACTCAACACCAGGTCTTTTCCTTCTAACGTTGCACGATATCCAACGCCAACCAGTTGAAGTCTCTTTTCAAAACCTTTTGATACTCCCACCACCATGTTGTCAGTAAGAGTCCTAGCAATTTCATTTAGGTAGAATCACAATTTAAGTGTCATTAGATAACGCGTACAAGACCTTCCTAGTCTAACTTCCATCATAAAATCATATGAAAATTTGAAGATGTACAAGGAAACAAGACAAATAAGAAGAATGCATGAACAATTACAAAAAAAAAGAAGGAAACATGGAGTCTACTTTGGTGATTGGAATTGGGTGATGGCTTGAGTAAAAATCATAGTAGGTTCAAGCCACAGCTCTTTCCTCTCATTACACAAATGGGGGGAAAAAGCACCATAAAGTAGAAAAAGCACCATAAAGTAGGCAATTTTCTGCATCCCAGTTTCTATTTCTTTAACTTTTAAAACACTGAATTTCTACCACAGCAAGGATCATTCTACAAATAGTGCCATGAATATCATATAGGGCCCTGGTATGAATTCGTGTAGGTGATCTGCCATTAAATTTGCTGCAGCTGCTGCTACTAAATCTTCCTCCTTTATATCCTATCACAAAATCATGTACCTAAAGTGAAGAAAAGAAAGCATGCAACGAAGTAACCTTGTCCATTTCTTGTAAAATACAAAATTTTGTGTAGTTTGTAATTTCAATCTGTTAGATATAGCCATTGAATGTGTTTCTGCCAGCTGGTATGATGAACAAACCACACGCCCATGACCAGTGTCATTATAGAACCTTGTCACATATTAAAAAATCCGTATATCACGAAAAGAGAAGGAAATTATGTGTATAAAGTAGCATTCTAGTAAGCCCAAACTCAATTTTTGAATTTATATTTTATGAAAAGAAACACACGAAAAGAAAAGATGGAGGGAGATTTCTTCAGAATTTCAAATTTGATGTTAAAAGAACTCGTTGACATCTATAATAAGCCGATCATCAAAAAGGAATTTGTTATTATGATAATGAATAAAAAGACAGCAGAAAATGCTTCTGAATCTCAGGAAGGAATGATTGAAGACCAAAAACAGTCAAGTTTTTAAAACAAAATAGCGATGTTTGTTAAAAAACAGTCAATTAAGACACATTGATCCGAAATCCAATTCAAACCCATATAGCACCCATGATGCTTGACAAAATATATCAAATTGATTCTTTTTAAGGAATGTATCAGATTACATTTTTCTGTATAGGTTTCAAAGAAATAAAAAACAGGATGTAAAACTACATATAAGAGGTAGATGCCTAAGGATGACCTGACGTGAATCATTCATTGTATCTTTTTCTAGTTAGTGACACTAAATGATAACGTTTAGATTATATGATTAAAAAAAAATTCAAAAGGCATTCTGGATACTTGTCCATAACCTTTGACAGTAAAGATAAGAAAATCCATGACCAATTATCAATTTCATGAGAGGATAACTTTATAACATCAAATTATTGATCATCGATTGTTAATTCTTGGCATACCAAATTTGCAAATATAATCCTTGATTCCAATATCATTATGATCCTACATTAAAGTTTGTACAAGGGTATATAAAAAACTAAACAATGAAACAAAAAACATATCAAGAACAAATTAGGAAAACGAGTTTTAAAGAAAGAGAGGAAGAACAAAAAGGTAGGAACAATTACCTGAAAGCCCATGCATTTGATTGGCTCTCCTTGTCTCCACTGCCTTTCGGACCCTTAGGGCTCCGGATTCCTCCCTATCAACCTTTACTTCTCGTGGATAAGTCAATGCAAGTTCTCCCAAAGGACCCTTTATTTTCAAGTCCTGACCCTCCAATTTGATTGTCAGACTGGATGGCACTTGTATCGGCTGCTTCCCTATTCTCGACTCCTTGCACACAACAGCCTTCCTCACTAAACCAAAGCGAGTTATAGGAATGCTAGAAACACAGACCCCATTTCTCTCCCCCAAAAATGCAGACCTCAAATTGCTGAAACACCAGAAGAAAGTAATCGAACTATATTACCAAAGTAACAGACAACCAAGCCGCTTTTCTGGCTTTATCACTAAAGTGAAATCAGCCCATTATTTTGGCTTATCTTAGCCCATTAAAAGCTAAGAAGAGATTAACAGTGATCGGGAAATTCAGAGGATAAGTTAGGAAGACAAATTTTTAAGTTTAAATGCACATAAGAGTGTTCCCCTTTCACTGCAGAAGAAGAAAAAGCAATTCCCACCATTAGTTCAAACAAATTCTAGAGCACCATAGCTGCACAGCATAGTTGCATTCCACTCCAGCAATGGAGTGAAAAGAGACAAACCCATTCTAAGACAGCGTTCCATTATTCTTAAATTCAAGACCAAACAGCATTAACACAAGGATAATGAGCTAAAATGGTTAAAAGCAATGAAAACCCAGGTTCCATCACCCAACAATATTTGAGCCTAAACACCCGACAGGACCATCAAGAAGCAGAAGATATCAGGTAAATTGCAGATTAATTCAATGCATAAATAAAAAAGAAAGATGCTTGGAACGAACCTGGTCTGGAAAGACATAACTGAAGAAGCCATTTCTTGGAGAGCTATTTCAGCATCAGCTTTGGCCCATCCAAAGGGATTGTTCGTTGTAACTCTTTGCCTTTTCGACTGTTATCGAGTGCGTCAGGTCAGGTCAGGTCAGGTCAGCTTAGCTGGTTTTTAGTTTAATGACTCTATTACCCCTAACTGTAAGACTGAATTACCAAGTTACCCTGGCTCGTTCAGTTTCTATACTTTTTCTTCAGACTTTGGGCTTAACCCAATTACATCTTAGACGGCTAATGGGCCCTGTTGCTATCTTGAATCTTTTCCTCTTTTCCTTTTAATTTGTTCAAATTATTGTTTTTATATATTAATATGAAAAATTTTAAATTTATATGATAATTAATTGGTTTATTAACGTCATAAATATATTTAACTTGAAAAGGTTAATTCTTCTTTTTTTTTTTTACAAAAAATTTGAGAGTAGAGGAGACTATCTTATCTCTAAAGATTATTGTCAAATTCATTATTAAGATTTATAGATTTATTAGACTTTCACTTATATATATATTTAAAATTTACAGCTTTCTTACAATCAAAAAACCGTGAAAAACTTGTAAAGAGTCAAATCTTAATCACTTGTTCGTAGGCCTCACAATCTTAGTCATGACACAAATAAAAGACACAAGGTGACAATTAAGTAAAATTTATATATGAATATAGTAAAAATTAAAAATAAGATTTTGTGTTTTTCATGTCGACATGAATTTTGATACAAAATTTTCATATTTTACATGACATTAATACAAATTATAAGCACAAATTACCAGGTTTACATACCCACCAACCTTAGGTTGGCAATTATGCTAATTTTACGGTGTAAGTAGACTTGATAAACAGTAAAATAATATGAAAATAATACAAAAAGTTATGAAAGTAACATGAACTAAAATTTGATAAAAATTTTATTTGAATTTGACAAAACCAAAAAAAAAAGTTTTGTGTTTAATATGTTGATACAAAGTTTTTATGTTTTACTTTATACAAAACGAATTATGTATTGAATTATTAAATTTAAATGTAAAATTTTTATAAATATGAAATTTGAATATTAATACTTTTATCCATACGTGTAAGATTCTCCACTAATTGAAGTTCGGTGAAAATGTATTTTCTTTTTCATTTGTTTTTGTAGTAAGAATGATATAAATGAAAGCACCATCTTAAATTGCTTTAGGATGTGATTGGATGCCAAGAAAAATCAATCAAACTTCACTTTATTAAATGCATTTTAAACCACAGTTTTCATCTTTTATACCGAAAGGAACTTTAGCCAATAAAAGTCAGACCTCATCACACGACCTTAGACCTTTCCTATTCAAGTTGCCCATTACTAAATATTCTTCATTTTTATAATTTTCTTTACTTCCTACATCTACTTTACCTGCATGAAAAAGTATTCTCTTATTCTCCATCGGTTTAATTCTAATGGCATCCCTTTTTATTTTTATTTTTCATAAATAATGCTATCCTTTTGCATGCATGAATATAGAAATAATCAATGATAAAGGGTCTACTTTGTTAAAAAAATTTTTACAAAAAGATGCTTATAAATGTAATTATTTGCAAAGTATGTTCTTGCGTTAATTAATGTAGTACTAGTTTTCTTCATCACATTGAATAAAGATATTGATATTTTTTTACCTAAAATTTTAAAGGATAAATAGGTATTTCAACATCAAATTAAGATAAAATGTACATCTTAAAAATTTTTTATTGATTATATTTGAAGGTAATACCAATAAAAGACCATCACAATATCTCTAATATCAATATTTCATATAAAAAAATCCGTTCATCTCATTTTACGACATCTCCAATCTTTGTAATATAAGATTTATACTATATATTTTATTCGATATTAAGTAATTTATCAATTTGTAATGATTCATTAGCAAAATTCGTATTAAAAAAACTCATTTTACAAGTATTCGTTTTTAATTTATAGATCGAATTTTGAGGAAAATTTATTTAAATTTTCTTAATTGGGAGAAATTATTATATAATCCTTGTTATTGGTATAAGTTTTTTAACAATGGATTATTACTTAATTCCAAGAGTGTGTATGACGCTCCCTTGTGCACGTGGAAACCAATCTTTCCTCATCAAAAATGAATGCTTTGACAAATCCAAGAGCCTAAGAATCCTTCATTATCGGTTCAGAAAAAGAACAGAAGAAAAACATTTTAAAATGCAAACTGTTGCTGCCAAGGTAGTAGTAATGAGCCAGCCAACTACCTCTTTCCAGGAAGAACGTCTCTTTATTTTTTCTTTTGCACCCAAAAAACATGGGCAATTTTTTTTTTTTGGTAAACCATGAGAATTTGCTCCTTCAAATTTTTGTCCTTCAATTAGTATTTGTAGTCTTTGTTTTTACAGTAAGAAATGGGTCCCTTGATTGACTATCCACCGAGTCTTCTCCGCATTCCACTGTTTTTGGCAGTGACGGATCTTGACATTTGAATTTGAAGGGGTCAAGTATAAATCAGTCAAATTATTTGTGAGCTATTTAAGTTTGACATGAGTGACTTGACTCGATAATTACTCGAATTTGACTCATTTATTTTGAGCTAAACTTAAGATTGAGTTGCTCGAGAAACTAGTTGAGTTAAATTCAAGTATTTTAATACTCGAATCGAACGACTCATGAGTCTAATTGAATTTTTTTTAATATATTTAATATTTTATTATTAATTTACTATTTTACTCTTATTATATATAATTAAAAATTAACAAAGTAAGCCTATCAAGTTCAGTTTGAGCTTGAGCGTCACAAGTATTTTGTCAAGCCGAACTTGAGCTTAAAAAACCCTCAAATTTTCGAGTCAAACCTAGCTTAAGTTTGATATCATCTCCACTCAATTACACTTCAAAACCCAAGTAAAGTTTTAAATTACATCAATTTTACTTGAGTTATGTATACTAATTATAAAAAATAACAAGTTTGTAAAATTATAAATCTTATAAATTTATAAACAAAAGTATAATGAAACAAAATCCAACAAAAGATTATAATTTCATCTAAAATTGTGAACGATTTTTTTTTTAAAATTTTCAAAAATTGAATATGAACTATGGAATAAGTGAATTATATATGGGTAAACTTTCTTGATCATTTCCTTTGAAAATTTAAAATTAAATATATATAAATAAACTAAATTATATCAAACAAAAAATATATAATATATCTTTAAAATAATAAAATTGAATATGTTTTTCTTACATTTTACAAAGTGATCCCAATCTAATTTTGGTATTGAAAAAAATTGTCAGATTTTTTAAAGAATAATTCTTCATAGGTAATCAAGACAAGTGAATATAATATTATGCTATAAAAAAAATTTAATTATTCCAATTTTTTATTAAATAAAAATAATTTAAATAGTATCCAGCATATACTTATAAATATATAAAAAGATAAAATGACATACAAATCTTGTATAAAAAAAATTCAACTGTTTGGAAGGACCAAAACTATTTATTATAAATAATATATTTATTAATTTACAATTATATTATACATTTTTTTTTTCAGAAGTTTGGGGGCCAAGGCCCTCAGAAGAGAGGCTTACCATCCGCCTCTGGTTCTTGGTTGGATATGATTTCCACAAGTTCCAAATTCCATGTCCAAATCACTTTTTTTTCTTTCTTTTGAATTCCAAATTTCACATTATTGTTTCTTGCAGCCTTTGAGCTCTAGTACAGTAGTATAGCAGTTTCTTCCATATTTTCTCTGCTCTGGTAGTTGCCATAGTATGGTTGCTTTAATACACTACCTGTCCTAACTCTAAAAAGTTTTTTCTTCTTTTACTAGGTGTGAATTTTACTTTGCAGGTTGAGTTTTCGGATTGATTTTATAATCTGGGTATTTAGAAAAATGCACGCTTCACATACTGTTATCAAGTTTCTTTAACCCCGTGGAACCTTGACTAAGAAAAACTCCTTTTTTTGTTTCTATTTTGAGTTGTTTAGTTTTGGTAGCATAGAATTCAACGATGAAACATCTTGGGTTTGTTTCACTGTTCGCTTTGATGATATGGGTGTCCCAGAGTTGTCTTGTGGGCTGTCAAAAGCCTGCTGTTGTAAACATTGGTGCTATTTTCTCTTTTGATTCTGTTATTGGTAGAGCTGCAAAACCAGCAATGGAAGCTGCAATCTCTGATATCAATGCTAGTCCCAAAATTCTTAATGGAACTCATCTTAATTTGTTCATGGAGGATGCTAATTGCAATGTCTTCTTGGGTTCTACTAAAGGTAACTACGATTCTGTTTTTTCCTTCTTTTTTTTTTTTTTTGCTTTGCTACTTAATCTGTTATAGACTTATACTACGTGGTTGGTATTAGCAGCTGTTTTTCGCAATTTTAGTGAATATTTTCAAGTTATGAACTTAATTCAAATTTACTGTATATCTTTCTCCTTCTGCCTTCTGTTGTAGGTTCACGTGAACTTACATAGGGTTAATCAATAACTTGAAGCCCTTTTCAACTCTAATCGTTTGTTTGATGATTTATAACCATTCTCACTGTAATCTCTACTTTGTTTTGTCTCTAGATTTCGTTTAATTTCTCTTCCAACTTAACCGGCGTAATAGTGATTTTTTATGATAATAAGTTTCTGAGCATTATAACACCTCACTGAACTTGGAAAGATGCTAAATCTCCGTATGTCTTCTCTGTTTACATGTTAATTTTTACGTTTTTAATGTGGTATGGTTGCCATATCTGGTCAAAGTCCTTTCAGGCATGATATTCTTTGAAAATTTACTGCTAAGAATCTTAAATAAAAGTAGAAGTTCTTCTAAACAGATTGAACCTTTGTTTTTGTGTCAGCTTTTCAAGTAATTGAAAAACAGGTGGTAGCTATTATTGGTCCACAGTCATCTTCAATTGCTCATATGATTTCTGCAATTGCGAATGGTCTTCAAGTTCCACTTGTTTCATATGCTGCCACTGATCCAACTCTTTCTGCTATCCAATTCCCATTCTTCATCCGAACTGTGCAAAGCGATGCCAACCAAATGATTGCTATGGCTGATTTAGTTTATTTTTATGGGTGGAAAGAGGTCATTGCTATCTATGTAGATGATGATTATGGAAGGAATGGAATATCTGCTCTTAGTTATGAACTTGATAGGAGACATGCAAAAGCTTTCTACAAATTTCCTTTGCCTGTTCATTTTACTCAAAATGACATCATATCTTTGCTCAATCAATCTAGATTGCTAGGTCCTCGTGTGTATGTTGTTCATGTCAATCCTGACCCCCAATTAAGAATTTTTGCCATTGCCAAAAAGCTTCAGATGATGACTAGTAATTATGTTTGGTTTGCTACGGATTGGCTTTCTTCTACTATAGATTCATTTGGTCCCATGAATCAAACTGCTCTCAATGTGCTTCAAGGGGTAGTTGGACTCCGCCAACATATTCCAGACTCGGAGCAGAAGAAGGATTTTATGTCTCGATGGAGAAAAATGCAGCAGAAAGGGTTGGCAAAATCAGAATTGAATACCTATGGACTTTGTGCTTATGACACAGTCTGGACAGTTGCACATTCTATCGACAAGTTCATAAATGATGGCAACAATCTTATGTTTTCATCCACCAATAAGCTAAATGATACAAAAACTGCTGAAATGCATTTGGAGAAGCTTAAAGTTTTTGATGGTGGTCCTATACTACTCGAGGAATTATTGCACACAAACTTCTCTGGTTTATCTGGTCAGGTTCATTTTAGTTTAGATCGGAACATTGTGACTTCAGGTTATGATGTCATCAATATTGACAAGATGGCTGTTCAGGTAGTTGGTTACTGGTCTAGTATTTCTGGTCTCTCAGTTACTCCTCCAAAAACCCTCCAAGGGACAGATAATAGCTCTTCTGAAATAGACCACAAGCTTCACAATGTTACTTGGCCTGGTGGAAATACAGAAAGGCCTCGTGGCTGGGTCATTGCAGGTGATGAACGGCCATTGAGAGTTGGAGTGCCCTATAGAGCCAGTTTTGTTGAATTTGTTACAGGACTGCATGATAGCCATAAAATTGTGGGATACTGTATTGATGTGTTCAAAGAAGCAGTGAAATTACTCCCTTATAATGTTCCTTACAAATTTGAGCTTTTTGGAGATGGCCGGTCCAATCCTAATTATGGTCAGCTTGCGAAAATGGTTGCAGATGATGTAAGTACAACATTATGCCTTTTGTAGTTGGTAAGGATTAATGTAAATTTTGAATTTGAACAAGGATTTTTAGGAGGTGATACTTCCACCAATAGAGCTTGGAAACTATCTTAATAATTGTTCAATATAAGCTTACCTAACTCCTGTGCACCCAAATATGTCATACATTAGGGGCAAACATATCTCTTTTTCTTTTTTACATATAATGTTTGTGGTAGATGTTATTTTCATGGAAAAAGATGAGCGATCTCTAACGAGTCGCTTTGTTAAACCTTGGTCCAATATGTGGTCAGTAGCATTTTACAACTCAAATCTTAAGTCCTGCATTATGTGGAGGCATATTTATTAAAAGATAGAGATTGTACCCCTTAATCATTTTGTAAAATTATTGTACCAGGTGTTTGATGCAGCTGTTGGGGACATTGCAATTGTGAAGAACCGGACAGAGATTGTGGATTTTTCTCAGCCTTATATAACTACTGGCCTTGTCATCGTAGCTCCAATCTGCAATACAAAATCAAGTGCTTGGGTATTTCTAAAACCATTTACAGTAGACATGTGGTGCATGATTGCAGCTGCTTTTTTGATAATTGGAGTTGTTATTTGGATTCTTGAGCATCGAGTCAATGATGCTTTTCGTGGTCCTCCTAGGAGACAAATTGTAACGATGTTTATGTAAGTTATTGCAACATTTCAGAGAAATTCTAGTTATAACTGTGGTTCTTTTCTTTCCATTTTAAATTGATTGCTTTCTTTTTTTGTGCAAGCCAATGCATGCCTGCCTCTAACATCATTCATGCATTTACCATTGCAGGTTCAGCTTCTCTACACTGTTTAAGACAAACCGTAAGGAAACTTTGGCCCCCTAATTTTTTTATTTGAGAAATTTTTCACTGAAGATAAGTATTAACTGTTAGCATATGTGATGTTAGCCTTAGGCTACTCTTGATGTCCACAGTTACCGATTTTGTTGACCGAAGTCTGTATATGTGGCCAGTTCAGTTCTTATGAAATTTACAAATGATGCCAACCTTGGAGTTCCAATTCAAACTGAACTGCATTATCTTTATCAAAATATAAACCCAAGTAACTCTACTTTTTGGTTATGTTGATATTAAGTTTGACGATTCTTCATTTTAACAATTCAGAGGAAGAAACTGTAAGCGCACTTGGGCGAGTAGTAATGGTGGTATGGCTTTTCCTATTGATGGTGGTATCATCTAGTTACACAGCAAACTTAACTTCAATCCTTACAGTTCAGCAACTTCCATCGGCCATTACCGGAATTGACAGCTTGATTTCTAGTAGTTGGCCTATTGGTTACCAAGTTGGTTCATTTGCATATGGTTATCTATCTGAGACTCTTAACATCCAACGGTCAAGGCTTGTTGAACTACACAACCCAGAAGAGTATGAAAGTGCTCTACGACATGGGCCAGATAACGGAGGGGTGGCAGCAATTGTTGATGAGCTTCCTTACGTGGAATTATTTCTGTCAAAGCAAACTGATTTTGGGATTATCGGCCAACCATTTACAAAGAGTGGCTGGGGATTTGTAAGTACTTTGCTCTATATGAGAGTGCATTTATATACATGCATAAAGATACTCTATTAAAACAATTCATATATAATGTCTGTGATATGTTACTTGTACGAAAAGTTTCTCATAGATTGTGTTCACTGCATCGTATCAGGCTTTCCAGAGAGATTCTGCACTTGCTGTTGACATGTCTACTGCTATCTTGAAACTTTCTGAGAATGGAAAGCTTCAGGATATCCATGAGAGCTGGTTTTGTAAGATGGGTTGTCCTGGAGAGAGGGGGAGAAACTCTGAGCCCAACCAACTCCACTTATACAGCTTTTGGGGCCTATATCTTTTCTGTGGTACCATCACTATTGCTGCACTTCTAGTCTTCATTCTCCGAATGGTTCGCCAATTTGCACGGTACAGACGAAGGCAAATGCAATTTTCTTCCCCTTCATTCTCAGGTCAGGCTACCACCCGTTGCTCTCAGGTCATATACAACTTCTTTGACTTCATTGATGAGAAAGAGGAAGCTATCAAGAAAATGTTTATGCAGTGCGAGATTAATCCAGCTCCACAAACTCCAGTGAGCACAGCAACATGAAATTTTTGTTTTGGTAGATTTGGGAGGATAGATTAGCCTCTAATGCTTACTACAGAACTCTGGTCTGCAACTCATGCGGTGTATTTAGGATTTCTGATGCTTGTAAATACAACTTTTCCTGATATATAGAAAGCATCATGATGATGATCATGATTGCCTTTAAATGTTCAAATGGCATTACTTGTGCACTGATGTTATTAGCTACGATCCATTTTTACATTGAAATAACACATCTGCTAATCACCTGTAAATGAGTTCTTTGACGTTGCAAAGCAGTAAAACGGGATGTATCGAGAAAAGATGGGAAGATTGGAGCAAACCACTAAGAACGAGTGTAACGGCCGATGGACTGGTGTTAGAATGGTGGTCGAAGGATGAATAAGGCTCAGAACAAAATGAAACAAGGCCAAATAAGAAAATAAGTTAAGCTAACAATAAAGATTTTAAGAGATAGAAATATTTGTGACCAAAATCAAGTATTTATACCATCCCAAGTTCTGAAAGCTCTATTTAGCTGTTATCATCTATGAGATTGTAGGATTGCAGTTAGTTTTTTTTATGTAAACCACATGTATCTTCATTCGTTTTAATAGTCTAAGACTATTCCTGCTTAGCTCTTCACCCCTCCTCAAAAATGTGTTTAGTGGGAACCGAACCCGAGGATTGCAGTTAGTTTGATGATGCATTAGTCATTCAGAAAGATATGAATGCATGAGAATTGGAATTGTTTTGGATAAGAATGAGTGGAAAAAGAAAATTTATGTTAGCAATTCAGCATGAGTCATATATTAGTTCATATAATTTATTCCATTATTGAGATAAAAATTTTGGATATGATGATGATTTTATTAACTAAATTATTGATTGTCCACATTTATGCATAGTTCTAAATTATGTGTTGTTTAACAAATTAAAAAAAATTAATATTAAAAAATAAATATTAAATATTTAGTTTCAAAAAATTTAAGTATTGAATTTAATTTACTAAAAATTAAATGCTAAATAATTTTTTTTGCTGACGTACTAAATAGATATTTTGTTAATAGTTCTAAAATAAGAAAATAATATAAAATTAATATAACTGAATGATTTTTAGAAATAAGAATGATTGAATTCAATACATGACTTTTAATTACTATTTAAGATTTTCAATGTTTATATGTAAATAGTTTTTAAAATAAATTTTTTCTAGAATTTATCAAATACACCGAATTTATCTAACAAGGTATTGTTTGAATTTCTATAATACGTACAAAGAAAGTAAAAAAGAATATTTTTCAAAGCAAAACTCAACCTTTAGAGTTTTTTTTTTAATTGATTTAACTTCTTTAATAACAATTCTAAACCGATCTTATATGGACAGTCAAATTCTAAACGATGGTAACAAAAATAAATAACTATTATCTCTTAACAAATTATGTAAATAAAAAATAATAATAAATAAATATCTTAGGATAAATTTAAATAATAGATAAGACATATGAAATAAAGCACTAAGATAATTCTCATATTTGCACTTGCCATTATATTTATTGCTACAGCTAGAATTTACAGCAAAGACTGACATTGTCAAGTCTCTAACAATATTTTGTACCCTTCGAAAATAAATTTAATGTAAGGAGACTTGTGGAGTTTGTATTTTACGCTAAACGAGTCAACGACTGAGTTACGTCTCTTTTGAACATTGATGGGAAATTCTAAATGCCACTCATTATAATACCTACAACAAAATAAGATAAAATTGTTAGAAATTGATGCAAACAATTATTAGTTTTAAGTTGAATAAGTCTTCCACTATGTGTATAACATGGAAGAGTGATTTCTAAATTTTAGGAGTTAAGTTCCCACTAACCCACTTTATGTTTGTGTACTTAGTGGGTGAATATCATCCCATGAAGTGAGAACATGGGGGTGTGGCTTTCATTTCAGTTCATCTATTTATAGTGTTGCAAATTGAGTTTTTTATCAATGAAGAAGATCCTTTGAATTCTTAGCCAATATTCTTTCTTCTATCCTTTTTCTTTGCTTACTCATAGTTTGCTCAATATTCGTTTGTTCTTGTCAAATACATCCTTATTCTTCGAAACCAACATTTTTGGTATCCGAGCCAGGTCCGATTAAATTGGGTGTTATTCTGTTGTGGTGATCTTTGCTGAAGCAAGTGATCTTTAGTTTGTATTCATCATGTCTAATGGTATGAATACTTTGAATGTTTCTCAATCATTCGTGCCCATCTTCAATGGAGAAAGTTATGCTTTTTGGAGCATTAAAATGAAGACCTTTTTCATTTCTCAAGATTTGTGGGATCTTGTAGAAAATGGGTATACAGAATCTGACAAGGCAGAGAAGGCAGCAGAGATGAAGGAGTTTCGAAAGAAGGATGCAAAGGCGTTGCTCGTATTGCAGCAAGCAGTGACAGACTCAATTTTTCCTCGAATCTCGAATGCAGCAAAATCGAATGAAGCTTGGACCATTCTACATAAAGAGTTCCATGGAGATAACAAGGTAACTGTAGTGAAACTCCAAACTCTTCGTAGAGAATTTGAGAACTTGTGTATGAAAAGTAGTGAGTCGGTTCAAGATTATATTGGTAGAGTTTCTCTCATTATGAATCAATTGAGAACTTATGGAGAGAAAATTGAAGATCAAACAATTGTAGAAAAAGTTTTGAGGAGTTTACCTCCTAAATTTGATCATGTTGTTACTGCTATTGAAGAATCAAAGGATCTTTCTAAGTATTCTCTTAATGAGCTAATGGGTTCACTCTTAGCACATGAAGATAGGATGAACAGGTCTGCAGAGAAGAGTATGGAGCAGGCATTTCAGACAAAGATGGAGATCTCTAGCAAGGAGAAAAGCAATGACAATGGTTTTGCAGGTAGAGGTAGAGGAAGAGGTAAAGGTGGCTACCGTGGTCGTGGTAGAGGTCGTGGTAGATCAAATTCAAGTCGCCAAGAAACTGAGAGTGGTGACAAAGAGAATCAAAAGCAGAACCATAAGGACAAGCAGAGTTACTTTTGCAAAAAGATGGGGCACGTTGAGGCGAATTGTTGGAAAAAGGCTAAGCAGCAGGCAAATTTCGTTGAAAAAGAAGAAGATGGTAACTTGTTTCTCACTTTTATGAATTCAAAGGAAAGTAACAGTGATCTTTGGTTTTTGGATAGTGGGTGTAGCAATCACATGACAGGTGTTAGAAGTATTTTTTAGAGTATGGATGAATCAGTAAAGTTGCAAGTCCGTCTTGGGAATGACAAACAAGTGCAGATTGAAGGTAAGGGAACAATAGCAGTAAGGACCAAGTCAGGTAATGAGAGGTTGATTCATGATGTTTATTACATTCCTAGCTTGGCACATAATTTACTCAGTGTGGGTCAATTGGTTAAAAAGGGATATTCAGTTTTATTTCATGATGGTGTGTGTGAAATTAAAGGTAAAAATTCTGATATGCCGTTTGTAAAAATTCCCATGGCTGAAAATAAGATGTTTCCTCTTGAGATTTCTTGTTTGGATGATTGTGCACTTGTTGCTAATGTTGAAAGTGATTCGTGGTTATGGCATTTGAGATATGGGCACTTGCATTTTAATGGGTTGAAGTTGTTGTGTCAGAAAAATATGGTTCATGGTTTGCCTACAATTCCTTTTGCTAATGATTTGTGTGAAAGTTGTATTTATGGGAAACAACATAGACAGTCATTTCCAGTTGGGAAAGCATGGAGAGCAAAGAAGCCTTTGGAGTTGGTGCATGCAGACATTTGTGGGCCAATGAATACTCTGTCTTTGAACAAGAGTAGATATTTTTTGTTGTTTACTGATGATTTTACTCGTATG
This sequence comes from Heritiera littoralis, assembly GCA_031772115.1. Lineage (NCBI taxonomy): Eukaryota > Viridiplantae > Streptophyta > Magnoliopsida > Malvales > Malvaceae > Heritiera > Heritiera littoralis. The sequence continues at coordinate 10,590,276 of JAPDPK010000008.1, read as the reverse complement.
AGTTGGGTGTTTTTTCTTGTTCAGAAATCAGAAGCACTTGATAAGTTTCGAGAGTTCAAGGCCTTTGCAGAAAAGGAATCTGGTCATCAATTAAAAATTCTTCGAACTGATAGGGGAGGAGAATTTTTATCCGATGATTTTACCTTGTTTTTCAAGCAAAATGGAATCAAAAGGCAGCTAACAGTGAGAAGAACGCCAGAGCAGAATGGAGTCGCTGAAAGGAAGAATCGAACAGTAGTGGAGATGGCCAGGAGTATGTTGAATGAGAAAAGGCTTGCAAATGATTTTTGGGCTGAAGCAGTAGCTACAGTGGTTCACCTTCTCAACATTTCTCCAACGAAGGCGGTGCGTGGTATGACTCCTTATGAAGCTTGGTGGAACCGCAAGCCTAATGTAAGTACCTTGAAGATTTTTGGTTGTATTGCTTATGCCATGTTAGCTTCTAATGATCGGACAAAGATGGACAAGAAGAGTGAGAAATGTATTTTCGTTGGGTATAGTGATGAGACAAAGGGGTATAGATTGTATAATCCAGTTACTAAGAAGCTAATCATTCGTAGAGATGTTATTTTTGATGAGAACAGCTTTTGGGAGTGGAATGCAGACAAAAATCAGCACTTGTCTTGTGAAGAAAATGAATTAATTGAGTCACAAGATGACGAGAACAAAGTGGCTCAACAGGTTTCCCCTACACCTAGTCCTTCAAGGTTGTCACCACAAGCTTCACCAACTCCTCAACCTTCAAGGATGATTACTAGAAGTATGTCTGGGGCTCTTCCCAGAAAGGTAAAACCTTGGGAAGAAGTTTATAACTCTAACATGTTTGCTCTTTTAGTAACAGAACCCATGAGTTTTGATGAAGCATGTGGAAAAGATGAATGGGAACATGCCATGGAGGAGGAGATTGCTTCCATTGAGAAGCATGATACTTGGGAGCTAGTAGACAAGCCGCAAGGAAGAGATACAATTGGTTTAAAGTGGGTTTACAAGGTGAAGTTTAATGCGGATGGGAGTGTCCAAAAATTCAAGGCAAGGCTGGTTGCTAAAGGATATGTGCAAGAGTATGGTAAAGATTTCTTTGAAACCTTCTCTCCTGTTGCTAGATTTGAAACTGTTAGATTTTTGTTAGCATTGGCAGCTCAAATGAAGTGGAAGGTTTATCAGTTTGATGTCAAATCTGCCTTTTTGAATGGCTATTTGGATGAAGAGGTATATGTCGAGCAGCCACAAGGTTTTGTTGTTGAAGGCAAAGAGGATAAGGTGTACAAGCTCAAAAAGGCCCTTTATGGACTCAAACAAGCACCACGAGCTTGGTATGCTAGGCTTGATTCTTACTTGTTTGAAAATGGTTTCCATCGTAGTAGTAGTGAGCCCACTTTGTACGTGAAGGAAAAAGGTGATGATGTTCTTATTGTTTGTGTTTATGTGGATGACATTATCTATACTAGTTCTTCTGAAGTTCTTATTACAGAATTCAAGAAGAGCATGACTGATGAATTTGATATGTCAGATTTGGGGTTGTTGCATTATTTTCTTGGCTTACAAATTTCTCAAACTGATGATGGTGTTTTTGTTTCACAAGAAAAATATGCTCTGGAATTGTTGAAGAGGTTTAACATGCAGAATTGTAAGACATTTTCTACTCCCATGAATACAAATGAGAAGTTGACAATGAATGATGGAACACCAAGGGCAAATGAGAAGTATTTCAGAGGCTTGGTTGGTGGGTTGATGTATTTGACTCATACTCGTCCAGATATCATGTTTCCTGTCAGTTTGGTCTCAAGGTTCATGCATAATCCCTCCTTGCATCATCTTGGGGCAGCAAAACGAATTCTTCGCTACATTCGAGCTACAAGTAACTTTGGGATTTGGTACAACCCAGTTCCTAACTTTAAATTGTTTGGTTTTACTGATAGTGATTGGGCAGGTTGTGTAGATGATAGAAAAAGCACAAGTGGTTTCATTTTCAACTTTGGTTCGGGTGCTGTGTCATGGAGCTCAAAGAAACAAGCAAGCACGGCATTGTCATCTTCGGAAGCTGAGTATATTGCAGCTACATCTGCTGCTTGTCAAGCAATTTGGATGAGAAGAATCATGGAGGATTTGCATCAAGTTCAAGGAAAGGCGATTGAGATTTTCTGTGATAACAAAGCAACCATTTTAATGACCAAAAATCCAGTGTTCCATGGAAGGACAAAGCACATTGAGCTTCGCCACCACTTTATTCGAGATGCTGTTGCTGAAGGACTGATCGTGATGAAGTACTGCTCAACAAATGATCAAGTTGCTGATGGTTTTACTAAGGGACTTGGTTATTCAAAGTTTGCAAAGTTTCGATTATCACTTGGAGTTGCAGATTTTGCATCAAGGGGGGATGTTAGAAATTGATGCAAACAATTATTAGTTTTAAGTTGAATAAGTCTTCCACTATGTGTATAACATGGAAGAGTGGTTTCTAGATTTTAGGAGTTAAGTTCCCACTAACCCACTTTATGTTTGTGTACTTAGTGGGTGAATATCATCCCATGAAGTGAGAACATGGGGGTGTGGCTTTCATTTCAGTTCATCTATTTATAGTGTTGCAAATTGAGTTTTTTTATCAATGAAGAAGATCCTTTGAATTCTTAGCCAATATTCTTTCTTCTATCCTTTTTCTTTGCTTACTCATAGTTTGCTCAATATTCGTTTGTTCTTGTCAAATACATCCTTATTCTTCGAAACCAACAAAAATAAAATTCTTGTATTTAATAAAACATCTAAAGTAGAAAATTAATATTTTGCAAGTATATAATTATATGAGTTTGTATATGATGCACTGACAGTGTATAGTTTCTATACACTGTCAATGCATCAGAGGTTGACACCTCATCAATAAGCCCTTATAGGCAAATTAAAAAAAAATATTTATATTTGCATATAAGGACCTATTGATGAGGTGTCAACCTCTGGTGCATTGACAGTGTATAGAAACTATACACTGTCAGTGCATCATATATAAATCCTAATTATATATATATTCAGTACTTCAATCGCCAGATGAATAATTATTTTCGATTATCATCATTAGATGACACCTAAACAATATTTGACATAATGGATGATTGCATGCGGTGAGATTATGAGTTTCTCTCTAAATTATGAAAGGTACATATAAACCATGGAAATGAGAAGTCAAAAGTTTTTAACTCGGTCCTAATTCTCAACTTTTTTCTTTTTCCAAATTATGACTTGGACGTTGATGTACATCTTGAAATTTTAATTCCAAATTTCGAATTTTTTGGCCATTTCTTTATGCTAATATTTTAAAACCAATGCATAAATCAAAACTTAACTTAACAGGGTACGTGAAATTGAAGGTTCTTCGCATTCAACATTTGCTGAGAATAAACCGAAACTTGTTCATCCTTTCTTCATCAATTTTATTAATGTTTATGGATAAAAGATTTTTTCTCACATTTAATATTTGCTTACACTAGCTTTAAATTTTGGAGAAGAAAAAAAGTTGATGCGTCCCACACCCTTGACAAACGTAAAACTTGGCCTTTTACTTGAAGATTAAAATATTATTCTAGCATCCATCCCATATTTTGGTTTTGACTTTATTGAAATTTGACCGGTTGAAAAACTTGTGGTTTTTTTTTTTAATACAGAGAAGGGAAAATTGTGAATTTCCAAACAAAATCCTAATTAAATTTAAACTAATTATTGGATAAGAGACTAAAAGATCATGTGATATTTAAAATATATGTAATTAATATATTATTTATTCCTGAATTTAGTAGAAATAATGCATTAAATGTAAAAAAAAAAATTAAATATTAATTTAACTACCTTTAGTCATGCTTAGAAGCAACCGATAATCGGACTCTAAAATTATTTAAGAAAATTTTATTTCTTCAAAAAAAAAAATTAGGCTCTTATTGGATACAATCTTAATATTAATTCTTATACTTCACTTTTTATGATGAATATTACATGACCTTTTTCATGTACTCGCATGTTGATCAAAAAAGGTCTCTATACATAGTATTATTTTTTTTCCTTTTAATCCCTTAAATTTTAACTGTCAAAAAGAATTTTTTCCATTTTGGCTTTTAAAGATTGAGAAATAAAAAACATAAATAGTTATAAAATTTTGTTAACAAATGCATTTAAGACAAACTCTTAAGATTGATTAAAACACTATTTATAACAATATTATATTTAATACAGTAGCCAATAATTAATCTGATTATTTAATGCTTTGAAAAAAAATTACTTAACATGATAGTTTTAAAAGATTTTTGTTAACGAATATTTTTAAACCATTTTTTTTTATCAAAATTAGCCATAATTATGAATAAAAATATTAGATTGAAAAGTCTAATGAATTGAAAAGTCTCTCAATTTGGCAGGAATATTGGAAAATGCCTACCCAAGCTAAAATAAATAAATGCTTTGCACGTGATGTAATCATAAAACGTTTATGTAATTAATGAAATGTTGAATTTTATTTAGATCACTTTCATTAATTTTGACAAAATATAATCTCATTTGGTTACTTAAATTAACACATAAATTTTCGAAAAGGTTTGTCTAAAGTCTAAACCCATCAAAATAAAACCTCAAAAACTATATTTATATAAAATATAAAAGCCACACATTTAAGTTATTCATATATTTTTATATTTGTATTTAATTTACTCCGTCCATGTCTGAATTTTATTTTTTGCTATCAAATTTGTTAAAAATTTGAAAATAGAGCTTTAATTTGGAATTCATGGGAGGCAGGAATGTATAAAGTGGAGAATTCCTTCATTGGGTTAATATAATAGATGCTCACATATAAAATTTTAAATAAAATTAAATAAAAGTATGATATAAATTTTATAATTTATTAATATTTTTAATGAAAAAAAATTTATTTTTGATATTATGTTTTAAATAATAATTTTATTTTACTATTACATTGCTATAATTGAAAGAATACGAAAATATAAACTTTAATAAATATTTTTTATTACACAATAAATGTTAAAATATAATATAAAATATCATTATTTAATAAAAAAAATATTATACATACAAACAAAGATAACAATTATATATTTTATAAATAACCATTTTTGATATATCTAATTTTGTTTTTACTTTAATTTTATTTTTTTTATTAAAATCATCATTATAAAGAAAATGAAATATAATAATATATATTAAAATATGGGTTTGTATATGATGCACTGACAGTGTATAGTTTTTATACACTATCAATGCATTAGAGGTTGACACCTCATCAATTTGTAAATTAAAAAATATGTCAAGCCCTTAAAAGTAAATATAAATTAATTTTTTTAATTTGCTCATATGGACCTATTGATGAGGTGTCAACCTCTGGTGCATTGACAGTGTATAGAAACTATATACTGTTAATGTATCATATATAAATCCTTAAACTATATGAAAATTATTATCCTACAGACAAAGTTAAAAAACTGTCACATGTTTAATTTTTTTAATTAATTTTTTTATTTTTCAATATCCTAGATGGTATGTTTCATCTTAAAAATTTTATTTATGGAGTTTAAAAATTTTACTGTGTATAAGATAATAATTCATAAAATTTTAAAAAATAAAAATAAAAATTATCCCCGTGCATTATATATTTGTACATTTTATTCAAAATAAATTTAAGACTCTAAGTATGTATAAATAAAATGTATAAAAAAATATAAGACTCTAGCTACACTTGGACCCTACGGGCATGGTACATTTGTTGCCTTTCGAAGGAAAAAATTTATTTATTTATTTATTTTTTGTTCATTAGAAGGAAAAAAAATTAAATTTGATGTCTAAAGTCTAATTGATGTCATTTTTCTTAGACTTTTCCTCCGAAATCGTAGTTTGAATTTGACGATTGAATTAGAATCTAATGATTCCTAAAAATAGAATTGTTTTCTTTCTTTTTTTATCTTTTTTGTCTAAAATTCTAAAATTTTATCAAAATACATTTCAAAAATATCTTTATTCAAGATCATTGAAAGGTAATTTTTTATATTTTAATTAGCATTATATTTATAAAAAATTAAAGTAAAAGTTGAAAAAATCAGAACAATATTTATGAGATAGAGAGAGTAGTTACTCCAAGTATTTCATTTACATTTTTTTTTAATAATTATTCTATGCACCATCAGTGAAGTTTTTTTATTCTGCAAGAGATGTTAGAATCATGACTCATGTCCTATTTTATTTATTTTTTATTTTTTAATAATTATCTTTTTTTTTTAACTACAATGCAATAATTAACCAATTACAACAACAAAGAATTAAGTAGGGATTCACCAATTATAAATGTGAGTTTCATATATCATGTTTTTATGAGCACTACATCATTTTAAATTTTTGTCAGTTAAAGGGGATTTAAAAATAAAAAATAAAAACTTAGTAACTGTTTTTTAAAAAAAATATTAACAAGTAATTTGCCGATTAAAGATGAGCAATGCCTTTTTTCCATCGGTTCAATCCAAAAAATTAGATAACAAAATTAACTTATCCCCTTAAAAAACAATAACTGAAATCAATTGACCTATTTCTATTAACTGAAAATATTGAACCAAAAGAAATTGTTGGTTTGAGCAACTGGATTTTGAAACCAAAATTTTCAACAAATATATATATATATAATATTTAAATTTATTTGTTCTATGTTATATTACAAATAAAATATATGCTTATATATAACAATTTAAATAAAATTTAACAAAGCATGATATAGATTTTATAATTTATTAATATTTTTAATGAATTAATTTTATTTTTTATATTGTGTTTTAATTAATAATTTAATTGTATTATTAGATTACTATGATTGAAAGAATATGCAAATATAAACATTAACATGTTAAATTATAAAATAAAATATAATTATTTAATAAAAAACGTTACACATAGGAAGAGCTCTCGGGTTCGACTCTCACTAAACACATCTTTGGGGAGGGATGAAGAGCCTTAACTGTAACTAAATCCCGAACAGGATTAATCTCAGACCGTTAAAACGGATGAGGATACCTGTGGTTTATACCAAAAAAAGATACCAATTATTTAATTTTATAATTAAATAATCATTTTTAATATATCTGATTTTGTTTTTAAAGTTATTTTTATTATTTCATCAAAAAAAAGTTATTTTTATTAAATTATCATTATAAATAAAATGTAATATAATAATAACACATATTAAAATACATAAAAAATTATTGTACTATATACTGACAGTGAAATTTTTTTAATCTCACAAACATGATTAAAAAATTGCTAATGTCTCGTTTTTTAAGTAATTTTTTTATTTTTTAATATTCTTTGAAGGATACGTGTAATCTAACTCAAAGAGTTAACTTAGTGGCATAAAGCTCAGTTGATTTTTAAGTAATGGCGATCCATAATTGGAGTTTCGAGTTCAAATCCTTACAAAATCAAATTTTATTGAATTAGTACTAGCCACGTAGTGCAAGCGGAGATTAATCTCATACTCATTGTAATATAGATATAACTAGTGGTTTACATAAAAAAAGATGTGTCATCTTACTAATTCTACTTATAAAGTTTAAAATTTTCATAACAACTCATAAAAATAAACACCAAAATTATCCCGTGCATAATACGTTGTACATTTTATTTAGACAAAATTATCCCGTGCATAATACGTTTTACAATTTCTTTAGACAAAATGAATGTGAGACTCTAGCTATACATGGACCCTATGTGCATGGTACATTTGTCAAAGAACAAATTTAGTTTGAAGTCTTAAAGTCTAATTAATGTCAATTTTCTTAGAGTTTTCCTTCGATATCGTATTGGTAGTTCGCAATTTGACAATTGACTTAGAATCGAATGATGTCCTACAACCAGAATCTTAGTTTGATTTTCTTTCTTTTTTTTTTTATCTTTTTGTCTAAAAGTCAAAAATTTTATCGAACTATATTTGAAAAATATCTTCATTCCAGATTATTGAAAAGTAAATTTTATAGTTTAATTAGCATTATATTTTAAAAATTAAAGTAAAAGTTGAAAAAATAAGAACAATATTTATGAGATAGAGAGAATAGTTACTAAAAGTATTTCATTTACATTTTTTTAAACTACAATGCAACAATTAACCAATTACAACAAGAAAGAATTATGTAAAGATTCACCAATTATAAATATTATAAATATGAGTTTCACGTCTCCTGTTTTTATGAGCGCTACATCATTTTAAATTTTAGTCGGTTAAATAAGATTATTTTTTAACGGCTTAATAGTCAAATAAACTTTCAATCTTTAGCATAAAATAAAATTAAGCTTTCAACGTTTTATTGCGTGAAAATCAGTCTATAAGCTTTTATTTCATTATAAATAAACCCTCAACCTTTCAAAATTATGCAATTAAGTTCAAATATGTTAAATGATACTAATTGCCATTTGGACATCTAACGTGGATAGCTTAGTTAGCTGCAACGTGGTGTGCCACGTATGCAATACTAATGAAAGTTAGTGTCATTTAACAGATTTGGACTTAATTATATAATTTTGAAAGATTGAGGGTTTATTTACAATAAAATAAAAGTTTATGGACTGATTTTTACGTGATAAAACGTTGAGGGCTTAATTTTATTTTATGCTAAAGGTCGAAGATTTATTTGGCTATTAAGTCTTTTTTAAATAAAAAATTAGTGCATTTAAAAAATATTAACAAGTGATCTACGGATTATGGATGAACAATTTATCTTTTCAATCGATTCATTTGGAAAAATCAATAACAAAATTTATTTACCCTCCTAAAACAATAACTAAAATTAATTGACCTATTTCTACTAATTGAAAACACTGAGCCAAAAAAATTGGTTTGATGAATTCAATTATAAAACCAAAATTTTCATCATGCAAAATTAATATGGAGCAGTTGATTGTTCTATAACTGTCGTCAAGTGTCCTGAATGGTTCTTATATTTATTTTACAAAATTCATTAAAAAGCAGTCACATGCCTCACATACAGCAATCGACTGACAAAAGCAGAAAAAAACATTGAGCAGTCGAATGCATCATATATTGCAATTGGTTGCCACATATACATATATATATAAAATAATTAGAAAAGTGATCGATTAATTCGATTCATTTAGCCACAAAAAATGGATCGGATTAGCTAAATAAATTGCTCACTTTACTTGATTATAACCAAAACTGAATCTTTTGATAGAATTTAACTGATTTCGATTAATCAAGTTGATTTAAACCGACTTCTATTTATCCTAATAAAACATTTGTCATAGAATTCCCCCGGTTAATTGTCTATAAATATTGTTTCATCAAATGTGATAATTGATAATTAATATGTTGAACTTTATTACATTAAAAATATATTATTTAACATTCAAAATTTTTATGAACCTGATGCATATGAGCACTGATAAAAGTTAACTAAACTGATATTTTAAAAAAGATTTTAATGCACTATTTTAATGAAGTTTAATAGGAGAGACAATACATGAATTATAAATTTTTTCTTAAATATGATTTTAATTAGTGTCATTAGGGTAGACACTAATTAATATTTTTCCTAGAAAGTATTTAATATAGTAATAATTTTCAAAAATATCTTTAAATCACGCCTTACCAAAATAAAAAAAAAATTGAGAAAAAAGAGGCCACAATGACTCGCCTGTTCCAATTCCAATTGCCAAGATGCAAATTGCATTGCAAATAAGAAAAATAATTGGTTGGTTTTTTGTATGCTTTTGAAGAAATTCTCCACGTGATACCGAATTCCATTGTGAAAATTGAAAAGAGGTCAGAGACATTCAAATTATTGTATCCTGGGCCACCAAATTTATTTCCTTCCGTCCTTCACTGTACTGAAGTTAAGAACCGAACCGACACCTTCACCATTCACAAGTGGTAAGGTTTGGATATAAGAAGATAAGGGTTTTTATTTATTTTATTTTATTTTATTTGGGTTTTAAATTTCTATAAAAAATATGATTAGAAAACAATTTTAAATAAATTTAATTGTTGTAAGAGTGTCTTTATAAAAGGGATAATACTAATATAAGATTTTGAATTTATTCAAAAATGAAATTAAGTCTAATTTTTTACTACATGAAAACGATAAAATTAAGATTATGAATTTTTATTTTATTAAAATTAAAACTTTAAAAGTATAAAATATTTATTTTTTGTTAACATTTTTAATTAAATGATTTAATTTGTAAGACCTTTATTTAGATGAACTGATTGATAAATATTTGAAAAAGTGTTAATTTAAAAATTTTGTTAATTGAATGTCAATTATCTATTTTTAAGATTTAATAAATGTAATCGTAATGAAATAAAAATTCATAACTGTAACTTAATGCATATAAAATAAAAAATTTACTTAAATTAAAAAAATAAAAGTTTATTTAAGTATTAAATCTATTTAAAATCACTCAAGATTTTATTGATAAGAAAGAAAAAAAAGAAATGAGTATTAAAAATATGTTAATATCTTATATCAGTACATTACAATAAATATTATAATCATAATCAAATATTGGATGCATAGCTCATTTAAATCAACAAAAAAATTATTATATAATTGGATATACAATTTATACATAGTAAAACCTAAAACTTGATATTCATTAAGGTTTTATAATCTCTTTCTTGCTACTATTAAGCTAAAATATAATAAAGTAACTATTAAATTTAATTATTGAATTAATAAAAAATTCAATCTGACTTTTTTTGTTAATTTTTTTACCGACCAAAATCTTATATATGTTAGATAAAGTCTAAAACATGTTAAAAAAAAAACCCAACAACAAACCATTTCAATGCAAAAAATTTCTCATTAAACCCTTTTATTTTCAACATAGTATTTTTTTTAATTTATGCAAAAATTCTCGTCAACCACACAAAAATTTCCAAACCCCACATGTTTCACACAATTAACAGTTTGGACCCACCAGAGACCCATCATAATAAAAACAATTATTTTATTTACAAGTAGATTCTTCAGGCAAGACCAGGGTAAGATAACTTTATCTCCACAAAGTTGGGCATTTCATATTACTTTTATCGAGGGATTACCAATTAAATTGGACCTCTCAACAATCAGGCAGATAATTTTTCTTATGACCAAGATTTTTTATTTATCTGAACAAAAAAATTTTTTTTTTATTTAAGACTAGAAATACAGATGTGCGGTCAAATTTTAAATTTATAGAATTAAAGATTACGAATAAATTTATTTACGAATCAATTATTATTTTTTAAAAAGTATAAAATATAAGATAATTATTCAATCAATAGGTTTTTAAATTTTACAAGTGAGATTAAGATAATAATATATATTTTAAATAATATTAAAAAATAAAAACAAATGAAATGAGAGATGTATTATTATCTTAATTCTGATTGTGAAGGTCAAAATTTTTTTAATTATTTGAAAAAGGATTTTTATCTAATATAATGTCATAAAAATTTTAAATTTTATAAGCAAAGTTGATATAATAACACATACCATTAAAAAATATTAAAAAAATAAAAAATAAATAAAATAAAAATATATATTATAATAATAATTTCATTCATGAAATTTAAAACTTTTCTTAATAATGCATTAAATAATGATTTTTTGAATAATATATAAAAAGTTTTACTTTTAAGACTTTTTTTTTTTTCACTTTTAAAACCCTTATTACTATTGCCCATATCTGAAGAAAGATAAAAGAAGAGGACATGTTTTGTAAGCAAGATCTATCACATGTCAAGCATCTGAACCGACGGGGTCAACAGCCACCAGAACAGGGATTCCTTAGCTTGACGTGAAGCAGTGATGTTAACCAAGATTCTGCCATCATGCTTTAACACTTTCATTTAAGAATTCAACTAATTAAAAAACTTCACAAACAAAACACTGTAATTATTCAGAGCAAAAAAAAACACTGTAATTATAATAAATAAGTACAGAAAAGGCTAATAAGACTAATCAAACTACTATAATAATAATAATAATAATTTGTTTGTGTCCCGCATCGAATGTGTAATATTATAATATGTACGTTTACAAAAAATTTTATGTTAATTTAAACCAATTAATTTTAAAATTAATGATGTGTTTCGTCCCTAAAAAAAAAAACTACTATAATAATAATAGTTAAGTACACAGAAAAGCTAGGGACTAATAAAGAAATAAAAGAAAAGGGAAAGGCTCGTTGGAATTTGCCAGGTAGAGCAGACAGACTGCGAATCATGTGCCTTGCTTAAGCCTGTAAGACTGTTGTGATTGTGAAGCTTTGAGTATGTGAACGGTCATGTTGTCCTTCAACTCAAGCTCCTCACTTAGCTTTGCATGTATATATAATTTTTGAAGCCTTTAAAAAGACTTTTGTCAAGGTGATGCAACCAGCAATATCTCCTTCCCCTTTTTTAGATTGTTTTTCTTTGCTCACTAGCTTTGCATGTGGTGGGTTTCTTGTTTATCCCTGACAGTTTGAACTTTGAACACTTGTATTATTAAATTCATCCACAATACAGAGCCAATAAGATATGTTAAACCCATGTTTTTTTTCTTTTTTAATATACCTGGGTTTTATTAATATTTTTGGCTGTCCAAGTAACCATGGCAAGTGAGATTTTGGACTCTTGTAAGTGTTAAAAAGCTTGGGTTTTTAGATAATTTCTGTTTGATTTTTGTTTGGTTGTCATTGGAGTCTAGAAAAATTCTTACTGCTGTTCTTTTCATCCTTGCTTTTATTGACAATTTTAGTAAAACCCCATGTTGGTTTCATCCTCAGAATTGCATGAATTTCTTCTTGATTCCTGCTGTTCACTTTTTTGCTTACGTTTGTTGGCAGGAGGTGCTTGGTATCTTGAATTCATTTTAATTTGAGGCGGAAAATAGTTGGTCTGGTTTCAACGACAGGGACTATATGTTTTGGATGCCATGGAAGAGTTTTGGTTGATTTCAAGATTCATGAAAAGAACTTTGATTTTGTTGAGTCTCTGGTTCTTATGGGTCCCTTTAGGAGTTGTCTGCAGCACTGGAAATACATCTGCTTCCTCAAATTCTTCTTCTTCATCGTCTTCTTTGAAGCCAAACGTTATAAACATTGGAGCTCTGTTCACTTTGAATTCAGTTATTGGGAGAGCAGTAAAGCCTGCTATTCAAGCTGCCATAGATGATGTCAATTCTGATTCAAACATTCTTAATGGGATAGAATTGAAACTCGTTTTGCGCAATACAAATTGCAGTGAATTTTTTGGAACCATGGAAGGTATTTTCTTGTACCCTGCAATTTGAATTGATCTTCAACTACTTTTTCTCTGTTGACATTTCTAAACTGAATGTATCTTTTAAGAAATTAAACTGAACTGTTTTGAGACAGAAAATCAGTATCTACAAAGAGTAGAAGTGGTAATAATGAACTGTTTTAAGAATAGAAGGGCAAGGCATCTGGTTCTATGTGCCTTATCTCATGTCATTTTTAAAGTATTAACTCCAATAAAACTGCTATGGTTCCTCAAGGGTTATAGTTGTAGTCCTAGAACTCTAATAATCTGCATTAGTAGCTTACATTACAAATCAGGCTGTGTGCTGTGGTCCTGATCTCAGGAGAGATGTATATCGAAATTTCTTGATTGCATGAGCGTTGGGTGAGAGTACTCTTTTGTCTGTTATATTTGGTTCAATTAATCTCCTGCTCCAGTGCTCCAATCTATAGGCTTATGTTTTATTCAACAATGTTATTTTTTATGTTGAAAATCTGCAGTCTAGTCGACCCGGTGATCTGTGAACCCATTTGCTTTCCTTTTCACTTGGGAATAACACAATGCACTGCTATCTAATACATAGTACTATTTGCATTGTTTGCATATGTATGTGTGCTGCGAAATTGGATGGCTGAAGAATTCTAGAATCAGCTAGGGTTATATGTGTATTACTTTCCTCATCCTTCCTTTTTTATCTCTCTAAGAAGGGTAGAAACACAATGATTTAATCTGTTGTCCTTTGTGTAGCTTTGCAGCTGATGGAAAGTGATATTGTCGTTGCAATTGGTCCACAATCTTCTGGAATAGCTCATGTCATCTCCCATGTTGTTAATGAGCTTCATGTCCCTCTTCTCTCATTTGGTGCTACAGATCCCACTCTTTCTTCGCTGCAGTACCCCTATTTCCTCCGTACTACACACAGCGACTACTTCCAGATGTATGCAATTGCTGATTTAATTGACGAATATGGCTGGAAAGAGGTAATAGCAATATTTGTGGATGATGATTATGGTAGAAGTGGGATTTCTGTTTTGGGTGATGCCCTGGCAAAGAAACGTGCCAAGATTTCTTATAAGGCCGCATTCAGCCCTGGAGACCCCAAAAATAAGATCAATGACTTGCTCGTTGAGGTGAACCTGATGGAGTCACGAGTTTTTGTAGTTCATGTTAATCCTGACACTGGTTTGAATGTCTTTGCTGCTGCTAAGGCTCTTAATATGATGGGTGATGGCTATGTTTGGATTGCTACAGATTGGCTTCCTTCATACCTAGATTCATTTGAGGCAGTTGATCCCGACACAATGAATATCTTGCAAGGGGTTGTTGCTCTCCGTCATTACACCCCCGATACTAATCTCAAAAGGAGATTTATGTCTAGGTGGAAAAACCTAAAATACAAGGGAAATTCAGGTCCTGCAGGTTTCAATTCTTATGCACTTTATGCTTATGATTCTGTTTGGTTGGCTGCACATGCCCTTGATGTTTTTCTCAAAGAAGGTGGAAATTTGTCCTTCTCTTATGACCCAAATTTGCATGATGAAAATGGAAGCATGCTGCACCTGGAAACACTTCGTGTGTTTAATGGAGGCCAACAACTTCTGCAGACCCTTCTTAGGATGAACTTCACTGGTCTGAGCGGTCAGATTCAATTTAATCTGGATAAACATTTAGTTCATCCAGCATATGATGTTCTTAATATTGGTGGAACCGGAATCCGCAGAATTGGTTATTGGTCAAATTATTCTCATCTCTCAATTGTTCCCCCAGAGAGCTTGTACACAAAGCCTTCCAATATCTCCACGGGCAGCCAACATCTTTACAGTGTAATATGGCCTGGTGAAACTACTGCAACGCCAAGGGGATGGGTATTCCCTAACAATGGGCAGCCGCTGCGAATTGCTGTACCCAGCCGAGTAGGTTATAAAGAGTTTGTGTCGAAAGACAACAGTCCTCAGGGTGTAAGAGGATACTGCATTGATGTCTTTGAAGCTGCAATAAGCTTGCTCCCATATGCTGTTCCTCACAAATATATGTTATTCGGAGATGGTAAAAGAAATCCCACCTATGATGATCTTGTTTACGAGGTTGCCCAAAATGTGAGTATCAGCTTTGCTTTTGCTTTATTATTAACAAGTGTAGCTTAGCTGGTAGGCCATTGGCTTAGGCTATCTGATTTTGTGGGATGGTTTGGGGCTTTTGTTTAATATTGAGGTGCTAGTAATTATCTTGACTCTCCTTTCCTCTTAGAAATATGATGCAGCAGTTGGAGATATTACGATTGTTATGAATAGGACAAAAATTGTAGATTTTACACAGCCGTATATGGAATCTGGACTTGTTGTTGTTGCGCCAGTCAAAGAGGCAAAGTCAAGTCCTTGGGCATTCCTCAAGCCATTTACTAAAGAAATGTGGATTGTTACTTTTGCGTTCTTTCTTTTTGTGGGAGCTGTAGTGTGGATTCTTGAGCACCGGCAAAATCATGAATTTCGTGGTCCTCCCAGCCAACAACTTATGACAATTTTTTGGTTAGTCTATTTAACTCATTGGTAGCCCTCGTTTAGTACATGGTTGCCATATATCTAATTGGAAGAAAATGGGCGCATTTGTCATCCCTTGACATGTTATATCTAACCTATAAATTACAGTTTCCTATAGCAAAAACCATAGTTCTATAAAGCATAATCAAGCAGAAATCTTTATGAGAGTAAGCATTTTATCTCGCATCATACGTCATGATTCCATAAATGTTTGCTGAGGCTGCGGCCCTAGGCTCTTGTTTGCAATGAATGTGCAGGTCACTGTAATTAGAGATCCTTTTTATTATCTCACTTGAAGAATATCATAGTAATTATATTTCACTTGAAGAATATCATAGTAATTATATTTCCTTTTTTTCCTAATTCCAGGTTTAGCTTCTCGACAATGTTTTTCTCTCACAGTAAGTAAATTGTTGTAATCCCCTATGGCTTCTGTTTATGTTATTTTATGTAATGCTTCAAAAAAATCCATGGTAGAAACTCGTAAAATCTTTCATGCTTTGACTTGGTGTAGGAGAAAACACCGTAAGCACTTTGGGACGTTTGGTGCTGATCATATGGCTATTTGTAGTTCTGATTATCAATTCAAGCTACACTGCCAGTTTGACATCAATACTTACGGTGCAACAGCTGACATCAGGGGTTAAAGGGATTGATAGCTTGGTCTCAAGTACTGAACCTATTGGAGTCCAAGATGGTTCGTTTGCATTGAACTATTTGGTCGACGAGCTCAATATAGCAGAATCTAGGATATTTAAGTTAAAAAATTCAGAAGCATATCTCAGAGCCCTTGAACTTGGACCGAATAAGGGTGGTGTAGCTGCCATTGTTGACGAGCTTTCTTATGTTGAGCTCTTCTTATCCAGCACCAATTGTTTATTCAGAACAGTGGGCAATGAATTCACAAAGAGTGGATGGGGCTTTGTAAGTATCAACCTTAAACTTCTTAAAGTGATATATGGCATTGCAACTCTAGTTTTGTTTTCCTATATATGATCATGGTTTAACATAGTGTACTTCATAAGGACATTGTTTTTTCAGAATGGATATTGATCTCGTGTTATTTTGAGTTCTGAATCCATGAGCTGCAATATAATCCTGTGTAGTTCTCATTTTCTTTTCCTGCTGGTGTCAGGCTTTCCAAAGGGACTCACCTCTTGCGGTTGATCTGTCTACTGCTATCCTTCAACTCTCGGAGAATGGTGATCTCCAAAAAATCCATGACAAGTGGTTGACACACAGCGAGTGCTCAATGCAAATCAATCAGGTTGATGAAAACCAGCTCTCCCTAAGCAGCTTTTGGGGCCTGTTCCTCATTTGTGGCATTGCATGCGTCTTGGCTCTGATCGTGTTCTGCTATAGAGTCATTACTCAGTACCGCAGATTTAGCCCAGAAGACGAGCTAGGGGAGGTTGAGGATATCGAGCCTTCTCAATCATCCAGGCGCTCCGTCCGCACAACGAGCAGCTTTAAGCATATAATAGACTTCGTCGATAGGAAAGAGATAGATATTAAGGAGATACTGAAGCGAAAGAACGGTAATGACAGCAAACACCAGGCCAACCACAGCTCATATGGACAAGCAAGTTCACCTGCATGAAGAGAAGCATTTTGCTTTGGTCTGTTGGATCTTCTAGTCTTCCTTTCTCTCAGTTGAATATAGAAATAGAATCTATACAAATGCAAATTCATGTATCCAATCTATTTGCTCCATTGCTTTCGAGTGAGAACATAGCTGCCTAGGTTTGTTTTCAATTTTCATAGTTTTTTTTTTTTAAGGAAAAAGAAAACAAAATGAGAAATTGTTAACTTGTCCTTAAACCAATTTGTATCATAAAACAATGTCATACTTATCTTGGCATCAAAGAAAAAAAAATTGTAATGTTCTTCTCATCATACATATAATATTCGAGTTTCAACATTTTTATTTCACGTGAGAACCTTTCATTATACAAAAATAATAATTTATATTGTAAATGAGGCGGAATTTTTAATCGTATTTACTGTCAAATTAAATGAGAATTTGGTTTGGTTGGATTTGACTTTGGATTAAATACATATTGGTTCCATTTTTTGGTTTGTAAATTCAACTGTTTTGATGGGCCATCGATCTTTTGTCTTGTCCATAGACAATAAATCATCAAGGCCAATGTGTGTCCCCAGCTCACATTAACATTGGCCCATGTTTTGTGCTGTATTAAAAGAAAGAAGAAAAAAAATGGAAAGTAATTATTAGTGATTTTATAGATGGATGGAGGATAATAATCGTATCATATCTAAAAAATTTATTTTATAATTAAATATTATTATCAACTATAATCTATCAATGTTAATAAAATAAAATTTATATTTAATACATTATCAATATATAATTCTTATATTGTCGTTAAGTAATAACATATCTTTCATTAATTCATAAATTTTAAAAATTAAGAATATATAAAAATAAATATTATTAAATTTACCAATTAATTACATGTAATAAGATTCGATGACAGTTTATTAGTTATATTCATTGACATTTGATTGTATATTAAATATAAACTTATAAAAATATGAAGCATCAATATATTTTATAAAAATTTTAAAATTTTTAATATATACCAAAATTTGAAAAAGCCCTTGAAATCAAATAATATATAAAAACTTTTTTTGTTGTTGTTGTGCAATTATTACGGAATTAAATAATTTTTGAACCAGAGAACAACAGGTTTCCACGTCGATTAAGAAGAAATAAAAAAAAAATTCAAGTGGGGATGGTTTTTTCATCATTATTTTTATTAAAATATCTGCAACAGTCCACGGACCACCAAGCTTTAGAGTACAATCATTTCGTCGCTGCTTTTCATTTAAACAAGGAAATGACACCTAGCCAACGACGGTTTACTTTTATTTTTTGCGACCAACGTAATCATTTCACACTCATTGAACTCCGTGCCAACTCGAATTCTCAATGATATGGTAAATGAATTGAAGAGTAACGACTTACCATTAGCAACTGCACTATACAAAGGTTTTTTCTGCTGAGGAAAATTAGTTACAAATATTATTTATTATAATGTTGCTAAGATGTGTAATTAAGTAGAGTTTATTAGGTAATAAATATAAAATAATTATTTTATATACTAAAAATAGAGTTTTTTCTTCTGATATGACAAAGTCTACTCGTGTTAGGCCAGACCCAATAATGTCAGAGATTTCCACATGGTAAAGATTCACTGGTCCACGTGTCCTTCGACGACAGAGGCATAGCGTGTCACCTATCGCTGGGCGACAGGCCTTTGCCCCCACTTGGCATTCGGCGAAACAGGTAGAAGTACGCCTTCATACCTGTCGGCTATCGATAGACTCGTAGTCTGTCGCCTGCAATCATAACGCGACACATGGCACGCATATCCTACCCCGCGGGAAACAGATTCCCCAGTCCGTCGCTTCCAGTCATAGGGCGACACGTGGCGCACGGTTTCGGCTCCTGCTAGCGACAGGCCCCTGACGCCACAACGTGCCACGTGCTACAAGTCCCTCGCCGGCGACAGGCTCCGGAAGCTCTCGATTTTCAAGGAACTTGTGTCACATCAAGACACAAACTCTCAGTAAGAAAAGGACTCATCCTCAGAAATTAACCTAGAATCTTGGCCTATAAATAGGCCCTCAGGTACAACTTTATTCTCTAATTTTTGACTACTGGCTTTTACGCTTCCCAATACCTAAGACCTTTTTGCTGACTTAAGCATCGGAGTGTCTACGCAGAGAGCCACCCCTGCGTCTCTCTGACTTTTCTTGTTTTACATAAGCTTCTTGGAGACGCGTGGAGACTAAGTACGAATATCGACGTCAGCATATCTTTATTGTTGTTTTGTGCAACAACAATTGGCGCCGTCTGTGGGAAACGTATAAAAAGCCAAGATTTTCTAAGATGGTGAGAACAAGATCTACAAACGCAAGGACTGGAAGTGAGGAAAACTCTGTGAGTTCCCCTGAACAACAGATTCGCCAGACAAACCAGGTGAATAGGGAGGAAGAAAGAATTACTGTGTCGGTGGCAGAATTCGAAACTCTGAGGCGACAGAGCGAAGAAACAACCCAGGCGCTGCGAGCCATGGTGGATCTGTTCCAAGGAGTTCTCCCGACGTTGGATCTGCCGCCTGCCGTGCAGAACTTAGTAGGAGGAACAAATAGAGGTGTCCCGCCGCAGATGTTTGGACGACAGGAGGAAACGACAGCGGCAGACCCCTCTCGTCGGCGAGAGGTCCCCCGGTTGAAGAACACGACACTCATCAGGGTGCGACAGGACATAGTAGCGGCAGGCCTGTCGCAGACACCCAGCGAGAGACTGAGGAAGCATTTGGTTTTGAGCCCGCGCCAGTGGTTAGGCGACAGGGCAGCGGGAGGCTTGTCGCAGGAACCCAGCGAGAGAATGAAGAAGCAGTAGAATTAGAGCCTGCGACAGGGCTCAGGCGACAGGTTCCACATGTAGGGCGGCAGATGTCTAGGCGACAGGATCCTGACCGGGCGACAGGGTCTACCGCCCACCACCATGATTTGTCGAATTTTGATGGTGCTAACTTAGACCATGGTATTGGAGGTGCTGGAAAGAACGGGGTCGAAGATCAAAGCACTTGGAGAACTGGATCGGAGTTTGACCCCACGTGGTGTACGCAAATGGCACGAACAAACGCACCTCAAGCTAAGGGCAAGGAAGTAGTAGGAGACCTACCTGATTCGTCTCATGCCCGAAATTAGCTCGCTCCCCCCGTGGACATGAAGAAGATGATAGAACAGGTACTGGAAGAGAAAAAGTTAGTGTCTGCAGAAGAGAGCCAGAGGAGGAGAGTACCGTTCTGCACAACCATCATGCAAAAACCTCTGCCCCCAAAGTTCAAAATGCCGCAAATGACCGCCTACAACCGAAAAATGGACCCCTACGACCATATGCAAAACTATGAGGCACTAATGTTGTTACATGGATGGGAAGACGAGATAATGTGTAGGGCCTTTTCCTTAACTCTGTCGGGACATGCAATGAAATGGTTTAATAACCTGCCTGAAGGGTCCATTACCTCTTTCAACCAACTGCGGAGTGAATTTCTCAAGGCATTTGCGGTAAATAGTCAGAGAAGGAAGGAACCAACCTACCTGCTCACTATTAAGCAGGGAGCTAAGGAGTCATTAAAAAGTTATGTGGATCGGTTCAGAGATGCTACTTTGGAGGTGCGAGATCTGCAAGTCGGTATATCAGTGGCAGCCATGTTACAGGGAACAAGGTCTGAAAAATTGCAAGAATCCTTGTCGCTAGATCAGCCAATAACCATCTCAGACCTGCTTTCCCACGCACATAAATATGTAACCCAAGAGGAAGTAATGAAAATGGTGACAATAGGAGAATCCAAAGACGGGAGGAAACGAGGAAGAGAGGCCACTGAAGCATCTTCTAGCCAACCGAGAAAGTTTGAGAAAGCTCCCGCACTGAAATACAATTCCTATACCCCACTCACCGAATCTCGAGCTTCAGTGTTGGCAGCCATTGAAGGATCAGGGCTTATACAGACTCCGAAGAAGACGTCCGGGAATTTGGGCCGTGATTTAAGGTCATATTGCGATTACCACTCAGCACATGGGCACACAACTGAGAAGTGTAGGGAGTTGATGAATCAGCTAGAAAAGCTAGCACGAGAGGGAAAAATAAACAGAGGAAACAATTTCAGAGATAGAAGAAGTGAAAACAGAAGACCTGTTAGACGAAATGAAGGTGAAAGAAGAGATAATGACAGAAGGGTAGAAAGAAGGAATCGAAAGGAAGACAATGAACCCACAGGGCCAGCTATTAACGTGATATCCGGGGGTGAATCATTAGCTGGCACTTCTTCCTCGTCTCGAAAGACCTACGCCTGACAGGCTTATCAAATTAATTCGGTAATGGAGGAAAAGCATGATGAAGAGCCCATCACCTTCACGCCAGCTGACAGAGGTGATGTAATGATCCTTCATGATGACCCAATGGTGATTTCGGCAGTAATAGCAAAACACCCAGTGAGTCGCATCTTAGTTGATAATGGGAGTTCGGTGAATTTGATTTATTGGAGTTGCTTTGAGAAAATGAACATCTCCAATGACAGGCTGAAGCCAGTAACCACACCACTGTATGGCTTCTCAGGAGAAAAAGTGAAGGTAGAGGGAGCAGTTCAGCTACCTGTGACATTGGGGGAAAATTCGAAGTGTGTCACTCGACAAGCGTTGTTTATGGTGGTGAAATCAACTTCCGTGGCATACAATATGATCCTCGGACGGCCATTATTAAATGACATGAGAGTGGTGGTGCATCCCTGCTATTTGCTAATGAAGTTTCCGACTCCCCGTGGTGTCGGACAAGTACGGGGAGATCAAAAGAATGCCAGGACATGTAATGTTGCATCCACCACATGTAAAGGGATTCAAAGGAAGGAAACCCTTACGATCGAAGAAAAGCCTAAGCCAAAGCCTGATGAGGAAATGGAAGCAATCCGGTTGGATGAAAAAGACGAAGAAAGAATAGTGTACGTAGGAAGCCAATTGCCTGAAGAAGTAAAAAAGGAGATAGTCCGATGCTTAAGAAAGAATTGTGATGTGTTTGCATGGACTCCAGCCGATATGCTTGGAATAGACCCTAAAGTTATTTGCAATCGGTTGAACGTAATCTCAGGGGCAAAGCCGATAAAACAGAAGAAGAGGAATTTTGCTCCTGAGAGGCAACAGGCAATAAACGAAGAAATAGCGAAGTTGTTGCAAGCAGGATTTATCAGAGAAGTTAATTATCCAGAGTGGTTGGCTAATGTTGTGATGGTAAAGAAAACCAACGGGAAATGGAAAATGTGTGTGGACTTCACAGATCTGAATAAAGCTTGTCCTAAAGATTAATATCCACTACCTCGAATTGACAAGTTGGTGGACGAAACTTGTGGTTATGAACTACTTAGCTTCTTGGATGCCTTTTCAGGGTACCACCAAATCTTGATGCACCCAGATGATGAGGAGAAGACCTCGTTCATTACCGATAGTGGGACATATTGCTATCAAGTGATGTCGTTCGGTTTGAAAAATGCAGGTGCAACCTACCAACGCATGGTAAATAAGGTGTTCCAAGACTTGTTGGGCAACACTATGGAAGCTTATGTTGATGATATGATCATTAAAAGCAGACAAGGAGAATCACATGCTGAGAAAATGACTAAAGTATTCAATGTGCTGCGACAATACAAGATGAAGTTGAATCCCAACAAATGCTCATTCGTGGTGAGATCTGGAAAGTTTCTGGGATTCATGATTACTAACCGAGGGATAGAGGCTAATCCCGAGAAAGTTCAAGCTATTTTGGACATGAGGCCGCCTAATACCGTAAGAGAAGTCCAACGGCTAACAGGAAGAATGGCAGCCTTGAGTCGCTTCTTGTCCAAATCAGCTGAAAGAAGTCTACCGTTTTTCAAGGCAATAAAGGCAGGAAAGAACTTCAAGTGGACGGAAGAGTGCAGCGATGCCTTTGAAAAGTTGAAAGACTACCTGAAAGAGTTGCCCCTGTTATCCCGGCCACATCCCGAAGACCACCTCCTTATGTACCTCGGTGTAGGAGAGAAAGCTGTAAGTGCAGTCCTACTACGGAAAGATGGGGATAGAGATTGCCCGATTTATTATGTAAGCAAAGTCTTGTTAGATGCCGAGGCAAGATATCCCTTAGTTGAAAGAATAGCTTTATCCCTGGTGATGGCAACTCGAAAATTACGACCATATTTCCAAGCTCATTCGGTGACTATCTTGACAGATCAGCCCCTCAGGCATATAACACTCCGGACGTCTGATTAAGTGGGCTATAGAATTGAGTGAATATGACATCCACTTCCAACCTCGTCAAGCAATAAAAGGGCAAGCATTGGCAGATTTCATTGTGGAATGCACTGGCCGAGACGTCGAAGAGGAAACAGAGTTAGTTTGGTGGAAATTATATGTCGACGGAGCTCGTAACATGGACGGCAGTGGAGCCGGAATTGTGCTAATATCACCTGAAGGGAAAACCTATGAGTATTCCTTACGCTTCGATTTCCCAAGTTCCAACAATATAGCCGAGTACGAAGCCTTGATAGCTGGGATGAGACTTGCTGAGAAACTAGGAGTCAGCAACTTAATGGCACACAGCGATTCACAATTGATGGTAAACCAGTTCTCGGGTGAATATGAAGCAAGAGAACCCGCCTTAGTCCCTTATCTACAAAAGGTACAATTGATGGCACAGTCGTTCAAACGCTTCCAGCTGACTCAGATAAATCGAACAGAGAACAACCATGCAGACGCTCTTTCAAAGTTGGCTTCTTCAAGAGGGGTCAAAGGGGGTATGGTCAAAATAGAATCCCTCGCTAGACCAAGCATTGAAGAAGAAGATGTCTGTGATGTCGAAATCGGAGACGATTGGAGAAGCCCAATCAAAGATTACATACTGGGGGGCACACTCCCCACTGATAGAGACGAAGCTCGAAGGCTGAAGTTAAAAGGTGCCAGGTTTACCGTGGTAAATGGGGAACTCTATAAACGAGGATTCACAATGCCCCTGTTGAAGTGTCTAGCGCCTCAACAGGCTGAGTACACCTTAGTTGAAGTTCATGAGGGAATATGCGATAAACATTTGGGGGCTCGAGCCTTGGCCTCGAAAATATTGCGCTCAGGGTTTTATTGGCCTACACTAAGGAAGGATGCCACAGACAAAGTGAGAAGATGTGAAAAATGTCAGAAATTCGCCCCCATAACTACCGCGCCTGTTACGGCTCTTCAGAACACCCTCCAACCAACTCCATTTGCACAATGGGGACTCGATATCCTGGGGCCTTTTCCCCTAGGCACAGGACAAAGGAAGTATCTGCTTGTGGCCACAGATTACTTTACCAAATGGATAGAGGCCGAGCCTTTGGCTACAATATCTGAAAAGAGGGTCGAAGCAATGGTGTGGAAAGACATAATTTGCAGATTTGGTATCCCCCACGTAATAAATGCAAATCATGGAAAGCAGTTCGACTGTGACACCTTCCGAAATTTTTGTAGTGGCCTGAAGATTCTCCTAAGAATATCTTCTGTGTCTTACCCATAGGCCAATGGGCAGGCAGAGGTGAGCAATCGAACTATAATGCATGGGTTGAAGACTAGACTGGACAAGGCTAAGGGAGCATGGGTAGATGAGCTCCCAAGTGTCTAATGGGCCTACAGAACAACAAGCAAAGTGTCAACAGGTGAAACACCGTTCAACTTGGTATATGGCACTGAAGCCCTCATCCCAGTAGAAGTTGGAGCTGAGTCACCACGGTTAGTCCCCTACATCGAGGAACTCAATTCTCAAGGACTAAGGGAGAATCTAGACCTGCTAAACAAGTTGAGAGACAAAGCAAAAATGAGACTAGCTGCTTACCAACAGAGGGTAGCTACTTATTACAATGCACGGGTGAAAAACAGAGAAATGCAAGAAGGAGACCTGGTGTTGAGAAAGTCAGCGATCACAAATGCCCACAAGGAAGATGGAAAGCTCCGGGCTAATTGGGAAGGACCATACAGAATCAGAAAGATGGTCGGACCTAGCACGTGTACCTTGGAAACCTTGCAAGGAAAGAAGATCTCAAAGACTTGGAATGCCAACCATCTTAAGCCATATTGGCAGAGAACATTGTAATTTTTGATTGCTATTATTCTTATCTCTACTTTCCCATCTATTACTACATTATTTTACAGATGTTATTATTTTTCTGATTCATAAATAAAGGCCAGCCAATCATCTTCTATATTCTCTAACGCAATATGTGAGACAGATTATGTGTTACAGGAATTGAAATGAAGCAATAGCTGGCAAAGACAAAAGTCCCTAAGCGAAAAATGCGCGAGATTGGCAAATACAAAAAGTCCCTAAGCGAAAAATGCGCGAGATGGGCAAATACAAAAAGTCCCTAAGCGAAAAATGCACGAGACGGGCAGAAATAAAAGTCCCTAAGCGAAAAATGCGCGAGACGGACAAAAACAAAAGTCCCTAAGCGAAAAATGCGCGAGATGGGCAAACACAAAAAGTCCCTAAGCGAAAAATGCGCGAGACGGGCAAAAACAAAAAGTCCCTAAGCGAAAAATGCGCGAGACGGGCAAAAACAAAAAGTCCCTAGGCGAAAAATGCGCGAGACGGGCAAACAAAAAGTCTCTAAGCAAAATGTGCGCGAGACAAGGCAAAAGACCAGTCATTAATATGATACGTACGTACAAAAAGTACAGATACAAGCTATATAGCAAGTTACGAGGTACGTTACAATATTCTCGGATTCATATGTTTTAATGAGTCGACAAATTATGATTACGCTTTGGCGTTTTTAGTCTTGCTTATTCTTACAAGTCCTTAGGCAAAAATAACACAAAATTGGCACAACGCTCGAAAAAAGTTCATCTTTGAACAAAATAACAACAACTGTTTCAAACAAGAACTTGGGGAGCAACATGGTGTAAAAGTAAAGTTATACAAGGTACTCTACTAAAGCAAAAGAAAGAGCTGCAAAATGAAAAATGGTACTTTTTCATTCAAAATGAATCTATACACCGGAGTTAACAAACAAAAACAAAAACTACAAAACTCTAATCTACGGCAATGACCAAATCAGCCGGCTGGGAAGACGCTACATCAGCACTTACGTCTCGAGAAGCTTGGGGCTCAGGAACTGGAGAAGTCAAAGAACCAGGATCCTGGGAAGACGAGGAAGCCACCCCGGAAGCAGGAACGTCACTTGAGGGCCCAACCACGACCGCAGAGTCTGGCACGGGATCAACGGCAGCAGAATCTGAAATTTGGAACTCGTCGCTGTCCAACGCCACCAGCGCCTCGATAGACTCAGACTGATCGTCTTTCTCGATAGGCTCAGAGACGTCACGCACTGCCAGAGGCTCAGATCGATCAAATGCCTCGGAAGACTCAGGCGTATGTAGCGGCTGTCGAGGAGGCCACGGACCCTCAAGGTTGTCCAGATTATCTACGGCCCCTTCCGCTAAATAGGCCTCCGGACTTTGTGCGTCGGGCTCATACTTGGTCCAAGAAGGAGCATCGTAGTACTTAGCCTCCTCGGTGAAGAGCAATTCAAGAAAAGCCTCACTAGGCCGATGCTTCTCCAGCCAAGCGCGAGCCAAATAGAAATCGTACTTAATAAATCCCGTCGAGAACGCCGCCTTCTAGTCAAAACAATGCTGGGACAAGCGGTATTCACGAACGGCCTCAATTCGGGCTTCTCTTTGACGATCCAATACATTGTGCAGCTCCTCAATAGCCTCATCTCGCTGCCTCTCCATGGCTCCCCGATCCTCGACGGCCTTGTTATAAGCCTCTTGGTACCCTTGAAGTGAAGACACCTTCACCTGCTCTTCTTGGAGCCTTAGCTCGAGATCAGCATTCTTTCGCTCAAGGTCAGCGTTCCTTTTGTTTACCTCCTCCACCCTGTTGACATAAGGACGAAGCTGGTTGACCTCGTTTGAAAGCTCCATCTTTTGATCCCGAAGCTCGCGAATCTCTTTGCTAGCTTGCTCTCTAAGAGCCCGGTGCCGAGCATTGACGGCCGCAATCTGTTGAGTTGACTGATGAGGCGAAAAACAAAAGTAACTCAGAAAATCTTTCAAATGAGGGAATTAGTTACCAAACAAATACGAAACTCTTACCTTCATAGCGAGATAGTCAGAGTTATCCTTCGCATCCGGAATGTTTGAAAAAAGCCCCGCCTCGTCGCGGGGGAGAATGGTGCTCCAAGCCAGACGAGACGCTATCCCGGCATCCTCGATGCTATCATTGTCGTTCACTCCGGGATAGGTCTGAAAATCGTCCCTACTGACGACGACCCCACTATCGATCACATAGCTCCTCAAAGAAGGGTCTACCACCTTGGGCAAGACTGGTCTTGTAGGCATTAAGGCTTCAACAATCAGCCTCTTCCTGTATTTACGCCTCGATTGGCGAGGCGCCGACCTACCCTCAGCAACGCGAGAGCCACCTTCTTGAGGAACTAGATCACTCCTTTGGGACTCGGAGCTCTCGTGATCGCCTGAACCTCGATCAGGGACAAGAGGCCTCTTTCGTTTGTTTCTCTCGGCCTCTTGTGTAGGACGGCTAGATTCACCAGTAGAGGGAGGAGGAGGAGTAGGAGCACGAGCCGGTCCAGATGGAGCTCCAACGGGCGACCGAGGAGGAGGAGCTATCGGAGCAGCAACACTAGCATCCCTCCTACGCATCAAATCTCGGAAGTTCATGCCTGCACAATATATAAAGAAAGGATTAACCGACCAAGTAAAATATCACGCACATGAGTACAAAAAATAAAAAAGGATGGAAAACCTAGAAAACCACCAAAGTCCTCTAAACTATCTAGATTCGAATCCAACGGAAAATCAACGAAAGGGCTCCCAAAGGCGTCGGCTTGAGCCCACTCAGGGCCATCCCCTAAATAACCACTAGTACCCGCAACCTCAGGGGTCTCGTCCTCCGAATCTGAAGAGGACTCATCTACAAGGCGACCCACGGGGGTAGATGTTTCGACTACTGGGACCGGGGATGGCTGACTAGGGCCAGCGTCAGATAAACGGGGAGTTGTAGGCAGGGTAGATGGGGCAGTAGAAGCTTCAAGAACGGTCCTGCTTATGCCCCAGCCAGCAGCGGCAATGTTTTTCGGGGTTAGAAGAGAAAATAAATTACGCTCCCCGGTAGAACAGATTCGCCGAATAGGCTCGCCAAATTGGTCTCTTAAAATTTCTGTCCTGAACCTATCCGAACGCTGTGAGTGGTCAGAAGCATCACGATTCCATCTAGAGCGAATCCGCAGATTGCTTGGAATCTCGACAATGACCCACTCGCTCTCAAAACCGCGCAGTTTATTGGGGAGATCAGAGAAAATTTTATTGTTAGGAAACTCGCCGACTGTTAACCGTTGAAGAGAGAACGTTATCAATCCTTTCAGCCTACGAACTCTAAAAAAAGCGCTTAAAAGGGGAACCGTTGGCACAATACCTAGATGATGACAGACTACTGAAAACGCTACTAGCTGAGCCCACGCATGGGGGTGGAGTTGACACGGGACGATGTCCTTGTATCTAAGAAATGCTTCTCCAAACTCCGGAAGAGGGAAGCGAAAACCAAAAGACAAAGAAGCCTTATGGATGGCCACACCATTTCTAACCAAATCAGGCGTGACCTCCCCTTGCACTGGAAGTCTATAGCCATAACCCGACGGAAGAGGGAAGCGAGTCCTAATATCCCCTAAGTCAGTATTTGTTAAAGAACACACAAGACCACCTGTCTTAAGTGTCTTACCCGGGCGTAGCAAAGACATGGCAAAAGAAAGCAAAAACTACCCGACGAAAGTATCTACTGGCGACAGACCCTTTGGGCGACAGACCCTTTGGGCGACAGACCTAGTATGACGACAGACCCTACAAACGACAGACCCTCTTGGGCGACAGACCCCTAGGCGACAGACCTAGTACGACGACAGACCCCATGGGCAACAGACCTACTGAAAAAGACACCTGCGGAAGACTAAACTCTATGCGGAAGACCAAATCACCTGCGGGAGATCTAAAACCAGTGCGGTAGGCGAATATATAAGGCGACGGGGGTATACTTACTGACGATAAGATAAGCGAGAGACTCCAGGCGTGAGAGCGAAAGACTCTTTATGATGAAAGAGCGGAAAAAGGGCGACAGATGACTGCTCAGAGGTTTTCTCGTGCGTTCTTTCGTTGGGTCTCAACAGTTTATATAGCCGCGACAGGGAATGCCAAACGTCGCGCCTGATCACGCCCAAACGTCGCGCCTGATCACACCTGTCACAGAGTAGAATTTTCCACCTGCAAAAAATAACAAAGAAATTGCAAAAGAACAAAGAGAGCTACCAATTGTGGGCTGAGGCCCAAGAACCTATATTTATACTCTCTTTGTTGGAGAAATCCAACAAGAGAGTGGGGAGCAATTGATATGACAAAGTCTACCCGTGTTAGGCCAGGCCCAATAATGTCAGAGATTTCCACATGGCAAAGATTCACTGGTCCACGTGTCCTTCGGCAACAGAGGCATAGCGTGTCACCTGTCGCTAGGCGATAGGCCTTTGCCCCCACGTGGCATTCGGCGAAACAGGTAGAAGTACGCCTTCATACCTGTCGGCTATCGACAGACTCGTAGTCTGTCGCCTGCAATCGTAACGCAACACATGGCACGCATATCCTACCCCGCGGGAAACAGATTCCCCAGTCCGTCGCTTCCAGTCATAGGGCGACACGTGGCGCACGGTTTCGGCTCCCGCTAGCGACAGGCCCCTGACGCCACAACGTGCCACGTGCTACAAGTCCCTCGCCGGCGACAGGCTCCGGAAGCTCCCGATTTTCAAGGAACTTGTGTCACATCAGGACACAAACTCTCAGTAAGAAAAGGACTCATCCTCAGAAATTAACCTAGAATCTTGGCCTATAAATAGGCTCCCAGGTACAACTTTATTCTCTAATTTTTGACTACTGGCTTTTACGCTTCCCAATACCTAAGACTTTTTTGCTGACTTAAGCATCGGAGTGTCTACGCAGGGAGCCACCCCTGCGTCTCTCTGACTTTTCTTGTTTTACAGAAGCTTCTTGGAGACGCGTGGAGACTAAGTACGAATATCGACGTCAGCATATCTTTATTGTTGTTTTGTGCAACAACATCTTCAAAAACAGAATTAAGATAATGACAGATATATTATTTTATTTATTTTTTAATTTTTAATATTTTTCAAGACATGTGTCATATCATAATACTGTTTGTGAAGTAAAAAAATTTCACCAATGATGTATAAAATAATTATCCTTAAATATATTAATTCTTCAATTACATCAATAATTTATTACTATAATAAAAAAAACAATATATTACAAGATTATTTTTTAATATATAATAGAGATTTCGAGTTATGGTAAACATGTGACATTTAATTGAATCCACATATTCTACAAAATATTTTTGAGTGAATGGACATCAATTCACCGTATATGGTTTTTTTATTGTTTTTTAGGAACATCTAGTAATGATTATTTTTTTTTATAATTAACGGTAAGTGAAGGAAAATAATTTATACTGACAATTTAGTATGAGTTCATATATTAATTCATATAACTTATCTACTATTAAGATAAATATTCTAAAGATGATGACGAATTAGGGATGAAAGTGGAGGTTGAGCTCAAACTTTCTGCATATCAAAATTATTCTTTAATCACTCGATTAAAAAGTTGGTGGTAAGTAGTAACTAGAGTTTGGTACTTCAATTAAGAGATTTGGTGCTTGAATAAAAACAATTAATGAAATTTACATTTTTAGTGTATATATTTTATATTATATAAAGAGAAAGATTTTTTTTTCCATTTAATAATTTTTCATTTAAATTATAATATTCTAGGTTGGGATATAATTTTTAAAACAAATAATGATATTTGTGAAACGAGATAAAATAAACTATCATTGTGATGTTAAAAGAAAAGAAGTTTGATTTTTGTTGATTAATTAACATTAAAAATTCTCAAATCACAATTACCCAAATAAATTATAGTAATACAACATTTCACCTTAAGTAAAACAAATAATTATTAGGATTGAATTTCAATAATTATTTTTTAATCGACTCATTTGATTTGATTCAATTATTGAAGGGTGGAGTTTCTCAAATTTTCTTGGCAAATAATTGATTCAAATGTCGTCCCACTTCCTATAATTTGCAGTTGCAACCCACGTTTAAATGACAAGTGTTCCTTTTTTTCTTCATAAAATATAAAAAAACCGTGTTCTGTCTTTTTAGATTTTAGTCAAGGCCTTCACCCAACTCTAAGAACAAATCATTGCTTTAGTACTGAAACTTGAAAATGACAAATTAATATATTAAAACTTTTTAAAGCTCCAAATTTTGAATTAATTTTTTTAGCGAACTAAATAAACTTAAATTTCAAAAAAAAAAAACGCTTGATTGAACGGTAAGATATTTTTCCATTCCTTCTAATCTAAGTAATTTTATCTGTGTTAAGCTTAATGAATATATGAAAAATTATATTTATACATTTTCTCAATTTTTTTTCAAACTTGAAATAATCATGAAAAGAATAAAATTTTTAATTAATTAAACCAACATACGTTAAAATTTAAACTTGATAAATCATCTTAGTATTAACTCATTGATGTTTAATTCGTTTAAATTAGTGCAAAATTCATGAATAGTTAATGAAGAAAGCTTGTTCATATAAATATATCACAAATAATTGTATTCCTTAATTTATATTAGGTCCGTACTAGCTAGATCACTACTTTAATGTTATTATCTTATATTTATTGTGTGACAAATTTATAAACCCGTTTAAGAAATTTAAAAAATTCCTTTATTAATATACAAGATTTTTTTCTTTAATTATTTGTGATCTCAAACTTGTGTTATTTGTTTGGTATTAGAAGAGAATATCAAACCTCAAATATCAAAATTGTACTTAATCTCTATCAAAACTTAAAATTCATGTCTAACATGTAAATCAAAATGGTCGTTATCGTTTTACATTAGAATTTAGCTTCTCATTTGTTGTCATATTTATAATCAATTTGGTAAATTACTAAAAAAACTCATGAATTATTTCACCTTTCCAAAGTAAGCCTCTATACACTTATTATGTACCCAAATAAATACTTAGTTATCGATTGATTTCTATTTAAATAAACTCTTCAAACAAAAGATTAATTTATATTAATGGTTTATTTGAATATAAATTAAAAGTTAAAAAGTTTTTTTCGAAACAATAATTATCTTATACATCGTCAGTGGGGTTTTTTTACTTTATAAGTGAGGTTAGAATGATCACATATGTCTTGTTTTATTTATTTTTATTTTCTTAATATTTTTAAAAGACATGTGTTATCATCCTAATCTTGCTTGTAGAGTTAAAAAATTTCACTGATAATGTATAAGATATTAATATTTTTTTGAATGTAAATTAAAATTTAAGATGTTAAAAAACTAAAAATATAAGGGTTTATTTAAGTAAAAAGATAAAATTTAAGAATTTTTTTGTTGTTATAACCTAATCAATTTAATGATGAATTTATACTTGATATACTAATAATTTATTGTAGCTAAACACAGTCAATTAAAAATTGTCACGTTAGTAAAGAGTATAGTTAAAAAAATACATATCTTTAAAAATAAATATCACTAATAATATTTTTATATACATTTGATAATTAAGAGGAGTTGTTTGAATTTGAAGTTAAGCGGTACAGTATGCAATTATTTTTTCTTAATTCATTCTATTAAAAAGTTGTTGACAAGTTTGGATTGCTTTGCTGATTAATGAAATAATACTTTGTGAGTAATTGGAAGGGTATAACAATGGTACTACTTTCGTTGGATCAAATATAAATCCTTCAATGATTAAATGAATGTATATAAAAATGTCTTGGAAGAAAAGAGAAAAAAAAAGGACAGCACATGATTTATTCATATCTTGATAATGACTAAGGTAATCCAGGGTAATGTTAGAATTATAGAGGTGGAATAACTAACGTTTTTTGGGTCGAATCAAAAGAGTTCGGTATTTTTTAAGTAATGTCTTGAATTCGAGTTTTATAAATAGAGAAAACAAAGTTAAACAAGCTCTTTTATTTGAGGTTCGACAATAATTTAATTCCAAATTAATCGAAACTTAAAATGACACCTGGATATCGAGAGTTTTGACAAGAAAAAAAGAAAGATAGAGGTGGAATGAGAAAAATTTGTAACGAGAATTTCTATATAAACCTAATTTTTTACTCATTATACCCTATTCTCTTCATTATTTTACTGTTTATATTACAAGTGAAAGTGGATACATAAAAATAAGAAGGGGGTGTTTTTAGAATCATTCAGGGTAACTTTGAAGAATTTGTAACTTCGAAGTTCCCAAAATGACCCTCATGTGAACGTGGCTGGAAGCATAACCCAGCCGGCAATTTAGACCATATGCAAAATTATTGTCCAGAATACCAGTCAACCGTCCCGTTAAAGCTGTCACTTTCGTAGCTAAAAAGTCTCTTTGTAAGTTGTAACCGAAAGCTCGAGCGCACGTTCCAAAAATATCCAGAGCTTTTGAAAATATGAGAGCAGGTGTTCTCCAGGCCTTTTCTTTTCCATGGCCAAATAGACACTGCAGCAATCTGTTTGAGGCCATCCAGTGAGAGTTTATGACCCAGTTGCCCCAAAATGGTTAAACTCAGCCTAGTTAGACTCCGAGTTCAGCGTCGCGTTTTCATTCTGCGACGCTGCATTCGTTGCTTTTGTGACAAACTTCTCCTGGGTTCCCTAGGGAAGTCGATTACGTACCGAATGTTATCACGCGCATCCACCACCGCCGCGCCTTCTGCGTCCTCCGCCACGGTTGACGGCAGTTTTCCAGCATCGAGGAACGCGACGCCGCCCTCCTGTCATCATAACCACCATGATCATAAGGACTCGGATTTGGTCCCCCTGAAGATCGGTCTCCTGGGTGATCCTCAAATTGGAAAGACTAGTTTTCTGGTCAGTGCCATTAGCTTATAAATTGTATCATGGTTTAATTTGATTGAATATGAAATTCATTCTTGTCATGGATTTGAAGGAGAAATACATTGGGGATGAGAAAGATGAACAGGCAGACATTCAACAGGAAGGGTTGAATTTAATGGATAAAACATTTTCTGTAGGAGGGGCAAGAATATCTTACAGCATCTGGGAAGTCGATGGTATGCATTTTTCTTTCAGGATTTCATTTTGTTTTGCTTGAATTACACCAACAACTTGTTCATTTTCGATTAAAATTGCAGGAGGTGACAAATCTCAGGGCCATATTCCTCTGGCTTGCAAAGACTCTCTAGCAATTCTTTTCATGTTTGATCTAACAAGCCGGTGTACTCTAAACAAGTATGATCTTACGTTATTCAGTCCAATATCTCTATTTCAATCAACATTGAAAGAGAATTATTGTAATGTTGCTAATGTTATCTGTCCTGGTACTTCAAAATCTGGATAGTTTTCCAATTGAACGAGTCCTATTCTGTGGTTGCAGTGTCATAATCTGGTATCAAGAAGCCAGGAAATGGAATCAGGTATTCACTTTCATAAATCAGAGTAGTTTTGATTCCTTTGTTCCAGGTTTCTGCTCCTGTTTATAAAATGTCTGTTAATTATGCAAGCTTTGCTTGTGCAGACAGCAATACCGATTTTGATAGGAACCAAATTTGATGATTTCATCCAACTTCCTATAGATTTGCAGTGGACAATTGCTAGCCAGGTAAATTGGTACTCCAAGATAATTTTTGTTACCATTCTTATAATATTCTAAGAAAAATGATTAGGAATGGTATTAGTGGGTGCTAGGAATGGTATTATTGGGTGCTATAGGAGTTTAGAAGGTCTAATAGTACCCAAAACTAGTTTCTGAACACAGTTGCCAATATCTTCTTGCGTTCCGGGTAGAGAAACGCTCCTCCAAGCCTCGATGTGTGAAAATAGAGATTATTGGGACTTTCACATTGATTGTGGAAGGGATTATGTGTGTGTTTATGAGAATGAGGAAATTCTTACCTCTTGAGTTAGTTTTCAGGGTGAGAAAATCCAATAATACCTAACAGGTATCTTGTAATATTGCTTCATGATTAGATTTATAAATTTGGAGTACACACAGAAAAAGGGAAAACTCGGAGTCAACTAAGACAATGTTTGAGATTTTTTTTTTGGGTCAAAGACAATGTTTGAGAATTAAACATGGCGGAAAAATGAAGTAAATCAGGTGACAAGCAGGGAAATCCTAACCGGAGAAAAGGACTTTTAGCTAATTGATTAAGGAGATTGTGATTTAAGGGAAACCAACTAACCATCCGCTTTAAGGAGATTGTGATCTCTCACCCTTTCAACAATCCCAACAGATTAAATGATTCTTTCTCTTCCTGTTGTTGTCATTGTTGGCCTCATTGCAATATCTCATTGGTGTTTAATTTGCTTCTTGTTCATGGCAGGCAAGAGCATATGCAAAGGCCCTGAACGCTACGCTGTTCTTTTCAAGTGCTACATACAACATCAACGTAAGCAAGATCTTCAAATTCATCACAGCAAAGCTCTTTGACCTGCCTTGGACAGTCGAGCGCAATCTTACCATTGGAGAACCCATCATTGATTTCTAATTTCCTGTTTTAAATAGACAGACTGCATAAATTCCAAGAGATTGGTCCTCAGCCAACCGGTCACCAGACTTGATGTTTTCACTGGTCTGGTGATGATTCGAGTTGTATCACTGAGCTGCGGCGGAGAGCTCATATTTCCGCAATGAATAACGTTTCAGTTGCTTAACAATTATAGCTTTTCAGCTCAGCCACTTTTTACTGATTGATTAAAGCCATGCCATCCACGAAACCTACATGAAAGATACATACACAGGCATTTGAAAACCAAAATGATAAAGAACTTGAGATCATAGTCAAATGTACTAAAAAAAACTTGCATAGAAATTGTGACATGAAAGTTTTGCTTTGTCGGAAGGATGAAAAGAAGTAAAGATAAAAAATTTATTAATCAATTTCTTATTTTGTAGTTTAATCATTGAATTAACAAATTTTTTTTCATCTTTTTCTTTTTTTTTGTATCAAGCAAAGCCGAGGCCATCAAATATAATTGACCAGAATGTCTGCAACTAATCATGAATCATCCTGATAATGCTCAATGACAAGCTCTAGAATTTTCTATGAACAAGGAAGGCATTTTTCTCACAATTGGAGTCAATGTCTCTCTGGCAAGTCCAAATTGCTGCAATGTAGTTGCACACGTAATCTGGTGAGCCAGGTGTCATAAATCAAAGGCACATCAATGTCTCTTTGATGAGAGAAAATATGGAATTAGGTAGGCCTGTCAATTTCATTTGAACAATTCAAGCAGCAGTCTTTGGAGAAGTAAAGAGAACAGACTGTGAAAAGTGTAAACAATGAAAAATTGACAATTTTGCAGTCATTGCAGAAGGGCAGTAGTATATCACAGACACGCCAAACTCTTCATTTCCTACTGTTTAAAGGCTGTAAAGAAGGAAGTCTCTAGAGGCCAATGGGGCCTGATGACTTGCAGCCTGCTGGTCAATCACCCCTTTAAGAAATGGCTGGCTGCAGGCCCTGCTTTTGGACCTTGACAGGAGGACTGTCAAGGACTTTTTTTTTTTGATTTATTGGGAAGTACAAAGAGAGAATAAAAGAATTAAACTTTAGATCTAATCTCTTCTAAAAAAAGATAATAATCATTAAGTCAAGTTTTGGTAATAACCACTAAGCCTTGATAAAGGACTTAAATGTGTATTGAAATGTAAAAGCAAGTTGAATGGTAAACCAAATTCACCTTAATAAGAGTCTATTGATATGGCATAAATCAACTAATGTGAGCACAACCTAAGAATCCAAGTAGCAAGAAAACAAAGGTGTACCAACAACCATATGATCCAATGTTCAAGGCATCTACTTTTGACAACAATAAATCTAGGGTCTTAGAATTTGTTTGATTGCAATAACAGGCTTTTCTGCAATACATTGGCATGTAATAGAAGGAATCAACAAGTGAAAATCTTATATTTTGTATACAACAGAGCACAGCAAAAGACACCAAAAGAGAGTGACCATCAAGAACTTCATGCCACTGAGACATTGTATGATTTAAGAGTGAAATTGAGTCGAATCGAGATGGTTTAACATCAAATTAGAATTCAATTTAATTCAACTAAAAAATTCAAAATTAAGCTTAAACTCAATCGAGTTTAGTTTTTGAAATTTGAGTTTGAATTGAGCAAAATTAAATTGTTCACGTTTGACCTGATAGGCTCGATTTGTTATATTTTAGCTATATATAATGAGAGTATAATAATAAATTAATAATATATATTAAAAAAATATTTAATTAGACTTATGAGTCATTCTAGCTAAATATTAAAATAATAAAACTCAACTCGACTCATTATTCAGTATCTTGAGTTTAAATTCAACTCGAAAATAAACAAGTTAAAATTAAATAATTATTTGGCCAAATTCAAATAATTCATAATTAGTTTGATTATTAAAAAAAACATTTTGTAAATAAGAAAAGGTAACCAGGACAAAACTCAGAAAACAATTGATCTAAAGAAATTGTCGGGGCAGCACAAATCTAAAGCAGCGTCGACCATGTCAAACCTTCAAAATATTTCAGAAAATTAGATCCAAATCCCCATTTTTCTTCACTTCTCTTCTCTTCCTAAAAACTTCACTCACAAAAAGAAAAGCCCAAGTTGAAAGAAATGGGAATTCTGTGCAAGGTGGTCGACACGCTGCTGTTGCTGATGTTCGTGGTGATGTTGTTTGCGGGACCTTTAATCGACGCGCAACTGGTTTTGCCGCAGACCACCTTCCCGGACGTGCTCATCCGTCTGAAGCAACGCTACGCCGAGGAGTTCCAAGATTATTTGATGGTGGAGAAGCCCCATTTCTTCGTGGCCCTTGTCTGGCTGGAGCTTTTGTTCCAGTGGCCTCTCGTTTTACTTAACATTTATGGGATTTTGGCATCCAAGCCTTGGTTCAAAACCACTTGCCTCATCTATGGTGCCTCTGTCATTACCGCCATGGTAAATTATAAAGTTTACTCCTCCAATTAACACTTCTTTAAGTTTCAAAATTATTTTTTTAATTCTTTTTCTTAATGATGGGAGTCCAAATTTTAATGCTTGGAGTAGATAGTATTTTCATCACACATGATTTGTTCTTATTGATTATAGTGCTTTGAAACCCATGGTATATAATTGCAAGTGATTATTGTTTTCACAGTGCATTTGATTAAAGGATCTTAGTTTGTGAATTCTTTAGTTGAAACTACGTAAGATTTAATCTTCGTTTGTGAATGTTTGCTGTCTGAGAACATAAGAAAGGGATTGCAGATGTTAGAATTTGTTGTCTAAACTCAAACTTAATGAAAGCTATCTCTTAAAGTCGAGTTCTTTTTCATATTTGATTAGTACTTTGAGTGTTTTATTGATGGAGAAAGTTTTACATGTACCATATCTAAAGTTGTTGCAATAAATTGAAATTGGATATGCAATGGAAACTCGTCTCTTGAGGATAGTGAATTTGTTTATCAATATTTGTTTCTCTAGTCAATGAAGCTTTGGTTTAATGGCAAGGAGGAGATCTTGAGATTTTGAAGTTCTAGGTTTAAGTTTCATCATGTATGAACTTGAGATTAGTCTAATTATTTGTTAGTTTATAGTTAGTTCTAGCTGTTTATTAGTTTATTTAGTTTGAGTAAAATGATTTTTGTAATTACCAGTTTAAGGAATGTAACATGCCAACTTTTGATGAAATTGAACTACTCAAAAAGAAAAAAAAAGTTTCTGCAGTGATTTCTTTTCCTTTTTCCCTTGTAAAAAAATGTAATGAAATGGAGACTCTTACCAAATTGCTGCTCTGAACAATTCCCATAATCCAACCCAAAGGGCTTTTAATTTTAAATAATGCAGGTTTTCCATTTTCAAGAAAAAGGTTTTTACTTTGACATTCAACACTTCTTAGTAGATAACATGAATCAGATGTTACCATTGGCTAACACATTCTTGTCACTCTTTACTCTGAGCTTCTGTCTTTCAGATATTTCCATCCATCTTGGCTAAAAACCATAATTTGTTCTTAGTTTGTTGATTTTGTGCCAAATTCAGACTGCTTTATTAGGGGAGCTGCTGGGATCTCAGAAGGCATCGGATAAGTTGCTGAAGATGTACTCACCTTTCATGGGACTTGGTGTTTTAGCCTTGCTGCGAGGGCTGGTTCCACAATCTGGCAAGGCTCCAACCATCGGCAAAAGACCTGCTCTGGCTAGGAAAAAGAGGGCTTGAGCTAAGATGCAAATTATCTCTCTACATTGAAAATTTGTAGTTATTCCTTGTCGTAATTGAGAACATTTTAGTTTCATTTGTATGACTATTGCCTGATTATAGAATACAAATGGCTTGGCGGTACTCTGTTCTGAGGTGGTTTGCATAAACTGGTTTTAATTGTAACTAAAGGGCTACTTGAAAGTTACTCGAATTCAACTAAATAATTAGTCGACTTTAATTTGTTTATTTTCAAGTTTAGTTTGGGTCATCCGAGTAACATATCAAGCTGAGTTTGAGTATCTTAATACCCAACTCGAGTAGCCCGAGTGCATAATTGAGCATAATATATGGTTGAAAATTGAAAAATCGAGTTTATTAAGTTAAGTTGGAGTCTATGAAATCGAGTTCGAGCTACTTGAATATTCAATCAAATTGAGTTCGAACTTTAAAAATTAAACTTGATCGAACTTGAATCAAGTTTTGAATCTCAAGTTTGAAATCAAACTTGATATTGAATTATCTCGATTTGATTTAATTACACTTCTAATTAACCATTTCTGTCAATAAGAAAAACGCTAAATTTCCATCCATGTTTGGCTTTTCTATGGCTACTGAAAATGCTATAGAAAAACCAAACATGGATGGAATTATATATATATATATATATATATATAGATATATAAATGTGTGTGTGTGTGAGTGAAAAATTACACAAAAAACTGAGAAAATGTTAAGAGTTTCACATAAAGCACAAAATTTCAGATTGCTAAAATTCAAACACTAAACTTAAAATAACAATAAAACTTTAACCTTTTTCACTACAAATAACTACTATATTATTGCTAATGGAGAATAATGAAACTCATACTCTCTTTTTCCACCCAAACTTCAAAATCCTTCAAGTCAAAAAGCTTCAAGAACATCATACTCTATTGTATATCATGATTAGCTAAATTTAAGAGTGTTTATCATAATCTATAAACCTTAGGGACCGTGGAAAATTATGCATCTTAGAGTTTTTTTACGCAATGGAGTCTGTATCATGAGAACAGAAAAATATAACCACTGAAACGTCAAATATGTAGCATTTTCATATTTTAAAGAAGGGAGCATAACAATATGTAGAGTTTAGATATATAATTTCTCATAGAAAAATAAGATTATTACGATGAAATCAAATATAAATGTTAAAAAATTTTGACAATAAAGTGACTTTCAATAAAAATAAGTTACACCGTACTTAATTTCAAATGTTAAAATATTAAATATTTCCCTTAAAAAAAGAAAAAAAGAAGTGATAACATTGAAAATTGAAAATAAATTTATACAAGAAAGCTTATGGTTTGAAAATCAA
The DNA here is from genome assembly GCA_031772115.1 of Heritiera littoralis. Taxonomy (NCBI): domain Eukaryota; kingdom Viridiplantae; phylum Streptophyta; class Magnoliopsida; order Malvales; family Malvaceae; genus Heritiera; species Heritiera littoralis. Next base: position 10,549,214 of record JAPDPK010000008.1, on the reverse strand, counting down.
CATAAAATTATTTTCACAAAAAAACCCAAAACAAAAAATGAGCTTGAAACGGGAAAAGGACAACTATGCAAACAGGGAAGCAAAAAACGTGTTCATTAGGCAAGAGGTCATCGTGGAAGCATGAGGTGCCGAGAAAGGCACCGATTTGTAGTGTATAGATATAGTTGTACAAGAACTTAAGCAGCCGAGTCCAAGAGATCAAAAGTTGACTAGTTTACTACAAGCACAATATTTGCTAGTATTCTGATTGCAACGGCGCTGGCAAAGAAGAATAAAGAAAACCAACCACCTTTTTCAACACTCGCTTGGTCTAACTTGGCTGCAATGGCATCTTATAACAGTAGCCAATGTAACTCGTCATAGTCATATGCTAGACTGCATAATTCAGTCTTCACACACGACAGCAATTCAGATATAGATAAGATCAAATCCCAGTTTTTCTCTTCCCATATCTCCATGTTCTCTTAGGGAAAATCTGCTCACCGAAAGAACAACATGGGAGCTCTGAGCAAGGTGGTCGATGCGTTTCTGCTGCTGATATTCTTGAGCGTCGGGGTGGTGGCTCCTGTTTTGGACACTCAGGTTTTTTTGCCGCAGAGCATGTTTCCGGACATGTTCGTTCGATTGTACAAATGGTATACGGTCGAGCACCAGGATTATTTGCTAGTGGAGAAGCCGCATTTCTTCTCCGCACTTATGATGCTGGAGCTTGTTTTCCAATGGCCCCTTGCTTTACTTAACCTCTATGGGTTGTTGACCTCCAAACCTTGGTTCAACACCACTTGCATCATCTTTGGTGCCTCTCTTATGACCAGCCTGGTAAACCTAAATCACTGCTCTGACTGACTAAACTCTTTTTTCAATAGTTTAGTACTTATTTGTTTGATTGTTAATTGATAACATATACTTATTTTTTATTTTAATATTTTGAAGTTCCCACATCATTTGTGGAATAGGCTTTCTGTTTATAAGTGTGACATGAGCAAGTTTTTTAGATTGAGAAAGTCAAATAGCACCTAACACTATTATTAGAACTTAGGTTGCTAACATTTCTTTGTATGTCGGGCAAAGAAGCGCTTCTCCAACACTTATATTAGAGCTTAGGTTGCCAATATCTCCTGTGTTCAAACAAAGAAATATTTCTCTAAGGTTTGATGTGTAGAGGTAGATTGTTGGGGTTTTCATATCGGTTGTGGAAGGGACTAGGTATGTTTTTTTGACAAGTCAAATAGATTTGATTAAATTATCCTAAAGGATAAGGCTAGCTGTAAAGCTTGTTACAGCATATCTGAAGCATAGATATGTAACAAACATGCAGAACAAATTCTAAGCAAAACCACCTTAGCCTTGCATTACAACCCAAACCCAAGAAGAGCAAGTCAAAACAGATGAACAACCAAAAACCAATCTCCACCAAAAGCAAAAAGCAGCAAAATGATCAAACACCAAAACAGAGCAGCTCTTTGATGTTAGGCACCATAAACGATCATCCTTCCCATATGAAGTGTAAGCCCAAAAAAAGCATCCTTAAAACATAAAACAATTCCCAACTCAAGCAACAAAACTTGTTCTTTCTTCAAAACAAACATCCAACTTTTCGGGCAAGTCACAGACCAAACAACAAACCACCAAAGGGATCGAGTTAAGCCTCTACAGAAGCCAAATAGCATGCAACATTTTGTAAGTGCGAGGGAAAACTTCACTTCTTAAGTTAGCTTTTGGTCCAATAGCATGCAACATAATAGGAGTGTTATCAAGGTTGATCACATTTTGTAATTTTTGGATTTGATTTGATCTAAGCGAGATTTTTATTTTGTTATCCTAATCTGACCTGAATTCATGCGGATCGGTTCGGATCAATGATTTGGGTTTAGTAAATTTGGGTTGTATTTCAATTTTACTTGGAGCATTTAAGCAACTTTAGTCTTTATTTCAAATTTTCCTTAGACTTTTAATTAAATATAAAACTTGTGTTTTTGATATAAATAATAAAAACTTTAGAACATTAAATAACATAGTATTCGAATATAATTCGTATTCAAATTAAACCGAATGAATTTAGTTTAATAATGTCATGATTCAAATCCGAACTAAATTTTATTTATTATTATCTGAATCAAACCTATCCAAAACTTTCAATTCGATATAATTTTTCGGTTTTATTGGTTTTTTTCCTTGGCCCTACAACATAATGCTTAATATAGATTTGACAATTTGTGAATATTTCGTGTTCCAATCATAAAAAATATAAAAAATGCTAAGCCAAAATGTGTGGACACGATAAACACAATATTTTTTAGTTTTTATTAAATTTATATGTAACTTTTATCAAATTTTAACATATGTTATTTTTGTATCTCTTTTTCTTATATTGTTATCTTATCGTATTTAAGATTGTTAGGTCTACTTAAACATCCATCTTTGTCTTAAATTAGGGTTACTCAAATGCAATTTAATTATCAAATAGCTCTCCTCTTACACATCATGTTGAATTCAGATTGCTACAATGGGCGATATGCTCGGATCCAAGAAAGCATCAAATAAGATGGTGATGACGTACTCCCCGTTTTTGGCAACTTCAGTTCTAGCCTTGCTGCGAGGCCTGTTCGCACAATGCAGCAAGGCTTCTTCGGCCATCGACAACGGACCTATGATGGCTGGGAAAAAGATTGCTTGAGTCGAAATACAAAGACAATCTTCTTCTCCCGGATACCATGTTAAAACAATAATATGAATGGAAGGAAGTTGTTATATTTTATAAATGAGTAAAACAGAGTCTGTATGCAGCCAAGGCTAGCTAAATAAGAATAAACAGAGTTTGTCAAATTTAGAAAGTTTTATTTCAAATTGTACAATTGCCTGATTATGAGTTGTAATTATTGTATTAATTATAGTACAATAATCTGTTTCAGGTTTCGTTTGAATTTAATTTTCTTCTAACAATTTTAAAGGCGCACTGTTTCACATTAATTTGGTGTATTTAGAGTTATAAATAAAATTGAACACTCTGAAAGTGTTTTGGCATGCATAGGTTTTTGCTGCTTATTGAAAAGTTTGCTTTAATGTTTATTATATTTTTTGCGAGAGATTTATATGTTTGAATTTCAAACTCAAGGACTAAAAGCTTTGCACTAAAAAATAATCTCATATAAGGATTGAAAGAGTTTATATTTGATGCATTGACAGTGTATAATCAATTAATCATAAAATATCATTTTATTAATGTGTAAATTTAAAAACAAACATAAACAATTAATGTTTGAATGTTAGATACAAAGTATTCGAGTTTGAATTCCCACTATCTTTCTTTGATAAATAATTTGTAAACTTTGAAAAATTCATGCGTAAAAGTTTAATGAATTTATAAATCTTAGTAATAAATTGATGATATTGCCCTAATTTTGAAGATGGGGTTACCACGTGAAAGTTTAATGAATTTTTAATGGCATTTTTAATCTGGCAAACGGCCTTTATTTCTTCATTTTTCCCGGCCTAACTCTAACCGCTGATAATATCAAAGTTTTAAAAGGCACAATCACCAAGCTCTATTTCTTACTCTATGAATCACCGGATTGATTTTAGTTTGTCATCAATCCCTCAAGGAAAAAAAATTTCATTCCTTTGGCTTTCTTTCCTTTCGTTTTCTCCAAATTTTCCTTTCTTTCCATCTCAAATCGATTTCCCCTAATTTGAAAACCAAACCCTAAACTTTTTCTCTCACCACCGTCATTGTCAGCTCCCCTCTCACCACCTTCGTTGTCAGCTCCGCCGATCGTGACTCACCGTCTTTCTTAAACCAAGTTGTTTCACCCAAATCATCCTCTCTGCGCATTAATAGGGTATTTAATAGATCAAGTTTCCGAAAAATTATCAAATAGACGATTCAAGAAAGTTGAAGATGACAGATTTATTTTCGCTTCTCTATTCACTTCAGTTCGATCCTTTCCAGGTTTCTTCATTTTCCTCTTAATTTTGGTTTCGCATGTTTTGGTTTAATCCCTAATTATTAACATGAATTAGGACAATAGATGCTCTAATTTTTAATAATTTTCTTAATTCTTTAACTTTTTTGTTTTCATTTCAAGATTTTTTGTGCTCCTTCATTGAGCTTCGAAGATGGATTTCTTGTCTTGTTATAAGGTAAATTTCTGTATTCAATTTGTATTTTTTTTATTTTTTTTCTGATGATTGATTGGAGCTAACTTTACTGTAGTAAAGCTTTTAATTAAAAAAAAAAAAGAATTAAAAGCAGAGGGTCGGACTTCCAACAATGGAGAAGGATGATGATACAAGGATAACAAGTATAATATATCTGCATTCCCTAGAGAATTGGCTGTGAGTTTCGAAAAATAATGCTCTTGTGCTCTTGGCAATAGACAACCACTTTTAGTTTCTTGGAAGTGTTGTGAAGTTTTACCTTTCTATTGTTAGGAAATTAATTAGAAGTAATCTAAAAGTTGTTAATTTGTTTACTTTGTCCGTCACTAGAACTCTGCAAACAACTTGGAAAATCCAAAAAACTTAACAAACTAGTATATTTGGTTTGTCTACTTTTGGTTTATCAAGAATTCTTCCACACTCTTCTTGCCAACTTGTTTTAACATTTTATAAGTTTTGCTTTTATTTCAATTAATTATCAAATGGTCATTTTGTGAGTCATGGGCTAATGTCAATGGTGAAAATCATCCCATTATGTTTTATCAGAAGTTAAAATCCCTTGCCCCAACAATGGTATCACAAAAGAAAAGGAATTTACTGATCAAGTTCCATTGTAGAAGATAGGTCTACATTTCCTCCAAGTTGCTGTTAATGAAATAGTTAGTCTACTCAATCTTTTTGTTTTTGATTCTTTGATTCTCAAAGTTTCCTTGAGGTTTTTCCCAAATTTTCATTTTAATTATTTTGCAAGCTTATTGATTTTGTGTAATTCAACCGGTTCCCCAATCTTAAGGCGGTGCCGCTCTGCATTGAGTTCTATATTCATCATGAACTAGGTCAGTAGGCATCACATGATAGGTTGCAATTTGGTTTATACTAATGGAAAATATATGGCTACTCTTTGCATTGTTTGAGCTTTATAATGATTAAGGGGTTCAATGACTTTTATTTATCACTCATATGTGATATATCCTTCTTTGTTCTATACAACTTTCCTCTGTTTATCTTGTAATTGTCTTATCTAATTATCTTAAGTTCAAGATGTTTTACTATTCAGTTTAATGCTTGTTTTGAGAAGATTTCATTAACACAATCTATATGTATTCATCTTTCTCTGATTCTTTGGAAAATAATTCCCTTTTAATTAGTTAATTAGATTATTTATTGTTCCATATTGTTCCTTTGGAAACAATGAAGTTGTGGGATGTTGTCATGTGATTAGATAACGGATTTTGTTCTTTTCAATTGAAATAAAAGGTCCTCTATAAATAATTGAAGATCTTAGTTAATTTTAATTAAATTAATGTGAAATTATTAATTGATCATGTTTGACCTGTTGCAACACCAAAAATTAGTGACATTGAATCTACAAGAAAAAGGTTTTTCAGGGGGTGGTATGTTTTGATTAAAGTCATATGTGAATGCTATTCAATTTCCATTGTATAAATTTTATCTTGATTTTGTGTTCTATTTTTTATTTTTATAATTTCCATTGATATGCAGCTTTTGTAAGTAATGTTCCAACAAGGGAACAGGCCTAGTGGAAACACAAGAAAGAGCAGCTCATATACTTTTATTTTTTTTCGTAACATTAGCTTCAAGTAAGAAAAATATAAACAAAATTTATTATTTGGCTATTATTTTTTAGCTTCCTTTTGTTCAGCTTTTTGCATTGGAGAATGTGCACTATATCGGCCATAGTATAGCCACATGATAAAATTTGATAATGTAGAGGAAGCCAGGTAAATTAGTTTACATGAGCCTTTATTAGCAGCTACTGCTTGCTTATAACTTTTATGAGCTGTAAAATTGGAGTTTCTAAAGTTCAAAAAATAATTTGTTTAGATTTTAAGATTTTTAGCATTCAAATATAGATTCATTATAATGTTTATATTAGATTTTGTTATTGCTGAAGAAAGCTACTATTCTAGGAGGTTGTAGCTTGAAATTGACAAATTGAAGCAACTACTCTTTGTTAAATTCCAACTCTTTTTCTGATAATCAATGCAATTGCAGATTGATTTGCTTGAAGTTAATGGAGTTTGCTATAATATGTGATCATGAACTTGTTTCTTAAAATTTTAAATTACTCGGTTCTTAACTACCTCTGAGAGTAATTTTCAAGAGAAAACAAAGATCAGAGAAAAAGACTTTAATGCTTCATAGGCTCTTATGTTTGTTTCCGTACCTAATTAACTTGGAGAGTAAAACTAATCTTTCTTTTTCTATGCATTTGAATTTTACAGGTTTCTCTAGTTATCATCGTTATGAGGCTCACTAGCGCCTTGGCTCCCAACAATGGTAGTGGCAGTAAGTTTTTTGTCCTTGAACTTTGAATAAATGATGATGGTTGGGAATTAGAAATCATTTAGGTTTGCATTAAGAATAAATGATGGGCTTTTTATGAACTCATAGATTGTTCATTTTTTTGACATTATTTATCGTATTTTTTGTATTTTAATAACGTTGATTATGGTCAACGTCATCATATTTGGATGGTGTGATGTTTAGCTTTTATTTTGTTTGACAATTCTTGTAACATTATCTACTTTTATTTTATAATAATAAAATTTTGTTGAATTCTTTTATTTTAATATTTTGTTGAATTGTAATTTTTTATTTAAGCGGTCAAAAGCAAACATTGCCATATATTTTTATTTGATTAAAAAAAGAAATGATGAAAAATTTATTAATTTAATAATTAAATTATGTTAGTAAAAATTTTAAATTCAGTAAAAATTTTAAATTTTAAATTAAATTCAATAAATATAAAAATTTTAAATTTGAAACAAGACTCTTACCGACACTTTACAGTGTTGGTAAAAGCATTTAAATTTAAATTTAATAAAAATAAAAATTTCAAATGAGATTTTTGTTGGCACTTTAAAGTGCTGGTAAAAACCTTTTACTTGTAAAGGCATTTAAAAGCGTCAGGAAAAGTCATGTCGTAAATTATTGAATCTTTACTAGCCTTGGGGTACTTGACTGTCGGCAAACTTTCACCAGCATTCATCTGATCGGTGATCAGTCAGCGGTTAATGAACCGTCGGTAAGGTTTTTACCGGCACTTATAAGTGTCGGTAAAAGTCCCTTTTTTTGTAGTGGGTAACTTCTCCTACTCTAAACTTTTATGAAAAAAAATTAAAAATACATAATAACCAAGACTTGATTTGGTGCTTATTATCCCTCTTAAGAGGGATTCAATTTCTCATTCCATCTAGTACCTCTTACGAGCAAAAATAAAAGTTAAAACGTCGAGAAAAGTCATGTTTTAAATTACCAAATCTTTACTGGCCTTGGGGTACCTAACCGTCGGCAAACTTTCACCGGCATTCACTTGGTCGGTGATCAGCCGACGGTTAATGAACCGTCGGTAAGGTTTTTACCGACGGTTAGTTGGTAGTGTAGGTAAAAGTCCTTTTTTTTTGTAGTGGGTAACTTCTCCTACTCTAAACTTGTATGAAAAAAAATTAAAAATACATAATAACCAAGACTTGATTTGGCGCTTATTATCCTTCTAAATAGGGATTCAATTTCTCATTCCATCTAGTACCTCTTACGAGCAAATATAAAAGTTAAAGCGTCGAGAAAAATCATTCTGGAAATTACCGAATCTTTATTGGCCTTAGGGTACCTGATTGCTGGCAAACTTTAATCGGCATCCACCTGGCCGGCAGTCAGTCGACGGTTAATGAACTATTGGTAAGGTTTTTAGCGATTGTTCGTTGGTCTTTTACTGGCATTTATAAGTGTCGGTAAAAATCCCTTTTTTTGTAGTGGGTAACTTCTCCTACTCTAAACTTTTATGAAAAAAAATTAAAAATACATAATAACCAAGACTTGATTTGGCGCTTATTATTCCTCTTAAGAGTGATTCAATTTCTCATTCCATCTGATACCTCTTACGAACAAAAATAAAAGTTTAAAAGTAAATTTAAAAACTTTATTTATATTTTTTAAGACTTGCATATTTTTTAACTTAATTCATTAATGAGATATCAATTTGTGATTAACTAATAATGTATGTACTACCAGTGAATCAAATATAAATTTATTGAAAAATTATTTTTTATCAAAAAATATATAGTCTAGTGTATACGCATAGATAATTTTTGTCAAAGGTAAATTAGATTATAATTACAGTTGCTACCATTGAGTTTTGTTCCAAAAATTTTGTAATAAAAATTAAAATTTTAATTTCAGCAACAAGATTTAAATATATCATTTCTCATAGAAAAATAAGATTATAACAATGAAATCAAATATAAATGTTTAAAAAATTTGACAATAAAGTGATTTTCAATAAAAAAAAGTTATACCGTAATTTTTCCCTTAAAAAAAGAAATGATAACATTGAAAATTGACAATTGAAAATATATTTAAATAAGAAGAGCTTATGGTTTGAAAATCAACATAAAGAAAAATCAACATGAAAATATTTTTATATAGTAGTACAACAACTTAAGCAGCGAAGTCCAAGAAATCAAATTGACTAGTTAACTACGACTCTACAAGCACAATATTATATAGTATTCTGATTGCAACGGCGCAGGCGAAGAAGGATAAAGAGAACCAACCACTCTGCTCAAGACTCCTTTAGTCCAACTTGGCTGCGATGGCAATCTTATAATATTAATATGATTCGGTCAGTCATATGCAACAGTGCATACTTCAGTCTTCACCATAGCAATTCAGAGATTAATAGGATCAAATACCAGTTTTTCTCTTCCCATATCTCCATCTTCTCATTGGGAAAATCTGCTCACCTGAAGAAAAAAATGGGAGCTCTGGGCAAGGTGGTCGATGCGTTTCTGCTGCTGACATTCTTGACCGTCGCGGTGGGGGCTCCTGTTTTGGATGCCCAGGTTTATTTGCCGCAGAGCATGTTCCCGGACATGTTCGTTCGATTCCGTAAATGGTTTACGGTCGAGCACCAGGACTATTTTCTAGTGGAGAAGCCTCACTTCTTCTCTGCACTTATGATGCTGGAGCTTGTTTTCCAATGGCCTCTTGCTTTGCTTAACATCTATGGGTTGTTGACCTCCAAACCTTGGTTCAACACTACTTGCATCACCTTTGGAGCCTCTTTTATCACCTCCATGGTAAGTCAAAATCACTATTCTTACTGATTAAACTCATTTTTCAATAGTTTAATACTTATTTGTTTGATTGGTAATTGATTGCATATAATTAAGTTTTATTTTTAATGTGATGGGATTTCGATTGTAGAATAGATTGGGTGTGTTAATAAGTGTGACTCAAGCTGGTTTTTGGGATTGTGAAGGCCCAGTAATAACTAATAGTGCTATTAGAGCTTAGATTGGCAACATTTCTTTATATGCCGAAATAAGAAGCATTTTTTCAAAGTTGGTATTTGGGTTTAGGTTGCCGCTATCTCTGTGTTCGAACAAAGAAGCAATTCTCCAAAGTTTGATGTGAAGGAAGAGATTGTTGGGGTTTCTATATTGGTTGTAAAAAGAGTTGATTGTGTTAATTCAAAAAAAAAAAAGTTGGGCGTGTGTTTGTAAGTATAAAGGAAAATCTCACATCTGAAGTTAATTTTTTGCCCAATAACACCCAACATAACAGGGGTGATATCACGTCAAATTAGATTTTTGAAATTTATTGATCGATTTGACCTAAACGAGTTTTTTATTTTGTAATCTGTATACAATCCAAATTCATGTGGATTGGTTCGGATCAGTTATTCAGGTGAGGGAAAGTCTTACATCTAAGTTAGCTTTTGGACCAATAGCACCCTTAATATAGATTTGACAATTTATGTCTATACATCTATATTTTGTATTCCAATCATTTAAAACATAAAAATTGCTATGTCAAATTTGTGTCAACACAATAAACCTAATATATTTTTAGTTTTTGTCAAATTTATTTATATTTTTTACTAAATTTTAACGCATGTTACATTAATCTCTTTTTCATATATTGTTATCATTGTATCTAAGATTCTTAGATTTACCCGGACATCCATCCTTATCTTAAATTGGAGTTAGTCAAATGCAATTTAATTATTACCTCTCTTCCTACATTGTGTTGAATTCAGACGGCTTTGCTGGGGGATATGATCGGATCCAAGAAAGCATCAGATAAGATGCTGATGACGTTCTCCCCGTATTTGGCGACTGGAGTTCTGGCCTTGCTGCGAGGGCTGGTTTCACAATGCAGCAAGGCTTCTCCGACCATCGGCAACGGACCAACGATGGCTAGGAAAAAGATCGTTTGAGTCGAAATACGAAGACAATCTTCTTCTCCCGGATACCATGTTAAAACAATAATATGCATGGGAGGAAGTTGTTCTATTTTATAAATGAGTAAAACAGAGTTTGTATGCAGCCAAGTCAAGCTAAATTAGAATAAACAGACCTTGTAATATTTAGAAAGTTTTATTTCAAATTGAACTATTGCCTGATTATCAGTTGTAATTATTGTATTAATGATAGTACGATAATCTATTTCATGTTTTGTTAGAATTTAATTTTTTTCCAACAATTTTAAAAGCACACTCTCTCACATTAATTTAGTGTATTTAAAATTATAAATAAATTGAACACTCTGAACGTGTTTTGGCGTGCATAGATTTTTGCTGCTAATTGAAAAATTGCTTTAATTTTAATTTTAATTTTTGCTATGAAAGTGTAGAGCATTGGAGTTCAAGACTTAAGTCAAGCTTCTGTGCTGTTTTAGACGAAAAACTTTAAGTTTGCAGGCTCTTAAGTCAACTCTCTATGAGATTATCAGCTCTAATCAAATTAACTCGGGACAAATGTGTGGGCCGTGGCACTTGCTCCAACCATACGTGTTTGCTCTTCTTTCACTAGAGCCCATGACTAGAGGTGGTAAAAGCTAGTCCGAGCTCAAAAATCCGTCCGAGATCGAATTCAGGCCAATCTAAATTGACAAAAAAAGTCAAAGATCCGAAATAAAAAAAGCTCAAAATCTAAAAAATTCGAACCCGAAAAAGCCCGAACTTGACAAAACCTGAACCCGATACGATCTGAAATCGAGACCGATCCGATCCGAAACCCATAAAAACCCGAATGTATAACTCGAAAAAACTCGATTTATAATTATATGATTATTATTTTAAAATAAATAAATAAGTGATACACTTTTTTAATTATAAAATTAAATTTTGGATAAAAATAATTATTTCTAATAGTAAAGTATAATTTTCAAAATACTATAATAGTATTATTGTGTAAGCGGTAATTTTAATAAAACACATGAATAAATCAAGCTATTGGTAATTAATTATTTGTTATATTAACAAGATTCTAATTTGGTATCTTATAACAATGATTTATATATTATATTTTATTATAATAATCTTTTAAGAATAAATTATGTAATCTCTTAATGCGTAAGTATTATTTTGATAAAATTAATTATTTATTAAAAATAATTAATTTATTATCTATTAAATATAAAATTAAAGTGTAAATAAAAAAAATATTTCTAATAGTAAATTAAAGTGTAATTTAATAATATACTATAATAGTATTATTGTGTAAGCGGTAGTTTTAATAAAATTTGTTTTTTATACTTCATTAATATTATGATTAATTATATTTAAATAATTAGCATTATATTAATTAATTCACTACAACAAATGTGGCTGGGTTTGTTGTGTGATAAGGAAAGAAAATGACTGCTTAGATGGGGAACAAAAACTAGAAAATTGAATTAAAGCAAGGGAATTGGAACAGTGAAGAAGGAGAAAAAACAAAGGAGAATGAAGAAAGGGGACTTTGGGTCTTTAACTTTAGTTGCATTTGTGCCTTTAAATTAACTAAAATGGTTTTTTTTTTAAATGAAAATTTGAGAGGGAAATCAATTAAATAGAAGGAAATGAAAATATAAAAAATTGAGGGGTAAATCAATTAAATTAACTAAAATGATTTTTTTTAAAATGAAAATTTGAGAGGAAAAAGAAAATATGAAAATTTGAGAGGGAAATGAAAATATGAAAATTTGATAGAGAAATCAATTAAATAGAAGGAAATCAATTAAATTAACTAAAATATTTTTTTAAATGAAAATTTGGATAAAATTTTATATGCAATTAGTTTATAAATACTTTTGTTAAAAAATTAATTTATAAATAATTTAATTTGTAAGAGAATTTAATATCTATCAAATAGTAACTGGCCAATTAAATATATAAACAACTAGCATTTTAAAAAATAGAAAATAGATTTGCAGTGTTAAACTTTTGAAACACAAATAGGTAGCTAGTATTAAGTATAAAAAAGGTTAAAACAATTCAATTATTATAACATTTAAATGTTTTTTCCTTCATTTTTAATAATGTTAACTTATTATAATTTTTATTATTAAAACGTTTCAACATTCTTAAATTTTTTACTCTAGATTTCTATTTCTCTAATTATATTCCTATATATGCTTGATCATAGGCTTATTTTTATATGGATTAGTTAATCCTAGAATCGATATGAGTTTTAATTGAATAATAACTAGGAGTTTTAATCCAAGCAAACTATAACTGTGTTTTTATTTTATTTTTTAAAATTGAAATAATTATATAAAACAAGAATGAACAAGCCCAGATAATATAATGTGTCTATACATTAAACATAGCAATATGTAAGTAATAAATATATAAAGAAAAAGTACAATAAATTTCAAACGATGAGATTTTGAAAATAATGAAAATAATAAGTTTTCGAATAATATAGATAAAAAAATCGATTTTATAAGATATAACATTGATAAAAATAAAATTTTCACGTGAATATAATATAGTTTAAGAGAAAATTGCATTTATGATTATTTTTATTTTATATTCCCAAATTTTATTTTTGAATTTATATTTTATTATAATAAATATTGCCAATGATATTTCGTAACAATTATTTTGATCGTTTTTGTAATAACTGTAAATTCTTTATTTTTGGTGAATTAAACATTGTAATTTGGAGACAAATTAATGTATCGAGAATTTAGTTTGAAGTTATGGAGAATTAAGATCATGGGAAATTATAATTGGAGGATTGAAGATGAGGATTATGAAGGAAAATTAATAATCTATTAGTTAGATTAAAGTGCTAATAGATGATAGATGAATAATTTAATTTGTGGAAGGATTTTGGAAATTAAATAATATTAAGGACTTTAGGATTTAAGAGATAATAGACTATATAAATTAATAAAAATAGAAATTATGAAATATTAGTGGGACAAATAATATATATGAAATAAATTAAACTATTTAGAAAATATATTTGCTAAATATCAAATGGAGTTAAAAAAAAAAAGAGAAAAAGAGGAGAAAGAAGTAAAATAAAACATAAAATATTGGAGAAGTGGCTTCTTGAGGAAGCTTTGGACAGCCAACTAACCCCCACTAAGGCGTCTTCATTCTCGGGTATAGAAAGGGGGAAAGAAAAGAGCTCATTTTGGGTTTTGAAGAAACAAAACAGAGGTAAAAATGGGCTTCATTTTTAGGTCTTTAGCAGCAGTGCACGCGTGAAGAGGAAGAGTGTAGCTTGAGGGAAAACGATAGAGCAGCAAGCATGACAATGGAGAGAATGGAACTGCAGTGAAAGAAGAAGAGATTGAAACGAGACCAAGAGAGAAAAAAAAAGGGAACTGAGAAAAGAGAGCAAATGCAGATTTCAAAGGCAGAAAACAGAGGCCTTTGGCCTTTAAGATAGAAATAGAAGAGAATGGAGAGCAATGGAGAGAGGGGGCGATGGTGAGGTTTATGTTGGATAGCTTGTAATAAATACAAGGGAACAAGTTCTCACATTGTTTGTAAAAATATAAAGTGATATATTTATAAAGGGAAATCAACTCTTGAGAGTAATTTGGAGCCAAAGAGGGAATGGGCTTTGACCATTTAGCTTGGGCTTGAGCTTGCTCGGCTTGGGCTTGGACTTGCTCGGCTTGGGCTTGGGCTTGGGCTAGAGGTTGGGTTATTTTAAAAAAGTCAAAGATGGGCACTTGGGGCACTTGGGCTCTTGGTTCTTTGACTTTTTTAAATTCAGTTTTTTTTTATTTTTTGACAGAATATTTTAAATTCAGTTTTGAATTTAAAATTATTTTAACTGTTCCAACAGACATATTTTCGGTTATATGTCTGAAACAGTTATGTCTGAAATGAATGGTTGTTATTTAACAGAGAATCACAACCATTCATTTATGTCTCTTCATACTCTATATAAGAGTGACGATTTCCAAAAAAGATTTACTCTGCATTCTTACTTTTCACGAAAATTCTAAAGGCTTTGTTGTATCTTGGGCTAATTTGCTTCTGTGTGAAGCAATATTACACTCAAAAAACTGTAACTCTACACGCCTCAAAGCCATATACTATGTTATTTTCCTAACAATTTGAGTGTAATATTTCTTTTGATATGGCAATGGTTACCAATCCTATGTTTATCAATCAATAAGATCCTGTCAAGTTGAACCAATTTGATGGGACAAACTTCACCAGATGGAAGGACAAGATGAAGTTTCTGTTGACAACTTTGAAGGTGTTCTATGTTCTGGATCCGAATTTGCAGCCACTGGCAGATCTTACACCAGAAGACACAGATACAGTGAAGGAAGAAAGAAAGAAACTTGCAGAAGATGAACTGGTGTGTCGTGGTCACATCCTCAACTCTCTTACAGATAGACTTTACGATTTGTACTCCAACTATACATCACCAAGAGAGATCTGGACTGCCTTGGAAACAAAATACCAGAACGAGAAAAAAGGTACAGATAAATTCCTGGCACTAAATTATTTTGATTTCAAGATGACTGATGACATGCCAGTCATGGATCAAGTCTATGAACTACAAATACTGGTTTCCAGACTTAGAGATTTGGAAGTGATTGTTCCTGACACTTTACAAATCGGAGCAATTCTGTCCAAGTTGCCTCCATCATGGAACAATTATAGAAAAAAGGTTCTGCAAACACCAGAAAGTTTCACATTGAAAAAATTCCAGACTCATCTGCAAATTGAGTGTGAAACTCAATTCAGAGATGAAAAACTCCAAAAAGAGAAGGCTGTGAATTCAAATGGGAATTCACAAGTAAATGCAATAGGGAGCAATTCTGGAAAGTCTACAAATAAGTCTGGAAAGAATAAGAACAAATTCAAAGTCCAAAAAAACTGGTGGATTTAAGAAGTCTAACAACTATAAGAAGAACAAGGCCTGCTTTCATTGTGGAAAGAAGGGACACTATATTAAAGAATGTAGAGTCAAAATTGCAGAAGACAAGAAGAATAAGGATAATGGTTCTAAACAATCTGCTTAAGCCAATATGGTTGTTGAAGATGACATGAACTTTGTTGCCATGATTACTGAATTAAACATGGCAAAAAGTGCAGGAACCATGGAGTGGTTTCTTGATTCTGGAGCCATAATTCATGTCAACAACAACAGAGAATTCTTTAGCACTTACACTGAAGAAAACAGTGAAGTCTTTATGGGAAATCATGCTCCTGTCAAAGTGCTGGGAAAAGGGAGTGTGATGTTAAACTTCACTTCTGGACAGAAACTGACTCTTCTCAATGTGCACCATGTTCCTGATGTCAAGAGGAACTTAGTTTCTGCAAATCTGCTTTGCAAGAAAGGCTTCAAGATTGTTTTAGAATTTGATAAGTTTGTAGTATCTAAGAATGGTGTGTTTGTAGGAAAGGGATATTCCCTTGATGGCATGTTCAAACTCAGTATTAATAAAATAAATGTTGCTTCTGCTTATATCGTTGAATCTTCTATTTTGTGGCATGCTAGATTAGGACATTTAAATTATGCTATGATTAAATACATGACAAATCATAATTATATTTCTTGTAAGCATGATCACCATGATAAGTGTCAAATCTGTGTAGAAGCTAAGATTACAAGAAAGCCTTTTCCTAAAGTAGAACATGAAACAAAATTGCTGGAACTAATTCATTCGGATATTTGTGAATTAAATGGTTAATTGACTAGAGGAGGAAATAGATATCTTATAACTTTTATAGATAATTGTTCACGTTTTACTAGTATTTATTTACTACGAAACAAGGATGAAGCTTTTGATAAATTTAAGGAATTTAAATCTAAAGTAGAGAATCAAAAGGAAAGAAAAATTAAAATTACAAGGAGTGATAGAGGTGGTGAATATTTCTCTACTGATTTTGATAAGTTCTGTGAAGATCATGGAATAATTCACCAAAGGTCAGCTCCTTTTACACCCCAACATAATGGTTTGGCGGAAAGGAAAAACAGGACCCTAGTTGATATGGTAAATGCAATGATTTTAAATGCTGGATTACCTTTCAACTTGTGGGCTTACTGCCTGTTACATACATAATAGGGTTCCTTCAAAGAAGACACATATCTCACCATATGAAGTCTGGAATGGAAAGAAGCTAAATTTAAGTTATTTTAAAGTGTGGGGGTGTATTGCATATTATAGACTTCCTAATTCTCAAAGGACTAAATTAGGTTCAAGAGGAATTAAATCTGTTTTTGTTGGTTATGCACAAAATTTAAAGGCATATAGATTACTAGATTTAGAATCTAATGTTATTGTAGAGTCCATACATGGTGAATTTTTTGAAAACAGTTTTGTGAAAAATCAAGTTATGCATGAATCAGGAAAAG
Organism: Heritiera littoralis; assembly: GCA_031772115.1. NCBI lineage: Eukaryota > Viridiplantae > Streptophyta > Magnoliopsida > Malvales > Malvaceae > Heritiera > Heritiera littoralis. Next base: position 10,532,424 of record JAPDPK010000008.1, on the reverse strand, counting down.
ATCAAAATACATCTAATGCCTATGATTCCTTAGTTAAACGTAAGGAAATAAGTGAACCATCTTAACCAAGAAGAAGTTAGAGGTTAAGGAAAGAAAAACATCTTGATTCTAACTTTGTTTCTCCTGATCATATTAACTTTTTAGTTGAAGGTAATAGAGACAGAATTATGAGGAAAATGAAGATATTATTAAACATTGAAGATGAGCCCAAAACTTTGGGTGAAGCTTTGACTTCAAGAGATTCAGCTTTTTGGCAGGAAGCTGTAAATGATGAAATGGACTCTATCATGTCTAATAATACATGGATCTTGGTGGATTTATCTCCAGGATCAAAGCCTATTAAAAATAAGCGGGTTTTTAGGAGAAAGTATAATTCTGATGGTACTATACAAACCTTTAAAGCAAGATTAGTTGCTAAAGATTTTACGCAAAAGAAAGGCTTGGATTATTTTGATACTTATGCTCCAGTAGCTAGAATAACTTCTATTAGAATTCTTTTTGCTCTAGTTTCTATATATAAGTTGTATATTCACCAAATGGATGTTAAAACTGCATTTTTAAATGGTGATTTAAAAGAAGAAGTTTATATGGAACAACCCGAAGGGTTTGTTTTACCTGAAAATGAACATAAAGTTTGCAAGCTTGTTAAATCTTTATATGGTCTTAAACAAGCTCCTAAACAATGGCATGAGAAATTTGATTTTGCTATTTTATCTTTGGTTTTAGGCATAATACTGCTGATAAATGTATATATTCTAAATTTACTAGTGATTATGGAGTAATTGTTTGTTTATATGTAGATGATATGCTTATATTTGGTACTAACATGCTTGGTATAAATGAGACTAAGAATTTTCTTACCTCTAAATTTAAGATGAAAGATCTTAATCAAGTAGATACAATCTTAGGAATTAAAATTACAAAGAATGATAATGGATTTTCATTGAATCAAACTCATTACATAGAAAAGCTGTTAGATAAGTATCAATATCTTAAAATAAAAGAATATAGTACTCCATATGATTCAAGTGTGAAACTTGTCAAGAATGATGCTAGACCAATAGAGCAATTAAAGTATGCTAGTGTTATAGGAAGCTTGATATAGGTTATGCATTGTACTAGACTTGATATTGCCTACACTGTATGTAAGTTGTCAAGATTTACAAGTAATCCTAGTATAGTTCATTGGAGGGCAGTCGAAAGGGTACTTGGTTACCTTAAAAGAACTGCCAAATTGAGATTGTGTTATACAGGTTTTCCTGCTGTTTTAGAGGCTTATTCAGATGCAAGTTGGATAACAAAAGCTGGTGATAATATATCAACTACAAGTTGGATATTTACACTAGCTGGTGGTGCTGTAAGTTGGGCACCTAAGAAACAAACATGTCATGCACACTCAACTATGGAAGCTGAGTTTATAGCTTTAGCAGCTGCTGGCAAGGAAGCTGAGTGGCTAAGAAATATGTTGTTTGAAATTGAGTTGTGGCCACAACCAATACCACCTCTTTCCTTACATTGTGATAGTGAGGCTACTATGTCTAGTGCTTTTAATAACATTTATAATGGTAAGTCTATACATATAAGCCTAAGGCATGACTATGTTAAAGAGTTAATCTCAAATGGTACCATTACGATCATATATGTAAAGTTTGCAGAAAAGTTGGCGGATCCTCTTACTAAAGCTTTGCCAAGAGATAAAGTGTGGAGGACTGCATGTAGTATGGGACTAATACATAACCCTTAAGACACCAATAATGGTAACCCAACTTTGAATTACCAAACCGGTAATTACTAAAGTTTAATGGGTAATAACAAGTTATTGATCAGTTTATGTTATGGCACTTACAATAGGAGTCTCATACTTGAATTTTGTAACATCCCGTTACCACATTTTTCACATATTTCTATACAATTTTACCGGTTGAGTTGTCTGCAATGCCAATAACATTCTACAATAATGATATTTATTTATCAAATACGGAATATGAAATTTCTTTTCATTATTCCTTACATTTGACATCCCCTATTGTCTTTATTTCAATAAAATAGTACTGTATATATATGTCTGGAATGTAAAAGAGAAGAGACTGTACCTGTCACGTTTAACATAATATGCCTCAGCCCTTTAAACGTAGCTGTACCCATCTGAGCTAATTCTCTAACTCCGTGTCTTTTATCTGTGGAGTTAAAACAAAGGGGTGAGCGATTCATACGCTCAGTAAAGGAGACATATGCTGTTTTATGAAACCAAAACCATATTTCACAATTTATTTGTTTTCCAAAAATCACATCAAATCAGAAAACAGTGAATATAGTTACCAACGCTTTCGATACACCAATCAAATCACTAGCTAAACAATTTACTTTAAAATATAGTAAACAGTAAACAGTAAACAGGATTCAATAAATCCTTTCAGTAAACAGAAACCAATAAGTTGAGACTATGCAATAATTAAATCATGCTCGGTTCCCCCAAAAACATAATTCGTCCGCTTTGGGGTGCACCCGTTGGCCACCGCCTCTTACGGCTATCTCAACTAGATCTATGGCCATAATCTATAGATAGTCCTCGGGTCCACTTGCCAAGTGACCTCGAGACCGCTGATGACTTAGCGGGTCCATCAGCCCTGTGATGCCCTGAGGTGCACCCATAGGTCCATCGACTCGAGCCACCGCCACAGGCGGGTCACGCAACTACATGAATAAAAATGCATGAACTCAGGGCCTAAAGTCTCAAAAATCACTTTTTATATCTTATGAAAACCTTTAAGGGATTATCTCACCCACATTATCATTTACTCAAATGATTTAATTCCCAAAAAGGTTTAGGCTTTCTGTTTACAAAACTACTTGAAAACATTCCAAAATCTCAACCTTTAAAATCTGCTCGCCCATGGTACGTTCGCCCAACATGGCTCGCCCATGGCAGCTCGCCCAGTGCAGAGAACTTGTGTTCGCCCGCCCAACTTTGCTTTTAAAATCAGAAAGCAAAACTGGCTCGCCCTTAGTGGCTCGCCCATTAGTCAATTCGCCCAAAAGAGTTTATATTTTCTATTTTCAAAGATATATGGCTCATTTTTCCTTAAGAAAATACCATTGAAATCTTTTCGCCATGGTCAGCTCGCAAAGCATGGCTCGCCCATGGTCACTCGAAAATGGGGTGAACAAGTGTTCGCCCAACACCCTCTATATTTAAAACAAGAACACTGGCTCGCCCATAGCTTTCTTAACAAAACGGGTCGCCTGCCCTCAAAAATTATAAACGGGTTTATAAAAAAACTTATAAAAGGGATTGGCTCGCCCGCCAATACCAGTTCACCCAACATAAAAACACAAGAGCTCGCCCGCCCTGTACCAGTTCGCCCAATCATAATATAAGGGTCGACCTTTAGCTCGCCCAATCCAAAACAATTATCAAAATAATGCATGTCATAAAACAAAACAATTTCTCAATAATTTCTATAAAATTTACTCCACAGGACATGCATTCACTTCACACACATCTCCCTTACCTGGTTCAACGAAGCCTTGCTTCTCGATCGCCTTTCCGATTGCTTTTATCGAGTCCATAATTCCCGGCTGCAAAATAGTTTATTAAAACTATTAATATTTTCATTTTATAACACTTGGCGAGACTGAAATAAATCAAATGACTAGTCGCCCAACAAAGCTCTTACTAGCTCGCCATTCGTCAAAGGCTAACAAGTGGGAGATTGCCCACCATTAATCTCCATCAATTTATTTTGTAGTTCGCCCAACATTCACTTTGCCATGCTTTTATTGGCTTAAATGTGGGAGTTCACCCATGAATTAGACTAGCGTTGGGTGACCTTGCTCACTTGAACATCAAATTTGGCGATTTCAGTATTTCCTACTCGCCTAATTGGCGATTACTAACTTTTAACATTGGCGATCACTATAGTTGCCATTCTCATCTCTTTTCCAGTATTTTCCCATCATTCTACTACAATTTCAACCCAGTTTCATTTTATTCTTCATCTACATTCAAGATCTGAATTTATTCTATTTCCATGATCTATCAAGAATAAATAAAAAATGAGACTATAATCATCCTCCTCAAGCTCAAAATTATAGAAATATATCATTCAATCTCAAAAACCATTAAATCTCACCTTAATCAACTGCACTTCCAGAGCAGAATTCTTTCTGTCTCCTGTTAGCCCCACTTTGCTTCTTCCTTTAGTTCATCAACGATGGAGGAAAGTTTTTTGCAAACAGATTTTCTTATTTAGCTAACGTAAGGATGAAGCTCAGTAAATCAAGCATGGTAGAACTGGATGAAGTCAGAAAATAAATTTGCAGGAGGATGGTTTTCGTGAAGAGAATGAAGTTTGCTAAATCTGTTTTCCTCAAGCATTTCTTCTTATATAGCCATGCTAAACCAATCCAAAGCTACCGCCTGTCCCTTATCCTGTTTCTTTCATCATTTTTCACGTCTTTCATGCATTTAACGCATGAAGAAAAACTGCAGCACAAGTGGCGTGAAAGTCCTCCTTCCACACTCCATTTTCTGCTTCTATTGACTTTGTTTTACTTCTCAACCAATAAGGTTAATTCCTTACTGACTTTAACATCTTCTCCATTAATTGTCTTCAACCATATGACTTACAAAGTCAATTTTGGCTGCACACATGTTTTGAATCTATTTTCATTTTGTCCACAAGTGTTGATTCGAGTTCGCCCCATCATTCTTGAGACCTCAGCTCATTAACTCACTTTCAGTTCGCCAACATTCACAGCTTGCCTGTGCTCATCGCCACTTTGTCTTTATTCTAACTTAAGATTTGGCGATTACTCCTACATTGTTGGCGATCACCAGGTTTTATCTACTAGCCCACTTGCTATCATAAAACCTTCTCAATCCAATGGGCGATCACAAGTCCTCGCCCAGTTCGGCTATCATCTTAAGCAACTAACTTGGCGAACTTACCTATTCGCCAAACCAAGGAGGCAACTAATCAACTTGCCCTACTCATTCCTTGGGCGATCGGATCCCTCGTCACAGCGGGCGATTACCTCACACAACTAGTTGGCGAACACACCTATTCGCCCATGCCATCGTCCAACTCACCATCACCATTGGCGATTGTCCTCTTGCTCGCCCATTGGCAAGCTGTCATCTTACTCGCCCGTAGTCTATTTCACATAATTTGCTCCGTTCTCATCTCAAGTTATGGAGCTTTTCACCCTTTTTGGAAATCAACATTCGTTATTTATTTAATTTCCATTTTCAATTTTATGAAATTAGGGTCTACAGTAGCGTAGACTCAGGTCTTACAAATTTCAAGAGAATGCCACTGTTACATTGAGAGGTTCAGTTTAAGCTCTTAATGGAGATCGTTCTAAAAATTGTCCAAAGTAATAGGGACAATAAAAGGATCTCCACCTATGTGAATATGAAGTGGTGCCACTTCAACAAGAGTATAAGGGTTTTACTCTTGAAATATTCACAGAAATTGGATTGCTAGCACATGGCCATTGAAATAGTGCTAGGAGCAAGTAAGAGTTTTGTGAAAAGTGACAAATTGATGTGTGTCGTACTTTCATCCTAATAGTAAGAAGTCATGGTTTAATCTTAGGACACTATGTACTTTTATTAGTATCCTAAAGTACTTACACTAATTGAAGGTTTAAATCAATAAGATACCTTCTTGTATGCATCATATTTGTTGTATTACAAGCTAGTAGGGGATTGTTGGATAGCTTGTAATAAATATAACGGAACAAGTTCCCACATTGTTTGTAAAAATGTAAAGTGATATATTTATAAAGGGAAATTAACTCTTGAGAGTAATTTGGAGCCAAAGAGGGAATGGGCTTTGACTATTTGGCTTAGGCTTGAGCTTGCTTGGCTTGGGCTAGAGGTTGGGCTATTTTAAAAAAGTCAAAGATAAGCACTTGGGGCACTTGGGCTCTTGGCTCTTTGACTTAAATCAAAATTTTATTTTTTGACAGAATATTTTAAATTCAATTTTGAATTTAAAATTATTTTAACTGTTTCAACAGACATATTTTCGGTTATATGTCTGGAACGGTTATGTCTGAAATGAATGGTTGTTATTTAACAGAGAATCACAACCATTCATTTATGTCTCTTCATACTCTATATAAGAGTGACGCGATTTCTAGAAAAGATTTACTCTGCATTCTTACTTTTCACGAAAATTCTGAAGGCTTTGTTGTATCCTGGGGTAACTTGCTTCTGTGTGAAGCAATATTACACTCAAGAAAGTATAACTCTACACGCCTCAAAGCCATATACTCTGTTATTTTCCTAACAATTTGTGGCTGGAAGAAGAAAAATAGGAAAAGAAAGCTTGGGAAGGACTTCATTTCTGAATCTTCTGAAGCTTTCTTTCTCCCTTAAAACAAGGTACTTCCAAAAAGGGAACACTAAGTAAAGGTAAGGAGATCTCAATGAGAATAAAGGGCTGTAAATGGGGCTAAGCTCTCAACATTTAAGAGCTGTGATGTAGTTGTTGCCAAGGGTAGAAATAGGGTTGATTGTGGTAATTAACGGCTGGCCTAAAACGATGGCATTTTAAGGCCATTAAGATTTGATTTTAAGGACTGGTTTTGAGGCCAAGTCAGGATCTCCAATGTGAAAACGTGGCTGGCTTGGAGCTACTGATCAAGGATCTCCAAGGTTGATTTCGGGTAGTGCTTGAAGATCATTTTGGTCCCTGTTTGGGCAGAGTTTTGGAGGCAAGGGTCTTGAGCTCATCGGGATAGTTTTAAGCTGAGTTTTGATGCTCAAATACATAGCACTTCAAGGCTGTGATGAGGAACTCGGCAACCTGCTTCAAGAAAGATATTTCTGGTGGCATTTAAAGTCTGAACCTCGACTGATTCTCGGTTGGTAGCTCTGGAGTTAGAAGCTAGAAAGGAGGCTAATTAGGCACAGTTCTAGCTGTTGTAAACAAGACTCTACAGGAGTTTTCAAGTTTGAACATTTAGGTTGATAAGAAAGCAAGAAACACCAAATGCAAGTTAAAAACCAAAAGGTCCAAAGGTAAGTGTTTGGTTGTGATTTGACTTTAAATGTTGATGAAGCAATAGACGATTTAATCTTGTTGAAAGAAAATGCTATATTTGGATTGATATATGCCTATATGTACATACACATGTACATAATTATATATTTGTCATGGTAATGAGGAATTAAAATATTTTGTAGGAATTTAATAGAAGTCTTAAAGAAGTGGAGATTTAAAGAAAGCTTAAGAAAGGCTTGATTTTGAGGATTTGCAAAGATAAGGAAAATATTGTGGTATCGGGTTTAAATTTTGAATGATTATGTGGTACTAATGAAATGATGAAAATAGGTAAAAGATTTTAATGGATGGTTCAAGATGCAGAATTTCCTTTTATTAATTATCAATGTAAGAATTATATATAATGATAATGTTGGTGAGCATATGAATTATTTAGTAGATAGCACAAATATATATATATATATATATATAGGGATTTGGCGATTTGCAATATATTTTTGAATGTGTGCATGAAAGTGATAATCTTTACTATGAGAAGGGTGATATGATTATAGAAAATTATGGACATAGAGATGAGATTATTTTGTATGTGATAATATAATAATTAAGATATAAAAAGGGATTTACAAGAAAATGATTAGGTATAAATACTTAATTTTCTTATCCACCTTAATGGTTACATTTTGATACTATTATGAAGCTTAAAGAAGGAATCAATAATGATATTTGTGACACAAGGTGGTTGTTATGGATATAGTGGTATTCCTGCGGATAATATTTATTTAGATTAATAATGCTTGGGTAAAATATATATTGATATAAATTTTGATGTATATTGGTTGTAGAGAATTTGCAAGGAAGTGGAAGAGCACAATTAGCCAAGTGCGATGCTTACTAGGTGCCAAGTTTGGTGCAATTTAGGTAAGAGATATATATTGGAACGTAAAGAGTACTGGATGCTATTTTAAAATCAACCGCCTTGTGATTATATGAATTGTATTATTTTGCTGGGGTTTTTTAAGAAATATAAGCCGTTATGTTGTCGGATTTTTATAAAAATAATGATTTTGTGAATTAAGCTTTACTTAAGCAACCAATTGAAAATACCAATTCGGCTAGCAAATTTATTTTGGAAAACGGTTGCATCTTATGAATTTGATATGCTTATGAAACTTTTAGCCGAAATATTAATTTTCATGGGAATTATCAATCGATGGTATTTGGTTGAAAATATTATGAGTATATATGATTTATTTGCTTTTGAAAGAAATATAAACTAGTTCTTTGGTGAACTTCCCTAAAGCTTGAAAAATATACTATTTTGAATTTCGAAAAAATGTATATATAAAATGTTTTGAGACATGACTAACAATCACTGCAGTATTGTTCTGACTACTGTGTGACCCTGATCCAGTCCTCAGTAGATATTCGTTCTGACTACTGTGTGACCCTGATCCAGTCCTCAGTAGATATTCGTTCTGGCTATTGTGTGACCCTGATCCAGTCCGCAATAGATATTCGTTCTGGCTATTGTGTAACAGCCCGTTACCACATTTTTCACGTATTTCCATACAACTATTACCGGTTGGGCTGTCTGTGATGCCATTACCACTTAACAATGATAGTAATAAATGATAAACATTTATTCAACAAATACGGAATAGAAAATTCTTTTTCACCATTCCTTACATATGACATCCCCTATTGACTTAATTCACTTAAGTAGTACTGTATACTTATGTCTGAAATGTAAAAGAGAAGAGACCGTACCTGTCATATTTAACATACTTTGCCCCAGTGCTATATAAGGAGCTATAACCATCTTGGAGCTAATCCTCCAACTCCATGTCTTTTATCTGTGGAGTTAAAATAAAGGGGTGAGTGATTCATACGCTCAATAAAGGAAACATATGCTGCTTTATAAAACCAAAACTATATACCACAAAGTATTTGTTTTTCCTAACATCATATCAAATAGGAAAACAGTGGATAGAGTAAGCAACACTCTCAATATACCTTTCAAACCACTGGTTAAACAGTTTACTTTAACCTGTAGTAAACAGTAAATATGATTCAATAAATCCTCTCAATAAACAGAAATCAACAAGTTGAGACTAGGCATCATCATGCTATCATTGTTCCCCCAGGAACACAAGTCCGCTTTTGGGGTGCACCCGTAGGCCACCGCCCCTCACGGCTATCTTAGATCTATGGCCATAATCTATAGGTGGTCCTCGGGTCCACTTGCCAAGTGACCTCGAGACCGCTGATGACTTTGCGGGTTCATCAGCCCCGTGACGCCCTGAGGTGCACTCGTTGGTCCTTCGACCGAGCCACCGCCCCAGGCGGATCACACACTAGCAACGGATGAACTCAGGGCCTAAAGTCTCAAAATAACTTTTATATCTCATGAAAACCTTTATGGAATTATCTCACCCATATTATCATTTTCTCAAAATGATTTGATTTCCAAAAAGGTTTAGGCTTTCTGTTTACAAAACACCTTGAAAATATTCCAAAATCTCAACGTTTAAAATCTGCTCGCCCATGGTCAGCTCGCCCATGGTAGTTCGCCCAACATGGCTCGCCCATGGCTGCTCGCCCAACATGGCATCGCCCATGGCAGCTCGCCTACAGCGGTGAAAAAATGTTCGCCCGCCAACCTTTGCTTTTAAAACAACAAGCAAAACTGGCTTGCCCTCAGTGACTCGCCCATTAGTCAAATCGCCCAAAAGGGTTTATAATGTCTATTTTCAAAGATATTAAAATTAGTTTATTTTTCAATTAAGAAACTTTGGAAACGTGAAACCTGTTCGCCATGGTCAGCTCGCCCAACATGGCTCGCCCATGGTCAATCATCAGTGGGGACATAGTATTCGCCCGCCACTTAGCTTTTCAAAACAAAGCAACCTGGCTCGCCCTTAACGACTCGCCCAAAAGAAAAACAAGGGGTTCGCCCCAGCCTGGCTCGCCCACCTTTCATTTACAAACATGGTTACTCGCCCAAAATGTAATAAAGGGATCATCGCCCAAAAAGTTTGGCTTGCCCGCCAATATCAGTTCGCCAAAATAATATTAAAATTTGGCTCGCCCGCCTTTTATTAAAACAGGGGTTATTCGCCCCCAAAACAAGAACAAAAAGGGCCCGCCTGCCTTGGATCGCCCGCCTTTAACACATTCGTCCAGAAAACAACATAAGGGTCGGCTTTTAGCTCGCCCGAATCAAAATAATTATCAAACTAATGCATGTCATAAAACAAAACAATTTCTGAATAATTTCTAAGAAATTTACTCCACAGGACATGCATTTACTTCACACACATCTCCCTTACCGGGTTCAACGAAGCCTTGCTTCCTTCTCGCTTTCCAAATCGCATACACAGAGGTCAAAATTCCTGGTTGCAAATAATTTATAAATTCAATTAATATTTTCATTTCTTAGCATTTTGGCGAGATTAAGATAAATGGAATGACTACTCGCCCAACAGAGCTCTAACTAGCTCGCCCAATCCGAGCTCTCCATTCACCAAAGGCTTACACGTGGGAGCTCGCCCGCCAGTATTCGCCATATATTTGTGAGCTCGCCCAATATTCAACTCGCCAGGTTTACATTGGCTTAATGCGGGAGTTTGCCCACATTTCTATTCGCCCAATGCCCTATGCATTTGAGCTCGCCCATTAAATCACTTTACTAGAGTTGGGCGATCTCGCCCATTTGAACACAGAATTTACTTTGGCGAGTTCTGATTATCTACTCGCCTCATTGGCGATTACAAATTTTCATCTTTGGCTATCACAATAGTCACCATTCTCGCCACTTATTCCATTATTTTCCTTGTTTTCATATTCTCTTCATATTCTCTAAGGATCTAACTAAAAACAAGACTGTATCTATGTTTATTACTTCATAAAACATAGAAATCTATCATTGAGCATCAAGAACTCCTCAGAAAATATGAAACTCACCTCAACCAACTGCACTTCCAGAACAGGTTGCTTTCCATCTCACGTTGGCCTTCCTTTGCTTACTCCTTTAACTCATCAAACTATGGAGGAAAGGTTTGCAAGCATGTTTATGTGTTTAGCCAACTTAAGGAAGAAGTTTAGTAGATCAAACATGGCAGAGAAATGGAAGAAACAGAGCATAATTTGCAGTGAAATGGTTTTCGTGAAGAAGCTGGAGTTGGCTAACTCTGTTATCCTCATTTGTTTCTCCTTTTATAGCCACACTATCAAATCAGAATTCACTACTTGGTCTTATCTCATTTCCAGCATTTATTTCACGTCTATCATGCATTTAATGCATGAAGAAAAACTGCACTAACAATGACGAGAAAGTCTCCCTTCCACACACCTTTTCTTTTGTTATTGACTTTGTTTTTGTTCCTCAACCAATGAGACTAATTCCCTTATTGACTTTAGCTTTCCTCTATTTATTGTCTCCAACCGTTCGACTTGCCAAGTCAATTTTGGCTGCAAGCATGTTTTGAATCTATTTTCATTTTGTCCACAAGTGTTGATTCCAGTTCGCCCCTTCATCTCGAGACATCAGTTCATCAATTCACTTTCAGTTCGCCAACCCTCAAGCTTGCCAACTCAAGATTTGACAATTTGGAGGATTTCCCTCTTAATGGAGATCACATACAGGTTTGGCGATCATAATTTATAGCTCTACTCGCCTACTTGCTATCATATGGGCGATCACCAATCCTCGACCAATTCGGTTATCATCTTAAGCAACTAAACTTGGCGAACTTACCTATTCGCCAAACCAAAGAGGCAACCAATCAACTCGCATTACTTATTCCTTGGGCGATCAGCTCCCTTGTCACATCGGGCGATCAGCTCACACAACTAGCTGGCGAACTCATCTATTCGCCCACGCCATCGTCCAACTCGCCATCACCATTGGCGATTTGCTCGCCCATTGGCGAACACCTTTCTTGCTCACTCGTTGGCGAGCTATTTTGTATTCTCACCCATACATTATTTCACCATAATTGTTCCATTCACTATTCAATTTAAGGAGCTTTTCACCCAAGTGGAAATCAATGTTCTTTATGTCTTAAATTTCCATTCTCACTTTTATGAAATTAGACTCACAGTAGCGTAGAATCGGATCTTACGTATTGTGTGACCCTGATCCAGTCTGCAATAGATATTTATTTTTTGATGCTGTGTGACCTTGATCTAGTCCACAGCGAGCCCAGTTGAAATCTGATCAGTGCTCACTGTGGACCCTTTTTGGACTATGGCCATAAGTCTTTTCGACTTGCACTTTCCCTCACGGGAATATTTGAACTGCATGATTATTTATTAGTCGCTAATATGTCTCAAGCTCAATATGTATATGCTTTTCCGTGCTTATCTTCGTATATGATTTTCGAATGTGTGATATTTGGATTCTGAAACAGATAAGAATTTGATTTGACTATCTGCAAAAATGTGATAAGCACGTATTTTTTGAAATATGTTCAGAATTCAGTTGTTTATATTTCGGTTTAAATGAAATGCTGTCTGATGCATGGCATAAGCATGATTTGATTTCCGAATGGTATGAAATATGGTATTCGAGCTTTAATAAATAATTTAGAAACTTGCATATAGAAATTTGGTATCTGTTTCTTATATATATTTCTTACTGGGCTTTCCAAAAAGCTCACTCCCCTCTCCACATTCCAAATTATTTGCAGTAGGTGCTTTATACGCGGGGTTTAAGCAAGTCGTTCGAGGCTTTTGTACCACCCTTGAAGGTATGTGATGTACAGTATTCTCTTTTATATTCAAACTTGTAATTTCAGTACTTTTATAGTATGGAGATGTAACTAAAGGAAGTATAGGATATATTTATGATTTATAACAATGCATGCAACTTAGGTGGAGATATATTTAGTTAAGTAGAATAATTCAAAATTGTAAATGCATGCTTAGTGAGAGAATTTAACTGGGACCTAAAGTAATTAAAGGTTATTGACTTAGCCAATATAAAGTTAGCTTAAGAATTGATTAGTGATACTACGTACAGCCCAACCAAGTAATTGAAAAAGGGAAATTTTGGTTCGTATTTTAGGTATAAAGGGTCGTTACAGTTTTATATACACAATATTAAGAAAATTTTAATTTGACAATGACTATGAAAAGTCGTTGTAAATCTGATATGAATATGATATAGATATCATAACAAATTTTTTTTTCATTGTAGAAAATATTTAAAAAGTTAATTAAGCAACGACAGTAAAAAGTTGTTGCAGACACAATAAGATAACGCCTTTTATTTTATTTTTTTCAATTTGATAGGATTTTACAACAATAAAAAATATCATTGTATATAATATTTAAAATTTTAATTAGACAACGACAATAAAAAAGTCGTTGCAAAAATAATAAAATATTGTAACGTTTTTTTTTTTGTTGCTAAATTGGTAGGAATTCAGAACAACAAAGAATATAATTGCATAAAATTAAAAAAAATCCAATAAGTAACTATAAAAAAATAGTTGCAAATGTAATGAGAATTTGCAACAATATCATGAGCTTTTATAATTTATGATTGCTAAAAGCTTACTTTTAGTAGTGTAAATAATAAAAGACAATTATATAAAATTATAATCAAACAAATGATATTATTATTTTTCTTATTATCTTTCATCATTGAAAAGGTAAAATAAATTGTTTTACATATTACAATAATAGTATTGTAAACAAAAATTATATATTAAATATATTAAATATACATAATTAATATTTTGTGATATGATAATTTTTGTGACACATCAAATATGTCACCAATAATTTTCTCTTTAAATTATTATTTTTTATTTTATTAATTTTTATTTAATTAAAAATAAATTTCTCTTCTAACAAATTTAAATGTTTTTATATCATCACCTATTAATTACATACTGATTTGATTTTAATAGTGACAGATAAATGTGAATATTGTACAAAATTAAAAAAACTAAATAATCATTATCAAGTAATAAAAACATTAAAATGTAAACATTTATATTTATATGAATATTTATTAAATTTTAACTTTACTTTAGCAATTCTATTATATTTTTATTTAACTATATAAAAAATTAAATTAATTATTATATTCAAAATTATAAAAATATTTATAACTCATAAAATTTCAAAAATAATTTGACTAAGCCTGCTAAACCCATCCTGTTAGAACCGGACCGAATCCGAAAATAACCGAACCCGAAAATGCCTGAAATCGAAAAAACTTGAAACTGAAAGTACCCGAAACCGAAAAAAATAGAATCTGAAAAAACTTGAACCCGGAGATAACCCGGACTGAATCTTCCCGAACTGGCCCGTTTGCCACCTCTACCCATGACCCTATTATTTATTCCTATTGTGCAACTGTTTTTTCTTCGAAATTTCATCTATATCATGTTAGGGAAAAATAAAATTAATAAATATTGACCCAAATAATCATATTTTTATTTTTAAAATGTAAGAATTTTATAAATTTGAATTTCAAAGCTCAACACCTATATTTTTCTTCAACAAAGCTAGAAGCTTTCACTGCACCAAAAAATAATTCATGTGAGGAGAATATTGAAAAATCATTTTCATCAGAAATTATATAGTCCGAAGCTAATTGGATAGTGCATACCCATAGATGATCTTTGTCCTACGTAAATTGGATTAGAGTTAAAGTTGCTATGTACCATTGTGTTTTGTTTGAACAGTGATCTGTCAAAAAAAAATCGTGCATTTGTTGATGGAGTATTAACATTTTAGTTTCAGCAACCAAAATTTGAAAACGATGGTTAACGAATTGATGAAGAATGTGTATTTAAGTTTAAGAATGATCATTAAATATAAGAAAAATAGTACATTCCAAATTAATGGTGTTTCTGACAAATTAAACATATATATTGCGTAGGAGAAAACAATGTAGGTGTTGGAAATGCGAGAAGAAAAACGCAACACAACAATAAGTAAGGGGAATTAATGAATATAGTAGAACCGGATTGAAAAATATGTAATTAATAATTGAGAGAGTTCTCTTTATGGCGATGGGGAATTATGTACCAAACAACATAAAATCGTGCTCCTTTTTTCTTACTAGGCAGACAACCGTAATCTTATATTTATGCCATCTTTGCATTTATGTCTTGGGAACATTACTATGCTTTCTTATGATCCTAACATCACCTGATCCACACGTAACAAGCAGGATGGGAAGTTAGGAATTTCTTTCATATACTTTATATTTGCATTTTCGAAGGTGTTTTATATTTTTTTGGTACAGAGGAAGCATCTAACTGGTTAAACTAAAACTAGCCTCATGTGGGCAATATTATTACAATCATCCCTCAGTAAATCTTCTAAACTCCCTGGCGGCTGCTCAAGAATTTCCACCGCTGTGCCGTCACGTGACACGCTTGCTAGGTAGTCAGCACAGCTATTGGCCTCACGGTACACTTGCTTTATGGAGCATATCCAGTCTCTGTTCAGAAAAGACTTACATGCAGATATAAGTTGATAGAAAAGGGGTCATGATCTTTCAGTGGTTGAGTAATCTTCTTCACCGCAAACAAAGAATCAGATTCCAATATGATGTTTCTGTATCCAGCCTCGCAAGCCATCTTCAGACCAAAAAATATGGCATATAGTTCGGCTCTAGATAACGAACCCCAACCCAAATCTCGAGTAAAGCCCTGCAGCCACTGTTCTTGGTGATCTCGAGCTAGTCCACCTGCAAAAGACCACCCCGGATTCCCTTTCACCGATGCATCTATATTTATTTTAATACGGCCTACAGCTGGTCGCTTCCAAAGGACTGTAATTGTTTCAAGTTGTCCCGCTGAAGTGAAGATAGAGCTGATTGGTAGTCTGATATGCGTTTCAAGGTGTTTTATAATACCTGGTTCTTGTAAATGTATGTAGAGTAAATTGCCTTGCTAGTCTTTATTTTTTAAAAATATTTTTTTTTCGCTGTTTGAAAATTTAGATTGTTTCATTTACAATATATATATATATATATATATGTATGTGCACGTGTGTTAAAATGCAATTAGAATAAGAAAAATTTTGATTATGTATATGTTTATGTACACCTCAGTGTCATATAATAAATTTAATAGATGAAAATTTCAGTGCTGTAGATAATTGATCAACGATTCTAAAATTTAAATTAATATTTCTAAAATTCTAAAATTTAAATTTAAATTCTAAAATTTTTTCACCAAAAAAAAAAAAAACGATTCTAAAATTTAAATTAATATTTCAAATTCATCCAAAGTTCCAACCAATCATCTAGCCTAAATCTATATTGATTTACTATATTTATGGCAACGAAATCTTTCCGGATTTGGTTTTGAGTTAGCAACTTTTATTAATTTTATCCCTTTCTTCTTCACTTTTGATGGGAGAAGGAGGTTCATGGCCAAGAGTAAAGATGTCCGAGTAACGATTATTTTGGAATGTACCTGTTGTGTTCGAAACGGCGTTAATAAGGAATCAACGGGCATTTCCAGGTATATTACTCAAAAAAATCGACACAATATGCTTAGTAGATTGGTTGATGGTACAATAATGGCTTGAACTTGGAATTGAGTCTCTAAAAACCAAAATCCTAGTAAAGGGTTTAAAAAATTAAAGCTTTTCCATGAAAAAAAAATCACAATTGCCTTTTTTCCTTCAAGATCAACTTAATTTCTTTGTTGTTTAATCTGTTATTATTGTTGAATGTTTGATCATGGCTTACAATTTTTTTCATTGACACACATGTGAAGAAACTAGTTAATTAAAAGACGGTGCAAAAGCTTTTCACCCATTGGGAACACAAACAAACAAAGGGAAGAGGGAAAAAAGGGAACTAAAATTAATCCCATTACTTGTACAAAACTTTAAAACCCTCAAAGCATAAATTTAAACCCCATTTATAATAACGGTCTCTATGAAGTTCTTTGCATTCACATTGTTCCTTTTCTTGGGGAAGTCAATTCCCGAACCTCTAACTCTTGAACATTTGATGAATTTGCTTAGGTCAGTCAATTTTCTTTGCCCCCAAACAATGTTTCAACATGTCAAAGAGGATCATGCAAGGTGCGTTCTTGACTTCTCCCCATCTTCTATAATTGCAAAATTCCTCAACACCATTGATCTTAAATTTAATCACCTTCCCTTTTTCCCTTCTGTTAATCACTGCAACAGACAAAAGACACTAGTAATGATAGATAATCAATATCCTAAAATCTATTACTGAAAAAGCTATGTGCATGAAATAATCTCTGATTTATCGAAAAAATTACTTAAGAATGAGTAAAAGTATTCAAGGAACACAGAAATGAATACCGAATTTGCACGTTATTTTAGCATTTGCCCCAAATAAAGAAAATTGAAAGTCTGTGTTAACATACCTAGCTAGCTAGCAACAATTTTCAGCTGTGGCATTTCATGCATTTTCGCATGAGAGAGAAGCCTTTATCCTTTCAACGGTGCATGCAATCAAATTGTTAACTGTTGCAACCGATCCAAGAGAAAGCTTTGCAGTAGGCACCGAGTCAACCAAAATCTGAAATGCAACAGTTAGAAGAGATCCACCAGACTCGGCATCAGCAATGCCACCGGCACTCGTAGTTCCATCGGGCAGAATAGCAAAGCCTGAGGGAAGAAGCGCCACATAGTCCGGGTCACCTCCATTTAGGACAACATTCATTGCAACAATATCGACAGGAGCATAGATTACAAATGAGGCTGACCGATCAGTGCAACTCTCTTGCAAAATCAGCATGTTACTTTGGCTTGAATTTGCACTCTGTACAAGTTTAATTCATATAATGAAAATTAATAATAAACTGGATCAGACAAATAATCTTGATGAGCCGACAAAATCACTTTGGTATATGCAACTTACATTTACTCGAAGTAGTGAAACACAATTGCCTGTATCCCGACCATTAGCAATATGAGCCATTTCTTGGACAACTCCACCATTGGAAAGAATGTCCCACTGTGTTTAGGAGAGACCAAGTTGTAGGATGATTAATTACTTCACTTGACAATATTCAACACTAAAGTAAATTTTCTTGCAATACGTGAAAAACATTCTTAAGAACACATTCATTTCTCATTATAGGCATCTAAATAATATCTAGATTAATAAAACATGACTGCTAAGCTCTCTTGGCTAAAAATGAATTGTTGTGGAGATACATGAACAACAAATTTTATGAATAGGGGTTGAAATCACTTCCAGTGATTTCTAGAAAATCAAAATTAGCCAAAATATGCTAGTAAAATATGTTAATTATTCTATCCCATGCTCGTGATTACGATTAAAAAAAAATGTCAATGGTAGTGTAATTTATTGATTGAGTGTTGAAATCTTTAGTTTTAGTAATCAAAATTTAATATTTGATAGTTCCAATAGGACAAATTCAATGTGCAAGACTCCCACATTTTGGGAGTTTGGGAGAAGTCATACGTTTTTCCTCATGTAATGTATTCAAAATCAATTGCATTCACATGATTTTAATATAACATTGAATGAAAATATTCCTTTAAAACGTAATCTTGATAGATACCTTTAAAATCTTAATTAAAAAATCATTTATCAAATGTCAGTAATCAATCCGAATCAGAGAAACATTTGCATTCTTAGAACAATGATTGATTTTTGACATGCTTCACAATGATTTGCAAATCACCCTTTAACTAACCACAATAAATAATCGTTAGCCAAAAGAAAAAAAAAAACTTATCTTCTATGCTTGTTTACCGTGTGTTAAGATCTATTGCCATCGCAAGAACATGTCAAAAGTCTAAGTTTTTTTCCCTAAAACAGGGGTTTGGTGCTTGTTTGTTTTGTACTAAAGTTCTTTAGAAGCATTGACATACCTCACTTCGGGAATTTTCATCTCGGAGGAAACCAAATACCCTCTTTGGTGAAAGGGGAAGCCAGAAGGAAGTTGCAGCACTCAGCACAATCCCAGGTGGTCTGCCTGGATCATCTACACTCTTTCTGGTCATAACCCTAACATCATCAGCCCCAGTTCCGGACAATGTTGTCCATGTGTGAGCAGTAGAGGCACTCACTCCAGCACAGAAACTTATCACCATTCGCTCAGCTAACTTCAGCATGCTCTTTCTCCCATCTTGGTTTGTTATGACTGAGCAAATATCAAAATTAACATCAAAGTTGAAGAGAATATTAACATTTCGGATTTAGGATGTGCTTGGTAGGGTGGAAAGTGGAAGGATGGAGAGAAATATGTGGAAAAGTGGAAAGAAAATTATTTTTGTTAGAGCTTGGTAAGAAGGAAAAGTATGAAAAAAGAAAATAGGAAATATTGTCATTTTCTTTTTTTATTGACAAAACCAAATCATTCTAAATTGAAAAGAATAGTGGAGAGAAAATGAAAAATGTGTGAGTTAAGTGTATATAATTATAAAATAATCCTTTATTCTTCTAATTTTATTTTGTTATTATAGCTCATTAATGATATAATGATAAATTAATATAATTTTATTCTCTTTCTTTCCATTTTTCAATTGTACCAAGCAATGGAATAAAAGAAAATTATATTTTTTTTCACATTTCCATCTTTCCTACTAAGCACATCTAAGAAAAAAAATTAATGTTTTCCATCTTTTCATTTTTCTCTCCCTCTAGTTTTTCATATTTCCATTTTTATTTCCTCTTTGCAAAGCTTTAATGTTTGAACTCATTTCAGAATTATTACCCCCAACATCACCGGTGGGAATATTAGTGGCCATGACACTTGCAAGCCGCTCGCATTGTCGATCTAATGTGGCAACCCAACGTCTTGCTCCAAAAGCTTGGCCGGAACTTACTAGCTGCTTGTAGAGATTGTGAACGTCTCTATCATCCACTTCTACATGCTCGACCCACGTAACCTAAGTTCCATGAAGCCATTGATTAAGCTAGAACGGTAGAAACACATGTTTTAACTATGATAATTTGAGAATAATTGCTTACCTTTGAGTACCCATTGGGCATTTCTTGAATCAAACATCCAGATGGCCTGATTCGGCATCTTGCAGTTGGACTAGGGCGTAGACTGTCCAAGGAAACGTCCACCACAGCCCAAGTTCCCTCTGCATGCTGTTTGCAATATCTTACAAAATAACTCTCACGAGTGGGAACAAGAGGTGAAGGAACTTGAAATTCAGCTGTCATCTAGAAATTAAATAGCAGAGAAAATTAAAGTAGGAAGAAAATTAAACAGTTTCTCAATATAAATATGGAATTCCACGTTACCACTTGAAGGGCTCCATTACAGTTCCCTGCTACCCCAGTTGATAGAACATCCAAAGTTGAAGCCTTTGAAACAATTCCGGAAAACACAGTTGACCATTGATGCTGAATTTCAAAACAGAAACCCAAAACTAATTAGTTCTTGCCTTTGTTGCTGGCATGTTCAATTTATACAGGGTTTTGATGATGGATATTGTTGTAAAAGCCTACCACATCGATGAGAATCTCGACAAGGTTAATGTGGTTCATGATTACAACGGCAGTTTCTCTTGAAGCTTCGCATTTGAAGCCAGAAGGTTTGGGCCCAAATCCTCTAGGAAACGTTCTAAAGTACTCTTCCTCATTAAGCATAGATGTTGTGCCATCAAGAGTGGTCACCCATAAGGGTTCACCCATCTGAGCCATTCTAACTAGCTCCTCCATGGCTGCCACTGCAAGCTCGATAATGATTGGCTTATCAGTCTCAGTAGGTGTACCGATCGATCTAAGAAGTTCACCAGAACCATACATCTCCCCAGCACCAGCTTGTGCGCCGAAATCAAGTGGTCTAGAAGGCATAGGAGAAGAAAGAAGAGGATAGTTCCCCACTGGCTTGCCTACATACTTCGCAGCTATGGCTGATATACGATCAATCTGCATTGTGCTCAAAAACAATATAGTAGAAAAGAAAATATACTCTAACCTACATACACTAATACCAGTGAGATTTGTAATAGCAGTAATAATTTGATACCTCTTCTCTTAGTCGAGCATTTTCAAGTCTGAGATGGTGTTCATCAAAGGACATTTGTCCTATGGCAGTAGGGCCTCCACAATTTGGGCATGACGCAGTGCTAAGAGCCTCTCTGTACCTCATGTTATCAGCCGTTAGCTTTTCGTTCTCGGTTCGAAGCTGTGAGTTCTCTTGGCGCTCATGCTGAGTCTGTAGAAGAAAAGCATTGACGTTTAAACAGAAATGAGCTAAGCCTCAACTCGGTTGAGATTCCATTAAAAGAAGACCAAGAGAAAGTTAAGGGCAAATGAAGCGTTTGTTATACCTTCAACTGGGTGCGCTTGTTTTGGAACCAGAATTTCACCTGCAGTGGCTCTAACCCTAACTCACGCCCAATCTCCTTCCTCTGCTTGTCATCTGGGTGCTGACACTCTTTGAAAAATCTATCAACAAGATACAAATTCTTCAATGAACGAAGCTTTTTAGCTCAAAGACAAAATTAAAAAGGAGTACAACTGTTGAACAAATGTGTTAATCAAATGATTCTTTTATCTTACGCCTCCATTTCTTGGATCTGATGCTGGGTATGGCGATGGTAACGCTTCTTTTTGGGACGAGGATTTTGATCATCCCCAGAGGCACCTTCATGATTCTCGCTACCAGATTTGGTCGTACTGTCGAATTCCCCATCTCTCATTCGAGCA
Organism: Heritiera littoralis; assembly: GCA_031772115.1. Classification (NCBI taxonomy): domain Eukaryota; kingdom Viridiplantae; phylum Streptophyta; class Magnoliopsida; order Malvales; family Malvaceae; genus Heritiera; species Heritiera littoralis. The sequence continues at coordinate 10,510,749 of JAPDPK010000008.1, read as the reverse complement.
ATTTCACTTTCAGATGTGTTTTGAGTCATCTCAAGAGGGTGGAATTGACCTTCCATCATATCGTTAGGCTGGAACATTATCTACAGATCTTTAAGATTCCAAAGCTTATGGTTTTTCAATCTAACAAACAGAATCGAAGAATTTCCCACTCAAAAACAAAGCAATAATAATAATAATAATAATAATAATAATAATAATAATAATAATAATAATAATAATAAAGAAAAAACTCATCTCCCGAAGAAACAAAGGAAAATCTTATCTGACCACTTAGAGAAAACCATTTGACAATTGATTGTATGATAAGTGGACTAGATTATTTGCGACAGACGCATGTTATGCCAGTAATTTGACTTCACAAGCAGAAGCAGTGGAGCTAGATTTGTAGGAGAAAATTTTTTTTTCCTCTGTGGCTTTACGCGGTTCTCAAATATCGAGAAGGATTTTGCTCCGAATAGCTAAATGAGACTTCAAAAGCAGGCTTTCTTAAGTTGCAAAACAGTGGATTGTTTAGTAAATTAGCGTGTAAGGGGAAGAAATGGTAATATGAGAAGACCCATTGATTTATTAAGGTCAAGAAAGTGAAAAATGGAAAAAAAATCTCAAGAGATTAATCACAAAATGAAAACTGAAAAGACCCCAAGAACCCTCGGAAGGCATGGATTTAAAACTGAAGAGATTGGATGAAAGAGAGAACTCGAGTTCTAACCTCTCCAAGGGTAAGTCCGGAAGAGCTTCCGAAACCACTAACATTCCCGTTTCCAGTGATCACCGGCGGCATGTTTCTTGCCGGAATCATTACTCCGGCTGGCATTTTCAGAATCCCAAAAGCCCTAAGCAATGTTTTTTCATATGCAGATAGCTTCTTGCCTTCTTTGATTGGCCTTGAGACCCTTTAGAGATTATTATGTTCTCCTTCAGATTTTCTAACAGTGAGAGACAAAGCTGACTCTGACTCTTTGGTTAATATATAGTATATTTATCCTTAAAGAATGTCTGATTCTTACGTGCTAATGTACAAGCAAAAGAGAATCTATAAAAGAAAGTTAAATGTTGACAAATTTGATACGGTCCTTGACAGACAAAAAATCAGGATAAAAACCCCCCAAAATGAAAAATATTTCTTAATAATGTTGCAACTTGCAACGAAGATCACGGAGAATCCAACTATGCCTTCTTTGTCTCTCTCAAAACCACCTTCTGCTTCCCTTTCTCTCTCGGGCTTTGCCTGCATCATTTGAGAATAAAAACGTAAGAAAAAGAGAAATCAAACAATGGAAGTTTGAGTTCAAAGGTTCAGAAATGGAGTGAAATACTGTATCAAAACTTGGCTGCATAGATATCTTTTGACCTAATTACGAAGAACCATAGAAAAACCACACGAAGAAGAAAAGTTTGGGATCTGTTTAGGGCCGGCTAAAGAGTAACGGGTGCTGTGAAAGAGGTAAAGCAGGAGGTTTTGGTTTGAGCTTTAATGGTGTTGCGGTTGCGGTTGCGGTTGCAGAAAGGGTTAGTCTCAACTCATGCAAGAAGGTGACAGATACAAAGAAGAAAAACAAGAGAAGAAGAAGAAGAAAAAGGAGAAGCAGGAGATGAAGAAGAAAAAGAACAAGGAGAATCAAAAGAAAGTAACGAGATAGAGGGAACAGAGGGAGAAAGTTGTGGCAGCGAAGAGTTATTGCAGAGCGTATTGAGAGGGTGCAATTGCATTTAATGGAGGAAGCTGTAAATGCTATTGAGAGAGAGAGAGAGAAAGAGAAAGGGAGAGAGAATTTGTTGTTTTAAAGTTAATATTCAATCTTCATCCCCTAAGGCTAGAGGAGTTCTTAAAGTAAATGGTGGAAATGCATCGAATGACGGCTACCATAATTCACCTTCTAAATTCTGTTACGAAGCAGCTTTGATTTGATGTTATTATCTTTTCACATTCTGAAAATGTTTCTCTTTCATTAAATAAAACATATTTTATGGTTGGGGCTTAGGTTCATTTCAATACTAATCTTGATTATTTTTCACTTTCATTAAATAAAACATATGTTATGGTTGAGGCTTAGGTTCGTTTCAATACTAATTTTGATTATTTTTCACGGATTATTAGTAAAATTTTTAGGCTGCATGAACAAAATTAAGACAATAATATATATTTAACAATATTAAAAATAAAAAATAAATAAAATAATATATATATATGTTATCATATAAAAACTTATTTTTCATATTCATTTGTTCGTGATTTCGTAATTAATTAGTTATTTATGTATTCTCAAAGGAATCAAAACAATTGCATGAGGTGAAAAGTATCTTAAATGATCATCAAGCTTTAGAAATATTGCATATTAGTGCTTCATATATCGTAATCATTTTTCAAGGTTTTCATCCCACGTTTTTTGTGGGATTCTGATGGCTTTCATATTGTACAAAATAGCAGACCAAGACTGTGTTTTTCTTTTTAAGAAGAAAATCTTGTCAATTTTTTTAAATTAATGTCAAAGGAAAAAAAAAGAAAAAAAAAGACAATATTGGGGGACAATTATGCAATAAGATTGCATTTTTTTTTCCTGATAATGCTTTAGATTTCACAGCATGTTTGAGGTATCATCATGACATTAAGCATGCTGAAACAATCTAATTTCTAATTAGGCAGACAAGAAATGTATATTACAGATTCTGCATGAAAATTTTATTAATGTCTAAAAACTATATATCTATGTCAATCCCATAAGGAAAATGCTATGAAATATCTCATCTGCTGCATCTGCATCAATGGATGTTTTTATTATATCCAGAAGAATTTTTATGAGAAAATCACCTTCTATTTGTTTCCTATTGAAATTTAATTTTAAACCAAAAAAATGCAAGGAAATAGAAGAAAGGGATGGTGCTTAAATGATGTTTGACTTTGATAAGAAAAATAAGTTTATATTTGATGCATTATCAGTCTATAAATCTCATACACTGTTATTGAATCATATCATGACATTTTATTAATTAGTGAACTTAATAATATTTATTTTCAAAAAATTTTCATTTTAAAATTCACTAATTAATGAAATATCGTGATAGGACTCGATGACAATGTAAGGTATCAATTATAAATCCATCCTAAAAAGATTATTAATTAACTTAGTGCTATAATGATCTAATGGAGTGCAATATTAATAAAGTCGTACATAATATATAGCAAGCATCTCAAATTTGATGAGGAATTAGAATGTAGATTCCCTTTATTCAATTTAAATTTAAACCCCTGGTTAAAAGAAAAATAATTTGTCCTTTCTTTTTGTTTTTGTACGAATTAAATGAACACACAAAAAAAATTGGATACTTTAAATACGCTGATTATGAAATGAATATTGGTTCGTCAAAGATGTCAATTAAATTCGACCAGAAGAAAATATGTCAATTATAGAGAAAGAAACAAAATTGAAGGATAAAGCCATAAATCACAATTTTGTTCGTGTAATGCATTTATTATTGTAGGAGAAGGTGAAAGGTTTAAATACATGTCAATACATATATAGAGCTGTCACACTATTTTTTTTTGGTTACAAGAGCTGTCACACTATGGTAAAGAAGGTTGTAATATAATTTATAGTATATAATAACATGTGGTTTACACTAAAAAAAAACATTGACTATGCCATTGTTGAGGTCTTCCCAAAACGTAATTTACATCAATCTTTGTTGAGGAATAATTATAATAACATTGAAAAGATTTTCCATATCACATTCACGAGAAAACGATGATTTTTTCAATCACTACCATTGAACATTTTTTAGTTTGTTGTCGCCTATTTTGAATATTACATTACATGTATAATGGTAAGGATCGAAGAATAACTTTTTCCCTCATTTAATTTTCAATAAAAAGGAGAGAAAAAAAAGGCAAAAGGGAAACTATTTGGATATTAAAAAAAACCAATCCGTAGATATTGAGTATTGTTTCACAATTTAAATTATTGGCTTCTTATATTTTTAAAGTATGAGAATTTTGCAAATCTGAAATTCATTCATCCAAATTAGAGGTCTCTATTGTGAAAAAAAAATCATAGCCATCTAAAATGCTTTCTCTAATTATCATATATAATCAAATAGTCTGTTTTTGGAAATCTTATAAATAATATTTTTGAAAATTTTCGATTTTAGACATCACCATTTAAGATTTTAACTTGCTTTATTTGTCTAAAATAAGTTTTACCATTGACTTATATGACATGAATTGTCAACAACCTTTTATTTAGACAATTAGTTTTTCCAAAACAAGCATCGTGTCTAGAGATAAAAACAAAAGCATGTGAAATTTGATGAAAATACTTGGATAAGAATATATGGCAAAAGCAAATAAGGAAAGGAATCAAGTTAGGTGGGCGAGTCATATGCCACAAAAAAAAAAACCTTCCATTTACTAAAATTTCTTTGTTTGTGATGAGAATTGTGGTAATCACACAAAAGAATTCCTCATAAGTATATGATTGGAAAAAGGTTAAGGTATTGTATGGAAATGTAGTTACTGAGAGAGTAGAGTAGATAATTATCCTTTTAGGATTAATATCTTATATACTGTTAGTGAAATTTTTGCCTATACAAGTAGAGTTAGGATTATGACATATATCTTATAAAAATATTAAGAAAATATAAAAAAATAAAATAAAATATGTATCATGATTTTAATCCCACTTGTAGAATAAAAAATTTTACTGTGGAATAATTATCTTTTTATATATACATGATGACATGATATGAAAATGATATAAAAGTATATAACATATAAAATTTGATAAAAATTATATATAAATATAATAAAAATAAAAAAATTATATTTAATATATTAATATAAAATTTTTGTATTTTACACCATAGGAATATAAATTATATATAAATTATTATATCTACTCTAAAACTAGGGTTTTCGGGTGGTACCACAAATTGGCATAATCTTTAGGGTTTGTAGGTGGGCCTTTGCAGATTGCAACTTCCACCATTGAACCCAACCTAAGCAAAAGGTCCTCTCTCTTTCTCTATTTCTTGGCATCTTCACATTAAATGCCACTGAGCCATACTGCATCTGCATGGCAAAAGGCCATTTACTGCTCTCATGCCTCCCTTGCACGCCTCCCTTATTTTTCTCATCTACTACTGTTTTTCTCAGATATAGTAGTTTTTTTTTATTCTCAATGGTTCAATTTTATAAATTTAAATAATTTAGTTGGAAAATTTTAAATGATTAATTTTCTATAAATTTAACGTTCACTTATTCTTTTTGAATTATCTCGAAATTATGGTTACATTTTTGAACACTAACTTTTATTTACATATTATGTTAAATTTTAATGTTAAAGTGACAGTTTACAAATATTAAGAATGGGGAAATCAAAAGTTTTTTTTTTAATTTCAATATTTAGCTTTTTTTCAAAAAAAAATATACAATTAATTTGAGACAGATCACGCGCCCTCTCTCACAGAGGTCCCGTTTGAAAGGCCCACGCCACTTACATTCATGTTCTTGCTGCGGATGGCGAGTGTGCCATGTGCGCGCGTGGGGTTAACATGGGCCTATTGCCTTCTTTTTTTTTCGGCCATCAGGGCCTATTGACTTGAACGTTCGTCGTTGCAGCCTGCGGGAAAATTAAACGCTGCGTTTCATCCGTTGAACAAGGCTAAGGGTAAAATTGACATTCCCGTGTATTTAAATTCTCATATTAAACGAGTAAAATATGAGAATTTTTATATTAAAATTTATATCAACATGTTAAATGTGAAACAAATTATTTATCTTTTAAAGAATTCACATATTTTTTTGTAAAATGTTAATTAGTATCATTTTTATATCTATTTAATATTATTTGTGTGGTGTCACTTAATCATATTTAAAGTTATCAAATCTAATTAAAAAAAAAACTTAAAAGGATTGTGAATCTATATATCATCTTGCGTCTTGAAATATTCACGTTTTTCTTTTAAATTTGTTCAAATCAATTTTGAACCGAAACGTTAGTTAGAAATATAAACAATGGTATGTAATTTGCATAAACCAAATATATTAGTGTAGAGAATTCTTATTTTCATATAATAGAAAGAAAGAGTAAACCAGACGATAGATAATCAATTTGCTTTGATACCTTGTACTTCTCCTTAATTAATTTAGGATTTGTATATCAATATTATATATATATATATTTATACATACAATACAAGATATAGAGATATACATGTAAACAAAATAAACCTTCCCACAACTCCACAAACCCATTAAGAGAAATTATCCTATACACTATTAATAAAATTTTTATACCTTGTTCATGAGGTTAGTATGATGATACACATACCATTTAGGTTATATTAAAAAATTAAAATTAATTAAAAAATCAGATAGGCTACAATATCTAAACTTCATAAGCAAAATTAAAAAAATTTAATATCAATGTATCAAAAACTAACTCATCCATTAATAATCTGAAATGTTTGAGTATTTTCGATGAACTCTTGAAATTTTGGGTTATGAGGAAGTGTGAGCTTTGGAATATAAATCTTGGTGAAGTGTGTGTTATTTATATTTGTAAAAGTTTTACCAATTATTAGAGCTTGGTTTAAAATCTAGCCACTATATTGTAGTAGATTTTCTCAATTTTATTTTGTATATATCCAATAGAGTTTATATTGAATACACTTTCAGTTTATAAATCTCATATACGGTTATCGAATAAAATTATGAGACCTAATTAAGTATAAATTTAATAATATTTATTTTAATGGATTTTTATTTTAAAATTTATGAAATTAATAAAGTGAAATGTTATGATTTACTGATAGTATATAAAATTTAGACGCTGGCAGTGCATCAAATATAAACTGTATCTCATATCTACTACTATCAATTCTATCAATTAATTGAGTAAATTTTTTTAAGATTTTAAAAAATGATACAAATTCGGTAATAAATTCATGGCAATAGATTTTACATGAGGGGGAGAAAAATGGAAAGTGAGCAGGTAAATAACCAAAGAACTATATATATGGCAATATTTTTGACTTAGATTCTTTCCATTTTCTCACAATAACACAAATTCCAAATATCGAAAAGATTATTGTTCAATGGGCAAAACGAGCCCACCCCAAGCCACCGCGGTTGACCAAAGGTGATGATAGAGAGTGATTAGTGATGAAATGATGAATGGAATTGGATGGGGACCATGCCATTATGCCAACGCCACCATTTGCAGGCCACCATGGAAACAAGTAACAAATGTCTTTTTATTTTTTTTATAAAATGAAATCCCAAAGAGGCAAAAGCCGTACACCATGCTTGTGATGGCAGCTCATCGTGCAGAATGGGCCATCGTATCTTCTAATCTTCCCAATAGCACTGTTCTTGAATCAATATCAATGGCTCTTTGGGATAAAGCTGTCCAAATTCCATTTTATGTTCATTTTTTTTTCTTAGTGGTTCAATAATCTTTTTTTTTATAGAGTGGTTCAATAATATTAATTTGTAATTTAAAGAATCCGATAACATGGCTCTATTTTTCTTTATTAAAAAAATATATAAATGGTACTTAAAATTTTAAATTAATTGATTAAAACTTGATCAAGTCGATCCATTTAACAGGTTTCATTGGATAACATTTTTGTTTATCCGTCTAATTATGTAATCAAAATTTGATAAAATAAGAAAATTTTAAAGTAATTACCAGCCGAATCGAATTTAGTAGTTAAACTATTTTTTTTATTATTTTTGACATTTTGAAGGAAAAAAAAAAGATAAAAGATATGTAACTTCATATAAATCAATAGCTTTGATTTCTTGTATAATATAAGAAAATAGACTTATAGTGTCAATCTAATAGTGATGACTTATTAAACTTGTTGCTAAAAGTTACTTTTAATTACAATTTGAACTTGCTCAACATTGAATCAGGTGATTCAGTAACATTCTTGAGCTTGTCACTCAATTATAAAAAAATTTTTGTTTATAAAATTATTGAATGGTTTGAAGTAGTGTCTCAAAGAAGTTCAGATTGGCACATTCTTTGCTTTTTAAAATTTCTTTTTCGGTGCTGTACATGCACTATTGGAGGCCCTCCATATCTGTTCATGCTTCCCTATATACTGCCCTTCCATATGGCACTCCCGTCTTGTAGGGATAAGGAATTGCAAAAGAGTAGTTAAGGATCCTATTTTACAAAGTGTTTAACCGATTGTTGTGTTGGCATTCTTCAGAGAAATGTTCTTTCTTTTAGCCTTATATAGCCCGAAACTTTTGCTGTGAATCTACTAATTCTTTTGCATGCAAGAAGAACATGCAAGAAGGGGAACTGAGCTTCCATCTTTAACATTCATCCATATTCCACTTTGTAGAAATTAAATTGATGATCCTTCCCTTGATGAATCAGCTCCATAGACATTTGACCCATGCTAATTACCTGAAAGAATCTAAGGAAAATCAAGTTGGTAACCAAGCAAGCATTTGATGATTAGGCTTGAAACTAGTATGGGTGTAGTTATCTTAGTATCCTTATGGATGAATTTTTCAATATATGGATAATTAGAATCTTGTGCACTGGGTTTGTCTCTAGGCTTTTCAATGTGGGGACGTTGTGCATTGAATTTACTTTTTATAAATAATTAGAAAGATATAACAGTTTTTTTCTTTCATATGAGACAACTGCAATTTTATTCTAATTTGAGAAATATGGTTTCTTCTTTAGTGAGGAATTGTTTATGTAATTAGTATATATGTCATTTAAAACAACATGTAATAAATTTTTTTTTTATCTTCACTACTAGAAAATGGGTTTTTAGCAACCAAAATTTGCAACGACTTGATAGTCGCTGCAAAATCTTATGACGTTTGCAACGATTTTTTATAGTCGTTGCTTAATTGATTTTTTTATGTTTTTTGCAACGATACTTATTATTGTTATGAATTCTTACCAAATTGACAACGATAAAATATGTCGTTACGATATTTTATTGTATTTGCAACGAGTTTTAATTGTCGTTGCTTATTTTATATATATATATATATTTTATGCAATGATATTTATTGTTGTGACGAATTCTTATCAAATTGACAACGATAAAAAAAGTCATTACGATACCTTATTATGTTTACAACGAGTTTTAATTGTTATTGCTTAGTTGATTTTTCTTTGTATTTTATACAACAATATTTATTATTGTTGCGAATTCTTATCAAATTAACAACAATAAAAAAAAATTGTTACGATATCTTATTACATTTACAACGACTTTTAATTTTCGTTACTTATTTGATTTTTTTTATATTTTATATAACGATGTTTATTGTTGTTATTAATTCCTATCAAATTAACAATAATAAAAAAAGATGTTGCAACATCATATTATATTTACAATGACTTTTCGTTGTCGTTGTCTAAATAACTTTTTAAATATTTTATACAACAACAAAAAAATTGTTACCACACACACATATACATATATATCTTATTCATTGCAACAAAAAAGTCGTTTATTTTAACTTTCATAAAAATGAATCAGTAAAAGAAGAAATGATAAAATCACGTAAACAAAGAATCCAAATAAATAAGTAAACAAAAGGAAAATAAAAAAGATGAATAAATAAAAGTAAAGATAAAAATATGTACAAAAATGAGCAAAACAAAAAGATATACCTTAATGAAAAACATTATTATTGAATTGAATAATGTACATTAAAAAAGCATTAATTACAGTGAACCCATAAAAAATTATAACTCAATTAAAACATATGATTCTGAAGATCAATTAAGTATATCTCTCTTGATATAAAACCTTATATCCCTTTATGATTAATATAAAACATATTATAAAACCTATCTTTGTATTTATAATGCTTTTTTTGACCTTGTATGTGCCTGTAATACGGTTTTAGGTTACAGGCAAAGATATATATATATATATATATATATATATATATATATATATAATGCCTTAAAGCATTGTTGAACAGCAAGACAATTTATTTAACGCTGGTAATTGTTATCTATTATAAATTTCAAGCAACTTAAAGGACTCGTATTACAAGTGTAATTAATTTCTTTATTTATTTTATTAATTTATTTATTTATCTTTTATTGATTATTTTTATGTTAACGTTATAATTAGTCATAAATATAGACTATTAAAATACAAATATGAGTTTTAAGTGATTAGAATCCTTTTACCCTTAATCGCTCCCTTTTTAATTATTCTTTCCTTACTTTTTAACATCCCCTCAATTTCTCCCTATTTATTTCATTTTTTCCAGTTCTTTAGTAGCTTTTCCTAATCTAAATATGAGCAACAACGTAACCCTAAACACCAACGTATTTCCTCTTCTTTCTTTCTTGCTTCCTTCCCTCCTCCTTTTGCTTGTTCTTTCTTTTTTTCATGCTAATACCAAAAATTTCGAAAGAAAAACCCCATTGAAGAGAAAACCCAATATTTTATATTTAGGGTTAAATATATAATTTTTTAAATATATGTTTGTATTGTTTGATTTTAGAATTAATCAATATTTTACAGGCAAATGAGGGCTAGGTTTCCTAAGGGCAACAAGCTAAAGCCTGGAGAAGAAGCAATGAACCAAGTTGATGTTGAAGATGGTTCTGGTATTAATTCTTGCAATATTGTTAATTCATTTCATGATTCTCCTATACGTTTTTATTAATCAAAAACTAATTTTTAGATTTTGTTCTATCCGTTCTTTTTTTTTACAACTCTAATGCACTTAGAGTTTTGCTTGGATCTTTAACATGCTTCTTTGTTTATTATTTTAATTATAATGCACTCATTATAATTTTTGTGTTATTATTAACAAACTGTTAAATCATGTGCAGAGAGGTGTAGAATTTTTCCTACAATGAGCTATGATGCAAGGAATTGACGTACTTCTTCAAAGTAGAATTTAGCGCCAGAGAAAGACTTTAAACTCGAATGTTATCCTCTTTTTGCAAAGGCAAAAAAGAAATTGTTACCCTATTGTTGTAATATATATTAAGATAAATGTATTGCAAATTACTGCATAATAAATATATTTTTAATATATTAATGTTAATTTTCTTTAGTAGAATTATCCTTTTTTAGTCTTGAAATTTTATTCAATTCTAAATCTCATGAATTGTAAATATTTAAATTATCGTTTTTTAATGATAATAAATATTGTAGTGAAAAAATTATTTGTAATAATAATATTTTTACATTATAAAAAAAATTTGAAACAATAAAAGTTGATATCGTGAAATAAAATAATTCAAAAACGACAAAAAATTTGAATCATTATTATTATTATTTTTTGCAACGATTACAATCGTTGTAAAACAAATTGATAACCACAAAAAACAACGAAATTTGGGTTCATATTAATTTTTGGCAACAAGTATAATCGTTGTGAAAAACAATTAGAAATGATAAAACTATTGTTTTGTAAATTTGTTAGCAACAACTATAATCGTTGTTAAAAAAAATTAGAAGTGACAAAATTATTGTTTCTCAAATTTTTTAGTAACGACTATAATCGTTGTTAAAAAAATTAGAAACGACAGACTTGTGGTTGCATAATTATTTTTTAGTAACAATTATAGTCGTTGTGAATAAAATTAGAGACGATAAAATTGTCGTTTTGTATTTATTTGTAGCAACAACAAATAGTCATTGCAAAACTAATTTTTGCAACAATAAAAATATTGTTGCCAAATAGGATTTGCAACCGTACGATAAATCGTTGGTAAAACAAAATTTTAATTAGTAACGATAAAAGTCGTTGCAATAAATGCCTTTTATTGTAACCACAAAAGTCGTTGTGTATATTTTTCGTAACGAAATTTAACACAACGACCTTGCAATGACTTTTAGTCATTACGAAAAGGTTTTAGCAATGATAAATATGTATTTTGCAACGATTTTCAGCGTTGTGAAAAACCCTTTTTCTAGTAGTGCTTATTGAAAAAGAGTATGGAAAGATGATATGTATGATCTTTCTCATGATGTTTGCTAAGGAGGTTTAATAACAAGCAAAAAAAGAGTTCTAGAGGAAATATATATTTATATATATTGTCATATAGACAAAAAAAAAGGTAGTTTTCTCTAAATTGTGTGAGGAGAAGAAGAGAGAAAATAGTCAAACTTGGTAGCAGCTAAACCTGCTCAAGGGCCAAGCTACTCTCCTAAACCCGAAGATCTACCTAATATTTGGTCGGGTTTGGACAAAAATATCTGATGCAATTACCAAGTTTGGGCAAAATTTTTAGGCCCGTTTAAAAATCAGGTCAAGCCCGGGTTTGACCTTTCAAAGCTCCGGCCGGACATGGCCCGAATATTAACATTAATTATATTTTTTTTATATATTTACTAAGTATAATATAATTATATGTATATAAAACATTATTGATTAATAAACATGATTATAAATATTTAATATGAAAATTGACATACAAATTTTGACAAATTAAATTTTAAAGGAAATAAAAAAAATAAAAAATAAATAAATAAATAAAATATAAAAAATAAATAAAATTATATTCGACTTGGGTCAGGCTTATAATATAAAAATGAAAACAGGCCTAGACTAAAAGTCAGGCCCAAATTTTTGGGCCGGGTCAGGCTTAGACATACATATAAATTATTATTACTTGTCTTGAGCCCGACATGAACCCGGCCCATGATTAAGTTTAGTAACAACTTTCAGAGTTTTAAAAACTGCAAGCAACAATGACTATTTAAAATAGGAATACTAACTAAACATTTTCCCAACATATACTACATATAATATATATATATATATATGTATGTATGTATGTATGTATGTATGTATGTATATGGATTTGTATTTGATGTACACTCAATATATAAATTCTATACATAAATAAATAATGAATCATATTATAATACCTCATTAATTAATAATTTAAGAATATTTATTTTTAAGAATTCTTCATTTTAAAATCTATGAATTAATGAGTAGATATGTTATGATTCATTAATATTGTATAAAATTTATATATTAACCATGTATAAAATATAAATCTTGTATATATATATATATATATATATATATATATATATATATTTACAAATCTTGTATATTTTAATAGCTTTAAATTGATTGCAATAATTTTCGTAATGTATATTAGCAAAGACAATATAAATCCATAACTCACCCTTTTCTTGATTTTAAGTAATTTTAACTAAACATCTTAATTTTGTGATTACATATTCCTTGTGGGTCTTCATCCATTATTTAAGGAGTACTTTCTATCCAAAGACCTTTTTATTATTACCCTAACCTATGGAGGGAATTTATGACAATCGTGATACTTTTTTTTTTTTTGGTTCGGGACAATCGTGATACTTGGGCAACCAATTTAGAACCTCTCTCTTTTTTTTTTCTTTTTTAAAATTAATTTTCCACATTATTTTTCCTATGGAGAATGACCGTTTCTAGCATGTTCCTTGCCTACTTCCCTAGGAAACTAATTTGTCAGCAAATCTCAGGCAAATCGAGCACACCCTCTTTCTTCAATTATTTAATTACATTTATAAGGTTCAAATCATTCATATATATATATATATATATATATATATATATATAACATGACAATTTGTGTATAAAATTTGTGTTTGTATAATGAAAAATCATGTGCGTATCTTGTAAAATATAAAAATTTTGTTTCAAAATTCATATTGACACACCAAATATAAAATTTATTTTTTAGCTTTTGATATATTTATATATAATTTTTTTATCAATTTTTAGCACGTATCACTTTTATATTTTTTTTTGTATCATTGTCGTATCGTGTTTAAAATTATCAAGTTTTGACAAAAAAAAAATTCATGTGGAAAAGGAAAGGGTAAAAATATCATATATATTATATTGTTTACTCTTTGTATAGCAATGTCTGTGAAGTGTATACAGCTAGCTGCTGAGAAAATAATCAAAAAGCACAAATAAAGAAGTAGGGTCAGTGGGGGCAGCTGGTGTTGGAGCAGGATTTATGGGTTCAAGTCGTAGCTGTCATGACCATGATCAGGATTGAAAGGCAATGGGAACTTAGCTCTCCCGGCGTCCCAGGTCCTGATTGAGTATTGACCTAAAAAAAAGTGCTAACTATAAGTTGAAAAACGGATGAAATGTCGTTTGGATTGAGGTCAAAAATAAAACCCTAAGCCAAGTTCAAATTTTAGATGATTAATTTGAATGCATGATGAAAATCCTCGTATCACGTTAGAAATTATATTATGATTGATTCCTTTTGACGCGATGATAAACATTCTGTCATTTATTTAAAATAGAATTCAAGCATATTGCAATTAAATACCGGCGCGATTGAAGAAACTTTTATCATAATTCAAGCTTTTCTCATAATCCTTTTTATCATAGTTTAGATGATTAATTTGAATGCACAGTGAAAATATTCGCATCATGTCAAAAATTATATTATGACTGATTCCTTTTGACAATGATAAACATTTTGTCATTTATTTAAATTAAATTTAAGCAAATTACAATTACCGGCGCGATTGAAGAAGCTTTTATCATAATTCAAGTTTTTATCGTAGTCCTTTTGGTCTTTGTGTGTTTGATGTTGTGCTCTAGGCAATGAAGCAGCGAAGAGCCTTGTATAAGAATTCTTTGAACTCTTTCTTTTTTAACCAAAATGTGTTGAATTAATGAAGCATTGAAAAAAGAGATAGAAACTTGGGTTGAACCGCCATGGATGGATCTCATCAGCCAATTGGGAGGCAAGAGCTGGCGACCAGTTCTTCTTATGAGTTTATCAATCCTAAATGATTAAATCTTGAGAAATACTTCTCAAATGTTCAACCTTTCTTTATTGCTTGTCTTTGAATGGTTTGCCTCAACTAGACGAATCCCATTCGAAAGAAATTAATTAATGTTTACATTTACTAAGTTTAACTTGTCTAGTATCATTGCGCTATTTCAGAGATTAAAAGCTTAAATTCAAGAAATTTGACAATGTTAAGTGACTTGAGCTATTTCCCTTCTTAAATATATTGAAGGATAAAAAGAAATATTGTAACATGGAAAATGATTGAGAAATATTCTTTTTTTAAAAATATATGTATAACAATTCGGTTTTGATAGACTGATAATGAAATTTTTTAATTTAATTTTACAAACGAAATTAAAACATTATTATATATTTTATTGTACTGATCTCTCGCTTGTGAAATCACTTCATATATATCAAAGATAAACCACTCCTAACAATTAATATTGGAGGAGAAAGTCCCTCAAGCCAATTGTTTTCCCAAATTATTGCAATAAAAATGAAAGAACAATATGGACTAATTAATTAATAAAAAAAAGTTTGATGAGTGGGACTTAACAAATTTTCATGTGAATAATGAATGCACTGAACTTTAATATTTTGAGGAGACTTCTTTAAATGCATTTTCTTAGATGGGTGTCTTTGGTGGATGATTAATTACTAAATTTATTTTGAGGTTTCCTTCAATTTTGTTGGTGGGAGGCAGCGCAAGACTATTTTTAAGCTCTCCAAGTAACACTTCAGCTTTTAATGAAGAAAACGATTCTTACAATTCTTCCATATTAAATGTTTTATGCTTACTAAAAGGACTTGGCAATGGCAATTCTTTTCTTAAAATCTGCATTTTAGTGCCTTCTCTTCAAAAAGACAAGAAGCTTTGTTTCTTTCTTTTTGGTTAATTGAAATTGGAAAAGAGAACAAATTGAGGATAAAAATTTTCCAATATTGATTGTTTTCTTATACACCCAAAGCCAATCTGCATTTTTCTACTTTCTTACTTTCATTTTCATGGCAAATGGTTTTTCTTATGATAGACAACTTTCTCTTCTGTAATTAGATAATGTTCGATTTTCTTTGTTTTTTACATTGAAGATTTGAAAATCAAATTTGCAATATTCTCGTACCTTAAAAGTGAGAATTTGATCATTTGAGTTAATGCTAAAGACAGGCTTTTTCATTTTGAATAGAAGCAGATCTTTTTCTTTATTACCTGGGTAAATTTATTATTTTGTTTGAAGAGTTAAATTAAAATTCTTTCTTATCCCTCAACCACCACTCGGAGAAAGGAATTTTTTTTTTTTTGATCTGGAAGCAAGAAATTTGAGTCTAGAATTCTTAGCCCAACCAGGTAATTTTAGTTAGTCAAACATAGGCCGACATTAGAAACACCATTCAGCTGATCTTGGGCCCGATTGACATGTGAGA
Source organism: Heritiera littoralis (assembly GCA_031772115.1). NCBI lineage: Eukaryota > Viridiplantae > Streptophyta > Magnoliopsida > Malvales > Malvaceae > Heritiera > Heritiera littoralis. The sequence continues at coordinate 10,494,532 of JAPDPK010000008.1, read as the reverse complement.
ATTGGTAGACTAAGTGTGTGATCCAAGTGACAAAGCCCAATATGCAGTTTATATATTTTTCCTTTTTAATTTAAGCAGTTATTTATTTTAAGTAAATTAAATATTCATGAAAACATCAAAGGAGCTCTAAACCTTTTTTTTTCTCGAAAGGGGATCACTAAACTTGGTATGAGAGAAATATGACACTACTTAAAAAAAAAACAAACGAAAATTGGAAATACAAAAGGGTAAAAATGAAATAATGTAAGATACTCTTTTTTTTTTTTCGAAACTTCTCGGTATCCAAAAACTATTTTGGACCATGATTAGTCTATAATTGAGTTACGGTTGGACCCTGAACAAAGGAGTTCTCCAAATACTGTTTTCTTCATTCACAATGCTCAAATTCAAAATTTTGCTTAAAAAGCATCGAATTTCTTTCACTCTACCCAATAGACAGTGTATAAAATTATCTTTCTATGCTCACCATTTTATGGCAAATCTACACTTAATTATGGGAGAAGAAAGGTGTCTTTTGTGTTAGGGATGAGAAGAAACTTATGAATTGTTATACAAAAGGAAAATTGTTAAGTTGTAAAATCGTATACTGGTATATGGTCCAAACGCAATTCGCTCAAGCCTGTTGGTCTAAACCTTCTCTCCCACTCGCATACTAAAGATAACTAGTCCAAACGATACTAAGTCTACTAGCCTAGGCTTTCTCTACCAATTCTAATGTAATGTCACTTGAGAGGTGATATCTGACTGAAATATCTCTTATTAGTGGCAATAGGGCTTAACAATTGTGTGAGCAACTTGACTGATATAAGAGTTCTGTGAGAAGAGACACTCACACTAAATTACACAACGCAAATCAGGTATAAAAAGACAAGAGCTTTACCTACTTCTCGATGACCATGATCTTCTCTCGTGCTTTCTCTCTCTTTCTCTCTGCCTTCTCTCTATTTCTCTTTCTGCACTATACCCTTTCATTCTTACTTTTCATGAAGCATTCACAAACTTGAGTATCAAAGAACGCATCAGAGGTACCAATCCGATGTTCTTTCTCACTCTTCTAGTTTCGCAGGACTAGTACACCGATCCAAGAGACCAGAGTTCACACCCACTATTAAGGTCATCAACATATACTAATATAGTTTAGTGGTAAATTTGACTTGAAAAATTCTCATTTAATTATTTTTTCATCGAAATTCAAATTCAATCTAGCAGATCATAGAATAATCCTAGTAAACAGAAAATCCTGGGAAAAAATGTAAAACTCAGTAATTATTTGCATGCAGTAACTATATATAGCCTGTAGGGACACATAATAAGATCGATGCAAGTTCAAAAATTACATACTTTAGAACATAGACTTGTTATGATTGTCACGGTGAAGGCAACCTTAACTTTTTTACCTTCGGAATGGCAGACTCCATTAGATCGAAGGAAAAAAAACAATATATATATATAGATGATTTATTGTTGTACATCCAAATTGAAGCCATTCTCACCAAGTTTCAGACTATGGGATTATCTTTGAAGAGAAGTATAAAATGGATTCACTAAAAGAAATTTGATAATTAGCAACAGAAATTTTATTTATGCTACAAGGTATTCAAAGTTGTCCTATTATAAAGCAGTTTTTATGCATATTTTTGAATAACTGGACAGTCGATATTATTTCAGACAAAATAGTGTTACTTTTAAAACTTTATGCTAACGAGTTAATTGGTTCTCATGGATCAAAATGCACATAATTAATTTCTTTAAAAATTGTTAGAGTGTTGGTGGAATCCATGATTTATTTCCATTTATCTTAGACGAAAAACACGTTCCCACTAAACCCAACGTGGGGTTGGCTTCAGAAACATTCTGCACTAACAGAGTAGGAGGGATTATGCAGCTTATTATGGGTCGAGAAAGCTAATAATCTAATGAAATTAAGGGCAGCTAGAATTAAGCAAAGGATACCCACTAAACCCAACGTGGGGTTGGCTTCAAAATTTTTTTCTCTTAAAACCCAACTTTAAGTATTATAAAACTTATACGATATTGTCAAATGTCAAAAGTTGTAAGATCTGTTAATAGAATATTAGACTTTTAATTTCATCATCAAGTTCAATCTCTGACAATTTTAATTATATAAAAAAATACATTAGCCTAACGACTTAATATTAAATTTGTTCATGTTCGAGTAGTCTTGTTCTTTTCGGATTTCAATTGACTCAAAATTATTATTTTGTTGGTTGAAAGTTAAGTCCTAACAAAGAAAATGGCTGCCCATGTTGAGTGCCAATTTGAACCACAAAGGTCAACCCCTTCGCCTTTATCTTCCTATTTAATTTTCTATTGCTTCTTTCCTTTGCACGTCCTCTTCCTCAGCCTTGGGTTTCTGTTGCAACTGCTGCTTTTTAACTCCCGCAACCTCCCTTGGCCCACCTTTGCCACACCAAGATTCTAAATTATGGGTTACCTGTTATAAATCCGCCATTATCAGGAGCTTCCCGACTTTCTTTTTTGCCTCTCTGGTTGATGCTTTTTATTCTTCTTTGTTAGATCGATGGAGGATTACTCTGCTAATTCATCTATATGCAAAACAACAAAGAAGAGCAACGATTCGGCTGAAGAGAGTGGCTGGACTGCTTACTTTGAAGATTTATCAGACAAAGAACATGAGCAAAATAGTAGCTGTTCTAGCTCTAGTTGTAGTTCTTCTTTGATCTCAGATGCTGCAACAACCGGTGCTGCATGGAAAATACCCCACAATCATGTTTTTGCCTGCTCTTCAACCTATTTCAGCTCCTCAAACATTGCCAAGAATTTAATGCTGCAGGAAACAAGAACCAAAGAAATTTGTGAGGATGATTCCTTGGAGGATACTGCTAGTTCTCTTGTCAATAATCCCATGGTAAAAACATTAAAGAACATTCATATTTCTTCCTTTCTTTAGCTTAATTTGACCTTTCTTTGCTTCTTCTTTTTCTTAGGTGCTTACTGGTTTAATATTTCTTTTTGTTTTTGTATTTTAATAGGTTGGTGACTTGAATTCAAATGATACGAATCCCAGGAAGAGAGAAGACCAAGTCCATAGTTCTCAGGTGATTTAACTCAATTATTTTGATCTGGTTCTTTTATTAGAAGGTTGACCTAATTAAGAGTTATATTAATATGCTTACTTTGTGATTTTGCAGAGGAAGGAAACTGCTTCATAGAATTATTCGGAGATAAGGATGATTGAAGAAGAAAACAAAATGAATTTTGATCATGGAATCAAGAATGATTGTACAGCAGAATTAAAGAAAAGAGGGCTGTGTTTAGTTCCTTTGTCCAAGTTAATTAACTTTCTTGGTTAATACTATTAGTCTCTCTCTCCCTCTCATGTCTTCCTTGTATTTTTTTTCTTACTAAGCCAAGTTAATATTAAGTAATCAAAAGGAAGCGAAGCTAGTAATAAGCAACAGTCGACAACATCAAAATGAAACCAGAAAATCAAACCATTGTAAAACTTGTTAGATCATTGAACAAAGATAATTTCTGTTGATATATGTTGTATATTATGACAAAGTAAGAAAATTCATTTGGTCAAAAATGTGAACCTTGTTTCATTATCAGGTATATTCCCCTTTTATGAATCATGATGGATAATACTAGCAACTAAAAGGGTGAAATCTTGGAAAAAGCAATAGATCAAGGAGATCAGACATATACAATAGATAAAGAAGAAGTGGAAAAGTTAGATGATCAATGGGTATCTCTTCAATGTGAAGATGCTAGAGCATGTCTGCAGCTTGAAGCGAAGTTTGCTGTGATTTATGATATGAAAGTTTACTTGCATGACATTCTACTTTGTATTTAGTTTCTCCAAAATCATGCAGAATTTTCCAATAATTGCTGATAAAAGCAATACAAATTTAATTATTCATTTAAAAGTTAACCATAAGTCTATTTTTACACTTTTTTTTTATTCAAACTAATAAATTAGAGAACCACACAAATATATTGTTTCTTCTATATGGAACTACATGCATGTTCCTTAAATCATTTTAAATTTCATTTCTCAACAATGCATTAAGGGTTGATTTAGATTTTACCGTAAACCTTTTCCAATGCATTGTTATTGCATTTAATTTATGATTGGATTCTCGCGGTTAAATTAAAAAAATAACACAAGCTAACATATACATAGGGGACAAATAAATTAGAGGAAGTTATGGTAAAAAACTTTTGAATTCAACATTTCAACTTTCAAAAGCAAATTAAAGGAAAAGACTTTGAAAATGGAAGCTAATTAATTAATCAAGCATATGACTAATTACTTGTTTGATTATCATAGAAAGGAATCGGTGGCCCTGCTTGTGACGTGAGTAATAGTTCTGAAGTAGTTGATGGGGCATCTACTTATGGTGATTGAGAGGGAAATCAGTCCAAAATATATAAAAATAGATTGTCAACACATAAATTAGGGACTGAAAAATTAAACAAAATTGTACTTAGAAGCAAAGAAATATTGTAGAGTTGTGAAGTAGATGATCAAACTTTTCAATTACTGCAGTAGAAAAAAGGTTTAATTTTCACATTAAATAACGAAAGTTCGACAAATTATTAACGGAGTAAATTGTGATAATAATTGAAGAAACAAAATTTAATAAGTGTTACCTAATTAAATTAAGGATTTGTATATGATGGATTTACAGTGTACAGTCTCTATATACTAAAAATTAACATCTCATCAATATACAAACTTAAAAAAAAAAATCAAACCCTTAAAAATAAATACAGATAAATTTTTTTCAATTTGCTTATAAGAATTTATTGATGATGTATCAATCTCTGATACATTAACAGTGTATGGAGACTATATATTATGAGTACACCAAAAATAAATCCTTAAAATATATAAATTATGGAGAATGTCTTAAACATGTTAAAGAAACCATTTGTAAATTCGTAATTTAGCCCAATTAATTTATGTTATTTCTTTAAAAAGTGATTTTCAGAAAATTTAAAATTAAACCACTTTTGTATTTTGCAATTGCAATATATATATATATATATATATATATATAAAAGAAACAATTGCTCAAAACATTTGCATTCTTAAGACAATAAAAGTTGCAAATGGCTTAATCTCACAGCAATATTCTAATGTATATATGTATTACTAATCATTTAACATTGATTCGGTACATTATTCTTGGTAAGAATGAGAATCACCATCAAAAACTAGCCAAAGCATGTAAGTTCCTTGTACCACTCGAAGCAAATAATAATAATAATAATAATAATAATAATAATAATAATAATAATAAATAAATAAATAAATAAAGGCCAAGGCAAAGGTTTTAATATAATTTAATAGCCAACCTCTTGCAAGCCATTCATTTAAATTATTCAGAAAGTGCTGGCTACGGAAGACCCCTCCATGTGCACAACCATTAAAGGCAGGTGAAAGCACAGAGGAGAAGCCAGAGTTGTTAAGGACATTCACCACCATTTATTCTTCTGCTTCATTATATAATCCATCACATTCTTCTAGGTGGATATTATCTTGTGTCAGTCTCTTTTCCTCGTGATTTTAATTGTATTCATCGTACATACTCAATAAATTTCCTAATTTCTTTCCAGTTTTCTTTTCGTAAGATTGGTATGTTATTGATCTGTATTTCTTTGTCAATTGTCATGATTTTGAAACTGAAGATTGAATGAGTAGTTCGTCTTTTTATCCTCTCATTCATCCCTTGAGTGTTGATTCAAATGTTTCTTTTTTATGTATTTTGTCGAAGATTCGGATTACTTCTCTAAATTTTGTATTGAATTTTGTTTTTCTTATTTATTTGATTAATCAAACTGGCTTAGCAATATATATTCAATAAATTATGTAATTCAAATATTATTACAATGTTATACCACTATATATACATTTAGTACTGTAACTTCTTTGAATTTATCTTGCTGCAACCAACATCAATTTTTGAACTATTTTTAATTTTTTTCCTTTTTATTCCTGTTTATTTCAAAAAACTTTGTTGATTTATAGAAATATTACAAAAATTCCAAAAGCTACCTTGCTATATATAAAAAGAGAACCTCTACTTTCAAAACAAATTTGATTATACTTTTGTGCATCATATTGTTTGATTAAAAATTTGAAGAACTTGATCAAAATGAAAAAAAATAAGAAGCACAAAAATGATTCGGCGGTTTGATGATGCATAACCCTTTATTCAATGAGTAAAATTCGAATCTCGTTAATTTTCTTCAAATAAATTATTTTATACGTATATATATATGTATAAAAGTAAAGAAGTCGTACATTAATTAAATACCCTTCCCTTTCCAGGGTGTGTCAACCTGACAATTTAAAAGTGTTTGATTTTGGAGTTTGACTGTTTGAGACACTAAAGATTAATTAACTTTTGGACATTAATTTTGGGACCTTAGAAATTAGAACATAGAGTTAATTTTTCCATCAAATCTCAGTGAATTACATCCATAACAAGGAAAGAATAAACTCTCATATAGGCTAAATTTTCAATCTATTTCAAATCAATGCTTAATCTAATGATTATTATCTTACAAGAGTAAGATCCAAAATTCGATTTTCTAGTCTCCTATATGAACTTGCATGCACCAGAAAAAAACTCATAAATTAAATGGATTTTTGCTTCCATAAACTGTAAAGACTAAACAACATGCATCATCAATTGTATGATAGCTACGGATCATCATGATCTTATTCTTGTTTGCCACAAATTGATAAACATGTTGCTGCTAAAATCGCTTGGATTGTTGGATTAATTAATTCTACAAATCGAAATTAATTTGAGTACACAGTTAGTGTCCAATCAAATTCACAATTTCTTCTGAACCATTGGTTGTAAATGTATTAGGTCATCAATCAAATTGTTAACAACCACTAATGATGTGATTTGGATTGTGAAGTGGTAGATCAGAAGTCTAACTCAAGACTTAATTAATCCAACTCAAAACAAGAAATGTCCTTTGTAATAGATTGAAAGATCTTCTAATTCAAAACAATAAAAAAAATACTAATCCAAAACAAATTCTCTCTTTAAATAGATAAAGACAACTTTTTTTTTTATTTTTACACGAGGGAGGTCTCCAATTTAAGAAAAAAAAATACAAAAGTTGAAACTTGATTCTGTTCAAATTTATGAAACTCTCACTTTTTTCTTACTCATCCTGTGGTTGAGAGAGATTAGAATAAAGTTCAAGACTTTCTTCCACTTAAGTCCTAACAGATGGTGTTGGAAAAAATATCTCTCAAACCAAACACCCACAAAAACAGAGTAAAGCAAAAATAAACACAATAATTGTTAATGTGATTTGGCTCAACCAATTTGGCCTATAACCACCCAACCAATCTAATAATCAATCAAACAATTACAACTGTGCAATTTTTAGAAGAGAAAAATTGCAAACTCTTTACAAACCCAAAGCCCAACTACCCAAAGAGCCCAACTACACCCTTTTATAATAACTCAAACTCTATAACTCTTTAGGATATTTTACAAACCAAGCCTGACACTTTATTTATAAAGGAAGAGCCCTTATAACTTCTCCTATACTTTCGATGTGAGATTCAAGGCAAACCCCAACAAATCCTCCCTTGACTTGAATCCCCAAACTCCTGAAATTGCTCAACAACATCTGAAAAACTGACATGCCTCTGAATCTTCTTACTCTTGGAAACAACTCTATCCTTCACATCATCAAGCAAATATAGTTGTTTCTCATTCCTCTTTCCTTGCAAAACTAAACCACCATTCTTGTATACTTTGCAACAATCATTGTTACCAATATATGTGTATCCACGTGAAGCTAACTTACCCAAAGAAATCAAATTGTAGTTAAAACTGGGTACATACGTCACATTACGAAGAGTCTTGACACCACCATCATGAAGCTTGAGTTGAACACTCCCAATACCTTCAATCTTCACTCGATTATCATTCCCAACCGCAATATTGTCTAAACTTTCAACCTCTTTCAATTCATCAAACCGATCTTTATCATTGCAAATATGCATCGATGCAGCTGAATCCAAAACCCAACTTTTCTCACAAGTATGAGACCCATCTAAACAAGTTGCCAATACATCATCATCTGAATCAGTCAAAACAACACATGTCTCATTCTTCTTTCCATCATCACTCTTTTATTGTGCCTTCTTGAATGCAGCCATATCCTCTCTTAATGTCTTGCAGCGTGCTTGAATATGACCCTTCTCTCCACAATCATAACATTATACCTCACTATAATCTCTGAATCTTGATCTTGATCTCCCTCTTAATCCACCATGTCTCTCATTAGTCATTTCTCGAGCAGAACCTTCCACAGCAGCTAGTACACCTCCCGCAGATGAAGAATCTTCTTTGCCCATAAATCTTTCATTCTCACGCAGCACAACAATCACATCATCCAACGTCAAAGTAGTTTTACCTACCAATAAAGTCTGAACTAAAGGTCTATAAGACTTGGGCAAAGATGACAACAACAATAATGTCTTCTCTTCTTCTTTCAACTCTTTAGAAACAATAGCTAATAATTGTGAAACTAATCTATTAAATTCATTTAAGTGATCATGGAGACTCTTACCTTCATCCATCTTCAGAGAATATAAATCCATCTTCAAACATAGCTTTCATCTTCATCTTCATAGCTTTCCTCTTCTCACAAAATCACGAACCTTTAGCTCTTGATACCACTTATTGGGTAAAAATATCCCTCAAACCAAACACCCACAAAAACAGAGGAAAACAAAAACAAACACAATAATTGTTAATGTGGTTTGGCCCAACCAATTTGGCCTATAACCACCCAACCAATCTAATAATCAATCAAACAATTACAACTGTGCAATTTTTAGAAGAAAAAAATTGCAAACTTCTTACAAACCCAAAGCCCAACTACCCAAAGAGCCCAACTACACCCTTTTATAATAACCCAAACTCTATAACTCTCTGGGATATTTTACAAACCAAGTCTGACACTTTATTTATAAGGGAATAGCCCTTATAACTTCTCCTATACTTTCGATGTGAGATTCAAGGCAAACCCCAACAGATGGGGCAACCATGCATAAGCATTTAAGACATTGCCACTATGGGAAACTCTACTTGATTGCATTTACAAACAACTTCTTGGAAATTGATTTTCCCTTCATTCCCCATAGATTACTTAATTATAATGATTTCAGGGTTAGATTCGCCTTAAATTTTAAGTAAGGATTGGGAATATTAATTAATCCGAACTTGTTCAATCCATTTGAAAAAAATACTAAGGACCAGTTCGGCAATGAATTGCAAAATACGTAGATCCCTATTTGCTTTTGTGATCAAGAACAAAGTCTTTGTAATATAGAATACGTGATTGTCTGTTGTTTGGTATTGTGTTATTTTAACTCTGAATACTAATTTAAATAATTATATTTTTATTTTATAATCTAATATGATATTCGAGTTTCAAAATTTATTTTTTTAGAACAAAACTTTTATTATACAAAAAAAACAATATTGCCCCCGAAAAATCCACTCATACTCTAAACTCGATTCGAATTGAAATATGTATTTAAAAAATCAACAATTCAAATTGTAATTCAGCTCTAATGAATTCAAACTTGATCTAATTTTGTTAAAGGGGAATAGCAGAAATTCAAATTCAATGCTATTCAACTCTAATGAATCCTAAACTTGATCTAATATGTTAGAGGAACAAGAAATATCATATTGAGTTATTGCGAGACAAGGTATAGACTTCCAAGAAATTGACAGTACAAATTTTTAATTATAGTTGATTTTTTGTCGTGCATATGAAGCCATTGAACCTTAACCTACACAAAAGGATAAACCCTTTCAGTAAATCCTATCTTTCTCACCCCATAAGCAAAATTCGACCTAAATTTTTGAATTCAGGTTTTCCAAACATATGCTAAATAGCATTTTACGAAAAATAGAATTCCGAGTATAAATCAAATAGCCCATGGAATTGAAAATCAGTTTGCGATTTTCCTCTATAACTTTTTCTGTCAATCATTATATTTTTCTCTACATTTTTGGTCAACATTCCTATGTTTAAAGTCCACAATTCATATAACAGGAATAATCAATATCCTATATATCTACGTGAACTTAACAATAATTTATATAATGGAATGTGCTTGAAGCATGCATGATTCAAAATTTTAGGTCAGATAATTATTTGCACCAGAATCTTTGAACAAAATGCCACTGCATAGAAATAGCCATGAAAAAGAAAGAATTAAGATAAAAAAATTGTTTTAGTATAAAAAAGTCATAATTTGAAAATAAAAAGTAATTAATTGCAAGTATCTATTGAAATTTAAACTCTAAACTTACTAAAAATCATCTTATAAAATAACTATCAGAACGCCCTAAATTCAAATTCCAAAATCATTGATGACTTGTCTGCGTGATTACTGGACATAGAATGGTCATGATTGCATTTCTAAGAAATTATGGCCCACAAAACAAAAAGTAATTGATGAATTTAACTGAAAACCATGTGCAGCCTGTTTCATCTTCAAAAAGAACAAAAAAAAACTTAGTCCATTTCATCATATTTTCAGAGTTATCCCTTGACGTTAAGCTATATTGACTTTCTCTTTAAGTTTCTGCTGAATATCGATCCCGTGACAAGGAAAAGAAAATGGGTGACTCATTGGATTGGAAGTAACGTGCTTCTGCTAATGATTGACAGTTCGATTGGTGAAAATGGTTGGTTTTAGGACGTTAAATTAGATTCTCTACTTCAGCATTTGGACTTTAAGCTTACTTAAAATGACCGGTTATTTTTAATTGTATAGACCCTGTAAATAATTTTTCTTTAATCTATATTATTTACTCATTATTAAATTATATTTTTTTCTATAATCACAAATATCTTCATCTGTTTTAATGCATAACACTGAGTTATCCTCAGGATTACTATGTTAGCATGTTTAAACAACTCAAATTTCATTTTTAACGAATATCAGGTTCAACATTACTCCAAATGGAGATCCAAGTGAGTTTTATAAAATGATTTTGGTGAAAAAAATGTGAATGAAGATCCCACTGAATTGAACTGTGGATCAATTCTGATTTTTTATTGATTCTTTTTCTACTAGATGTATGGATCCATGAATTTATGTGTTAATATCGATTTTGTTCATGGATTAATGAAAATGTGCAAAAGCTTTATTTGCTCTTGGCATTATTCGATAATTAACTAGGAAATATTAAATTTGAATATCATAATTCCGAAGAACGAGATTTATGATGAAATAATAGCTCCTAACACATAATTAATCTGAAATCATATATATGTATATACCAAAAGGGAAAAAAAAGGCCAAAGAAAAAGAAAACTTGAGTTTCACCCATTTAAGAATGGATTAACAATTCTGAATGGCCCTTCGTATCGGTGCAGAAGTCCTTTGTGCCTCCCTAGGTTCTTGAGTACCAAATGAAGCTTTGCTAGCTCCAAGTCCTCCACTTGATACTCAACGTCTCGCCTCTTCTGATCAGCCCACTTTTTTGACCACTTGGATGCCTTATGCAAGTACACCCTGGCTAGATCAGTTTGCTCCTGCCATGCCTTGGCGAACCTGTAGACAGCTGGAGTTGGCCCCTTGTAACCGGCAAAGATGGCACTAGGAGTGAGCGGTTGCTGATCGGTTACTATCTCGAAGGGACTTTGGCTTGTAGACTCACTCCGCTGAAGGTTGTATGAGAATTGGACCACATCCAATAGCTTCGGCTAGTCTCGCTATGAGGTGTTAACATAGTGCCTGAGGTACCGCTCCAAAAGTGCATTCACCTGCTCTGTCTATCCATCGGTTTTGGGGGTGTACGACTGTGGAGAACTTCAAGTCCGAACCCAACAGCTTGAAAAGTTTCGTCTAGATCTTGCCAGTAAACCTGCTATCTCGATCACTAACAATGGATCGAGGCAAGCCTCAATACTTAACGACATGCCTGAGGAACAACCGGACGGCCTCCTCTCCCGTGCACTCCTTGGTAGTATACTTGGAGATCCGGTTGACTACTACTATGATGCTATTGCACCCATCAACTTTAGGTAGCCCCAAGATGAAGTCCATGGACTGACAGTGTATAACTTTTATACATTGTCACTGCACAAAAGGTTGACGCCTTATTAATGAACAAACTAAAAAGAGACCAAACCCTTCTGAGCAAATTAAAAAAAAATATTTGTATTTATTTTTAAGGGCTTGGCCACCTTTCATTTTTTTGGTTTATAAAGAGTTACTTTTTTATGCATTGACAGTATATAGAGACTATATATTATTAGTGCATCATATATAAATTCTTTAAGAATTTTAGCATTTCTTAGGATGATGGAATTTCAACTTTCAAGTTTCAAACTTGCATCAACCTCGTGTAGGAATAGTTTGGATAGACGGTGAGATCGATTCCAGTAAGATTAAAAAAGAAAAAATGACCATTAAAGATATATGTTTTTTTATGAAATAATAATTGAAAAATTTTAAAACAAGGATAGAAAAATAATTTTAACTCCTAGAATTTTGTTTTTTTATGTTTGGAACTCACCACACCGGGGGAACTCACTTGCAATCTTTCCTCGTATACACCATATTAAATCAATATTTTAACCATTTTCTACAAAAATGTTCCATGAGAACAATATAGGGTAAAATTCAACACTAACTTTCTTCTAGGTTGCCTAATTGAAAATTATTTTTAACTATTGATTTAAGAAAAATTAACCTACGAATCCACTTCTTTTTGCTTACAAACATTGCACTAATGATCGGTCTTTCTCTTTATTAATTTACCGGCCACCAACGACCTTTATATTTAAACAAATTAAAGTGGTTCGATAAAAAAAAAATAAAAAAATAAAAAAAAGAGAATAAAATCTTAAAATCGAGTCCCGTATCTTCATATATATTTTTTTTAAATAAAGAGAATTAGGAATATGATTGCAAGCATATTATAAAAAGAATTAAGGTCAAATTCTTTTTATTTTATGGCCTTTCATTACCTAATACATTTTTATATATTAAAGGGAAATTTAACAAAACATGAAAAGATTTTTTAAACCCTTTATAGTTATAGGAGAGAGATCGAGAAATAGAAATTCAAATTGACTTGTAATTAAACGAATTTTCTTTTGACTGGCGGTATATAATTCATGAAGTTTGTCAAATTCTTGATAAAAAAGGATTAAACAACAAAATAAATTATGAATAGAGTATAATACTTAATGGTTGAATTAAAAAAATATAAATCGTATAAAAATATATGAAATTGTGTAAAACTAGTTAAATTTTGGATTATCATTGATGTTAGTGGATCTCTCCTCATATTCGATACACCATTTGTAAAGTTTTTAAAGTTTACAAACAGGGTTAAAACAGTAACATACTCCGTTTTTATTTTTTTTTAATTTTTTAATATTTCTTAAAAAAATGTGTATTACTATTTTAAATTTTTTTTTGTAAAATCTAAAAGCTTTATTGATAGTATAGTAGATAACAATTCTATATAAAATTTGTTTGTTTGGAAGTTTGAATCCAAATTTGGTTTTGACATGATAGAACTAATCTTTTTTTACCTTTTCTATGGATGAAATTGGTGGTGTAACATCCCAAATTCACTATAAAACATGTTACTTGCTTATAACTTATACTTATTACCGATTGGGCTGTCTGTGATGCTTAACAACTCTCGCTACTTGAATAAAGTTATGAATTATTAAATTAATTTACTTACAATTGTTTATACATTCCCTTCTATTTAAAGTAGTACTGTACCATTTTACTGAATATATAAAAGAATACAACATACCTTCGATAGTAAATCTTGGGAAGGTAATTCTCTTTGCCCTAACTCAACAATCTGTGGAGTGGAAAAATAAGGAGTGAGCGACAATGTGCTCAGTAAGGAAGGTGTATGCTGCTTTATAAAATAAAAGCTAAAATCTCAAAACCATGTAATTATCCTAACGATCAAACTCATTAGGAAACAACAAATATAATTAACATGAAACAGGATTCACCCAATTCTTTCATAAATCATTTAATTGAGACTAGGCAATAATTTATATCATGCAAAGAATACAAATCCTCCGCTTTTGGGGTGCACCCGTAGGCCATCGCCCCTCACGGCTATCTCATCTAGATGTATGGCCATAATCTGTAGGTGGTTCTCGGGTCCACTTGCCAAGTGACCTCGAGACCGCTGAAGACTTGGCAGGTCCATCAGCCTTGTGACGCCCTAGGGTGCACTCGTTGGTCTATTTGACCCGAGCCATCGCCCTAGCTGGGTCACGCAAAGTACATGAATGATAATGCATGAACTCATGGCCTAATGTCTCAAAATCAAGTTATCATATGTATCATTTTCATAAATGATTTGGTTTTCCAAAAGGTTTTATAACTATTAAAACAACCCTCAAATTCAACAATCTCTGTGAGAGAAAGGCACGTTTTGGAGCTGGTTCGCCCACGGCTAGTTCGCCCACGGCTAGTTCGCCCAGGGTCAGCTCGCCCATTGGCCAATTCGCCCAAAGGTCTACTCGCCCAAGAGTCTACTCGCCCAAGGGTCTATTCGCCCAAAAAGTTTCACATTTTCTATTTTTTCAAAAATATTAATTGAAAATTTATTTATTTATTTATTTAATTTCGTTGAGAAAAATTCATAAATCAGTTCGCCCACTGGTCAATTTGCCAAGGCGGCGAATTATTAGTCGCCCGCCTCATAGCTTTTCAAGACAAAGGTATGGCTAGCTGATAACAGTTTGCCCGCCTTACACTTAAAATAAGAGTCGCCCGCCCATACGACATAAAAAGTTCTGCCAACTTTTAAAACAAAGGCTCTCGCCAGGTTCTCATAAAGTAGAACTCGCCACTTGGCTAGCACGAGTTTAAACTTAGAACAAAACTAATCGCCCGCCCTCAGTAGCTCGTTCATCAAAACAACATATGGCGATTTGTAGCTCGCCCGAAACCAAAACAATTTATCAACCAATGCATGTCAGAAATAAAACAATTTCTAATATTTTCTTAACATTTTTACTCCACAGGACATGCATTTGGATCACATACTACTTCCTTACCTCGTCTGATACAGCTTTGCCTCTCGCCCGCCTTCCTCAATTCCCGTCTGCAAGTAAAATTTTAATTTCATTAATATTTTCTTTTCTTAGCAATTTATTTCTAAAACTATTTTCAACCACTTTGGCGAGGTAACAGCTCGCCATTCGCCTAACATAGCTCGCTATCCATTAGCGGCTCATTAATGGGAGTTCGCCCAACATGGAAGCTAAACTCGCCATGCTTATCAATTCAATCAGCCATTCGTGGCTTTTCTTTCATAAATGGCCTCGCCCGTGAATTGGATAATGCCTGGCCACCTCGCCCCCCTTGAACAACACTTTGGCGAGTTCTCAATTACGTATTCGCCTCATTGGCGATCATTTGTCCTCGCCCTTACTTCCACCTTCTGATTATCCCATAGCTATTGGCGAACATGTTCTCGCCTAGTCATGTATTGCAGTGTACTCGCCTCACTCTTCGGGCGAATACTCCTTGCTCGACTATTGTTTTTCTTATTCATTTCCATCTAATTTCTTTATATATTCAACAATATTCAACTACAACCAGGCTATATCTATGATTAAATATCAAGAGAACTATAAAAGCTATGAAACTCACCTTTACTGAGCTGCTCTTCCAACAACAGAATGCTTTCTTGCCTTTCTTAGCTTTACTTCTCTTGTTCCTTAGCTCTTCAACACTTTAGAAGGGTTTGGCTAACTAAAAGATGAAATTGTATGGCTCATTTATGAGAAAAACGGAGGAATGAAAGATGAATTCGCAGAGAAACAGAATGGGCGAGAATGATTCTGAGGGAAATGAAGTTTGCTTCCATCGATCTTTCCTCATGAACTCTCCTTATATAGCCCAATATAACCTGTTAGAAGCAACCACCTCTTTCCTTATCCTGTTATCTGTTATCATTGCACGTCTTTCATGCAATTAAAACCCAGAGAATTTGGTGACAAAAGGAACGGCAGTAAGCTTCCCGTTGCAGTCCGTTTCTTCCTTGCTTTTTGACAAATTTCACTTGCCATTTATTGCTTAATCCCCTTGTCAGGAGAGGCAATTGGCGAGAAGTACTTTGCCGCCCCTTTCCTTGACTTTTCTCTTTTCTTTTCTTCCCTTCTCCACGCCAACATCTCTTCCAGCCAACGTTGATTGGCTAACATCTCATCCTTTTCTTCATTTTGTCCTATATTCATTACTCTTCTCATTTAATGCTTTCATACTTTTCTTAAATGATTAAATCCCATCTACTCTTTATACACCATATGTACATTATAACATAAAATGAAAAGTGGAAATTCACATTCAGTTATTCTTTGATTTTACTAAAATAATTCATTTCCACTGTCAAAAAGGTACACATACGTTATACAGTATAATAAAATTCGGATTTTACATTTCTCCCCACCTTAAGAAATTTGGTCCTCCAAATTTAACTTGGACTTGTCACTGAAAGAGCTCTGGATATTTCTCACGCATAAGGCTCTCTAACTCCCAAGTATCCTCCTCCTCGTTATGATACTACCAGAGCACTTTAACCAAAGGAATCATCTTAGATCGCAACACCTTATCTTTCCTATCCAGGATCCGCACCGGTTTCTCAACGTAACTCATGTCCTCTCTGATCTCCAGTGGCTCATGTCGAATTACGTGAGAAGGATCGGGATTGTACTTTCTCAACATCGAGACATGGAATACGTTATGCACTCCTGATAACTCTGGTGGTAGTGCTAACCGATATGCCACATCTCCAACGCGATCTAAGATCTCATAAGGCCCAATGTATCGAGGACTCAACTTTCCTCTCTTCCCGAATCTCATTATACCCTTGGACGGTGAAACCTTTAAAAACACATAATCACCCGCTATAAACTCCAATGGTCGGCGTCTAATATCTGCATAACTCTTCTACCGACTCTGAGACGTTCTGAGCCTCTCACAGATCATCCGTACATCACGAGAAGCCTGCTCAACCAAATCGGGAGCTAACATTTTACGGTCTCCAACTTCTTCCCATGCTATAGGGGATCTACATCGTCTGCCATACAAGGCCTCATACGGTGCCATGCTGATACTCGTATGAAAACTATTATTATATGCAAATTCTGCCAGGGGTAAGTGATCGTCCCATGAGCCTCTAAAATCCAATGCACAGGCTCTCAACATATCCTCGAGCGTCTGTATCGTACGCTCAGACTGCCCATCAGTCTGTGGATGAAAAGCGGTGCTAAAACTCAGCTGGGATCCCATAGCCTCCTGAAATCTCTCCTAAAAATGAGAGGTGAAGCGAGAGTCCCTATCAGAGGTAATACTTACTGGAACACCATGTAACTTCACTATCTCCCTGACATACAACTCGGCCAAGGAACTAACTGAGTCTGTAGATCTCATGGCTAAGAAATGAGCAGACTTAGTCAATCTGTCGACTATCACCCAAATAGCATCATACCCCTTCCGGGTCCGTGGTAATCCCATAATAAAATCCATAGTAACATGCTCCCATTTTCACATAGGAATCGATAATGGTCGAAGCATACCCGCCGGCTTCTGATGCTCAATCTTAATCTGTTGGCATGTTAAACATCAAGCAACAAACTCAATGATGTCTTTCTTCATCTTAGGCCACCAATACACTTTCCGGAGATTCTGGTACATCTTAGTACTACCCGGATGTAACGTGTATCTAGAGGTATGGGCCTCTGATAAAATCAAGTCTCTAAGCTGTCGATCATCGGGAACACATATCCGATCTCTAAACCTCAGTATCCCGTCTGTGCCAATCTCAAAGTCTAACGTAACTCCCATCTGAATCTGACTGGCAATCCCGATACAATAATCATCCCTCCTCTGATTTTCCCTGATTCGATCCATCAAATCCGACTCTATACGGAAACTAGTCGTAAACCCATACTGGTCAGAGGAAACAACTGTCAGACTGAGGTTAGAGAATTGCTCTATCAACTCATGCTCCCTGATCATCATGTACGATACCATGCCAACATGCTTACGGCTCAGTGCATCAGCTACTACATTAGCTTTACCTGGGTGATACAGAATCTCACAATCATAGTCCTTTAATAGTTCCATCCATCGTCGCTGCCTCAAATTCAACTCTTTCTGTGAGAATATATACTTCAGACTCTTATGGTCTGTATATATCTGAAATTTCTCCACGTACAAGTAATGTCGCCATATCTTCAGTGCAAACACCACTGCGGCTAGCTCCAAGTCATGTGTCGGGTAATTCTTCTCATGATCCTTCAACTGTCGAGAACCATAAGCTATAACCCGACCATGCTGCATGAGCAGACACCCTAAACCTTGAGCGGATGCATCAGTATATACCATAAATCCACCTGATCCGCTAGGAAGGGCTAATACGGGAGCACTAGTCAATCTCCTCTTAAGCTCACCAAAACTACGCTCACACGCATCATTCCACTCAAACTTTACATCCTTACGTGTGAGTCGTGTCAATGGAGCAGCAAGTCTAGAAAATCCCTCCACAAACCTGCGATAATATCCGGCAAGACCTAAGAAACTCCTTATCTCGGTAACCGTGTTAGGCCTCTCCCACTGAACAATGGCCTCTATCTTAGACGGATCAACTGATACCCCGTCCCTCGACACTACATGCCCGAGAAATATTATATGGTCCAGCCAGAACTCGCATTTACTAAGCTTAGCATACAATTTCCGCTCTCTGAGGGTCTGTAGAACAATCTGCAAATGCTGCTCATGCTCCTCTGGAGTCTTAGAGTAAATCAGTATGTCATCAATAAATACTATGACAAACTTGTCCAAAAATGAATGAAATACCTCATTCATTAAACTCATAAAAGCTGCAGGGGCATTTGTCAACCCAAAAGGCATCACTAGAAACTCATAGTGGCCATAGCGAGTCCGAAATGCTGTCTTATGTACATCCGACTCCTTAATCTTTAACTGGTGATAGCCTGATCGAAGGTCTATCTTGGAAAACACCTGTGCACCCCTGAGCTGATCAAACAGATCATCAATCCGAGGTAGCGGATACTTATTCTTAACGGTAGCCCGATTCAACATCCGATAATCTATACATAATCGGAGACTACCATCCTTCTTCCGAACAAATAGTACTGGAGCTCCCCACGGTGACACACTGGGACGTATAAATCCCTTATCTAATAACTCTTGGAGCTGCTTCTTGAGCTCATCTAACTCTGTCAGTGCCATTCTATATGGGGGTCTAGAAATCGGCTCCGTACCGGGTACCAACTCGATCATGAACTCCGTCTCTCGATCCGGTGGTAACCCTGGTAAATCCTCTGGAAATACATCCGAGAAGTCCTTAACCACAGGAATCTCTTGGATCTTTGGATGTTTCCTCTCTACATCCTCCACACTAGCAATATATCCTTCATACACATTCATACACAATCACAGTTTCAGTACACATATCATTTCATAAATATATATACTTTTTATTAATTTACAATAATTTTACAATGTACTTTTCGGGATGAGAGAAGGTAATAAACTTAGTATTACAATCCAAACTAACATGGTTTGCAGCTAACCAATCCATACCTAAAATGATATCAAAATCATACATATCCAACAAAATTAGGTTAGCTGTCATAACCTTCTCGCCTATAGTCAATTTACAATTTCTATATATAATATCCGTCCTTTGGAATTCATTAAAAGGAGTTTTCACTTGTAGAATATATTCTAACAACTCCGGCTCTACTGGGGTCCTGTTAGCATATGCAGGCGATAAGAATGAATGGGTAGAACCCGGGTCAATTAAGGCAATTACGGGAATATCAAAAAGATAAATCTTACCTTTGATCACATCTATAGAGGCGTCGGCAGTCTCCTGATCTAATGCATACACCCGACCCTGAGTCACAACCTTCTTACCCTTCTCTGCGGCTGTCGCCCGCCTAGGCTGTGAGGGTGTCGCTTTCTCAGCTCACGTTGAGCTGCCGGGGCCGCTATCTGAGGTGCTGCAGGAGGTATAGTAGAAGCAGTCGACTCTCTAAGCATCGGGCAATTCTTTATAAAGTGCCCCGTCTGTCCACATCTAAAACATACCCCAGACATTACAGGACATGGGCGCGATCCATGCGACCTTCCACAATGTCTACATAAGGGCGCAACACTTCTCTGAGTAGTAGTGGGGCCACTAGCAGGAGTAGAAACTGCTGGTCTATCAAATTTGCCCTCAGAAATCTGTATGCCCGTAGATCTAGTCTTCTTAGACTGCTCTCTACCGGGTCTATCCTCCATGAACCTCTTAGTCTTTCCCTTTGCTTTACCTTTAGTTTTGCCACTGAAATCGAGCTGGAACTGCTCATAATCTCTCTCACATAGCTGAGCCCGTTGAACTATCTCATCATAAGTCTGTATAACAAATGGGGCTAGCTTTACTCTGATAGATGGCCTCAAACCAGCTCTAAACCTCGAGATCTTATACCGGGTGTTCTCACTAGCCTGTGAATCAAAACGGCTCAATGTAGTAAATTTGGCCTCATACTCATTCACTGACATACTACCCTGTACTAAACCCATGAATTCCTGCTGTAACTTTTCTTGAGCAGTGTCAGGAATATACTGTCTCCTAAAAGCTTCCACAAACATATCCCAGGACAGATCCTGATGCTGAGCAAATAATACCGTCTGGGTGGCCTTCCACCAATGTCTTGCATCATCTGCCAGCTGGAACACTGCTAGGCCTACTTTCTCTGTCTCTGAACATCTCATAATCTCGAGTAACCTATCGATCTCAATCACCCACTGCTCCGCCACCAATGGATCCCTAGTACCTTTAAACTTAGGTGGATCCAACTTCTTAAATGATTTTACCAATGCCACATTACAATAAGACTCCGCATTTCAAGGCTGCTGAATCAGTGGCTGTGGTGGAACTACTGGTGGCTGAGGAACTGGTGGTGGAATAGGTTCAGGCTCAGGCACAACTGGTGCCGGCTGTGGCGGTGCTGGTGCCTCTACTGGGGCTGCAGGAGCTGTAGCTCTCTCCCTCTCTGCCCTATCAGCGGCTCTATCCGCCTGATACATAGCCATAAAATCTGCTATTAACCTCTCCACCTGAGTTACACGATTATCAATGCTCTCTAGCTGTATAGGACGTGGAGGTCTTGGGGCAGGTTCCGGTGTCTGTGGTTCCGGAGTCTGTGCCGCCCTACCTCGGCCTATACCTCTCACTGAGCGCATCCTCCTCCTTCCATTCATATCTGTACCACAGAAATCATTTATCACTTATCATTAATACATCAATTATATATTCAGTTTATACAGTACTAAAGGGAATGTATACTATTTCACCATTTACTTTAAGCATCACTAGACGTCCGACCAACCCTGCTCTGATACCATTAAATCTGTAACATCCCAATTTCACTATAAAACATGTTACTTGCTTATAACTTATACTTATTACCGGTTGGGCTGTCTGTGATGCTTAACAACTCTCGCTACTTGAATAAAGTTATGAATTATTAAATTAATTTACTTACAATTGTTTATACATTCCCTTCTATTTAAAGTAGTACTGTACCATTTTACTGAATATATAAAAGAATACAACATACCTTCGATAGTAAATCTTGGGAAGGTAATTCTCTTTGCCCTAACTCAACAATCTGTGGAGTGGAAAAATAAGGAGTGAGCGACAATGTGCTCAGTAAGG
The DNA here is from genome assembly GCA_031772115.1 of Heritiera littoralis. Taxonomy (NCBI): domain Eukaryota; kingdom Viridiplantae; phylum Streptophyta; class Magnoliopsida; order Malvales; family Malvaceae; genus Heritiera; species Heritiera littoralis. The sequence continues at coordinate 10,472,741 of JAPDPK010000008.1, read as the reverse complement.
AAGATGTATGCTGCTTTATAAAATAAAAGCTAAAATCTCAAAACCATGTAATTATCCTAACGATCAAACTCATTAGGAAACAACAAATATAATTAACATGAAACAGGATTCACCCAATTCTTTCATAAATCATTTAATTGAGACTAGGCAATAATTTATATCATGCAAAGAATACAAATCCTCCGCTTTTGGGGTGCACCCGTAGGCCATCGCCCCTCACGGCTATCTCATCTAGATGTATGGCCATAATCTGTAGGTGGTTCTCGGGTCCACTTGCCAAGTGACCTCGAGACCGCTGAAGACTTGGCAGGTCCATCAGCCCTGTGACGCCCTAGGGTGCACTCGTTGGTCTATTTGACCCGAGCCATCGCCCTAGCTGGGTCACGCAAAGTACATGAATGATAATGCATGAACTCATGGCCTAATGTCTCAAAATCAAGTTATCATATGTATCATTTTCATAAATGATTTGGTTTTCCAAAAGGTTTTATAACTATTAAAACAACCCTCAAATTCAACAATCTCTGTGAGAGAAAGGCACGTTTTGGAGCTGGTTCGCCCACGGCTAGTTCGCCCAGGGTCAGCTCGCCCATTGGCCAATTCGCCCAAAGGTCTACTCGCCCAAGAGTCTACTCGCCCAAGGGTCTATTCGCCCAAAAAGTTTCACATTTTCTATTTTTTTCAAAAATATTAATTGAAAATTTATTTATTTATTTATTTAATTTTCGTTGAGAAAAATTCATAAATCAGTTCGCCCACTGGTCAATTTGCCAAGGCGGCGAATTATTAGTCGCCTGCCTCATAGCTTTTCAAGACAAAGGTATGGCTGGCTGATAACAGTTTGCCTGCCTTACACTTAAAACAAGAGTCGCCCGCCCATACGACATAAAAAGTTCTACCAACTTTTAAAACAAAGGCTCTCGCCAGGTTCTCATAAAGTAGAACTCGCCACTTGGCTAGCACGAGTTTAAACTTAGAACAAAACTAATCGCCCGCCCTCAGTAGCTCGTTCATCAAAACAACATATGGCAATTTGTAGCTCGCCCGAAACCAAAACAATTTATCAACCAATGCATGTCAGAAATAAAACAATTTCTAATATTTTCTTAACATTTTTACTCCACAGGACATGCATTTGGATCACATACTACTTCCTTACCTCGTCTGATACAGCTTTGCCTCTCGCCCGCCTTCCTCAATTCCCGTCTGCAAGTAAAATTTTAATTTCATTAATATTTTCTTTTCTTAGCAATTTATTTCTAAAACTATTTTCAACCACTTTGGCGAGGTAACAGCTCGCCATTCGCCTAACATAGCTCGCTATCCATTAGCGGCTCATTAATGGGAGTTCGCCCAACATGGAAGCTAAACTCGCCATGCTTATCAATTCAATCAGCCATTCGTGGCTTTTCTTTCATAAATGGCCTCGCCCGTGAATTGGATAATGCCTGGCCACCTGCCCCCCTTGAACAACACTTTGGCGAGTTCTCAATTACGTATTCGCCTCATTGGCGATCATTTGTCCTCGCCCTTACTTCCACCTTCTGATTATCCCATAGCTATTGGCGAACATGTTCTCGCCTAGTCATGTATTGCAGTGTACTCGCCTCACTCTTCGGGCGAATACTCCTTGCTCGACTATTGTTTTTCTTATTCATTTCCATCTAATTTCTTTATATATTCAACAATATTCAACTACAACCAGGCTATATCTATGATTAAATATCAAGAGAACTATAAAAGCTATGAAACTCACCTTTACTGAGCTGCTCTTCCAACAATAGAATGCTTTCTTGCCTTTCTTAGCTTTACTTCTCTTGTTTCTTAGCGGTGAGATCAAAAACTCAGATCAGGTAAGGTCAGATAATCAACCAATAGGTATTTCATATAAGGACTCACTTATGGGAAACCAGGAGGAGCTAGAATTCTCCATTCTTAGCCAACCAAATTTTCTTGATGAAGATTCAGATAACGAAGAGGATATCAGGGATGATATTCACACAATTCTTCTATCCAAAGAAGAAAAGAAAAGGATAAGGTCTCCATGGAAGAATGCGATAATCGTTAAAACCTTTGGCAAATCTGTTGGGTATAAATTTCTGTAACCAAAAGTTAAGGAATTATGGAAACCCAAAGGAAGCTTCGATTGCATCAATCGGGGGCACGACTTCTTTGTGTTTAGATTTTTCAATTTCGAAGATTTTCAGAGAGTGATTCATGGAGAGCCTTGGTTCATTAGCCCTTATTATCTAACAATAAGGCTGTGGGAACCGAGTTTTATCCCTGAAAAGAATCTAAAATGCAGCACCACTGTCGTTTGGGTCCGTCTTCCTAGTTTACCACTAGAATTTTTTGACCAAAAAATTCTTCTACGTATCGAAAACCAATTGGAAACCCTTCTCAAAGTCGATGCATGCACTGAGTTTAATTCAAGAGGAAGGTTTGCCCAATTCCATGTCCAAATCGATTTAGATAAACCTTGATTCCAAAAATCAGGATTGGAAATTTGATCCAAACAGTCCAATACGAAGGAGTCAATATTTGCTTCGTCTACGGAATGATCGAACACAGAAAAGAAGCCTGTAACTGGACTGAATCCAATCAAATGGAAACAAGTTCTATCAATGAGACAGCAAATCCCAATACATCAACCGAGGAAACAGGAAAGGAGACAGACGAGTTCGGACCTTGGATGGTTGTAAGCAGAAAGAGAAACACACAGAAGAAAGTTCAAAAATTGGGTAAAGAAGACTCGAAAGGGAGTTCGGATCAGAATCCGAAAGAGAAAGGAAAAGCCAAAGTAATGGACGATTTTGAAAAGTCCCATCAACAACGATCAGTGAGTACATGGAATAACTATCCAGAACAGAATTCAAAAATCAGCCACGTGAAGAGCAATTTCTTCTCAGATAGGAATGGACATCTCATTAAGTACAACAGTTGAGAAGATGGAACAGAACAGCCTTTAGTTCAAACAGAACTAAACCAGACGAATAATACTCTGAGTTTTCTTTTCACGAGTAAACAAATTGAAGAGAAGGGGGTAACAAAAACTAAACTGAAGAAAACCCAAAGAAAAGATATCAACCTTGTCTCTAAAAGCAACCATAGCGAAAATCCAAGAATGGAACAAGAAACTAGAGAATATGTACCTCGTGAGGGAAGGGAAATCAATAAGAGTAACACAAGCACTGGAGATTCTTCTCAAAGTCCGTCCACAGGAGGAAGGGTAGGGAGAAGCCGAATTGCAGAGGCATGGAACAACTTGGTGATCTCACTGCACGACCCATATCCCCTAAAGGAGTTCCTTCATCCAATGGAAGTAAAGGTGAAGGAGGAAATGAACCTTCCCCCATGGAAGGATGTTTCTTTAACGCAGATTCCCTTGGACACAATAAGGAGACTTTTGTTTCAAAGACAGAGCAACAAGGCCTTCTTCCTTCAATCACCGCTAATAATCAACCCAATTCGAATTCTCATTTGGCCAGCTCAGATGGATAAGGGAGATTGAGAGGACCACTCAATCTTGTGCATTCCACACCAGCACCATGCAGCAAGCATGTTGTGCAAGATGCCATCAGGGACATTTAAAGAATACCCTGAATTAGCAAACTGGTTGCTAAACCAACTTCTTGCTGACACCTTTCTAATGAGGATCTTATGTTGGAACTCTAAGGGAAAGGGAAACCCCAACTTCTGCCAAGCTTTTATAGATCTCTTACAAATCAATAACCTATGCATGGCGATTGTGGTGGAGACAAGGATATCAAGCGAAAAAGCTGAGCAAGTAAGCAGGTCACTCGGTTTTGATAATGTGTTTCGGGTGGATGCAAAAGGTTTCTCCAGTGGAATCTGGCTTTTATGGCACTTGCAGGAGGTTACAGTCAATATTTTGCAATGGAGCACGCAAGTAATTCACGCAACAGTTCATGTAATTGACTCAATTCCCTCCCACTCTGTTACTTCTAATGTGAATATCCGTAATAGTTGGATACTGTTAGCTATTTATGCCTGTCCCAAATTTGAGAAGAGGAGAATGTTATGTGAGGAACTTGAAATCTTTGCTTCCTCTCACAATCATCCTTGGATCATGATGGGGGATTTTAATGAAATGTTAAATGATTCGAAAAAGCTCGGTGGTAGACCCATTAAACTTACTAAAGCGAGAGCTTATCATGAATGTATGTCAAATTGCAGCATGATTGACATGGGCTACATAGGAAACAAATTCACCTGGACAAATAAAAGTCATAATGGAGCTCTTATCAGAGAAAGAATCGACAAGATGTGGACAAATAGTGAATGGAAAATGCACCACCCAAATGCGGTTGTGTATCACCTTACAAAAGTCCACTCCGATCACAATCCTTTACTCCTTGATTCGAACCCTTCCAACCCTAGATTTAATACTAGACCCTTTAGTTTTGAAACTATGTGGCTCTCTCATATGGATTTAAGGGACATTGTGAAAAACACATGGGAACAAACTAATGATATTTTGCTTAGGGCGATCCCAAAATTCAAAGAAGTTATCTTGCCTTGGAATAAGCATGTCTTTGGAAATATCATTTGGAAGAAGAAACGGATAAGAGCTCGCCTTGATGGTATACAACGAGCTCAAGAAAACTCTCAGGACCCTTGGCTCCAACAACTTGAGGATGAATTCACAAAAGACTATAAACATCTTCTTGATTTAGAGGAAGAGCTTTGGGCAATGAATGCTAGGGTGGATAGAATTATCGATGGAGACCGCAACACAAGATCTACCACTTAACAACCATTCAACATCGCAGAAATAACAAAATCTTGGCCCTCTAAGATTCGGTTGGCAATTGGATATATAATGTTGATGGCATTAAAACCTTGGTCAAAGATTACTTTGAGAAACTCTTTGAAACATCACATAATTCTGGTCTTAGGGAGACATCACTTAGTAGCAGAATTGGAAACAAACTTAGTGAAGAGGAAATTGAACAAATGAGCAAACAAATCACCATAGGAGAAGTTTATAAAGCACTTAAGGGGATGAAACCTTTCAAGGCCCCTTGTCCTGATGGCCTTCATCCAATTTTCTTTCAAAAGTGCTGGAATATTGTTGGAAAATCTATATTTTATTTCACAAAAGAGGTTTTCGAGAAAGGTTCAGTCTCGAAAATAGTCAATGAAAGCCTCATTTGTTTGATCCCCAAAGTTCAAAATCCAGAAAAGATCACCCAATTTCGACCAATTAGCCTCTGTAACACCATTTACAAGATCATTACAAAGGTCCTGGTGAATCAGATTCGACCTTTCCTTCCGCGATGGATAAAACCAGTTCAGTCGAGCTTTATTAGAGGCAGAAGACCACAAGACAATGTTATCATAGCACAAGAAATCATGCACACCTTCAGGAAAAAGAAGGGCAAACAAGGTTTCATGGTGGTTAAGATTGATCTCAAAAAGGCGTACGACAAACTTGAGTGGGATTTCATAAGAGAAGTATTGGTTTACTTTCAATTCCCTTCTAAGTGGATAAATCTTGTGATGTCTTGCATTTCCACTGTTAATTTTACAATTCTCATAAATGGGGAAAGAAGTTTAAAGATCATGCCTACAAGGGGCATAAGACAAGGAGATCCACTCTCCCTATATATCTTTATCCTTTATCTTAAATACTTGTCAAGAACGATTCTTGAAGAAAGCGAGAAAGGTGATTGGGTAGAAATCAGACTTTCGAGGGGTGGTCCCTCTCTTTCCCACCTTTTTTACGCTGATGATCTTCTTCTAATTGGAAAAGCCATGGAAAGGACAGCAAATTCTATCCAAAGAGTGCTTGGAGAATTCTGTAACAGATCCGGACAAGTGGTAAATCCTGGGAAATCGAGTATCCTCTTTTCCAATAATCTTGATAGTGAAAAGAAGGAATATATTAGCAATTTATTGGGTTTTCCATGGGTTGAAGAACTTGGGAAATATTTGGGTTTCCCAATAGGCGCACAAAGAAATAACAGGTTCATATTTATCCTTGACAAAGTCAAGGACAAACTTGCAAGTTGGAAGTCTAGGACTCTCTCATTTGCAGGAAGAACCACCCTTCTAAACTCAGTGGTTAACTCTATTCCTATGTATTATATGCAAGGAACTCCTATTCCAAATAAAAGAGGTGACGAAATCGATAAAGTTAGCAGGAACTTATGGGGCTCTTCGGATAATCAAAGAAAGATCCATCTCATCAATTGGAATGTTGTTACTTCACCCAAGGAGCAAGGAGGTCTCGGTTTAAAAGAAATGAGAAAATTTAATTCAGCCAATATGATTAAATTGGGTTGGAGATTGCTCAAAGAGGAGAAAAATATTTGGAATAAGGTTTTAAAGGCTAAATATATTAGGAATGGAACTCCTCTTAAGAATAACAGGTCAAATGTCTGGGTAGGAATTTGCAAAGGCTTTGTACTGTTAAAGAAAGGCTGTCATTGGATCATCAGATCAGGAGATAAAACATCTCTCCGGCATGATGACTGGACAGGATTAGGTTCTTTAGACTTTATTATTTACGGGCCTCGACTCCAACATGTTGACAACATGGTTATCAAGGATATTGTTTCAGAAAATAATACTTGGAATTTAGAACACCCAGATCTGCCAATTCCGAAGGATATACAAGAGGTCATCAAAGCTATTCCAATCCAAATGCAAGGTTACGGGGAAGATACTATTGTTTAGAGGTATTTCCAAACAGGGGAATTCAAGTTAGGCTCAGCCTATAAGATGTTAAAGGAACCAAAGTCAATAAAGGAGGGAAACTGGGAAATGATATGGAAACTTCCCATTCTCCTAAAGATCAAACATTTTCTCTGGTTGTGTAAGCATAACAAAATTTCAACAAGGGAAATATTATCCAAACGGGGCATATATATTCAAGAAATTTGCCCAAGATGCAATGAACATGCTGAGTCCCCTCTTCATTGCATTAAGGACTGTATTGAAGTCAAAGATCTTTGGGCTTTAACATAAATCCCTCCTAAGGCTATTCACTCTTTTTCCATGGAGATTTCCCAGTGGATTGATTTTAACTGTAGCCTCAAATCTTCCTCCAACCTTTCAAATATTCCACAGAACATCGTCTTTGCTTTCGCGATTTGGAATATTTGGTTGCATAGGAATCGGATTGTGTTCCAAAACGTGGATGAGAGCCTACGCAGATGGTGGGAAACGCTGCAAAGATCTGTTAAAGAATATTGGGCCCTCTCTGGTTCTCAAACAAAATTGAATAGCCCTACCATTTGTAACATCGGATGGCAACCTCCACCTACTTCCTTCATAAAGCTCAATTCTGATGGTGCCTCTCAAGGAAACCCAGGACCAGCGGGAGCTGGAGGGGTCATCCGGGACCAAAATGGAGTTGGATTTGTAGTTACTCACGTAATCTAGGCCACACCACAAGCATCTGTGCAGAATTGTGGGGGCTTAGAGATGGGATTAATATACTCATCCAAAGAGGTTTTATTAATGTGGAAATTGAAGTGGACTCCCAAGTTATAAAAAGGTTTGTTAACTTTAGAGTTTCCTCAACTCATATTTATTGGTCTCTTGTTAATGATTGCAGGTTGTTGATGAGAAGGATCCCCAACGTGAAGATTAGACATATATATAGAAAGGCCAATACTGTTGCAAATGCAATGGCAAAGAAGGGCGTCCTACTAAATTCTCCTTTTGTTTTTTCTAAGACCATCCTGAGTGTCTTAATGTTGTTATTCTAGCTGATAGAATGGGAATCAAATTCCCACGTAATGTTAGATGTATTGACTTTGACGTTTCTGTTAACATCCCACCTTTGACCTCTTAGGGATGGTGATGTAATCCTTTTTGTTTGTTATTTCTTCAAAGAAGTACCATTTTCTACCAAAAAAAAAGTATTTAAGAAAAACTTAATAATCCAAAAATTAATTTTTGATTATATGAAATATACGAAAAATTTATTCAGTGCTAAACAATCTCTAAATTAACTGTTTCTGTTATATTACTTGTTAATGACTACATTAAAAAAAATTATTATTGTAAATTAAAAAAGATTTTTCAACTTAAGGTCCAATCTTGTAAAAAGTTGAAAAAAAAAAGACGAAATATTTATAGGAATGTGACAATGATAGGATTTGAGAAATGATCATTTACAAATTTTCAAGCTAAATTTGAATTATTGAGTTAAAAATAACTTTTTATGATGCGGTACTTTTCAATTATACATAAGTGATTCAAATTTATCATTAATTTTTGAATTGATGTAATATTCTAATCGTACTTTTAATGTAGGAACAAATTTACCACCATAGTTCTAATTTTATAACAAAATTTTTCAGAATGTAATAGTTAGAAAATATTACATAAATATTAAGTTGGAAGTTGTTTTAAAATTTTAAAAATGTAATTTTACCATTATTCTAATAATTTTAGATCAAATTGATCACCAGACCTCTAATTTAGAATAAAATATGTGATGATTTGGCAATTATATTTAGAACAAAATGTCAATTTATGATCACTTTTTTCTTTTCATATCATCTTTATTGTTTTTAATTATAAAATAATGTCCAACGGAATACTCCATGAAATATATTCCATCCATTACTCCTGATCAAATTTATAAGGTTTTAATTTTAATAACTAAATATACTTTAAACTATTTGCACAAAATGGAACATTTGATTGTAAACAAATCAGTTTATAAATATTTATTTTACTGTAAATAAACCTTAAAATTTTCAAAATCATGCAATTAAATCCAAATCTGTTAAGTATTACTAACTTCCATTTGTATTGCACACATAGTATATCACATAGCAACTCACAAAACTATCCATGTCAACTGTCACATAGATGTCCAAATAACAATTAGTGCCATTTAACAGATTCAGATTTAATTACATTATTTTAAAAAATTGAAGATTTATTTATAATAAAATAAAAGTTTATGAATTAATTTACATATAATAAAATATTGAATGTTTATACTTATTTTATACGCAAAAATTGAAAATTCATTTGACTATTTGTAACGACCCGTTACCACATTTTTCACCTTAATTTTACACCATTTATCCGGTTGGGCTGTCTGTGATACTTCACTTGCACTTAATGTTAAACATATTTAATATAACATTGTTAATATAATACACATCCCCTATCTTATTTACAAAAATGTAGTACTGTATACATGCCTAAATACAGAAAATAAATGATCGTACCTAATATATTTTAGTCGGTCTGTCACATTGTCTATTATGTGCAGCCGTAATCCACAAATATTGGATCTCACCATCATCAAAACCTGAAATGTTAAAATTGGGGAGTGAGCAAACCACGGCTCAGTAAGAGAGTTATATGTCACACTTGATATTCAGTTATCTATATGCTGAAAATTTTTTTTTTCTTTAAAATCTTCCTAGCTGGCTCTAAGCTCACATGTAGGAAGGATGCTACAGTCGGCTAGGGATCCAGATAGAGTAAGGCAGGTATTTTAAAATACCTGACTTGTTCCGGAACCTAGAAGCAACTGTAGAGAGTATTAAATCCATTTTTCTCAAAATGATAAGACTTTTTTTTCCCACAGAGCAAACTACTTATTTCTTTTCACTTCAGTATCCTTTAAAACACGTGACAGTACAGTGATTTGTAAATATCCAATCATTAGATAAACACTTCTTTGATTATTTCTATCTTAGAAATAATTCTTATGTTATTCTTTTAGAATAAACATCTATTTCTCTTTTCAAATCAATAACCGTATCGTACAGTTCAATAGAACAGTATATTCAGTATTCAGTAAAACAGTATCTCGATACAGTTCAGTCAGTAACAATAAACAATAGCTACCAATTCAGTAAATAGTATATGGTAGCTTTCAGTTCAGTAAACAGTAAATGGTAGCTTTCAGTTTAGTAAAACAGTAATCAGTGGCTACCATTTCAGTGCATAATACAGTTCTGTAAACACAGTATTTTGGTACGATTTTTCATCAGTAAACAATAACCAGTGATCAGTACAGTAAACAGTACAGTAATTAGGATTTCGTAAATCCTTTCAGTAAACAGTAATTAGTGCGTGAGACCAGGCATCAAATAAATCATGCTATCATCGTTCCCCCTCCCCCTTGCGAGAACAGAATTTTCCGCTATTGGGGTGCACCCGTAGGCCATCGCCCCTCACGGCTATCTCTGCTAGATCTATGGCCATAATCTATAGGTGGTCCTCGGGTCCACTTGCCAAGTGACCTCGAGACCGCTGATGACTTGGCGGGTTCATCAGCCCTGTGACGCCCTAAGGTGCACCCGTTGGTCCATCGACCCGAGCCACCGCCCCAGGTGGGTCACGCAATTACATGAATAATAATGCATGAACTCAGGGCCTATAGTCTCAAAACAGTATAAACCGTACCATAGCCTTTATGGATTTTAAACATCGTAAATCAAATATCCATAAGGCTCACATGTAAACATAATCACCTTTATGAAATTTATAAAATAAATAATATTTTTTCAAATTATTTCATAAAAGTATATATCATGTTTTTCATACGATGAAGACAGTTTGCAAAATCATCACTGAAAGTATAGAAGGGCAAAACTGTCTTTTCTCCACCGCAAAACACGTATGCACGCTTTTCCGTGCTTTCACTTGAAAACATGGTTTTTCAATAATTTATGAAAAATAAAATATTTATTTTTTCAAATTCATAAATCACGTAACCATGTTTCTTTCTAAAAACACATGTAGAGACTTCTAGTCTCGAAATCATAGTTTTTCATCATTTCTTAACCTTTATGGAATTTATATAATTATTTATCTCACAATTAAAACCATAAAGGTTTTATATTAAATCAAGTGAATATTTAAGAATATTTATAAAAATATTCGCTTCGGCCTCTTTTTCATTTTCATCTCGTTTCACGTGAAATATCACCTACCGACGAATTTTCGGTGATTTCCTTTTCACCATACTCGAAAACATGAATATTTTAAAATAAAATATCACTATATTCATGTTTTATGAAATTTACTTGATTTCTTGATTTTCGTACCCGAAAATCATTTCACGTGAAATCAAATCATTTATTATGGTTTTCGGTGATTTTCGGTAAATTTCAGTAATTTTTCAATAATTTTTCGACAATATAACGGCTGCCAATTTGGCTAGCCTCCTACACGGAAAATACAGTTTATATTTCTCAACTAGTATTTCATCACAATTTGAAACCGATAAATCACCACAATTTTCAAAACTAATCCTTATAAATTGCATTTATAAATTAAATGCATAATTTAAAACATGTGACCGAATATCCTTACAGGCGGCACATGTCTCCCTTACCTGTTTCGGGTCGGCGACTGCCTCTCGAAGGTTGCGCCCGTGTTCACCTCGCCTGATTCCATCGGCTCGGTCATCGAGGGAATTTTCTGGAATTTAAATTCTAAAATTTAAAATTTTTCCACAATTATTTAAATAAATAAATTATTTAAATAATTTACTATTTTTCGAGATTTCTTACCGATTACCGTATTTCCCGGGATTTCCCGTAATTTCCGAATTCTCGGAAATTTTCCAAATTCCCGGAATTCCTTTTTCCTCTTTTTCTTTCTTGTTTTTTTTTCTTTTTCTTTTTCTTTCTTTTTCTTTTCTTTTCTTTTTTTCTTTTCTTTTTCCTTTTCTTTTCCTTTTATTTCCACCCTCCTCACCACCGGTTCTCATCCGGTGGCCGGTTCTCCGGCGGTTCGGTGGCTCAGCAGCTGGCCGACGTCGAGGCGAAGCTGCCGGTGGCCTTAGCTTGGCCTGGATCGGTGGCACGGTGGCGGATCTACTCGGTTTTGCCTCGGTCACTTCTCCTCCTCCACCGTTCCCAGCCTCTCCGATGGCCTCCATCCCTTTCCTCTTCTTCCGACGGTGCTTCGGCTGTGGTGGCGACGGCCGGTTTGGCCGGCAACGCCAGATCTGGTTTTCCTCTTTCTCTTTCGGTTTCGCAGGAATTTCCTTCTGTATTCTTTCCGATTTTCCTTCGCCGATCGTCCTCTTCCCTTCCTTTCTTCGCCGGCAACATCATCTCTCCCTTCCTCTCTCTTTCTTCCTCGCCGGCAGCGGTGGCCGGCTGCCACTCGGGAAGCAAAATCGGGATGCTTTCCGATTCCTTTCCTTCCGTTTTGTTTCTTTGTTTCTTTTTTATTTATTTATTTATCTTATATTATATTTATAACTATATTATAAATATAATATTAATATTATATTATATAGTATTCTACTATATAATATCATATAGATATATATTATATATCAACACATATATATTTAATATATATATCTACATACTTTTAACTTAAATTAGATTTATATATTTTGATATAAATGAAATAATACTATATATATCGTATTTACAATATATATATTTTCTTCCTCATTTTCTTATTTAATTTGGATTTCCATTTATCCAAATTAAATTTTCTTCTTTCATTATTTTCCATAATATCTCATCTTATTTTTCCGATTTAATTTTCCTTCACTCGGATTTCCACCATCCATTTCCTTTCTCAATTCTCGAGATTTTCACTAGTATCCCGTTCTCATAATTTTTATTTATTTATTTATTTCTAATATTTATTTTCTCCAATATTTATTTTCAAGAAATGAAAAATTTACGATTATCACACTATTATTTCAATTTATAATCAAAGATACAAGTACAATGATAAATTTATTCAAAAATTAAAAATATGAATAAAAACTGTATCAATTAAAAGATTGATGATAGATTTTCACTTTTTCCGAACTTTCTTAAATAGAGTATCCAAAAAGTCTGCTTCAATCATAGCTTGTTTCTTCGCAGTTGGTTTTCCAAGTTTTGGCCACCTAGGGTCAATAATAGAGACTATAAAATCTATTTTGCAGGTGTGAACTGGGGTAGTAAAAGCAGACTGATCTGGTTGTAGACTGCATTAATATTTTAAAAATGGTGTCTCTATTTGGATGTCTGCTTCGGACTTTGTCATTTTCCTAACTGCTGCTCATGTTAGTGACCCCAGGTTAATCTAGTTCTTTTTTTTTTTCACCAAACGTGTTTCTGCTCATGGTTTTGCTGATGCATTAACAAATGGACCATCAAGCATGCATTAAACAAGCAGTAATTAGATTTAGTACCCAATCAAAAAAAAAATAGATTTAGTACGAATCGAACATAAATTCCTTTTTTTTTACAACGTACAGCTGGCAAGTTTTGTCGTTTGTTTCATTTTTTTTCTTAAGTCGTTTGTTTCATTTAAAACATTAAATTTGTGATAAAATTTATGTTTACTTGTTAAAAATAAATTTCTATTTGTTTTGTCAAATTTTTGAAGACAAAAATTTTAGTGCAACAGTAAAAAAAAAATGGTGTTAATAAGTATTGAAATTTTATTGCTTTATAATAAGCCGATTACATCCCATTTCATTACAATTATTATGAATTAAATTAGAAATATCTTGTAATTTGAAACTCACAAGTTTAAATAAAAATAACTTAATGTAAAAAGCAGATTACATACATATGACTCATTTCAGATCTCACAATATAAAAAATATGTACATTAAATCTTAATCTGTTCCGTGTTATTTTCATGTTGATTTTGCATAGTGACAATGGGAGCTTTTGATGCGGAGAAAAAAGATTGCAGCTGCAGACTAGAAACTCAATCCTGGATTAATTTTGGAATTGATGTAATTTTCTATTATACATAAGTGATTCAAATTTATCATTAATTTTCGAATTGATGTAATATTCTAATCTTACTTTTAATGTAGGAACAAATTTACCACCATAGTTCTAATTTAATAAAAAGATTTTTCAGAATGTAATAGTTAGAAAATATTACATATATATTAAGTTGGAAGTTGTTCTAAAATTTTAAAAATGTAATTTTACCATTATTCTAATAATAATTTTAGATCAAATTGATCACCAGACCTCTAATTTAGAATAAAATATGTGATGATTTGGCAATTATATTTAGAACAAAATGTCAATTTATGATCACTTTTTTCTTGTCATATCTTTATTTTTTTAATTATAAAATAATTTCTGACGGAATATTCTATGAAATATACTCCATTTATTACTCTGGAGTCTTGATCAGATTTATAAGGTTTAACCTTAATAGCTGAATATATTTTTAACTACTTGCACAAAATTGGTACAAACTTTCAACATTTTATTGGAGACAAATCAATTTATAAACATTTATTTTATTGTAAATAAATCTTTAATCTTTCAAAATCATGTAATTAAATCTAAACTTGTTAAATGTTACTAACTTCTGTTTTTATTGCAAACGTGGTATATCACGTAGCAGCTCACAAAATTATCTATGTCAACTGTCACATAGATGTCTAAACAACAATTAATATCATTTAACATATTCAGATTTAATTATATGATTTTCAAAAATTAAAAATTTATTTATAATAAAATAAAAATTTATGAATTAATTTACATATAATAAAATATTAAACGTTCATACTTGTTTTGTGCACAAAGTTAAAGATTCATTTCACTATTATTTCAATTTATAATCAAAGTTAAAAGTACAATGATAAGTTTATTCAAAAATTAAAAATATGACTGTCAAACTGTATCAATTAAAAGATTAATGATAAATTTTCACTTTTTCCGAACGTCTTAAATAGAGTATCCAAAAAGCCCGCTTCAATCATGGCTGTTTCTGTGCATTTGGTTTTCGAAGCTTTAGCCACCCAGGTCAATAACAGAGATTATAAAATGTATTTTGCCAGTGAGAACTGGGGTAGTAAAGGCAGACTGATCTGGCTGTAGACTGCATTAATATTTTAAAAATGGTGTCGTTATTTAGATATCTGCTTTTGACTTTGTCATTTTGTTAATTGCTGCTAATGTCAGTGACCTCAGGTTATTCTAGTTCTTTTTTTTTAACCAACGTGTTTCTGCTCATGGTTTTGCTGATGCATTAACAAAGGGACCATCAAGCATGCATTAAACAAGCAGTAATTAGATTTAGTACGAATCGAACATAAATTTCTTTTTTATTACAACGTACAGCTGGCAAGTTTTGTCGTTTGTTTCATTTAAAACATGAAATTTGTGATAAAATTTATGTTTACTTGTTAAATATAGATTTGTGTTTGTTTTGTCAAATTTTTATAAGACAAAAATTTTAGTGCAACGGTAAAAATTGTTGGTGTTAGTAAATACTGAAATATTATTGTTCTATAATTAACCGATTACATCCAATTTCGTTTCAATTATTATGAATTAAACTAAAAATATCCTGTCATTTGAAACTCACAAATTTAAATAAAATAACTTAATGTAAAGAGTAAATTATGTACATATGATTCACTTCAAATCTCATACTATAAAAAATTTGTACATTATATTTTAATATATTCCGTGTCATTTTCATATTGTTTTTGCATAGTAACAATAGGAGCTTTTGATGCGGAGAAAAAAGAGTGCAGATGCACACTAGAAACTCAATCTTGAAAAATCTATTGTTAACCGAAAAGAAAGAACATAATTATTTGAATCTATTCTCAACACCCAACCAGCTTAATTTCCCTACTGCTTTGTAAACTTTTACCAGATGATATATAACGTGGTAAATCTAACGTCACATTCTAAATAATTTAATTAACAAATTTTTCGGTCATAATCTTTTTCTTTTTTACTACTAGACAAAACCTCGAGATTTTAACGATCTGAAGAAAAAAATCTGTACCAACCAATATGGTTCATTAATTTTTTCCAACTACCTATCAAAGTTGGACTTCAACGCCCCAGTGTCAGCTACCATTCTTCTCTTATCCTACAACAAAGAACCAACGAGGCGATGACTCTGCTTCAGTCCTTTCAAAAGAATCTTTCTTCTCCTATTAATACTAGTCGTTAAGTTCCTTCAAATTCAAGGCATGGTTTTCTTCAGGTTTCTGCAGACAAATAAAGTTCTTTGTAGTTCTTCTCTTTATTTGCCTCAAATCCTCCATGGCTGACTTGGATCGTTCTTCTGATGATACTTCTGTGGCAGCTGGTTTGTAACCCATTTTTAATTCATCGTTTAAATGCTTTATTAAATTGATTTTTTGCTCCATCTCTATGGCCTGCAGAGGAAACCAGCCAAGATTCCAAGCTTGAGTTCTCAGAAGATGAAGAAACCCTCATCACCAGAATGTTCAATTTGGTTGGACAGAGGTGGGCTTTCTGCTCTGTTCTGCTCTGTTTTTCAATTCCATTTTCTCTTTTCGATTTCAATCTTTCCGCAGCATGAAAATTACTTTGTTTGGGACTGAAAAGGGATCGAATTTCTGCAGGTGGTCATTGATAGCCGGGAGAATTCCCGGAAGAACAGCTGAGGAGATTGAGAAGTACTGGACTTCAAGATACTCCACAAGCGATTGCAAGACCACAAGTCATGAATTTGGGTTTCTTCAGTTCAGGGCATGAAAGTTTGGTTGCCAATGGGAATTGGCCAGTTTTGTTTTGCTTGAGTGCGAAAACTGCAGTAATGTATGTAATATGTCGTTTTCCTTCTACCCAAGTTTGGCAATTAAGCAAATGCCTGTGTTTTGTGCCATGGCTCATGGTTCATGGTTCATGGTTGCTATGCTATGGTAAGGCAATTCGGAGTTTGGGTTTTTCAATTTTCTCGACATTCAGTGTTATGATTTCTTGGGATAATGTAAATACACAAGTTTGTGCTTTGCTGGGTCTTAGGAAAAATTTCGTATTAATTGTTTAATCAAATTTGTCGTGCCTCGAGTTTTTCGAATCAAGCTAAACAGAATTCGAGTAATGAACAACAAAAATGACTTTAGAAGTTAAAGGCATGGGCTTGAAAATCTATGTATGGAGTATTTGACGCCAATATTTCCAGTCTGAAGAACACAGCAGTTAGCATGAGAGTTATTCTGGGAAAACTTGATTAATTTGGACAGTTTAATTGATCTTTTCTGGAGTATGTACTTTAATGCAAAAGTGGTACAGGCCGAAGTTAATCCTTTTCAATTCAAAATAGGAGAACAGCTCAAATTAAATAGGATGATTTATATTTGATGCATTTTTAATATATAAATTTATATATTAAATTCGCATCATAACATTTTGTTTTATAATATAATTCAATTACCATATATGAAATTTATACATTGATAATATATATTTTTAGGTTACAAGAAAATTATTAATTAATTGGGAATTGAGATATTTAAATTCAAACTCAAAATTTATAATATGTCATAATTCATTCTTAATCACTTAGTCAAAAGGTTATTCACTACATTGATAATATTTTAATAAACTCTAATTAGAAATATGCATTTAAACGTACATGAATTTAGAATAGAGAGAAAATTCTAAATTCAAAGTATGAGAAAAATTTCTCCAAGTTTTTAGAATGAGTTGTGACATTTCTATTTGTAAAAAAATATTAATCAAGAAGTGTAACTCTCCAATTGTATTGATTTATACAATTAATTTATCTATTCATTAAGTTTATATCCTTTGGAACCTAATAACTAAGTAATAAGTCTCATCGGCCATAATTTACAATAACACTTTTTTAAAAAAATTAAATACGTTTGAACCCAAATTAGTCATTAAAATTAAAGCTGTCAAAATTTGTATTAAGACATTCAAATGCCCCTTTATGTTTTTTGTTTTTACATATTTCAAAATTCAGTGTATTCTGTACTTGTTCTTTTTTTGTCAATATTTTTTTTTAATGTTTTGTCTTACTTAATCTCCTCTTAAGCTTTATTTTATGAATGTATACTTTTACAACCACTAAATAAATTCATAATTTTAATCTCCAAATTCTTACTAACATGTAGAGCTGATAATCGGTTTATACAATTTGTGTTTATATAGTGTAAAATAATTTTAAGTCTATCACACTTCTCGGATGCTGCAAGTTAGGTTCACACACCGGTGAAAGAGCCCAACTCCCAACGGTGACCCTTGTAGCCCAATGCCCATGACAGCACACTAGCTTTCTCAATTAGGAGTCGATTTCTCTATTATTTACTATGAGTATGAAGCAATCTAAGTTTAAGAGTTTTGGGCTCTGGGCCTATTCTACAATGTTTATGTTCTTTTCATTTTTGGATTATCAAAGTTTTTGGATTTCTTTTTACTAATTCTTTGGCTTTTTTAAAATATAAGTTTTTGTGAGAGTCAGGTCCAATGGTTAGTCGTATCTCGACACTTACAAGTGGTAAGGGGTTCGAGTCACGGCAGACGCGAAAGAAATCCGTGAGGGGCTAAGTGTCACGTCTGCGTGACGGAGGTCACCTCTAGAACCCAGAGCGGACAGTACGGATGAGTGAGGTGATAAATGACTCGTAAGGCACTTCGGGCCCTCACAGTTTTTTTTATCAGAAATGGTATTTTAATATTACTCACATATTTGATGAAACTTAAACTTGATATCTTTTTATTCAATAAAGATTTTAGGGTTTTTTTTTTTCACTAAGTCACGATCTCATTAGATTATTCAATAAAGTTTTTGGATTGTGAAAATTTGAAGACAGAGATTGAGGAATGTATAAGAAGCCTACTTCCTTGGCCCCAACAAATATCTTATAATCCTAGCCTATAATAAAGCTCATTCAAAAATTATATAAATTAAATTACTGCATTAAATGAGAAAAAATAAGTAATGGTTGCTTAATTTGCTTGTAATGTGACAAAGCGTTTTATTTTTCCTCGAGTTGCTCAACACCTTACGCACGCTCAGCAGCAATTAAGGACCACATGCAGTCAATGGGCAGAGCTGGTTCAGTTCCACCTTCGACGTCACAAATCGCAAGCAAAAGGAACTTCCATCTTTCACTCAACGTGGAGTATTTGCTTACCATTTGCCACACTTTCGAACCTTATCATTTTTCCAGAAACTCAGCTACCTCCGAAAAGAACCAATAGGGATAATTCACCCACATCTTTGCTTCTCCATGACGTGTTATATCAATCTTTCTACAAACCTTACTCAATTAATGAAGACTACGTGCTCTTTGAAATTTGTGAATTTGTGTCGAGTTTATCAATTTGGAATTTGGTGTCAAATATGTGTAAAAATGAAATAATTTGATTATAATCAGTATGAATACGTCAAATATAAAATAATTTTTTTATATTTTATCAAATAAATATATAAGTTTTATCAATATTTTAATTTGTATTTTTTTTGCTTTTTTTTTTTCATATTACATTATCATATCATACTTAAAATAACTAAATATGAGTGTCAGTATGCAAAGTTTTTCTTTCTTCTAAGAAAAGAATCCATGGAATATGACAAATTAAAATTGTTTTTCACGATGCATGTTACCAAAATAATGCAGATTTTTAGTTTTTTGTTTTTTTGAATCATGAGGGTAAGAATTCATAAAATTGATTGATAGTGATGGGATAGTCTTCCCTGCTCACAATTTTTTTTTAAATCCAAGCAAATAGCTTAATCAAAATACTCCAATTTTTTCTTTTAAATTAATTGATTAATAAAATTATAACACATAATTCACTAATATACTTTATACATTAACACTATCAATGCACCAAATCTATATCTTTTTAAAAAATTGTTTCCAATAAATCTAAAATTCAAATTTCAATGCTTACAATATTTTTTTATTATCTCTAGATTGTGATTTTCTTTGTATAAAAAAATTCGGAAAGAATCTAAGGTATTCAATCAGAAGAAAAATAGAGATGAGAATTTGGCCTTTGAATTGCGGGATTTATTTCTACTGCCAAATACAAAGTATAAGAGAAAAAAAAAACAAGTAGTTGGATAAAATTGCAGAGTTGTATGAGAAAGGGATAGATATTAAAATGGCAATGGAGAATTGGAGATGGAGACAGGCCTATCTTCATCGTCCTCGGGAATCCCAAACTTGCCAAAAATATTACTAACCGTTTATTGTCGTCAGCAATCCACCAAGAACGCTATCCCAAAATCGAAGGAGTATGTACGAAATTATTGCTTCTTTTTTTCTGGTTACACGAAATTATTGCTTTTCTACCTTGACTTGTAGCCGATTTAATATTCAAATTTCAACATTTACATTTGGTTTTTAATCTTCAGATTAAGACTGTTAAAAATTAATATAATCATGTCTGCATATATCATTTATTATCATTAAATTTTTGTTTTTCAGAATTCGAATCATTTAAACACGACTCATTTCTAAAGATGAATAAAGATAAAAAATCGTATGAAAGTGTAGTTGTATCAAATTTATCATAGTTTGACAATTGTTTCCAAATAAGAATTTTAAGTAGAAAATTCCGTTGTTCGGATTTCATACTTTCGATTTGGAGGTCCTATGTTTAAATCTTAGTAATAATGAGTGATGGTTTATGAGAAATTTAGTCCAAAAGCTCAATGAATTATTCCAAGAAGAAAGGGGAAATAAGTGTACTCGTTTCTTCAGCTGCATGAAAGCTCAAATATGCAAACTAAAAGTTTTTGCTCTAAAACAAGAGGACTGGAGTGGAGATTATAGATGACGGCGAGAAAACTTGCAATTTGCAAATATGAGGCGTATCTTTTTTTTTTTTCCATCGAGATGTATAAAAAGAGAGGAGAATCAAACACTGATTCTAATTCTTCCTAGAAAGGGTAATAATCATCAGACCAGCCTTGGTTGTTAATATGAGACCTATACTTGTGTAGTCTAATTCTGATTTTCCTTCATCAACACGGAAAACAGAAGAAACAATGTGGTGCATATGGCCTAGATCTTCATTAATTCTTCTTATGCAATTGTCCTTCCACCAGTAAATACAGCCATATATGGTATAAATTTAAGTTTCGTAAGCACAAAAAATATAAAAAGGACTCTTTGCCTATTGTCAAATTAATTTTAAGTTGGATGCTTTCGGCATAATTAATTGGTGAAGCAATCATACTTGCGACCAAAATTACAGCATGATAGTTTGGTAGTGCACATAAACTTCCAAAAGAATCTTATGGCTAAGTAAAGGAAACCCTGATAATTAACTCCAATGATCAAATTGTACAATCAAAATAGGGTTTGTTCCATTTTTTATTGATGTTGAGTACCATAAAAAGGAAAAGTGTAAAGATGAGAAGTAAAAAACATAGAGACATAAGTAATAGGAATGGAAATAGAAAACCAGAATGACATAAGGAGAAATGAAACAAGACAATGGCATTACTTACGTGCCTGTAAATGCAGCTTCCACGGGACAGTTTTCACCCACTTTCTGAAGATAACAACGCAAACAAAACTATGTATTTAAAAATTATTTGGACAAATATTAATGAGAACCACTGTAGAAATTTGTTGGTTTTTGTTTTTTTTTCTCTTTATCCTCAACTGCATCAGTTTTGCCATTTCCATGGGGAGGTGATAACTGATGCCCCTTTGTCTTATAAATTGAGAGACTTGGAAGGAGGGACACCATGAACTTCTCTTAGTTGTTTTTGCAAAGTTTGTATAAAGAAACCAAAGCTCTATCCATGGCTGCATCTTTTTCAGTTCCTTCAATGGTAAGCTTCATTTCCTAGCAGCCTTTGTCTCCTTTCTTTTCTTCTCTTTCCAGGAATGCTAACCTTATTTTTGCAAAACGAGGCTTGTGCCATTTTTCTTAAAGAAGTTCAGTTCTAGTTTTGCAGGACGCCCCTATTTCACATTTTAAGTGACTGCAGACCTCCTTAAGGTTCCAGGGGGTTATACTGTCATTTGACATACATCAATATTTACCATTTTGAATTCCTAAGGTGCCCTTGTCTATGGCATGTTGTCCATGCTGCTTTTTGCTCTGATTTTTCCCTTTTTTGGGGGGTGGGGGGAGTATGGTGGCTGTTTATATTTTTGATAATTGCAGGTTGGGGTTGAGAGCTGTTTGAGCTCGATTCCAAGTTTATAACATGTCACACTTCTTTTGTAATCACTCAGTCAGTCAAGAGGTTGTTGGCATGGTGGCGTGGTAGTCAAGTCTTACAGCATATCACAATTCTTCTTTATTCGATCAAGAAGTTGTTGGCATGATGATTGAGTAGTCTGAGGGAGGAAGGTTCCATTGCTTAATGTGAAAAATTTTGGTGTCAAACGCTTGTGAATTTGGTCCATGATTTTAAGCAATTAGTATTTGTTGGTTTTCATTCATTGTTTTGTGTTCATGCATCTATGTTTATACTATTGGATAATGGTTTCCAAAAACTAACAGGTCTTCAGCTTCCCAAAAAACAAACTAGAAAACCAACACAAGTTCTTCTCTTTTCCTTCACAGATGCTTTACATCAAGAATCAATCATGAAGTTTACAGGCAAATCTCCCTTGGATTATTCCCCCCAATTTTCATTTAGTTATATGGCACTGCAAGGCAGAAACCTTTGTAATGTAGTTGCAGCGGTTAGGATGGCTTGTAGAACCAAGAAAGCATCCTAACAAGAACAGTTTCAGTTTTGTTTTTTTCCTCAGGATTCGTTTGTTGCTAACTGTGAAATAAACCATTTTGGACTATCCTTTTATCTCTATTCTGTTTCACTCCTCTCCAATTCCTCCTTGTTTAATGTATTAATGGCATTGAAATGATTTAAACTCAATATATACTAATGCAAATCATATCCTTGGTCAGATAATGGAAGAAGAAGGGAGGTTTGAAGCCGAAGTGGCAGAGGTGCAAGCATGGTGGAACTCGGAGAGGTTCAAGCTAACCCGACGACCATACTCAGCTAGAGATGTTGTGGCATTACGAGGCAATCTCAAACAGAGCTATGGCTCAAACGAGATGGCAAAGAAGTTATGGAGAACTCTCAAGACACACCAAGCCAATGGCACTGCCTCAAGGACTTTTGGTGCACTTGATCCTGTGCAAGTAACCATGATGGCCAAGCATTTAGACTCCATTTATGTCTCTGGTTGGCAGTGCTCCTCAACTCACACCACCACCAACGAGCCTGGTCCGGACCTTGCTGACTATCCTTACGACACCGTCCCAAACAAAGTGGAACACCTTTTCTTTGCACAACAATACCATGACCGAAAGCAAAGAGAGGCTCGAATGAGCATGAGTCGCGAGGAGAGGGCTCGAACCCCTTACACCGATTACCTGAAGCCAATCATAGCAGATGGAGATACTGGCTTTGGTGGCACCACTGCAACTGTTAAGCTTTGCAAGCTCTTTGTGGAGCGTGGTGCCGCGGGTGTCCACATTGAGGACCAGTCCTCCGTGACCAAAAAATGTGGTCACATGGCTGGTAAAGTGCTTGTTGCTGTTAGTGAACACATTAACAGGCTTGTCGCTGCAAGGTTGCAGTTTGATGTTATGGGAGTGGAGACAGTCTTGGTGGCCAGGACTGATGCTGTCGCAGCTAATTTGATCCAAACCAATGTCGACGCCGGGGATCATCAGTTTATTCTTGGTGTGACAAATCCAGATCTTCGGGGAAAAAGTCTGGCCACCATGTTGGCAGAAGCCATGGCTGCAGGTAAAACTGGTGCTGAACTCCAAGCTATTGAAGACAACTGGCTAGCCATGGCACAACTTAAGACATTTTCGGATTGTGTTATGGATGCTATTAAGAAAATGAACGTCAGGGAGGATGAGAAGATGAGGAGAATGAATGAATGGATGAACCATTCTAGTTATGACAAGTGCCTTTCAAATGAACAAGCCAGAGAAATTGCTGAGACGCTGGGGCTCAAGAATCTTTTCTGGGACTGGGATTTGCCTAGAACCAGAGAAGGCTTCTATAGGTTTAAAGGGTCTGTAATGGCTGCAGTTGTTCGGGGCTGGGCTTTTGCCCCTCATGCTGACCTTATTTGGATGGAGACTTCGAGCCCAGACATGGTTGAGTGCACCAAGTTCGCTGAAGGGGTGAAATCAATGCACCCTGAAATCATGTTGGCTTACAATCTCTCGCCATCTTTCAATTGGGATGCCTCAGGAATGACTGACGAGCAGATGAAAGACTTCATTCCAAGAATAGCCAAGCTCGGTTTCTGTTGGCAGTTCATAACACTAGCTGGTTTCCATGCTGATGCACTGGTGACTGATACATTTGCAAGAGACTTTGCCAGGAGGGGAATGCTAGCATATGTGGAGAGGATCCAGAGGGAAGAGAGGAACAATGGGGTGGACACACTTGCTCACCAGAAATGGTCTGGTGCAAACTTCTATGACAGGTATCTCAAGACAGTCCAGGGAGGCATCTCATCCACTGCCGCCATGGGCAAAGGCAAGTCATCTAAAAAACCCTTCTCTTTATGGAATCCGAACCTTACCGCTTGTTACAACTTTTTTTTAATCACTCAATCAAGAAATTGTTGATAAAAAGAAAGAGTTTGATAATCGATTTTGGTTGTTTAAAATTTGTGCAGGGGTGACTGAGGAGCAATTCAAAGAAACATGGACGAGGCCACGAGCCATGAACATGGGAAGTGAAGGCAATATGGTGGTTGCTAAGGCTAGAATGTAAGAGAAAGAGAGCAATGGTGAAGGGAGAAAAGGGTTTGGTGTAGTTGAAGCATTACCCAATTCTTGTATTTTGGAATTGGGATGGAAATAATAAAATGTGGTAATAACATCATTGGAGAATGGATCATTCTGGCCGTTTTTTATTAGCTCTTTCATGCTTTGTTAAAGATGAAACTTGTTTCTGTTACAGTTATAATTGGTAATGAGAAAATGCATTTTTTTTTCTTTTTTAATGGTTTCATTTCTAAGCTAGATTACTGTTCTTCTGAAGATCATAGCACTGCTCCACAGTCACCAGAGGCCTATTGCGTTTGCAACTATCCCCAGGCAAAGCAGTAGAGTGATTAAAAAAGACGAACTTAAAATCAACAATAGGAGTATTATTTGGTTTGGGTTTTGGCCCAAAAAGAAAAGATCTTTTTTAAGATCAGACAAAGTCCAGTAACTTCCTGAAAGGCCCAAAACAATGGGGTCAAGATAATGCCTTGTTTGGATTTTTGCCTATTTGGATGAACCATAATTAAAAATAATTGCTGTGGAAGTATAATGCGACCGTCGTTCGAAGTGAAGATGAGGAATCGGAAAATTTGGAATCAAATCTCTTCCATATGGAAAGGTGCGGTCTTTTTTATTTTTATTTTTGCTTTTAATTGGGAACAAAATCAAAAGTTTTCATCTTCTAAACCTTTACATTCGTTTAATTAATGCTGAATTGCACAAACTCCAATTGCCTATTCGAACCCTACTGATTAATTTTAGTTGATTTGATTTTTTTTTTGGTAATATCAACTAGTTTTTAGACCGGTATGTTGGGCAATGCAATTTATTATCATTTTATATTCACATTATTATTACCCCTCTTTTATTGCAAATTTAGGTTTTTTTTTTCCATTGAAGGAAAATGAGGTACTTTGATTAACAGCCTCTCAATCCATTGTTACTTCGCTGTTCTAATTGATGAGTTTAAATTCTTTGTGGGGATTGTGGATTGTTGCTTGCTACCTATTTTGTAGAGTCGAGTTCGACAATAGATTATAGATGCTTGGTTTTGAAATAGTGTAGGAGAATATGGAGATGGATTATCTTTAAACTGGAAATTGAGCTTTAGATGTTGAACCCGCAAGTGATAGCTAGCTGCCTTGTCGGCAGAGGATGATTTAACATCTGCTTTATAGTGTACGAAAGTGTATGCGATTCAACAATGCCGCAGTTATATGATCTATTTCCTTCTTTTTCTTTTCTAATTATAAGTAATTCTTAGGCATAAAATAAATGCATTTATGTAGTTCTGATAGACAGAGGGTTAGATGAAGTCAGTGGATGCATTGTTAGAGATTCTATGTGCTGGTTTGTTCTGCCATCATTTTCCTAGCATTAGATAGGTAATGCACAATTCCGTAGCACGAGGCATCATTTTATTTTTGTACAAGCAGGCAACAATTTATCATAGACACACTCCAAGAAACCAAGTGCAAATAGCATTCATAATATGTCGTGCCACAAGGCAAGGCATTGTAAAAGCATGATATTGAGTGCTACTCGTATTTTGTTACTATTTTTGATGCTGCAAAATGGTATTCATTCCTTTGATAATGATTAAGTTATACAAATTCCAATCCGTGACTGTGAGGCAGTGTGAGTGTTTGAAAGAAAAAAAGACCCTACCTAGTCAATAGAAACTAGTTGTAATCATTCAAATTCATAGGGGGGAAAGCATTGTGTCTTTTACTAATATGCTTTATAGCATTTCATTAACCTCAACATCTGCTTCAGTTTCTTGTTTTATTTGAAAACATTTCAGTACTTACCTCAAGAGCATGCTGCCTGGTGAGAACCCAAAACTCAGATTTTGCTATTGTTGCCTGAAATCACTAATTAATGACTTTTCCCTTATTTTAAATTGTTTGGAACAAAAAAAAAAGACTTATTGTAGTGTGGATAACATTGGAAGGTCCTATTGTTGGAGTTTGTGGAATCTATTTCCAGCCCATATGACACTTACGTAGAGCTTCACTATACTATAAATATGTAATCTTTTTTCTTGTAAACCTTTTCAGAAAATTAATATGAAAAACATAATACTGTTGAGGATATTGGTAAATTGCTGAATCATGTAAATCTTGTCTTGTGTTTGTGTAATTATTCTTTTTCTCTTATTTATTTGCTAGATTTGTTATTAACAGCTATTTACTTAAACTAATAAAGTACTCGGGTGGTTCTAACAATGGCTTAGAAAAATACAGATAGAAATTTGAGGTAAATCACTTGTAATTTGTAACAAGTTAGTCCACCTTAGAGAACAAAATTCAGATAGAAATCGGAGGTAAATCACTTGTAATTTTGTAACAGTACATTATTTCTAAGTGGTTTTTGAAACACAATGCAGAAGGTAAAAGAAAGGAAGAGGAGAGAAAGTCAATCAGAACCTGTTATAGTTGCTGTTGGAATCACTTATGCAAATTGAAGGAGAGAGGACTAGAGTGATGGAATCTACTTTGATCTGTTCATTTCTTCCATGGTTTCAAAATTGAGAGCACAATGATGATTGCAATGACAAGGAGCAAGATTATGGAGATCATCATGCATTTTCTTGACTTTTTCTGCAAGCTCTTTGCAGTTCGGAGTGCATCTGTGCCTGATTGCACGTAGTCTACTGTGTTTGTAACCTGCCAGTCCAAAAAATTAACAATTTCAGACCCACTATGATGATAGTATGAGAAAACATATGAATATGATTTCACGCAAAACGTATTAATAGGCAAAAATATGTTTTACACTAACAAAAAAATTAAAACAATACGTGCTAGTATGTAAAATATGTTTTACATGACAAAAAATGTTAAAAAGTATTTTGTGTTTAGATGTGGTGACATGAATTTTGTGCTTAGATATGTTGACACGAATTTTAATACGGTTATTTGTCTTTTACATTATATACAAATACATGTGATACCTAATATGCACACAAAAATTCCCACTCCGAGGGATGTGAGAACCGGGCAAACCTGGCTTTCAATGTTATCTAAAATTTCTCCGTGTGCTTCAACAAGAACGGCCATGTCGAGGTAAATCTGACAAATAACGGTCCCATTAGAATAATTAAACTTGGGTAAACCATCGAACATGCAAGGGGCTTGTGCATATTTACCTGTTGCAAATCAAGAAGCTTTTTCTCAATCTCAATCACAGCATCATGCCTTTCTTGGATTTCCTCAACTGTATTTAGTATCTACAACCATATTCCGTCATCAAAATTGTAGTAACAAAGCGTATTACAAAAGAAAATAATCATATTCCCATGCGAACATTGGTCTGTCCGCTATTGATTCTTCGCATCATTGTATAATACAGTTCTTTTTTGATAATTGGGTGGAGCAGAATTGTTTGAATTTAAACTCAAGTTTTATAACATGCAACAATTTTTTTTTAATCATTCGGTGGAGAAGTTAATAGCTAAAACAATGATAACTCTTGTTTCTTCAAAGTGAATAGTCTAACACAAGAACACATTTCACAGATTAAAATAACATCCACATAAGTTAAAGCCAAAGTTTTAACATCAAGCTCAGGCTCACCTCTTCATCTGGTTTGGTCCCAGTAACTGTTCAAACAGCAACAAAATAAAAGCATAATAATAAGATGACTGATTCAGGAAAAAAAAATGTGTACATTACTGTTCTAGTTCTAGCAATCACCAAGCCCCATATTCTAACCTGTAACTACCCTTCTTTCCACGACCTCCCGATACTCATCCTGGATCTTTTGTCTGAGAGTCTGAAACAGAATATTAAATTAGATGACAAACTGTAACTAAAACTATGTCATCCATGATTGTGTAGATATACCTGAAACTCTATCATCAAATCCTTGAATTTTCTTGCCAAGGCACTGCAGAAAATAACCATAATGATAAAGATCAACTTGTTCTTTTGTCTAGACAAATGAAAAGGGCCTAAAACAAAGCATTTGCAACACACTTTGTAACATTCATCCTGGATCTGTCAATACTTGTTCCTTTCTCGCAGCCTGGTTTCTGCCGATTGGCTAAGTTCTGGGGATAAAGAGCGAAGATCAGCAAATAGGCTTCAAATGCATAGCTCTAAAGCCTGAAAATGAAGACATTGAAGAGAAAAATGAACAAAGAGTTACATCTTTGTTGATTGCCTCTAATCTTGCTTTGACATTTCGTGCCATTTTTCCAACCTCATCAATATCTTTCTCCATTCGCTTCTTGATCGCTTCAATAAATTACATTACATTTAGCCTATGCATTATTACCGTGCAATGCTCATATTCAATCTGCAATTATTAGTATTGGAAGGATAAATGTTTCTACCTTTCATAGCAGATGCCTTTGTAACAGACTTTGACTCCTCATTAGCATCCTGTAGAAAATTCAAGATAGATATACGTAAATTGTTATAATAAACACTAAATCAATCAGCTAAACATTACTCTCAAAGAGATTCACACAGTACATCAGACCTAAGAAGTTAGGAAAGGATGTCCTGAATTAGCAGAACAATTCCAGATATCAGATAATGAAGCTCAGCACATTGCAAAACAGGTCTGCTTGAACAATGTAACACAGATGACACCTAAATAAAAGTTGATGCATTTGAAACTAGATCAAACCTATAAATTCCCAACATATTGACTACAGAATCTTGCAAGCCAGACAGATTGTCGCGATTGGCTTTGAGCAAACTACGTCTACATTACAGAAGAAAATGATAGATCCAAAAACATCTCAGCACAACCTTCAATGTTAAATAGTCTTAGGTGAACATCACACATACCTTGAGTTTCCAAAGTAACCCAGACAGCTTCTCCACCTGTTTCTCAACCTCTTGTATCTATATTGCAAACAATAAGAGCATGAAACAACTAGATGAATTTCACTTAAAATAAAGGTAAAAAGGTGCAACAATAAGCAAAGACAATCTAAGTAAAGGAGTTTCAAAATTTTGCTATATTGGCAGATTTCTATCTATTCATCAATTAGACTCATTGAAGAAATATCTGAAATTTCGGTAAATTTATGGATAATAATTTTCGAGCTTTACACATAAGGTTGCAAATACTCAATTAGCCATCACAATCAACTAAGATAAACCTGCTTTGTTTTGCTTCTGGAAGCATATGGCAGACCTGCTTATTAAAAGCTTCCATTCCCATGTCGATGCTACTTCCAGGAATATGTCTTCCCATTTCGATATCACCATGGCCTTTGGCATCACCAACAAATAAGTCCTGATCGAGAACTTAATAAAATCATCAAGTCCTAAAACAAAGCCTAATGAAGCTATCACAATTACGTTGTCAAAGTGAAAAAGAATTGGCAGAAGTCAGAACAAAGCAAACTAAACTAAGATATCACCCGAACCTAATTCAGTCCATGTGAAAATTTGAACTTTTTTTAATTTTAGTCGAAAGATCATTCAAAGCCTAAGCATGGTACAGATATTGCTCATAACTGTGGAACTTAGAATCAACCAAAAAAAAAACATTTTGAAGTAAATTCTCAGTAACCAAACAAAGAGAAAGGTGAAAATCATTAAAAAGGATTAAACTTGGTCTGGTTCTAGATCACTAAATTGAAAAAAAAATGAACATAGTTCAAAAAAGATTTTGAAACTTTCATATTCAAAATAGAAATAACAAAACCAGTATAGTCCTCAAAATTAGGACACACTAAACCAGCTCCAAATAAACCCAGAAGCCCAAAAATAATATCTAATTCAGCATTAACTTCCAAAGAGAAAAGAGAAAAACTGAATTCATCAAGCAAAAGAAATAGAACCCAAGAATTTCATGATCTTAATTTAACTAACAAAGCAAACTACTAGTAATGATAATAAGCAAAGCGATTGATAATCACCGTGAGCAAGTCATTCATGTTGACGAAGCAAAGAGATAGTTTGATCACTAGAAACGTCAGAATTCAGAGGAAGAACAAGGCAAGCAAAAGAATTTTTTCGTTATGAAAGAGATGTACAAATTTTTTTTTTTGTATATGTTGACAAAAATTCTTGGACTTTCTTTCAGCCGGCTCTTATATATGACACATTTTTGTTTAAGAATCTCAACGTTAAATACAACAGTTACAATATTTTCTTTGTACGGCCAAGCATATCTGTAATAAATTACGACATAACGATGTTCCATTTGGTTATCTTTGCTTTCTTTTTATTGCCTGTTCATCGGGCTGTCCGCTTGGCTCATTTAGGAAATTTCCGTTGTTTTTTTTTAATGGAACAAAACCATTTTTTTATTGATAAAAGATTTTTAAGTTCAGTATTTTTTGGATTGATATTCAGCTTCTTTTCATAGTTTTGAGGGAAACAATGATTTCTGAGAATTCAGATAACGTATACCATACTCACTCAGCTTTTGAAAATCATCAAAGAAGAGCGACATTCTTTTAATTGGTGCCATCAACAATGCGGATTTTTTCTTATAGGCTACGCATGGTTTCTGTTCTGTCAACTGGAAATAATGTGGATTGGAGACTAAAGAAAGAATTTGCGTTTCAACTGGAATTTCAGGGAACTGCTCTACCTTCCATTTGAGCGCTAACAGAGGTTCCTCGAAACCAACTTCCATGGCAAATTCACCTTCCTCCGGCAACAATGAAACCTCATTGTGCTACCCCCAGTTAAAGCAGTTGCAAACAAACTTTTCCTTGAGGCCAGATAACAAATTTTATAGAGTTTTCCCTTGTCTGATTGAAATTTGAAATGAGAAAATATGCAGATTGTTAGATGCATGAGAAATTAACAGTGCCAATTAATCATAATTGTTTTGCAATTTTTGCCTTTTAATAACTGCAATCCTCATTAGATTTTATCATTCTGCCATTTTCAGTTACCGGTGATCGGCTATAAATTAAATAAGATGAGAATCGTTTCCTATCAAACAATATTCCACTTCCTGTCTCTCATTCTCAGTCTGCCAAGGGAGGACGGCCATGCAGAACGTTCAATGGCTTGTTTTTTGCCGATATATATATATATATATATATATATATATCGTGCAAGTCAATTGCTTCTCAACTGTACTCTTTAGAAATAACGGCTAATTCGTTAGGAGTATTTTCCAAAGTTGTAATAGTCACGGTATATTGTTCCATTTCATCATTATTTTTATCTAGTCATGTTACATTCTATGCATGCATTACGTATTAAAGAATAAGGCCACTAATGACCCACAAAGGCTATGTCACAAGCTGGCCCAAATGCCACCAGCTAAAACCCACGTCGGGCCTGATTTCTCACTTGCCATTCCCACATACAATATCACTTGAGAGGTAAAGTCTAATAAAACCATCCCTCCTTGATGACAGTTGCGCAAGCAAGTCACATGGTAACACTACTTAAAGCTCGTAAAAAGAGACGTCCATGGATCACGCCATGCAAATGATGTATGAAAGGGCTAGAGCCTTGAGGGGAGAGAAACATTGAATCTACCTTTCATCCATCCTTCGCGACCTGTATCGATTATCATCTTCCTCCTTAGGGCATTATCCCTCTCTCCCCACCTTTTCTTTTATACCTTTCCTTATTATACTTATCCTTTCTTGAGTCTCCTGCTAACTTGAGTGTGAAAACACATATTGGAAGCATAATTCTAATGTCCTTTCTCACAATTTTTATCTTATAGATCTAAGCAAATAAGCGAGCATTTAAAACTTTAAGAAATCTCTACACCTATTATTGAGGACATCGACAAGACCAATAAAAAAAATTGAGGAACCAATGCGGTTGAGGGAAGGCCCTTTTAATTTATTGCGTTGTTTCGTGCTTCCAATCGATATAGTTAATTACATAAAATTATTTTGAGCACGTAAGTCAATTTGAGAATTCATGTATTCTCTATTCACACAAACATACAGACCTTCATGCATGCACATATGAGTAAAAATATGTACTTTTTTCGATACAAGATATACATTTATGTTTTTTATATGTATCTCAGTATATTTGTTACATGTATATATATTGGTGTTAAATAAATTGCAACATCAATCATCCATATCCATGATATATCTATATACATCAATACATATATATTTGCTGAAATATTGAAATGGTCTCTTACTACATATGGTGATGAAGTTTCCTAGCTGTTAGGTGGCTGCTAGGCCAAGGCTGCCAGCAGGCCGTCCTCATTGGAAGTACATAGTGTCTTTTCCCATGGAAATGCATGAAACTTGATCAAAAAACCAAGAACAGTCTAAAAGCAGCTGGGATTCTTCTATTATAATCAGACTGCGACGAGCTCTTAACAGCTAGGTGTTTAATTGACTAATTAAATTGTATACCTACCAAAATTTTCTTGGTCTGGTTGTTGGGGATGGAATCTGTGCAGCATGCTTGTGAGCAGTTAACTCATCAGCCATTTGAGATGGATTATAAGGGAAGCTGGTTTGGTCAATAATAGGAAAAATTTGTTAGGAAGAGTAATCCTTTGACACACCGTAGAATTAATTCAAACAATGAAAAGAACAAATGAGAAAAAAAAAACACAAATTTTATGTGATTCAAAGAAAATCTTTCTACGTCCAATTGCATTGAGTTTTTATCATGCTTTGAGTATAGCACTATGTAAAAGATGACTAACAATCTTTTTAAATATAAAAATTAGGGTAACATACTTTTAAAATACAATTGTAAGAATACTCCTTTTTTATTAATATCCACCGTTAACAGAATTTTGGAGCTTGGCCTCTGCAAGTATCTAAAGGATGTACATGAAATTGCTTAATTCCTTGTCATTTACTTTGTTTTTTAACAAGAGAAACCATAACTTGAAAACGAAGAGAAGGAGTTGAAGGTGTTAGTATATCTCCTCATTTATGGAAATAAATATTTGGTTGACCAATTCCGGATATGGTCCATAATTTCACGGTGAATCTCAACTCAATATTTGGCTATTAAAACACGATTTTATGATGGTTAAAACGTGATTTTATTGCCATAATTAGCACGCTCTCATTACTATTTAAGGAGGGCTCCTTCCGGTCCCCAAGTACGTTAACCTAAAAAAAACATACAAACACCATCTAGTGAGGTTTTGAGTGCTTGGAAGATTTGGAAGGTCTGTGATCGACACAGAATAGACTGTCAGATTCGGCAATTGCTTCAACAGCAGAGTTACAGAGTGCAATGGCTGGAGGTTAGATCCTGTCGCTTCCGCATTTTATTTGTTTAACATGTTTCATATTGTGTAGAAGCATGTTAGGCTTGTTTGATGTACTTACATTTGGCATCAGAGCCGTAGTTTAACCTCTGTCTTGCTAGAGATCTGTAGAAAAAAAGTCATAAAAACCCATATTTTGAAACTTTAAGTCTCGGATTTCATAAAACTCATTCTGTTTTCCTGTGATTTTGGTTCAAATACTTTAGATCTATTGTTGTAAAGCTCTAGGGATGAAAAATACATGAAAAACGAGACTGTTTGAAGGGTTTTGTGCCGGGTCGGGTCAAAAGACCCAAAATTCTGCAAAACACCCATTCGGGTGAAGAAGAAGCCTCACGCGCCCGACAAGGGAAGAAAATGCGGGCGCGTGAGTCTCACGCGCCCGACAGGAGAGGAAATGCGGGCGCGTGAGTCTCACGCGCCCGATAGAGATAATGCGGGCGCGTGAGTCTCACGCGCCCGCCTGTTGTACAGTGCAGTGACACTGTGCAAAAAAAAAAAAAAAAAACCTTTGGGCTTCGGGTTTTGGGCCACTGTTTGGGTCCTTATTTGGTTAGTTTTGGGCCATTTATTTTGGGCTCTTTTGGTTGATTATTTGGGCCATATGGATTAAATAAAAGGGTCATTTGGTTTATTTTAGACATTAAGGATTTATTTAATTTAAGTAAATTTAAATTATTTAATTTAGGCCAAATAATTATATTTTTTGATAGTTTTATATCAGATTTTCAATTCTGTAATTTTCATAATTTTATGAATAATTAGATTATTTTCACAAAATTAATATAATTATGAAAACTTCTCATTATTTGGATTTTATGAGGATTTTTCATAAATTTGGAATTTTTATTAATGCTATAATTTTAAATTGAATAATTTTGTGAAAATTATCATAAAATTATGATTAAATTATGAAAATTTGATTTTGAATGTGCATATGTGCTTATTTTGAATATGTATAATTTTGTTATTTTTTATACTAAAAGCACATGTAGCTAAGTTATTCATATTATTTGGAATTAAAATTGCCTTGTGTTAATTGCAATTTTTAAAATATGAATAAACTTAGAATTTTACCAATATGTCTAAGTGATTTATAGTTTATTTAATTAGGGCTTAGCCACAGCAACCTTAATTAAGTAAAATTATTTTGTAAAATCACATAATGATATTAGACATAAATTGTGATTAGTTATAAGGTTATAGTAAATTTTATCCCACAGGAATTTTTATTATAATTTTATAACTAATTAGGATAAAATATCAAATTAGTTTCTTAATTTACCCACAGGAATTAGGAAATGATATAATTTGATAGTTTTATCATTATGAAATGAATCTATTAGAATTAGAACTTTAGCCCACAGGCAAGTTTTATGTCTGAGATTCATTAATAAAATATGTTTACATTGGTAGACATAATTAAGTTTGCCTCAAAATTCTAGATACATAAGCATGTGTTTTTCTTTAAGCAATGTTTCCTCGAACTAATATTTACCTAGAAGTTCCCAAACTAGATTGAGAGAACTATAAGGTTTGGAAGGAGAGAGTTCTCCTCCAATTAGGGTGCATGGATATAGACTATGCTATAAGGAAAGACGAACCCGTATTGACTGAGACCAGCACTCCTGCTCAAGTAGCTTTACATGAACGTTGGGAGCGATCCAATCGCCTTAGTGTCATGTATATTAAGACAAAGATATCTGCTGGGATACGTGGTTCAGTCGAACAGCATACCAACGTTAGGACCTTACTGAAGGCCATAGATGATCAATTTGTCACTTCAGACAAAGCGTTGGCCAGCACCCTGATAATGAAGTTCTCATCGATGAGGCTCACCAGTGTCAAAGGAGTGCGTGAGCACATAATGACCATGAGAGATATAGCGGCCCAACTCAAGAAGCTAGAGGTGGAGATGTCTGAGTCTTTTCTTGTGCACTACATATTGAACACTCTACCAAAGCAGTACGGACCATTCAAGATATCCTATAACACACATAAGGATAAGTGGACCATCAATGAATTGATGACCATGTGTGTTCAAGAGGAGGGAAGACTGCTTATGGAATCGGGTGAGAGTGCATTTTTTGCAAGCCAAGGAAAGACCAAGGATCGAGCCAAGAACAAGGGAAAAGGTAAAATCCCTGCCCAAGCTGATATTAAGAAAGAGTCCAAGTGTTTCTTCTGTAAAAAGAAGGGACACATGAAGAAGGACTGTGCCAAGCTTCAGCAGTAGCTCGTTAAGAAAGGTAATCCACTCTCATATGTTTGTTTTGAATCAAATATGGTTGAGGTTAATCATAACACATGGTGGATTGATTCTGGATCTACAATTCACATTTCGACTTCCTTACAGGGTATGACAAACCTAAGGAAGCCAGTGGGAAATGAGGAGAGCATCTATTCAGGAAACAAGATGCGCTCGCGTGTTGAAGGCGTTGGAACATGCACTTTAGTTCTTAGGAGTGGTTTTGTTTTGCAATTGGAAAAGACCTTTTATATTCCTAGTTTTTCGAGAAATTTAATCTCTGTTTCTAGGCTGGTACCTTATGGATATTCCTTTCAATTTTCAAATAAATCAGTATTGATATATTTTAAGTGTGATATTGTTGGGAATGGTACCTTATGTGATGGTCTTTTCTCTATTGATTTGCAAAATGACACTGCTCATAACGCCTTGCATGTTCAAACTGGTACTAAAAGATGTGTTATGAATGAGGACTCCTCTACGTTATGGCACCGGAGATTAGGTCATATCTCCATAAATAGAATTAAGAGATTGGTAAATGACGGAATACTTAGTACTCTCGATTTTACTGATTTCGACACTTGTGTGGATTGCATTAAGGGTAAGCAAACCAACAAGTCTAAGAAAGGTGCCAATAGGAGTTCAACCATATTAGAGATCATACATTCTGACATATGTTGTCCAGACATTGATGCATATGGTCAGAAATACTTCATCACCTTTATTGATGATTACTCGAGGTTTATGTATCTCTACATGCTTCATAACAAGAGCGAAGCATTAGATGCCTTTAAAATCTTTAAGGCTGAAGTAGAGAAACAATGTGGAAAACCCATAAAGATAGTAAGAACTGATAGAGGTGGGGAGTATTACGGTAGATACACTGAAGATGGACAAGCACCTGGACCATTTGCGAAGTTCCTTCAAGAAAATGGGATTGTTGCCCAATATACCATGCCTGGTTCACCGGATCAGAATGGTGTTGCAGAAAGAAGGAACCGAACTTTGATGGAAATGGTGCGTAGTATGCTTAGCAACTCGAAGTTGCCTAAGTCCTTGTGGATTGAAGCTCTTAAAACGGCAGCGTATATATTGAACCGGGTTCCAACCAAGGCTGTTCCAAAGACGCCTTTTGAATTATTCAAAGGTTGGAAACCGAGTTTGCGTCATATGCGCGTTTGGGGATGCCCTTCTGAGATAAGAGTTTACAACCCACAGGAAAAGAAACTGGATCCTAGGACCATAAGTGGGTATTTCATTGGATATGCCGAACGGTCCAAAGGCTACAGATTCTATTGTCCATCTCATAGCACTAGATTTGTGGAATCAAGGAACGCCAAGTTTCTTGAAAATGACTTAGTTAGTGGGAGCGATCAATCTCAAGACCTAGTTTCTGTGAGAGATCAACCCTCTACCTCGAGTCAAGGATTGGTTATCATGAACAATGTCCCTTCAGTACAACTGGACATTGAACAACCAATCGTTGAAGATCCACAAGTAGTTGATAACTTACCAGTAGACGAGGCTCCTCTGGATACACCAGAATTGAGTGAGCAACCAGTTGAACAACATGATCCTTCGGAGAATGTTGAACCAACATTAAGAAGGTCTACTAGGGAAAGGAAAACAGCTATTCCTAGCGATTATATTGTGTATCTACAAGAGTATGATTTCAATATTGGGCCCGTTAATGATCCAGAGACGTTTTCACAAGCCATGAACAGCAAAGAATCAAAACTTTGGTTCGATGCTATGAAGGATGAGATGGATTCGATGGCATCTAATGGAGTATGGGATCTTGTCGAGTTGCCTAATGGGGCCAGGGCTATTGGCTGTAAATGGGTCTTTAAGACCAAAACTGACTCATTAGGCAACATTGAACGTTATAAGGCAAGACTCGTAGCCAAAGGATTCACTCAAAAGGAGGGAATCGATTACAAGGAGACCTTCTCTCCTGTATCTAAGAAAGATTCTCTTCGCATCATAATGGCGCTTGTTGCACATTTTGACTTAGAGTTGCAACAAATGGATGTGAAAACGGCATTTCTCAATGGTGATCTAGAGGAAGAGGTTTACATGAAACAACCTGAAGGTTTTTCCTCTAGTAATGGTGAGCATTTGGTCTGTAAGCTCAAGAAATCCATATATGGGTTGAAACAAGCTTCCCGCCAATGGTATCTAAAATTCCATGAAGTCATCTCTTCATTTGGTTTCGTTGAGAACATCATGGATCAATGCATATACCAGAAGGTCAGTGGGAGCAAGATTTGTTTCCTTGTGCTATATGTGGATGATATTCTGCTTGCAACCAATGATAAGGGGATGCTACGTGAGGTGAAACAATTTCTTTCTGAGAACTTTGATATGAAGGATATGGGCGATGCATCTTATGTCATTGGCATTAAGATCCATAGAGACAGACATAGAGGTATATTAGGTCTGTCACAAGAAGCCTATATCAATAAAGTCTTGGAAAGATTCAGAATGAAAGATTGTTCACCAAGCCCAGCTCCCATTGTGAAGGGTGACAGGTTCAATTTGAGCCAGTGCCTGAAAAATGATCTTGAACGGGAACAGATGAAGAACATTCCATATGCCTCAGCTGTTGGAAGCATTATGTATGCACAATTCTGTACCAGGCCTGATATTGCTTTTGCTGTGGGAGTGTTGGGTAGATACCAAAGTGACCCGGGGATGGACCACTGGAGAGCTGCGAAGAAGGTGCTTAGATATTTTCAAGGCACTAATGATTACATGCTTATGTATAGACGGACTGATGAGTTGGAGGTGATTGGCTACTCAGACTCAGACTTTGCTGGCTGTGTTGATACCCGGAAATCAACATCCGGTTACATCTTCATGCTTGCCGGTGGAGCTGTTTCATGGAAGAGTGCTAAGCAGACACTGACTGCCACTTCCACTATGGAGGCCGAGTTCGTTTCCTGTTTTGAGGCTACCTCACATGGTGTATGGCTTAAGAGTTTCATTGGTGGGCTTAGAGTTGTTGACTCCATATCTAAGCCATTGAGGATATATTGTGACAATTCAGCTGCGGTATTCATGGCTAAGAACAATAAGAGTGGAAGTCGAAGTAAGCATATCGACATTAAGTACTTAGCCATTAGAGAACGTGTTAGAGATAAAAGAGTGGTCATTGAACACGTTAGCACTGAATTGATGTTAGCTGATCCTTTGACTAAGGGCATGCCACCGTTTAAATTTAAGGATCATGTAGAGAGAATGGGACTTGGTCCCACATTTTGATTGTAATTGAAACTCTTATTAATAATATGATGTTTCTCATTTTGATTTGTATACACTAAAGTTTTATTTGAGAAATATCCTTGTTGTTTGGACCGAGAATAAACATAAGGTTTATTCATTAAGTAAAAATGGGTTGATTTAGAAACATTTTACATAGTAATACATGGAAGATAATACTCGCCACTTGAGGAACTGTCGCCATGATTCATGTGATTTGTTTCTTCTATAAGTGAAATATATGGACCAAGTGGGAGAATGTTAGTATATCTCCTCATTTATGGAAATAAATATTTGGTTGACCAATTCCGGATATGGTCCATAATTTCACGGTGAATCTCAACTCAATATTTGGCTATTAAAACACGATTTTATGATGGTTAAAACGTGATTTTATTGCCATAATTAGCACGCTCTCATTACTATTTAAGGAGGGCTCCTTCCGGTCCCCAAGTACGTTAACCTAAAAAAAACATACAAACACCATCTAGTGAGGTTTTGAGTGCTTGGAAGATTTGGAAGGTCTGTGATCGACACAGAATAGACTGTCAGATTCGGCAATTGCTTCAACAGCAGAGTTACAGAGTGCAATGGCTGGAGGTTAGATCCTGTCGCTTCCGCATTTTATTTGTTTAACATGTTTCATATTGTGTAGAAGCATGTTAGGCTTGTTTGATGTACTTACAGAAGGTATTAAAATTTAAATCTCAAGTTAACCGAAACCATTTTGTCCAAAAATTGCATGAACAAACTAGACTAAACCGGGGTTTTCTTCGTTATTTACTGGTGGCAAGCAAAGTCATAATAATTGCATTTTGTGTTTTTCTTAATAATTTCAGTATGGCGATGATCATTATTCATTGAACAATTTTTCCAAGGATAAAATACGAAGAATATTTTAGTTTGGCAAGTGTGCAATGCCAAGAACACACGGTTTTGAGATGTATCCCCTTTTTTTAAATGAAAATGTGCCGACATGATTCCTCAATTTTCAATTTTTTGGTTAACGTCACTAAAGTTGAGCTTAAATGACAAGTAACCTTGTAATTTATGTGTACAAAGTTGTTCGTATGTAT
Organism: Heritiera littoralis; assembly: GCA_031772115.1. Taxonomy (NCBI): domain Eukaryota; kingdom Viridiplantae; phylum Streptophyta; class Magnoliopsida; order Malvales; family Malvaceae; genus Heritiera; species Heritiera littoralis. Next base: position 10,432,485 of record JAPDPK010000008.1, on the reverse strand, counting down.
CAATCTTTGTAATTTGATGGTCCATCCTTAAATTTCTTTATAAGAGATTTTTGTTAGTTTCCACTTTAGTGTCAGAGGTGGGAGAATAAATGACATGAGAGTTTTAATTTATGTGTGACATGCAAGGAGTGATAGTCATACAACAATAATTAAGCTATGATCGTCATTAATTGTAATAATTAAGCTATGATCGTCATTAATTGTTGCCAATTGTTTAATTTCAGCTCACAGTCTACCAAACATTTGGTACGCAAAAACATGAAGACATGCTTTTTTTTTTATAATTAGAGAAATTTATTAAGAGATAATTGGAAAATACAACTATCACATGAACGTTTTTTGATTGATTTACACCAACCAACAGCAGTAGAAGAGTCAGATTCAATCACCAGACCCACAACATCCTGACAATTAACTACATGAAGACATGCCTTGAATGAGGGTACATGTTTGCTATTACTTGGTTGAATCCTTATATTTTTATTGCCTCTCCTAAATTCTAATTTAGTAGATTAAACGCTTAATCTTATTTAATTTGTATTCAAGTAAGGTTTTAAATTTTAATTTGTTGTAAAATTAACTCTTAACAGAAAATTAATCTTCTATTTGAAATAAAGATTTATATTTGAGTACAAATCAAAAGAAAATAATTTATTTGAATATAATAAAATATAAACACTTATTTAAAAGATAAAATAGTTTAAGAATTTTTTTAATATTTTAACCTTAAAAATATTAATTAGTGTTCTCCTTAATTAGTTACCAATTCACCATCAACATTTTGTCATGTTTTTGGCCAGTAAATATTATCATTCTATTGGTTATAGAGACTGCTCACCATATCTCTATTGAGCTGCCAGCCAAATACATTAACTGCCAATCAGAGAATCGTAAATTCTAGGTGGGACATTACTATATATTTATCAACAACCTGATTAACAATTATAAGATTTCTTCAGCTAATTGTTAAAATATACTTTGGCATATTATTTTTATCAAAGGTCAACAAATCCGTGCTCTTACAGCTTATAGTTGCAATTTTGAGAGTTGAGATTGACAGATAAACTGTTTAATTAACAGGTTGTGTATAGAAAATGGACCCATATTTTTTTCCTTTCCTTTTTGGGATTTCGATGTGTGTGTATATATATATATATAAAAAATAAATTTATATATTTCAATATTTTGTATCTTATACGTGAGCTGTTTTCTGTATTTGCATACTTCTTTTTTTTATCATTATTATCATTTACTATTTGATCCGTGACAATTTTTAAGATATTGGTTAGTTTAGCTATTTATTTGCAATGGTTTGTGATTATATTCTTTAAACAAATCTGAATTACTCACAAAATCATACTAAACAAATTAATTTAAATTTGATCTAATGGTTGTTAATTGTTTTATGATAATTGAAGTCTAATTATTTCCTTCTTTCTGGTAAAAACTTCTTCATTTTGTAAATGATGTAAATTCCATTTAGTTTTATTATTCTCATTGATGAAATGCATGTGAGTATTTTTTTGCACCCTACCATGTTCAAAGAGAGCGGGGACTAAGCTTAATTAACTATAAATACAACCCATTGATTTCTTGCATGCCGTAGTACTCAGACAAATCAAGCCCAATAATCTCCTCAGAACATAATGGCTAAAGGCCAAAAGCTTCTCTCTTTTCTCCTTTTTAAGCTGATTCTTGTTCTTCTGGTCTCAGACCACAGCCATGCACAGAACTTGAAACTTGGGTATTACCACAAAACCTGCCCTAATGCAGAATCTATCGTCAAGAAGACAACTTACCAGTTCATTTCTCGAGCTCCAACTCTTGCCGCTCCTTTGCTTAGGCTGCATTTCCATGACTGCTTCGTTAGAGTAAGCTGTTGAAGCTTGCAGCTCTTTCTTAGCATAATGATATATATACTTACTGTTTTGGCTATCAAAATCAGCTGCAGACATTTAACAAGTCGGTGTTTTTCAGGGATGTGATGGCTCAGTGCTTCTGAATTCCACAAACACCAACCAAGCTGAGAAAGATGCATTCCCGAACAGAAGTTTACGAGGTTTCCATGTGATTGATGCTGTAAAATCTGCAGTCGAAGAAGCGTGTCCTGGTGTCGTTTCCTGTGCGGATATCGTTGCCTTGGTAGCTAGAGATTCAGTTTCCATGGTAAACTATAAATTCCTCTCTCCTTATTTGTATTTTCTGTGAATTATCAAAGGAATCATTTGGCGTGATTTCATTAATTTTCAGCTACATGGGCCCTTCTGGGAAGTTCCTCTTGGACGAAGAGACGGAAGAGTTTCAATCCTGAATGAGGCCTTGACAAACTTGCCATCTCCGTTTGCCAACATTACACAGCTAAAACAATTGTTTGCTTCTAAAGGTCTAAACACAAAAGATATGGCGGTTCTATCAGGTATTTTCGTTTCTATTTGTTTGCTTGGATTAAGATCAAATTCACCACTTTACTATTATAGCTCAATGTTGAATGCAATAAAAATTTAATGGCAGAATTCAACAGAAAATCGCAATTTCATTACTTTTTGTCCATGAATCAAAGAGCATAGCAGAAAATTTCAATAGAAGTTGGAGTACTACAATGGAAATTTTCCATGGTACCAATTTTTGATGTAACATCGTGTCATGTTTGTCAATTGTGTTACGTAAAATACAAAGATTTCATGTTAAAATTTATGTCAACAGGTCAAATACATAATTTTTTTTTAATTTTTACTATGTTCATATGCATTTTTTATCAAATTTTGGTCTGTGTCACATTCATATTTATTTTTTGTATCGTTTTTAGATCATATCATCGTATCGTGTCTAAAATTATTAAATCTGTTTATTTGTTATACAATTATTGGCACTCGAATCTTAAATTTGTAAAACTTCCACATAAGTAAAGACATAATCATTTCAACGGGTTCTTAAAGTTTTTTAATAGATTAACGTAGTTTGGGCTCTATTTAATTATACAGGAGGGCACACCATTGGGACATCTCATTGCGTTGGATTCAGCAACCGCCTCTACAATTTCACCGGCAAAGGTGATACCGACCCATCAATGGATCCAAACTACATTGCACAACTGAAGCAAAAATGCAAGCCTGGAGACAGCACAACGCTGGTGGAGATGGACCCTGGAAGCTTCAAGACCTTCGACGAGGATTACTTCACTCTTGTCGCTCGAAGAAGAGGGCTTTTCCAATCTGATGCTGCCCTTCTCAACGATGCAGAAACCAAGGCTTATGTAATCCTCCAGGCTTCCACCCATGGATCTACCTTCGCAAAAGATTTTGCTGTGTCAATGGTGAAGATGGGTAAGTTTGGAGTCCTCACTGGCAAGCAAGGTGAAATCAGGAAACACTGTCCATTGGTGAATTAATTGAAAAACTTTTGTTTTTTTCTTTTGTCCAAAGAGAAAAAAAACTTTCTTGTTCTGTTTGAAATTTGGTTATTTTTAATTATGGCATAATCTTAATTAACATGTGAATGATTCGCCCAAAAATAATTTATGAATGTTTGATTGAATTTACAGCAAAAGTCGTATTGTTTGTGCTATAATTTATATATAGGGCTTTTCAATGTGCAGCCATACAATGTTGCTGGGTGTAATTTCTGGAAATTAATGGTATTTTTGCTCTGTATATCACATGATTCCAACTCAATAAAATCCTCTGCCTTTTTCTTAAATCGTTACATTTGTTTATTTAATTTATGGTTAAAATATTAAAAAAGATATTGAATGTATTTCATTTTTGAAGGTAAGCATGTGCATTTTTTATTGTGCCCAAATAATTTTTTTGTCGAATCCTCTCGGTATCCGAAAGTTACTTTGGGTCCTAACTAATCTGAAATCGAGTTATTGTAGAAATCTTAAATAGAGAGAACTCTCCCAGCACCGTTTTCTTTATTCATAAAGTTTGAACTCGAGACTTTCGTTAAGGGATACCAAACTCTTTCCTCTCAATCCAATGTCTATTATTGTGCTCAAATAATTAAGTTCTGATTTCAAACAAAAGATTGATTTATATAAAAAGGTTAAAGATTTATTTTGATACAAATTAAAAGTTAAGAGTTAATTTATTTTGATATAAATTATAAAAAATTATTTAAAAAAGTATAAGAACTTATTTGATTCGTCCTCTGCTGGAAGGGCAGTGAGCAAGATTGGATTCACTAAAAGTGTAGAATGGACTAAACTTGCTGTCGGTCCGTTAAACTCACGATTTCTTGCTGATAGGACCTTTTCGTTTAGGTCCATTCAAAAAGGGGGCTAAACGAATTTTTCCATGCTGGAGTGGTCGGCAATTTGCACGGACCGACCCGCATGAATACGGGTCAGTCCACAAATCAATCTGATTAGACCTACTTTTTTAATTATATTGTTAATGTATTATTTTGATAATTATTCTATATATTATTAGTGGAGTTTTTTATTTCATAAGCGATGTTAATATCATGATACATATCTTATAAAAATATTAAAAAAATAATAAATAAATAAAATAGGATATGTGTCATTATCTTAATCCTACTTATGAAATAAAAAAACTCTACCGATATTATATGAAATAATTATTTATTTTTAAAACATCGTAAGTAGATTGTAATTATATTTGAATTATATTTGTATTTGGATTTTAATGATACTTTTTGAAATTTTATTGTATTTTATTTTATTTTTACAAAAAAATGATTAGGCCCCCGAGCCGGCCCAGCTCACATTAAAACCGAACTAAACTTGTAATTTTGACCTGTTTAAAAATGAGACTAAACGGGCTAAATCCGAACCAACCCATCCGTTTTTCAGTCATAGGACTCGCATCAAAGGCAATGATGCAAGCTGCCAGCCGGAAAATGAAAAAGAGAAGAGTAAAATACGAAAACGACAAAGGAATAAGGAGAAAAAAAGAAAGAAAATAGAGAAATAAAAAAATTTATTTTTTATTTTTATAATTTTTAATAAAAAAACATCTAATTTAGAATAATCAAAAAATTAATAAATATATATTAAGTGAATTATTTTCTTCTTTTTACATCAGGAAAAAATATTTTGGCTCATTTAGTATATAGAGTTTATATTTAAAGCATATTGAATCATACTATTACACTTCATAATTGGTTAGTAAATTTAATAATATTTATTTTTAAAAAATTTATTTTAAAATCATATTATAATTTACTAATAGTTTATGAAATTTATACATAGGCAATATATCAAATATAAATTTAAGATATATTTAATCAAGTAATTGTGGTAATATTACTTGCAGTCAGTTATTTAGTAGTGGACTGCCATAGCATCCCATGTCCACAGATGGGTAGCAAAAAAATAAAAAAAATCAAATCTGAAGCTTTGAAATAATAAGGGAAATGAAAATGATAACACCCGAAGCATGTGGCACAAAAACTGCGAGAATATTTAACCAGTACAACTGTATAAAATTATGGAAACATAGTTTTATGTATCAAATCCTAATCGTGACACATGTGATTTCTAATTGGATTGTTCCATTCAAACCGATCCTTTTGACAGCCATATAAATAATTCGGCACACTTTTGAGAACAAAGCCTGCTTTGAACTAAACCATGTAACACAGGATCTAGTCATTTGTCTACTCTTATCGTATTTATATCATGTTGTATTTTTTTGGTACATATACAATACCTATTACATCCAAATCCTATAAAATCCTCCTTAGACAAAATATCCAAACCTATAGAAGGATACTCAAGCCACATAATATTCATCGTACTAGTATGCGCCAAATTTACCACGTATTAATGTATGAATTTGCCTCTCTATCGACGTGCTTCAGTGAACAATTCCAATCTCGCTTCATCGGTATTAGAGGTTATGACAGTTGAATAGGCAGTTATGTTAGTTAGAATAGTTACTAACATAACTGCTATTGTTTCAGAACTCATATAAATACAATAGATAAATGTAAAGCAGAAGTTAAGATTCAATTGATGAAATAAATCTCATTTTCTCTTCTTCTTCTTCTTCTTCCCTCTAATATTCTTCTTCTATCTAGTAAACTTCACATGGTATCAGAAGCCGAAATGGAAAATGGCCCAGCAGTCTCGGCAAGTTCATCTTCTTCATTGGCTGTGTTGAATCCTGGTGCACAATGTGTGACTGTCAAATTGGATGATAATAACTACCTGTTATGGAAGCAACAGGTAATGGCAACTCTTAGAGGCTATGGATTGAAGAGTTTTGTGGATGGCAGCAAGTCTATTCCATCAAGAAATTCACCTAAGTATGAGCAATATGACAGGCAAGATCAGCTTTTGGTTTCTTGGATTCTTTCTTCCATCAACAACCAAATCTTGCCAAGCTTTGTTGGCTGTGAAACCACCAAGGAGCTCTGGGAAGCCATTGAGGAATATTTTGCATCTCAAACCAACGCCAAGATCATGCAATATCGAAGACAATTGCAAAATGTAAAGAAAGGGAATCTAAGTATGAAAGATTACCTGATCAAGATCAAGACACTTTGGGATACTCTACAATCTTGTGGATGTAAAATGGCAGATGATGAGCTGATTCATACCGTTTTATCAGGGCTTGGACAGGAGTACGATGCAATTGTAGCAGCCATTTCTACTCAGAAAGAACTTCCAAATTGGAAAACCACCTCTGCATTACTTTTTGCTACTGAGTCAAGAAACATACAAAATGCTTCTGTTCAAGATTCTTTAGTCCCTACTGCTAACCTGTATATTCAGCAAAAGAGGCCTTTTCTTGAAGCTAGCAGAGGATATAGGGATCACTTCAATGACAGTGGAAGAAGCTTCAGAGGTAGAGGCAGAGGAAAATTTAGAGGTAGAGGTGGTATGGCTATTTCAAAACCTCAATGCCAACTCTGTGGAAAAATTGGTCACACTGTGCACAAATGCTTCCATAGGTTTGATATCTCGTTTAATCCTGAACCTGGGGAATCCTCTTTTAATTCAAGAAATACGGGAGGTATGAAAGAGGCCTGTATGGCAGAGGCAATGATAGCTACACCAGATTCCATCACTGACTCTGCTTGGTATCTTGATTCTGGTGCCACAAACCATATCACCAATGCTTTTGAAAATCTCAATATTGGAGCTGCATATCAAGGTGCTGGTAAGTTGCATATGGGAAATGGATATGGTGTTAATATCTCAGGTATTGGTCATTCTTCTGTTTTTGCTACAAATACTTCAAAATCATTTCAACTTAGAAATATCTTACATGTTCCTCAAGTGACCAAAAATCTCTTATCAGTTTCTCAATTCTGTAAAGATAACTCTGTATTCTTTGAATTTCACTCTGATTATTGCCTTGTGAAGGATCCTATCACCAAGGAAACTCTTCTAAAGGGGATGCTTGATCAAGGCCTATACAGGTTCAATCTGTCCATAGATAAAACACCTGCTGATTTTCATCAGAACCATAAAGAAGTTCTAGTTTCCAGTCTCTCTTCATCATCAGATTCATCTAGTACTCCTGTTACAAACTTAGAACCTTTTGGTCTTTGGCATAGGCGCCTTGGACATCCTAATCCTACTATAGTCTCTAAAGTTCTGTCATCTTGTAATATTTCTCACAAAATCAATAAAATTTCTGTTTGTACTCATTGTCAAAAAGCTAAGAGTCACAAATTACTATTCTCATTGTCCACAACTTCTTACAATGATCCATTTACACTAATTGAGGCTGATCTTTGGGGTCCTGCTACTTATTCATCTGGAAATGGATTTCACTATTATATTTCCTTTGTAGATGCTCATTCTCGATATACATGGATCCATTTTCTAAAATCAAAAAGTGAAGCTTTAAATTCTTTCATTCATTTCAAGAAACTAGTTGAAAAACATTTCTCAGCAAACATTAAGATGTTGCAAACGGATTGGGGTGAGAATTTAGAAGTTTCACACATTTTCTAAATTCTGAAGGAATCATTTTCAGAAACTCATGTCCTCATACCTCTGAACAAAATGGGAAAGTAGAGAGAAGGCATAGGCAAATAGTTGAAATTGGTCTCACACTTCTATCTCAAGCTTCACTTCCTTTTTCATTCTTGTCTGAATCATTTTCTGCTGCAGTTTATCTAATGAACAGATTGCCAAGTACTACCTTAAAGCTCAAGTCTCCTTTTGAAGTTCTACACAAGGTAAAACCAGATTACTCATTTTTTAAAACTTTTGGATGCCTTTGTTTTCCATATCTCAGACCCTTTAATTGTCACAAGCTCAGTTTTAGATCATCACCTTGTCTATTCCTAGGATATAGCTCAAACCATAAAGGTTACAAGTGTCTTGATGCTAATCATAATCTGTTCATTTCTAGACATGTTGTTTTTGATGAGTCTAAGTTTCCCTATGAACAGATGTTCTCTAAATCAGGCACTTCCACCAAGTTAGATTCTGACTCGTATACTTCACCACCTTTAGTCATATCTAATCCCACACCTATCTTGTATAATTTTCTTCCTATATCTTCCTCAACTCAATCATCATCCTCTCAACCCTCAAACTCATCTGTACCCTCTGAAAATCCAAATTCAGATTCTTCTACATCTCCAAATTCCTCACTACAGAATGATAATCAATCCTCAATATTAGGACCATATCCAACCTCTTCAACTAATCAGCATCCTATGAGAACCAGGTCTAAAGATGGGATTTTCAAGCCTAAAGTGTACTTGACCAATCTTGATTGTACAGAACCAACCTCTGTGAAAGAAGCATTACAACATAGCAAATGGAAACAGGCAGTTTATGAGGAATATAATGCTTTGTTGAAGAATGCCACCTGGTCATTGGTTCCGCTGCCATCAGATAGGTCCATAATCGGTTGAAAGTGGGTTTTTAAACTCAAAAGGAATTCTGATGGATCAGTTGCAAGGCATAAAGCAAGGTTGGTAGCAAAAGGATACCTACAACAGCCTGGAATTGATTTTGGAGAGACTTTTAGTCCTGTGGTAAAGCCTACTACAATAAGGGTAATTCTAACTCTCGCCTTGTCTAAGGGGTGGTGTATCAGACAAGTAGATGTTAATAATGCTTTCCTAATGGCACTCTCAATGAAGAAGTATACATGCAGCAACCACCAGGCTTTGAAGTTCAGGACAGTAGTCAGAAACTTGTTTGCAAGCTACACAAGGCCTTATATGGGTTAAAACAGGCTCCTAGAGCCTGGTATGACAAGCTTCAATCCTTTCTTCATAAACAAGGTTTTGTATCTTCTAAATCTGACCATTCATTGTTTCTAAAGAAGACAGGTTCTGTTTCTACATGCATTCTAGTGTATGTTGATGATATAATCATCACTGGTAGTTCCACAACTGAAGTTGAAAGACTTATTCTGAAGTTGAACAAAGAGTTTTCACTCAAAGATCTTGGCTCCTTAAATTTTTTTCTTGGCATTGAGGTAAAGTACTTACTTAATGGTATTCTGTTATCTCAAGCTAAATATATAAGGGATCTATTAGCTAAGTTCAAGATGCTAGAGGCTAATCCCTTACCTACACCAATGGTCAGCTCACTCAAGTTGTCTGCTCATGAAGGATCACCCATAGAAGATGCTCAGCTATATAGAAGTGCAGTTGGGGCACTACAATATGTCACTGTTACAAGGCCAGAGATATCTTATAGTGTCAGTAAAGTTTCACAGTATATGCATCAGCCCTTAGACACACATTGGAAAGCAGTTAAACGTATTTTTAGGTATCTTTGTGGTACAATTGATCATGGTATCCTCCTTCAACCCTCTTCTGTCCTCACTCTAACAGGATTTACTGATGCGGATTGGGCAGCAGATCCTGATGACAGAAGGTCTACATCAGGGTATTGTGTTTTCTTAGGCCCCAACATCATCTCATGGAGCTCAAACTACTGTCTCTCGGTCAAGCACAGAGGCAGAATTTCGAAGTTTGGCTAATCTAACAGCTGAAATGACATGGATACAGTCTCTCCCAACCGAAATTGGCCTTACACTTCCTATCAGGCCACATATTTGGTGTGACAACTTGTCAACAGTAGCATTATCTGCCAATCCAATCCAACATCCCAGGACCAAACATATGGAGCTGGATATGTTTTTTGTCAGGGAAAAAGTTTTGCAAAAGCAGCTTACTGTTAGCCATCTACCTGCTTACGACCAAGTTGCAGTTATTCTTACAAAACCCCTGTCTCACTCCAATTTCATCAGATTGAGAACCAAACTTACAGTGCAAGGAGCAGAGAAGTCTTAGACTACAGGGAAGTATTGTGACAGAAACTCGGAAGAGAGAGATCAATTTGCAAGGGCATATTAGAGGTTATGACAGTTGAATAGGCAGTTATGTTAGTTAGAATAGTTACTAACATAACTGCTATTGTTTCAGAACTCATATAAATACAATAGATAAATGTAAAGCAGAAATTAAGATTCAATTGATGAAATAAATCTCATTTTCTCTTCTTCTTCTTCTTCTTCTTCTTCCCTCTAATATTCTTCTTCTATCTAGTAAACTTCACGATCGGCTATTGATATTCTTGTAATATTCCTGAGAGTTACAAATTTTAAGGAGACTCAAAATTTTATTCACCGTCAAAAGAGAATTGGACTTGACTATAATATTTTTGAACCCGAAATTTTAAGCCATCAAAAACCCGAATAAATGTCAAATTTTAATTCATTGTTCGTATTTTTTTCATAAAAAATAAAAAAAGAAAAGTAAACATTAAGCCTGACCTTTTCTAAATAAATTAACAATTACTAAATCAAAGTTTGGTTGTTCTATGTCGTTTTGTATTTATATATGCTCCTAATGAAACATAATGTTTATCCAACCGCAAAACGACAACAAATCAGTGAAGCATATTTTGGCGGTCTGAACCGAATAGTTTGTCTGACAAACTTCAAAGTATGAGCGCTTGCGCCACCTTCCTTGCCGAACATAATTTTGTTCCTTTCCGTCCCGACAATATTATAAATAAAGGAGTTTCAAGCAATCTTAAGAACAGTAGTTAGAAGGCATTTAACTTTCAAGCAAGCTTAGGCCCTAAAAAATTCATGATGACGAGGAATCATTTGCTTCTGAAGCCCACATAATTGGAAGACTTCTTGTAATATCACATCCGAATTTCACTCTTTTCAATATTGAGTTTGTCAAGTTGACGAATATTTAAAATTTGATTTGATAAGATTAATTTTTTTATTTTTTAAATATATATTATAAAAATAAAATAATAAAATAATAATTAAATATTAAAAATATATTAAAAAATTTCAATTAGATTTGAATTCTAAACGATTCGAATATTAAGATATTTAAATACGATTAAATTTTTTATTCAAATAATTTGACCTTGAGTCTCACTTAAAAATAAATTAATTAAATTTAAGTAATTATCGAATTGAATTCAAATATTTCACGCGTAATTTGATTTGTTTAAACTTTCAAGTAAAAAATAAATGGTCTCTATGTATATTCAATATCTTGACTACAAAATAAACAATTTCTATACTTACAGAATTGTTGTTTAATAGGCAATCTATCTACAATTAGACCTGGTCATGGGTCGGGCTGGGTCGACCCTGGCCTATGACATATATTGATGTGTAATATGTATGCCCAAGCTCGATAGGTCTGAAAATTCGAGCCTGACTTTTTGTCTAAACTCGTTTCATTTTTATACTATAAGCTCGAGTCAGTTCAGGCTGAAAATAATTTTTTTACATTTTAATTTTTTATTTATTTGTTTTTTTATTATTTTATACCCTTCAAAATTTAATTTAATTTGTTAAAATTTGTAAATCAATTTTCATATTAAATATTTATAATCATGTTTATTAATCAATAATGTTTTTTATACATATAATTATATTATACTTAGTAAATGTATTTAAAAAATAATTAATATTAAAAAATAAATTTAAAAAAAATATAAATTCGAGCCCGGGTTTTGAAAAGTTAAGCCCGGGCCCTGCCCAATTTTCAACGAGCCTAAAAGTTTGGCTCAAACTTGATTATTACATCATATATTTTTGTCTAAATTCAATTAAATAGCGAGCAAGCCTTCGGAGTTGGGCAAGTTGCCCAACCCTTGAGCAAGTTTATCTACAATTACCAACCATGAAATGAGAGCATCGAGGAATATTGGTCTTTTTTTTTTTTAAAGACAAAGTATAGGGCTTAATTAATTACATTTTACAGTAGAAGCAAGAGGCAGGAGCCGACAATGACTAGACTTTATGGTTTTTCCATTGAAGGCAACTGGTTAGGATTTTTAGGGTACATTTGAATGGACAATGAATTTAACTCACATGACATTCAAAATAATGATAGAGGTGATCCTAGTTATTATAGCATTGGATTATGCACTGTACAAGTGAGACTAAATTTAATAGTGAAATATGTGTTTGTATGTAAACACAATCTTGATGGTGAGGTGAAATATAAGAAGAAAAAATCATTAAATACATAAAATTAAAAATTGTATATAATAAAATTTATACTCACATATATTTGATATTTGTAAAATGAATAAAAAATTAAAAGTTATTTATATCAACTAATATTTTTTAATAAATTAAAAACAGCTAAAATTATTTTATATCAAATAATAAATTTGCTATTAAATATTTAAAATTTATTTAAATATATTAATATTTTTTAACATTTAAAATTGTATTTAATGAATGGTAACTAGAGATGTTCATGAGTTGGACAAATTTCAGGTTGGGACTAGGTCATTTATTAACGAACTCTATACAAACCTAGAACCAACCCGTTTATTAGGGTTTGATTTTTAACCCAGACTAATTTTTTAAAAAATTACCCAACCTAATGTTTTCTCCATTTTTGCATTTTAATTTTGGTTTTTTTAATTCTTTTATTCTCTTTAAATTTCATTTTGGTTATCAAACTTTGCATGTCATTTTCTATATTAAATATGGATTTATATATGATGTACTAGCTGTGTATAGAGATGGATTAATATTTTTTAGTCGAAACCATTGGTAATCGAATGTCACTTCGAGGCCTGACTACAATCAAACCTGATGCTGGAGAAGCTGTCCCAATCTATTTTATCCATTTACAAGAGTCGAACTCGAAAATCTTACTTAAAAGACATAGAATTCCTTCCATTTGACCCAACAGACATTGGTATTGATGGATTTATACATTATGTACTGACAGTGTATAGTCTGTATATATTGTGAATACACCAGAAGTTGACATCTTATCAATAAGTACTTATAAGCAAATTGAAAAAAAAATTATCTGTATTTATTTTTAAGGGCTTAGATTTTTTTAGTTTGCTTATTGATAAGATGTCAACTTCGAGTATATTAGACAGTATTTAGAGACTATCCAGTACATTAACAGTATATAGAGACTATACACTCTCAGTGTATCATATATAAACTCATTAAATATATAATGCTTATTAATCAATAATGTTTTATATACATAAAATTACATTTTATTTAGTAAATATAAACTTAATATTTATTATTTTTGAGCTTGGTCTAGGTCTCAATTGATAAAGCCCGATCCCAGTTTGAAATTTCATCGAGCCTAATTATTTTGTCCAATCCCATTATTCCCATCTATTGTAATTAATATTTTTGTCCAATCCCACTTAAAATTAGGCTAACGTTCAAGTTTTAACGGAATGCTCAACTCATGGATAGATCTAATACTAACAAATTATTTTATATGTTATAATTAACTAATAATAATTATATAAATTTACTTTTTATATCAAATTAAATAATTTGTAAAAGGTAAAATTTGAAATATAAAGTAAATAATTTAAAATTTTAAGTAAACAATTAATAAAATTAAACAATTTACTCAAAAATGCTAAAATTGAAAAAAAAAAATCCCACCAATTGTGGGATTTTTGACTGAACTCATTAAAGTCTAGTCAAATTTTAAAAGGGCATCATACTGAGAACACCTAATCGCACCATAGACCGTGGTCCCGATGCAAACGTCGCCTCAAGCATAACTTTTGTTTTTCGATACAAAGCATCTTCTTTTCTTCTTTTTTTTTTTTCATTTATATTTTAACATATATTTATCTTTTTCTTTTTTTTTTCTTTTTCTTTTTTAAACTTTCTCGTTTAACGGGAAAGAAAAGAGTCTGGGAGATTCTTCTCTTGGTAATAGGGAACATTAATTTAGATGTCAAGTTGTTTTTTTGTAGTTAAGTGATTTTTTTTATAAAAAAATATTAAATAATTAAAAATAAAAGTGCTTAAATTCAAATTTAAAATTTATAATATATCACAATTCATTTTTAGTCATTAAGATAAGAGGTTATTGGCTAGTTAAGTGATTTGAACTTAATTTCACACTATTTTAAATAGTCGTAAAATTTGTGTATTGTAATGTTCAATATGATCAAAAATGACAAGAATGGGTAGATTTTTAATTAAAAATTTTATTATTTCAATAATTAAATTAATATACTTTTAAATCTTGTTAAATAAATACATAATTTTAAAATATAATTATTTCATATACCGTTGATGAAATTTTTTTACTCCATAAACGAGATTAAAATCATAACACATGTCTTATTTTATTTATTTTTTATTTTTTAAATATTTTTATCGGACATGTGTCATGATTTTAAGACCATTTGTGGAGTAAATAAACTCCAACTACTGTATATGAAATAACTATCTAATTTTAACTGATTTAGAAAACTTATGTACATTTTTTATAAAAAATTTAGAGTTTGTATATGATGCACTAACAATGTATAGTTTTTATACAATATCAATCCATTAGAAGTTAACACCTCATTAATTGACAAATTAAAAAACTATGCCAAGTTCTTAAAAGTAAATATAAATAATTTTTTTTTAAATTTGCTTATAAGAGCTTATTGATATGGTGTCAACATTTGATACATTGATAGTGTATAGAAACTAAACATTGTCGATACATCATATATAAATCCAAAATTTTATAATACAAAATTTTTTTTATTTGAAATTGTTCAATTGTTTTTTATCAAATTATATATAAGCAAATATTATTTTTAATTGATTGCATTTCACAATTATTAATTTCTTCATTAATAAACTCTCTAATAATTTAGTCTGGCTTTTTAGCTTTATTTTTATTCTTCTTAAATAATTTTTTGCCCACCGAAGACAGAAAAAATGTTTGGAAAAAAAATGGACAAGCAAAATTTAAGTTATCTATCGGTCTATTATCAATTGGACGATCTTTCTTATTATCGAGATTTACTTACATGGATATAAAATTAATTTAATCTTACATCATTTTACATCTTTTTATATATTTTATTAATTTGATAAATAAATTTTTTTATTTATATAAATAACGTATTTCAAATTTGAAGTTAATTAAAAATTTTAATTATTTGTTCAATATAATAATATATATTCTTAATTACGATTTGACAGAATAAAAGTGTCCAAAAAATTTTTTTATTTGTTACATGAGGAAAGCAAAAGTGTCCTAATTTTATTCTAATTAATTATTCATGCCTCTGTGTCTTGGGTTCCAAAAAAGAAAGTTTTCAAGATTCCTTCATTAATAAAATGGAAAACAAAACGTTTAGGGGATTTTATATGTTTCAAGAGACAAGTAGCCTTCAGTTGCAAGCCTGCAAGTTATGAGAAAAGATAACACTAACAGCCTTTTTTCGCTCTTAAATTGTAACATTGACACCGCAGGCCTTCATCATGGTACACATTATGATAGAAATTTATGCTGCCACCAAAAAATTTTTTTTTTGTTTAGACCATCCGGTATCCTCATACCTTAGGTATAGGACTAATCCAGATTCGAATCGGACAGGACCCAAAGGGCAGCAAAACTCTCCCTCAAGAGTTTTAACACAACTGCATACTCAGGGAGTCGAAGCCACCAAAAATATGCATATAAAAAATAAATCAAGCAATACAATCAATGAATAGAACATATTGGGTTAATGATTTTTTTTGAAACCATTTTATTGTATAATTGATTTCTTTTTACATTGGTAGATAGATTTACAAGCTATATATTTATGAACAAAATTCAATGGTAACTTTTATGATTTTATTATTTATTTTGTGATTTCTTTTTTCAATTTCTTTAAACTTTTGTGGACCTAAAGAATATATTTGATTAATAAATATGAATATATAATTATTCTAAATAAAAAGTAATATTACTATTTTTGTTGTTATTTTTCTAAAAAATACTATCAATTTAATTTTGTTATATATATTATATGAAAGTGAAAATTACATCTTATTTTGTAATTTTTTTCTTTTAAATTAATTGTACCAGTATTAGCAAAAAGTAACATCTAAAATTAAGATAAGTTTATAACATTATTTAAGCATGCCTATGAGAAAATAATGAAGAGAAGACATATGACATGTTCTCCATGGGGGCCATGTTTGTCCAAAGGAGCTCTCCGTCATTTCAAGTTATGAGTCCATCACTGTCAATTGATCATGATAAACTAGTATTCCAAAGTTAAGAAAATAATTGAAACCCAATTGATATGGCTTGAATCATAAGTTTATAATGTTTACAATTAGTAACAATCTCAACTCTACATAATTTCTCAAGTTCTATTAATTACTACTGCCCTAGATAACTAATACAAGAATAAATAGTTGGTAAGTTGCATGAATGTGTAGTTAAAATAGAATTGATAATGTTTGATACGATACAAATAAAGGATATAAAAATGATACGTATTAAAATTTTATAAAAATTGTATATGAATATAATAAAAATTAAAAAATATTATCATTATGAATTTTGATACAAAATTTTTATATTTTACATAAAATGAATAAAATTTCACATCACACGAATACCAATATATATAAATTACCAAGTTTAGTTAAAATAAAAAAAAATTAAAGTGGAGAAAATTTTGCGGATGATTGATTCAAGTGACAATTAAAGAGTTTGTTTTTCTTCTAATTATTTCAAAAACGAATTCCTCGAAACTTCGACAGTTTGGTTTTGGCAATTAAAGAGTTTATTTTTTTATTTGTTTTAAACTAATGAATTATTTTATTTAAGCTTTAGTTCCAACGAGTTCAACCTCAAAGTCGAAACAATGAAAAACAAATAAATTTTTTTTATCATTTGAGTCATAAATGATGCAAAGCACTAAAAAGACTTGCCAGCTAAAGCAAAGAGACTAATATCTGTGGCACACGCGGTATATACAAAATTGAACTGAAATAAAAAATCCGAGAGAGCTAATCATATCATAATTGCCTGTCCTTTTTCCATTTGACAGATTGTCCATCTCACTGTATTTAGTTTTCTTTTTTTTTGTTTCTTTTCATGTTCTGAGCGTCTGCATGAAGTATTATTCACAATTTCTTACCTCACTTGAAACATGTGACGAACGTTGTTCTCGATTGAATCCAAGTCTCGTTTCTTAACCCCATGCACTGTCGGCCGGTAAAAGTAGACAGTCAGCTGAAATTGCCAATTAAAAGTATGATATCATAGTGGAGCAGGTGAACCAATTGATATATTACTCTATTATCTTGTTGTGGACCCTTCTATTAACTTGTTGTTATCTCGCATGATTTTGTATCCTATGATGAAGATGAAAGTGAAGATCCACCAAATCCGCGTCCTTAATTAATATGCTTAGCCGACACATAAACTAATTACAAGGTAATTAAGCTTATTTCTAATCAAATTATTTAGACTTTGCTTCACATGGACGTCAAACATTCGCTTAATGTTCGTATAACACGTTGTTTAGGATAATATGTGCTCAATCTTTATATAACACATTGTTTGTTAGGATAATATGTGCTTGATCTTCGAATAGCTCGTTATTTATAGGATAATATGTGCCTACCAGATGTTAGACCATGATTATTATATGTCATTTTTTATATATAGAGTTAGGGTTATGGGATGAGATTATTTGAACATGAAATTAAATCTTATAAATGTCATAACTCTTTAATCATTAATCACTCGATTAAAAAGTTATTGACAACACATGTCATTGTTTTCTAATTATTGAGCAATAGGCATAACTAATGATATTTCTTACCGCATGTTTTTAATTAAAATATGTTCGTGTAACACATCGTTTATTAGATAAGATAGGCCTGCCTGGATGTTACACTATGAATGTCATATATGTCATTGGTTTTTATTTTTTATAAAATTAAAGTTAGGGAAAAATTTCTTTGAACTCAAATAAAAATCTTATAATATATCATAATTTTTACTCAATCACTCGGTCACAAGTCATTGTCTTTTTATTGGTGAGAGCTTACAAACATAACTAATCATATATCTTATTCCATGACTTTGATTAAAATATTTTTAGTTTAGGTAACTGGTAAGGTGAATAACGTCTATAAAGCTTCCTTAGTTTTCCAAATCTTAACAACATCAGACTTTGCTTTCTTTCAAAGAGGTTTTTCCACAGAACCTGAACAGTAAGTGAGACAAGATTTTCCATCTTCTGTCAAACGATGGCAGAAACGGGCTTTCTGGGGATCATTGTCGTTGCTCTTTTAGCCTTGATAGGCTCAACTCACGCTCAATTGCAGATGAATTTTTACTCTAAGAGCTGTCCGAAAGCTGAGAAGATTGTGCAAGACTATGT
Source organism: Heritiera littoralis (assembly GCA_031772115.1). Taxonomy (NCBI): domain Eukaryota; kingdom Viridiplantae; phylum Streptophyta; class Magnoliopsida; order Malvales; family Malvaceae; genus Heritiera; species Heritiera littoralis. The sequence continues at coordinate 10,413,866 of JAPDPK010000008.1, read as the reverse complement.
CAAACGGCACATCCCCCATGCCCCATCGCTGGCCGCCTCCTTGATAAGAATGCACTTCCATGACTGCTTTGTCAGGGTAAGTAGCTAGCTACTGTAGAATGTTGTCCAGTAGAATGCAATGGCTGAGAATAAGAATTTGCTTTTCAGGGCTGTGATGCATCGGTGCTTCTAAACTCCACTTCCGGCCAGTCTCCGGAAAAGAATGCTGTGCCAAATCAAACAATCAGGGGCTTTGATTTCATTGACAGAGTTAAGAGCCTCGTTGAAGCTGAATGCCCTGGCATTGTTTCCTGCGCTGATATCCTTACTCTGGCTGCAAGAGACTCTGTCGTAACCATTGTAAGTAAATCACTGTTAACAAACAACATTCACTTAGCACAAGATCTTAAGTCAAATCTAAAAGCGCTGCTATCTGTAACAGGGAGGTCCATTTTGGAATGTTCCAACAGGCAGAAGAGATGGAGTAATCTCAAGGGTCACTGAAGCAAACAACAGCATTCCAAGTCCATTCAGCAACTTTACTACTCTTCTTACACTTTTCCATAACCAAGGCCTTGATGCAACTGACTTGGTTCTCCTGTCTGGTATATCAGATATACATTTTCTATTTGCATTTTTTCTTTAACAATCAGGTGTTTTCGAATTATTTTATACATATTTCGAAATTAATCTCTCTTCGAGTGATCTCAAGAACAACGGACTTTCAGATCAGTCTGATGCATTTGCTGACTCAAGACTTGAATGCCACAATATTCAACACTAATGCCATTGCCATCTGTTTTGCTTATTGTTCAGGTGCTCACACCATCGGCATATCTCATTGCCCGGCGTTTTCACGCCGGTTGTACAATTCCACCGGCCCTGGAGGCCTCGACCCAACGCTGGACAGTGAATACGCCGCTAATCTCAAGGCAAACAAGTGTAAAACCCCGAATGACAACACCACAAAGGTTGAGATGGATCCTGGAAGCCGCAAGACCTTCGATCTTAGCTACTACACTCTCTTAACCAAAAGAAGGGGGCTTTTCCAATCCGATGCCGCTTTAACTACGAACTCAACTACCTTGGCTCTCATCAACAAACTCCTCTCCAGTCCCCTAAGCTTCTTCTATGCCGAGTTTGCTAAGTCCATGGAGAAAATGGGTCGGGTTAAGGTTAAGACAGGATCACAAGGTGAGATTAGGAAGCATTGTGCATTTGTCAACAGCTAAAAGAGCTTTGCTTTTCTTTCTTTTCCTTGTTTATTCTTAAAACCGGGTTTAGGGAATAAAGCAGCTGAAGAGAACTCTGTTCCTTCAAACTGTATAGGGATTCCATGGTGTGGGAACTTTCTTTGTTGTATGCAGTGTCAGTGTCATGTCTTGTCAATAAATGAGCTCACTGTTTTTTTTTTTTGTAATTGAGCTCAATGCATCGGTAATATCTTCTTGTATTGGGCCGGATTTGGAATAATTAATTATAAATTTAATTTATTACCCTGTTCTTTTGATCCTTTCTTTCTTTTTTCCAGCTCTTCGGGTGTAAATTACCATCTGATAAAATTACAATGCCCGCGGCTGTCTGTTCTATCTAGCTTGATGCCTATCAATAGATTAAGCAAACCTATAACCAAAAAAAAATAAAAAATTGATTAAGCAAACCATGCACTCTGGTGGTAAACATTTACTCAGCGTATACTTGTTGAAAAATTTTTTGAGTGAATTTACATATATCAATTAATTATATATTACAAGTTATTTAATATCTTTAGTATATTTAAAAGTGATTAAATAAATTTTAAATTATTATATTTTAAGACATTTATAAATTTTGAAATGTATAAAGATCCAATATTTTATTTTTATGATAGGCCAAAATAAAATAAAATATAAATTAAATCTAATAGCTTATGATCCTTAATCTAAACATAACATAATTTTCATTCTCATATCCTATATACAGATTCTCTTAAAAATTTAGACATGGAAGACTGCTAACCCCAAGAAATCAATTCTAATTGATTCAAATATGTTTTCGAATTAATCCTTCTTGATGATTGACTATGAGATCTTATGTGTATTTATATGTAAAATTTTTTTACAAGTGGTATCACGAGCCTGTTCATGTTTGATCATTGAGAATTAAATATTTTTCTTTGAAACCTTAGGGCTTTTATTCTTTACAAAATAAGGATTAGAATCATGTAAATAATTTTCTGAAATTTTGTTTCTGATTTCATAAATTTTATCTTTTAATTTCTTAAATCCCAAAATTAAAAATTAACCAAAATAATTAAATTTTATATGTTTTAATTCAAATTGATGAATGATAATTGCTTCTTGTGGCTTATATGTTTGAAACAAAGGTATAATTTTGATAAATTATTGGTTTTGGTTGAAAGAAATCAAGAAAAGGTTTGAGGTTTTTCATGTAATTTTTCTTGAAATTTCTTGATCCGATTCATCATCGTTCTTTATTGTTTTTTGATAGGTTTTTGCATGGGTTTTGAAGATCAAACACTTAATTTCATGATTAAATATTCAATTTTGGTGAAAATCAATCCAAAAGGGTCAAAATTCAAGAGAAGAGACAAACAGAGCCGATTGGGTCTGTTTTGGATCCAATTGGGTCAGTAAAAGACAGCACATCCCACGCGGGGTCTCTTCCCACTCGCACAAGGTGAGGAGTGGGGTCCACGCACCATCTTTCGATGGCCGTTCGGCCACCATTTTCTCTAGACCAGAATAAAATTTTATTTAAAAATTTGTGGTGATTTTTCTGAATTTTTTTGAAATTATTAAATATTTATTATTTAATATTCATGATAATTTCAATGATTTGATATATTATGCACACTTTTTTTGAAATTTTATTTTATGATAAAATATTTCATGATATTTTGAGATGATTGACAGTACTCACTCTTTTTGTTGATGTGAATAAATTTGTGTACTCTCAATATTTTTTATATGTGTATAATTGTTGAAAATAAAGTTTAAAATAAATTAAATTAATATAAAATCCCACCAAGTGACATCTTGTATGTTTATTTATTTATTTTGGAAATTAAATTTGTCATTAAATAATTTAAATGACTGTATTTTTTATCCCTATGAAAAATAATCTGCCCTAAAGAAGGTTTTTTTTTGCCGAATTACAAACACAATAAAGTAGTAAATATGTGATAAAATTATTTTTTACCATGCATGCAATATGTTGGTAAAAAAAAAGCGTATTATTGGCAATATTTGGTTATCAATTTTTGCAAATTAAGCTTAAGAGTACCATTACAAATTGATATTTTTGTCTAAAAACTAAATTTCAATATTGTACTTGGTATCTTATATGGCACAAAATTATTGTTTGTTAATTGTGGACTTATTATTGTTATTTTTCTGCATACGGTTAATGCTTCTTTTATATATGTTAATCTGAATAATATTCTTGTGCTTAACGGAACTAACTTCAAGAAATGAAAGAAACACATTACCATTGTGCTTGGGTGTATGGAAGAAATGGAAGGAACACATACCATTGTGCTTGAGTGTATGGATCTAGATTATGTGATCAAGTCAGACAAACCTCTAGCTCATGCTGATAATAGTACAGCTACGAAAAGGGCACTTTATGAAAAATGAAAGAATTCAAACCGCACGAGTCTGATGATCATGAAGCACTTAATTCTGGATGCCATCAGGGGTGCAATGCTTGTGGCAAAAAATGCTAAGGGTTTCCTACAATAAATTGCAGATAGATTCGCTGCAAGTGAAAAAGTCAAAACAAGCATCATCCTGTCTAAACTTGTTTCAATGCAGTATAATGGCAAAGAAACCATAAGAGAGTACATTATGAAAAATGTCTAATCTTGTTACAAGACTAAAGGCACTAAAGTTAGAATTGTATGAGGACATTCTCGTACAGTTGGTCTTAATATCTCTTCTTGCACAATTCAATCATTTTAAGATAAGTTATAACACTTCAAATATGAAATGGACGCTTAATGAGCTCATTACTCAGTGTGTACAAGAGAAAGATAGATTAAAACAAAAAAAGATAGAAAATTTTCACTTAGCATCTTCTTCTAATAGTAATATTGTCAACAAAAAAAAAAGAAGGGAACAATATAGAAAAAGGTACTGCAAACGTTGAAACTTCACAGCTTAAGAGGTAGAAACAAAATAAAGTGATTACTTTTTTTTTTTTGCTATAAAGATGACCTTGTGAAAAAAAAATATTTATTCCAAGTATGCAAAATATACGGAGAATAAAGACTGTTCCAAGAGACAGAATAAAGTAATTACTGTTTTTTGAAACTGGGTTTAGGGTATAAAGCAGCAGAAGAGAACTCGTTGTTGTAACCAAAAAAAAGAAAAAAGAGAACTCTTAGTTCCTTCAAACTGCATACGAATTTCATGGGTGTGGGTGGGAACTTTCTTTGTTGTATGCAGTCAGTGTCAATGTGTCATGTCTTGTCAATAATTGAGCTCGATGTTTTTTTTTTTAATTTTTTGTTTTTTTTGGGTAATTGAGCTCAATGTATCAGTAATATCTTCTTGTATTGGGCCGGATTTGGAACAGCTAATTATAAATTTAATTTATTACCCTGTTGTCTTTTGATCTTTTCTTTTCTCTTTCCATCTATTCTGGGTGTAAATTACCATCAGATAAAATTTTTTTTTTTTGGTGTGGTACCATCAGATAAAATTACAATGTCTGTGGTTGTCTGTTTGCCAATTTGCCATTTGACAATTAATTTTAGTCCTTTTGCTCTAAAAAGTTCTGTCATTAGTGTCTCAAAGTTTCAATAACGTCTGGCAAGCAGTTAACTCTGCCTGTCAAGTGAAATTTGTAGAAATATGTCAGCTCCAAACTCGTGTTAAGACTCAAGGGTATGCGTGACTTGATTTAACAGTTTTTTTTATTTGTATTTTATGTGAAAAAAAGTTAGAGTTGCAACCTTATCATTTGATAGATCTTAAAAGTGTCATGTTAATTTTAGATAATAAATACAAAAATAACATAAATTTAAAGTTCTAATAGAAGTTGCATATAAATTTAATAAAATTTAAAAATTTAATTTGATGTTTAACGCATCGACATAAATTATAAAACGATAATTTTCATATTTTATGTAAATTAACAGAAAATAAATAGAATAAAAATACATTACTTGTTATATCTCCTTAAAAATATATAATGAAATTATGCAAGTTTATTGTAACATGCATGTATGTGGCATATTTGCAAGAGATGTGCTAACTTGTCAAATAAAATACAGCTAGAAAAGGCGTTTATACGATGATTCTCGCACCAATTTTCTAGTTAAAAGCGAGAAAAATTAAATAAAGAAGGACAAAATTAAAAAGGTGTTTATTCATAACTTGATTTGGTGGGTTACGAAAAAGACCGCCGAAGACAACTTTAGTTTCATTACTCGTCACTCGATTTTAATTTGTTCTGCCATTACTTTTACTCAAAGATCGATGATTCTCCCATGATTGAACCCACTGTTTCTTTTTCCTTTTTCCTTTAGGTTAGCTGGCTGCCATCTTCTCGCATGGAAGAAGCAAGATCGTGTTCCGATAGCGAAATCAATAATAAGGGTGGTTTGGATAAATTTAACACTACACACACGCACGTCTTACTTTTCAGTCCAAACAATGTTTAGAGTTATAGATTCAATAGTTACCGTAGAATATTGCAATAAATTTTTAACGTAAAGCTTGAGTAAGATTTCATTATAAGAGTTAAAAGAAGTTATATCTGATCGGATTAGATTTTTCAATTTTTTTTTAAAATTTTGATTCCAATTGCAATTCATCTTCAAATTATATAATAAAACATGTAATTCAAACTAATTCGTATAAATTCAAATTGGTTTAAATTGATTATACGGATTTTTGAATTTAGGTATTTATAGAATTTATTTTAATTTTAACTTAAATTTGTAATTGAAATATACAAACTACAAAATATTTATTAATAAAATATTTTATTATGAACTATATTCAAATCGATTTGAATGCATGCGATTTGAAAATATTTGTGTGAATATGAGCTAAATTTGATTATTCAAATTGATCCAATCTGAAACTTTTGATTCCAATAACTTTTTATTTTTATCAATTTTTTTCCTCAATGCCGCGACCAACTTTTTATGACTCGCTACCTAAAGACAAGCAAGATACAAAGACCGTTCTCTCAAGGTTATGATTGAATAATAATGTAATAAATTAGTGAACATTGATTATAATTAAATATGTTGACTGACCAAAGGAAAGCACCCTCCAATCAAAAGAGCACTAGTAAGAAAACGACAAGTGTCCTTGAAGACGAAGATTGAAGAACAAGCTGTCTTCCTTCATGGCAAGCGTTGTCGGCCAGCTGCTAAGATTGAAGAACAGTAGCAATGTAATAATAATGTTTTTTTGAAATAAGCAAAATAATAATAGTTAATCCCAGTCCAGGTGTTCAAAGCCCATGCTCAAATTCAACTGAAATTATTGCTTGGCCCCATCTGTCCATTGCCCTAATGGCTGCGTAAATTGCGAGAAAGCACCCGTGGCTCTGCGATTGACCATTATAATTGTTTGTCCAGCTTGCATGGGTAGTTTTAAATTTTAATTCATCATACTGATACCTTTAACTGGAATTATTTATTCCTTTCTCTTTTGAATCTTGGTTAGGCTATTATCTTAAGCTTAGGAGTTTGAATTATTTCTTGTCTTTATTTATAATAAAAGTTAAAAAAAATTATTTAAATTTAAATTCAAACTTTGCATCGTGTCATGACTCTTTTATTATTCGATCAAAAACTTGACATGTTGTTATTTTGTTTGACTTGCTGGGCATGAGACCAGTTTTTAGATGAGTTTTGCTCATGTCAATTTCTGGCATGTATAAAGATTTTGATCATCGGACAGCTCGGGTTTTAAATGACAAGCATTATAGAGATTAATTGTACGTTAACATTATTGTTTATGAAAATCTAATATCGAATACTCTTTATACTTTTTATGAACTAAAAAAAAGATTTAATATTGAATTCGGAGTTTAATTTAATTTATTTATATAAATTTTTCATAAATTAATTTTTAATAAGTCAAAAATTGAATTTCAATGCAGGCCTTTTTTTATTATTACTAGGATCTCTTTGTGTTAGAAAATCTCTAATGTCATTATTTCCAAAAAAATAAAACCTCTAATGTCCTTTTTTTTTTTTTAACACCAAACAATTTTATAGGAACGTTTTCTAAAGTACAGTTTTTATGAATAAATAAATACATACATTCATTACTGAGATTCACTATTCACATTCAAGTACATCATTGTTCTAATAAACATGGATTTGTTTTGTATTTGCATAAAGAGAATATAAGTATATTTACACCCAAAAAAAAAAAAAAAAGAGAATATAAGTATAGTTTTTTTTAATCTTTTTTTAATAATCATGACTTTTTAGATGTTATTGAGTTTAATATTTTGAGATTTTTTAGGAATGCATTCTTTTACTTCGATTTGATAGATTGATAATTTTATTCTTGAAATACTTCTTACCAAAAAAAATCTAATTGACAAGAAAAAAAAAATAAAAAATAGACTAATCCGTGTGGATGGAACAATAGTATCATATCATATCTTATTGCATGTAATTTCTTGCTAATGCAACTCAAGATATACAAAAGCAAATTTATTTCACAATTTTTTTTTATATTCCAATTAATCTAAGGTTTTCTTGGACAACTTACATCTATGAAAAAATTTTATGAAAACCATAAATTTCAAGTAGAGCTAGCTAGCAAGTTTAAACAAGATACATAATAATACGAAAATAACATAGTTTAAAATTTGATATAATTTGTATGTGAATACAAGAAAAGCTAAAAAATAAAATTTTTTCAACTCACATTTTTTTCTTGATATTTTATGCAACACAAACTCGAATGATCAGATTTAATTTCAATGTGTAACACTGATCACTTCCTTTTCATATAATAATCACATAAAACATCAAAACTATTATTAGTTGAACATTGGATTTTGGCCCAAAAAACATTGGATTTTGAAAACCAGTCCAATACTTATAATCCTTCACAGCTGGGCCACTATGGTAATGACCCAGTTCACATTTCAGCCACCAACCATGAACAAACCAATCCATCGTGTCAATCAAACCTTAACCTGGCCCAAGCACAAATTCTTTTCCTTTGTGGCCAAGGCCCAAACATAAGATCACTGAAAAACCCTAATTTCAGCTCTCATTCTCGATATATTCGCATTCGAACACTAGATTTTTCAATAGCTTATCTTCTACTTGTTATCTGCGCGGTTTATTGAGTCAAAGATTCAAGTTTCTTGGGGTTTTCTTTCCTTCTTTTACTTTTGTCTTCTGAAAGAGAAAGAAGAGTGCAATGATGAAGCAATTTTTTGTGGACTAGAGTTTCTGATCTGGGTTTCATTCCCAGAAGCTGAAGACCAACCCTTGGCTGTCTGAGTACCCTTCTTTTATTCTTAATTTTCCTTTTTTTTTTCAGGAAATTGTTTTCTTTTCCTTTGGGTCGACGAGGCTGATGATGATAATTCAAATTATCTTAGCGGATTTCAATGAGATTTTCTTGTCAATGATCTGAGTGTTACACACACTGAGGCCTCACGTGAATTTTTAATTTAATTTAGAAATTATAAAAGGGGATTTGATTTCAAGCTATGATGAGATGAAAACACGTAAGAGTGTTGATGGGCAGTGGATTTGGATCTTTCTTATGAAAGTTCTGCCGTGAGCCCTCTGTTTTTCAACGACTTCTCCTTCCACTGAGCTCTGAATCCCTTTTATTTTGTCAATTCTTGATTTGTAATTTTAGTTAATTGTGATTCGAAAAAGCGTCTATTACCAATTCTGGGGGATGATTCGTTCCTCTTGGCATAATGGCTCAGACGCAAAATCTGAAACTGTGGTTATCCTGATCGATTGCTCTTTCTTTCATGGCATTTGATCCTGGAAACGCCACAAACATGGTTTTTCTTCCCTTCTTCAAAGCTTTCATGGTACTTCAATGGAAAATTATACAATGAATCGCAGTAGTATTTTGTCCTGTTGCCATGCCCAAATCAAAAACAGCTTAATCTGATCATGGGATTGTGATTTTTGGAGCTGATAAAGGGGCAATATTAACATGAACCAGTTGTGATTTTGATACTAGAAGATGGTTTGATGTTTGGACCAGTTATGAGTTGCCATGTTATTGCCAAAACATGAATACTGGGTATTACGGCATTTCAACTTACCATGATTCAATTGCTTACGGTCGATGGCTAACAGGATTGATGAAAGGATAAGAGCTGATGTGGTTTTTTTTTTTTTTAAATGTGACTATCGAGGGAAACAAAAATGTGAGGAAAAAAATAAAGTTAATTCAATTCTTAAGTTACAAAATAAGAAATTGATTATAAAATTTATCAGACTAACAAATGTCTTTTTTTCATTTTTTTATCAAACTTTTATCAAACAAAACTTGAGAGTTGAATTTTAAATGAATGATCAATCATTAATCTCGATCTTCAATGGTGGTTAAAAAATTGAGTTGAGTGAAATGATTCGAGATTAGAATTGAGTTTTGTTTAATTTAAAAATTTGAGGTTTCAAAACTTGATTCGATGAAATGGTAAAATTATTTGATTTCGATTTGATAAATTTAAATTCTACTTGATAAGTTCGATGTATTAATTTTTAATATCATATAATAAAAATAAAATAATAAATTAATAATAAAATATTAAAAATATATATTAAAAAATTCGATTAAATTATTTAATCATTGGAATTGAATATTAAAATATTTGGACTCAGTTTAATGTTTACGATTCTCAATATTAATCGGAGGATTAAGATTTCACATATCTATCGTACTAACGTGTGCCAACTGCCAAGTTGACTAGCAAATCAATCAGCACCAATATTAGCTTCCTCATATTTCATGCTTTAATGAACATGACATTGACACCCTCCCACACCCATACGCAATACCAATTTGAGAAAAAGGTTTCACCATCACAAGAAGATGCTTGTTTGCATTCCACTCAGGTTGGGTTACTGTTAGGTGAAATTAACATGGATGTAGAGGTGTTCATTTGATCGATTCATTAATTTCGAATCTAATTAGTCAAAATTAACATTAATTGAAATGTACCTTTCACTTTCGTTAATCAAATCAATCGAAATAAAATTCGATTAATTAATTGATTAATAGAAATTTTATAAATATTATTATTTTAATTATTTAACTTGAATTTGTAATTAATTAAAGCATCAAATCGTACAATTTAAATTAATTACAAAGAGTACCAATATAAAATTGTAACTACAATTATTTAAAGCATCAGTCCATATATAATGGGCATTACATAAAGCATCAAAATATAGGCTGGGGTAAGGTAGGTTCTAATTTCAAGTAAGTAATAGGTTAATTTTGTTTTTGAACCTAATTAATCGATAATTGAAATTTTATCAAATCCTCTTTCAGTAATCAATCGAATTTATTTTAGTATCAAGACAAGTAACCGAAATAATTTTGATTTTAACCTGACTCTAAACATAAGAAACACTCGCAATGCATAGGAATTAGGAATTGAGAAGATCAGGATGAATGGCCCAAACTTGATTGGTTCTTTAATTTCTTTAATTAATTTACTATTAATTAATTAATTATTTATTTATTTATTTTATGGCCCAAATGTAACCCAAAGCCAAACCCAACAAGTAAAGGAAAAACAAAAAGACAGCTGTTTTGCGTGTCAAACCGGTTGCAGTCGTTAATGGATGGATGGCTCGTCTCTTGGCCCACTTGCGTTTACTTTCGATTAGATTCGGACAAAACTTTTAACATTCCCTGCGACAGATGATGGGGACAATGTCCAACTAAATACGATCCAAATTTTTAACTTTTTTTATAAATTCAACAAATATATTAAAATTAATATAAATTTTTATAAATAAACATAAAATTAATGTTAGTAATCATAAACACATAATAATTTTATAAATTTATATATAATATATTGATAGTATATAATTTTTATATATTATCAATACACTAAAAATTAACACATTATCAATAAATAAAATAAAAACATGTCAAATTTTTAAAAATAAATACAAATAAATTTTTTTCAATTTATTCATAAAAATTTATTAATAAAGTACTAACCTCTTATACCTATATATATAAATCTTATTTCTATTATAAAATATGTTTATATTTATATTTTTTTGATAATATTTTTTTTATAATGAATATTTATCATTATATGTTTAGATATTTTTGACATATTTTATATTTACTAACATTATATTTACATTTAATAACATGGGTTTACATTAATCTTACATTAAAATTTTGCGCTTACCGTTGAATTTCCCGTCAAATCCTCTCTCTTGTTTCTGAATTAAAACTGAAATACACTACGACTTACATTAATTTAATTTACTACAAGTACCAGTTTCTTCTTTTGTCTGAACTCATCAACAAACAAAGGAATAATACCGGCTGCTTTGAAATTGGAAGTGGAGACTGGAGAGCTGCGGAAGGCAACTTCTAGGCGGTGGAGCCTCACCGGGTCCAGCCCCAGGACGGTCGCTGCATATTCTGACCGTTCTTTCTTTCTTCCAAAATCTCCTCTCATTTTAACAACACCAGCAAACTTTGATTTTCTCTGCTTCAATACTTTGTATAAATCTCAGGAAAGCCAAATATTTTGATTTCCTTGCTTCTCGTTAAACCCAGAAAAAAGAAAAACAAGGATGCGGTTGTTGTTATGGTGCTGTTTGTGGGGCTGGTTATTGGCGGGAGAAAGAGTAGCGGCAACGGAGAGTTCTAAGGAGAGAAAACTTGATCAGACTCCTACATGGGCAGTGGCTGGTGTTTGTGCTGTTATGATAATCATTTCTATTCTCCTGGAAAAGCTCCTTCACAAACTTGGAACGGTGATCCTTTTTCCCTTTTCTTTATCAGATATTACTTATGAAATGCACTTTTTCTCCTGTTGATTCGTCGCCACTTATATTCTAAACACACAAATCCTTTCGTTCAAACATGTTTGGCTTTCTAATACTGCGAGAACAATCTTTTTGTGGCGTTCAGTGGTTCACAGAAAGGCGCAAGAGAGCTCTGTACGAAGCCCTGGACAAGGTTAAAGCTGGTAAGTCCAGAATTCTATGATTACCCATGTTTTAAATTCTGCTTTTGATTGCTCAAAACTGGTTTTAGAAGTTGCTTGTTGGACAAATCTTCGTTTCCCACCACTGCTTTTATGCTTCTGTGAGATACCATTGTTTGTCAAACTGAAAATTTTTACCTTTCACATGACTATTTCAGAGCTGATGGTTCTGGGTTTCATTTCGCTGCTGCTCACGTTTGGCCAGAACTATATTGCGAAAATCTGTATCCCTATAAACGTTGCCAATACTATGTTGCCTTGCAAAGCTGATAGTGAGCCGGGCACCACTTCGAGCAGTGAAGAAGAAAACCACCGAAGACTCTTGTGGTTTGAGCGCAGAATCTTGGCTCCTGGATCTGTCACCAGATGCAAGGAGGTGAGTATAGGCCAACACGTAGTGATGTCCAAGTAGTTTGGTTTATTATTATAGTGAACTAGTAGTTTGTTGCAATTGGATGTTTTGAGCCTTCATGAATTGCCATTTTCCTTTCCGCAATTGTACAAGACACGGTTTTATGTTCATCTGTGGAAGGTTGAAAAATAGAACCTTGTGTTGACTGCAAACTAAAGAAATTTTACTGGCAACGTAGTCAATGATGAAATCTTGAATAATTTCACACGGAATCCACTTTGTCTAGAATGCATGTCAATTTGTCTTGTCTTGACCAACAGAATCTGGCTTCTACTAAGTTCCAACAATTGTATGGTGGTTTGGTGTGTGGAGCATGCCAAATTCTGCCTGCCTGATGCAAGCTCAAGGGGAAATGAAACAGTGCTGTTAAGAAAAAAGATGCTATAAATCGGTTTAAGCTATTACTTCTGCTTCTTGTATCGATTTGCAGGAATGAAGAGTACTTATTAACATACAAGTAAATTACACCTTTTCTTCTGTTTTTTTCTTCAAATGCTTATAGTAGATTGTTGTTTCTGATTGTGTCTGAAGATGTGCCTTCTCTGCCGATCCATCAGTGAGCACATTGAATGACTTGCTTACACAAGAATTGCTGTCACAATCTATGACTACAATTTGACTCTAAACCTTTTACTCCTTCAAGATTCATGAAGTCATCTTCCTAAATCTTGCTATCCCATTTCAAATTACTGCAATACAGTGGTTTTTCTTGTTTACGTTCTTGGATTAATCTTCCTAATCACTTATTTCTTCATGTTGGAATGTTTTTTATGATTTGCTTTTGATCGTAGTACGAGTTAAAACATAAATTTCTATAACTAACTGAGTTTTCTCTACAGGGGCATGAACCGCTCATAACCGCTGAAGGATTGCATGAGTTACACCTCCTCATATTCTTCTTAGCAGTTTTTCATGTTTTATATAGTTTTGTTACCATGATGCTTGGGAGACTAAAGGTAATTAAATTGAGTCTTTTCTAAACGTGTTGTGCTTGATCGTCTGCTTTCTACTCGATGTATTCTTAAAGATAAATAGATTCTTTTAACATAAAAGCTGCTTCGAACAGATTCGTGGCTGGAAGGTATGGGAGCAGGAGACTTTGTCTCATGACTATGAGTTTTCAAATGGTATATTTTTCAACAAAGAACAGTTTCTAATGCATGTTATAATTTTAAATCTTCTACCGTTAATCTTAAACTTAATTTCCCAACTTGTTGCATCTTAGAAGCTGACCTGTATGCATGGTTGTTTCTGCAGACCCTTCCAGGTTCAGGCTTACTCATGAAACATCTTTCGTGAAAGCTCACACCAGTTTTTGGACTAGAATTCCTATCTTCTTTTACATTGTAAGTACTTTTAACAAAAATAGTTCAATTTATTCATTAAAGTGGAGGTATAAGTGACTAGATACTAATCAGAAAATTCAAGTACAACCATTTTCATTCTGGTTGCAGCCATAAGTTGATGCACAAAGGAGCCATTGAAAAGAAAAAGTTGGTTCATGCTAGAAACAAATGCATTGGAAAGAGGATATTGCACTGATTAATGAATAAAAATGAAAATTTTGGTGTGATTGGCTTGTTAATGTAATGAAGTATGGAAGTATTATAAATGAAGTGGGGAAAAGAATATTGTAAATGAATATGGAAAAACAGTTAGAACTATGATAGAATTAGATTGACTCCCAAAACACAGCTAATGCAGATAAAGTTGCTTGAGTTGATTTATGAAAAGAAAAAAGAAATTGCTTTACTTGAATACTTTTTGGTTCTATTTGTGGTTTTAATAAGTATTTCAATCAGCGACCTTTCTAAATCCATACTGAACTTTTTAGATATTCATTGCAGGGATGCTTTTTTAGACAATTTTTCAAGTCTGTTGGGAAGGTTGACTACTTGACATTGCGGAATGGATTTATCACTGTGAGTCTCTTTTAATTGCAAAGCTAACACAGTATTTGATGTTGGTTCATCTTGTTTCTTCCTGACAATTTCACACTTTTCTTGTAGGCTCATTTAGCTCCCGGAAGTAAGTTTGACTTCCAAAAATATATCAAAAGATCATTAGAGGATGACTTCAAGATTGTTGTTGGAGTAAGGTAATCTTTTTATTCTGTGTTACATTGGATAACAATACTTGCTCTTAATGCACCCGAACTTATTTTATCGTGTTTGCAGTCCAGTGCTGTGGGCATCTTTTGTGGTCTTTTTGCTGCTAAACGTCAGAGGTGAGCTACTTTTTCTCGAAGAGATCCTTTAAGAGTAAAATTTCGCAATTGCAAACTGAATTAGAAGCTGAGTTCTGTTTGCTAATATAACACATGCTTTTCCAGGGTGGCAAGCATTATTTTGGGCGTCCATAATTCCTGTGATTGTAAGAAATATTCCTTAGTAACAGTTTCTTTAGAATTGTAGTACAAGATTGACAGTTCTAATTGCGTCTTGATAACAGATAATCTTAGCTGTTGGGACGATGCTTCAAACCATTTTGACAAAGATGGCTCTTGAAATTACAGACAGGCATGCCGTGGTCCAAGGAATGCCTCTTGTACAAGGCTCTGACAGATATTTTTGGTTTGGTCGACCCCAGTTAGTTCTTCATCTGATTCATTTTGTATTGTTTCAGGTATTCATTATTCTCAAATTCAGTAAATTTGTGAATATGATACTAGCTGCCTTCAAGCAGAAAATGAATCTGGGTTCAAAATCCTAACATTCAGTGTTCTTGTTTGGAATCATAACTTTAGGTGCATGGAAACTGTAATAAAAACTAGAAAAATAATTCTTCATAGTTTACTTTATGTATGAAGGGTCTAGACTTTAATTAACAACAAAAGCTAACGTTGAATGTGTCTGTGTTTTCCTTATGGTAGATTCGACCTAACCAGAGAATCCTTTGGTTAATGTAAATTTGGCATGATTAGGGTCCCAGCCTGCATCATTGTTGCATGATCCAGCATGCTTGCTGGTGCATGGTAATCTACGGCCTTTACAGCCATTTCGCATGCTATCTTATTTATAGCAAAATTATCATGTGTTTATGTTTATTGATTCTAATTTTACGTTTATTCTTAGGTGTGTACAATACTTAAAATATATTTTACACCTAATGACACTAACTTTATGCTATATTATGTGTGTTTATATTGACCTTATGGCAACATGAAAAATTTTAACCTTACTGTATAAGTTTTCATGCACTAATGGCTGTCTGATTCTTAATTATTGTAGAAATTCTTTCCCGGTTAAACTGTATTCTAAGAGATTTTAGTAGATCATGTTATTTTCTTCTCAAGTTCCTTTCCTACTTGCATTAATGACCACCTAATTTATTGTCCTTTTCTTTTTCTTTTTTCTTCTCTTTGGCAGAACGCATTCCAGATAACTTATTTCTTGTGGATCTGGGTAATTAACTAAGCTTTACTAATTTTGCCATTCGCAAACTTTCTCCATCTCTTCTATCTCTGTTTTTCTCAACTCTTTTTCATTATTTTAATATGAAAGTCTGGTGTAAATGTGTAATGTTTTTATGCAGTATTCATTTGGGCTGGATTCTTGCTTTCATGCTAATTTCAAGCTTGTCATCATTAAAATTTCTCTGGGGTGAGATTAAGCTTTAGTACTATCAATCTATTGTGACTGGTATTCATGTTATTCACACTCGAATATAAACATGATTGTTTACTGGAATAATCCTTAAATTGTTGATAAATTTTTTTCTGTGTTTTGCAGGGTCTGTGTTCTATTTTTGTGCAGCTACATCACCCTTCCACTCTATGCCCTCGTAACTCAGGTGCCTTCTTTTTTTCCAACAGCTTTGATTAAAGCAGCTTTATAGGAATTACTTGAATCCATAAGCAATGGAGAAAAGATTAAAACTTGCTTTTGAAATTTGTTTGTCATAGAAATCCTTCTTGAATAAATGCAATTCTTGTTTTCTTTTATGTGAACAATCAATGGAAACCTCTACAATAAGGTCAAAATTTTTGACCTTATTTTAATGTCAATGTAAACATACATGATTAAGCGTAAATTTAGTGTCATTAGGCGTAAAATGTGTTAGAAGTATCGTAAACATATGGAAATACACATAAAATTAGAATCAATAGATATAAACACATGATAATTTCGATACAAGATGTGTTTATATTTATTTTCATATGTTTACGATACTTCTAACATATTTGATGTTAAATTATACTAAATTTATGCTTAATCATGTGTGTTTACATTAACCTTACAGTAAGATCAAAAATTTTGATCTTACTATAGAATTCTCCAACTATCAAGTACATGTAGGATTAAAATGATTGCTGGATGTGATGCTGGATGCTTGCAGATGGGTTCCGAGATGAAAAAGTCCATCTTCGATGAGCAGACATCCAAGGCCCTTAAGAAGTGGCGTATGGCTGCAAAAAAGAGGCGTGGGAAGGCACCCACTAGAACCCTGGGTGAAAGTGCAAGTCCAGGCTCAACAGTTCATTACTCTGGAAACACACTTCATCGATTCAAAACAACTGGTCACTCAACTCATTCATCATACACCTATGAAGATCACGACATGTCTGATCTGGAAATCGAACCATTGTCAATGGGAATGGTTCACGATGAGCAAGCAGCTGAAATAAGTGAATCCCACCATACAAGATCGAAAAGTGAAGATGACTTCTCCTTTGTGAAGCCTGCCCAGTAAAAGAACCATGGACGAAGTGGGGGTAGATGTTCGCATGCAGCATGCAGGTGGTGGCAAGGTTGTTGTTTGTCGGGTAAAGGAGAGCCTTGCTGAGTAAATCTTTCGTTGAACGCATTCTGCGGAATACAATATATGTTGGTGAAATACTTTGGCTAGGTAGTGGCGTTATTCTTTTACATTAACAGTGCTTGTTACAAATTACATGTAATCCTGTTTATTTGCATATAGGTTGTATTAAAGTTTGATTATTCTCAAATACTTCGGTATCATATGTAAAATGGTGAAATTAGTATAAAAATCTCAAAGTCTACTGCAATTTACAGGTATTATCGTATCAGTGCTTGTTACAAAAAGGTCCCTTCATTGGTGTGAAAAAGGAGGATCGGATTGAATGGTTCAATTTTAATTGATAAAATCAGAGTGCTTATTTAGTCCACATCAAAATGTTGGGTGATAATATGACACTTGAGTTTAAAGCATTATCTGTGCTAAAAACTGTAACTTAAAGAGTAAATCTTAAAAAGTAGATTGCGCCAAAACAAAATATATATATGGATTGTCGATCTATCTAAATGCACGCCACCAAAATTACAAATACTGATATTTGAAAAATAACAAAAGCACCATTGTCAACCACAAATTCTATGACCAGCGTGAAAGGGGAACTCCATCTTGCAACCACCCAGCCTATGCCGCAATGAGCAAAAATGGCAGCCCTCAAAAAACGCCATAAGGACTCTAGAAACAAATAAAACAATTGCTTCGAGAGGAAAGATAATGACAAAGCCACTTCTACCTGTATTTGCAGTCCTAGAACACCTGTGAGAGGTTTGCACATACCAGGGTCCAGGAGTCCAAACAAACAGTTTTTCTGAAGTGAGAAAGCAAAGTGATCAGAAATACCATTGCATCATTACTTACCAAATCTAGTAGAAGGAAGACAATTGAAAAAGAATTCTCAGGGCATGAGCCCCTGCCCTTTGGTAACACAACATGGAGCAACACACCAGGGAGAGGTACCGCTCAGTACAAATTATTCGTACTCTTTAACCATATAGGGCGCAGAATAGTGCTACCTACAAAAGAAAAACTTCTTTCTGGGACATAGCCCAAATGTCACTAAATATACCACAGTATAAACTTGAAGACAATTTCATGATTATGAACATGGGCACTCAATAGAGTTTTAGATCATAATACAGGTAGTAAACCAAGTGCAGATCCAAAGGGAAGTAATAATTTAGAGACATAAGAGGGTAACTTGTCTCCCTATGCAAAAGGATTCCTCTACTCCCATTGCCCCTGAGAGGCTCGCCGAAATGCCAGATCTGTGGTAGATATCAGACTTGCTATTAGTTTAAAAGAATAAAACATGTTTATCCATTGTAGTAACATTAAAATGGTAATCCTAATAGTACATGACCAACCGAAGTAATCTCCAAATATAACAACAAAGAGCAATGAGTAAAGAGTCCCACGATAATTTTAAGTTCCAACAGAAACCTCGGATAGCCTCGTCCAAAAGCTCATCACCTCTTCCTACCACCACGTTCCCTCAATGAAAGAGCAAGTGTTTCTCCTGCTCCAACATTGTAATACGCAAGGGTCATATTGTCCTTCAGAAACCCTGCTTTTCCACTCAATTTCTGTTTGTTTGCAGGAAGCTGGATCTCCCCAGCAATTTTCTCCTTCAAACTGCCAACTGTTTCTGATAAGGCCTGCACTGTGATCTCAAGAAGTTGTCCTTTAAGATTTCCTTCATCAAGGTTGGGAACAGACACAAGAATGCATGCAGGTCCCTACAAGAAAATCCAAGCAACAATTAGAGTATGATAAATCAGGAAACCAAATGTAGCAAAAATTTTATGTTAAAAAAATTAAAGTTAGGAGGAAAAGAGCAATAGCTCCTCGTACAGGATGTTGAGCAAGGAACTGATCTTCTGGAACAAGCATGGAATCATCAAGCTTCTGTCTCTTTGGCTCTGGTTCATCAGGAAGCGGTGGAGGAGCTTCTTCAGGTGGTGGTGGAGGAGGCATTCCTTGGGGCAAAGGTGGAGGTGGCTGCATAAGAGGCATAGCAGGTGGAGGGACAGGAAGAGGAGCAAAGGGTCGAGGAACTGACACAGGGGTAAACTGAGAACCTGGTGGCGGGGGCACAGGAATATTAGCTGGGTTCATGGACATTGATGGAGGCATTTGAGGTGGTCGATTCATCATCATGGGTGGTTGACTAGATGCCATCTGCATTGGAGGTGGTGCAGGACGCATAGAAGGCATCATTGGAACACCTAATGGACGAGGTTGGGGTGGCGGCATAGTAAGCCCACCACTAGATGCTGCAGAATATTGGGGAGTATTCAGAGGAACTCGAGGCATATTTAAAGCTAGACCAGGTGGTGGGGGAAGGGGACGAACTGGTGGAAGACCAGGTCGCGGAGGAGGAGCAGCAGGACCAGGAAGGTTCTGTCCATTGCTGTCGGCAGCATCATTTTGATCCTCTCCCATCATAGTTTGAGACATAGCCTGATTTGCAGTCCTTCCAATGCTTCCGGTGTGACCATCCCATATAACCTGTTTTGGTTGCTCATCTTTCTTTTTCTCAATCTCAGCCTTGACAGCATTAGAAACTTCTTCCTCTGTGGTACCAAAGATATCAGGACGTGTGCGTGCAAGTCCCACAATGTTTCTTGATATCTCATCATCCTGGGCAAGAGTTGTCTCCCTAATCTTTGCAAACATCCTTTCTTTCTGCTCCTTGTACTTGGGATCAATTAAGGAAATTCTCATGTGTTCGGACATCTCGTTAATGGGAATTAGCTCACCAATTATTGGTGAAACAACAAACTTGGTGGGATCTCTTTCAGCAGGGATTCTCTCCTCGGGCCTCTTCCAGTTCTTCACAATTCTCATCGGTGGTTCTGGTTCCTCATTTGCCCTTGTCTCTTTCTTTTCACCATCATTCTCTTCGATGCTAGCCGCTCTCATGCCTTCCTCAACAAGTTGTACCTCTTCTTCATCCATTTCCATTTCCACCTCCTTTCCAGGCTCAACAATTTCATCTTCTTCCATAGCAGAGATCTTGCTCCTCCTTATAACCTCCTCAATGGTCATTGGAGGAGGTAAGTCTTCATCCTCATCATCAGCAAAGTCTATAGTCTCAACCACAACAAAATCATGCCAATCAATCATTGCCATTTGCATTCTTTCCTGCTCAATTTCATCCTCAGCTTTCTGCCTCGCCTGCTCCTGCGAGTGTTCCCATTCCAATCGATGCAAACACCTCTCAAGCACAGTTGTCATATCAACAACACTCTTCCTCAGCTTCTCTGTCAAACCCTTTGGAGGCATCAACACTTTGGAATACGCGTCAGCAAGTTCAGTGAAAAAGGTAAACATACTATGAGTCGGCCTTAAAAAATTGAACTGGGGGTTATTAATCTCCCTACTAGTCAATCCTGTCAAGAACGATTTCCCATTTCGCGCAACAAACTGTGCGGTCAGCTTAATTATATCCAGCTCTTCTCCTGTAATCCCTTCAGGAAGTCTAACAGTATATTGAGCAGCTTCTGGAGGTTCAAGATTCTTCCTCACAGGCAGTCTAAACTGCGCAGCAGGATCAGGCTTAGCTACTGCCGCTGCCAAATCATTACCATCAGCAGCTGCAGTTGGAGCAGACTCAGTAGGAACGGAATCGGCGGGAGGCAAAGGTGGTTGCTGCTGTTGAGAGTTGGACTGGTTCTGATTCTGAGCACGGAACTCGGACAACCTATGTTGATAATAAGCATGGTAGGGATCTGAACTAGTCAAGAAATTGAACTTAACATTGTTAGCATTATTAGCAATGATTCTTTTCTCGAATTCGGGTCCATTCTTGGCAACAAACTGAGCAGTCTTATCAACAATATTCCTAATATCTGGAGGAGGATGAATGATTCCAATAGTTCTAGTGTGAGTTGCAATGGAGTTGGCTTTGTTCTGTTCCTCATTCGTCGGAACCTCTTCAGTTTGATCTTCCGGCACCTGAGATGCAGGCAACGGCCCTAAATCCCCGTCGGACGGAGGTGCGGGAAGGGGCAAAATTGGCATTACCCCCGGCATTTTCACTAGATAAAAACCCTAACTTACCAAAGAAGAATCAAATCAACCACCATCAAGCTGCAATTAACAAAGTTTAAAGAAAATAAATCATTTTATTCCAAAATTGACAACGAAATGACTACCGAACTTTAATGATAAACCAAGGCAGAAAACTAAACAGTGTAAAACCCAAGATCGCGAAATTTGTCAACAATATTTTCATAAAAAATATTAAAATAAATCACAGATTACAAATCTGGAAACCGGAATACCGAAACAAGAACACAGCGACCGATCAAAGAAAAAGAAGGAGAATTAATAGAAGAAAAGAAAGGGGGAGAAGCGTGAGGCTGACCTGGGAATCCCTTCGCGTCTTTCTTTTTTAAATCTGAGCGAATCAGAGAAGAAGAAATAGCGGAATTGAAAGAGAAAGTGTCTAGTCGACGACGAGGCTCGGGAGAGAATGAAAACAGCTTTTTTTTTTTTTGGCTAAAAAGAAAGGAGGCGACGCTCGTCGCTCACTAGGGCAAATAGCGTGATGGGGTCATCGCCAAGCCCAAGATTGAAAGATGCTCAGTCCATTTCCAAAATATTTGCATGATAAGCAGATTTCTAATATTGTTCGGTCAGTGTAGTTTTAAAATTTTATAATTAACAATAAGTGGTGACACATATTTTTATAGAGTATACGTTAATATCTTAATTCAATTTGTAGAGTCTAAAAATTTAATAATAGTGTATTAAATAACAATTTTTATTGAAATAATTATCTTTTATGCTGTCTATAAAATTTTTTAATTTTTGTAATGGAATTAGTAAAGTGACATTGTTTTTCCAGGAGACTTGATAATTCATGTATCAATTTCGTGTGCATGTTCTGTTAAATCATACTTGTATTATATAAAACACAAATATTATCACGTCAAAATTCATGTAAATACTTTTAAATACAAATTTTTTTAATTTTATATTTAATTTTTGTCAAATTTTAATTCATGTCACAATTGTATTTTTTTTATATCATGTCATCTCATTGTGATTAAGATTGACAAGTGCAAGCATTTAGACTTAACTCGAAACTTGCAAAATTTCCAAATCTTAAAATAAAAAGCATATCCATTTGAATAAATACTCAAGATCTATTGATGCTTAATTTACCATACCTCAAACCATATCTTGTTTTTAATGCTTGAATATCATGGCAGAAAGATAACATACATATTATATTGTTGGATGATGATTGATGACCAACTACTTCAAATGCTTAAATTGATAAGTAATTTACGTTTAAATCCTAACGCATAAAGTAGTAGTTACTACTTATGTTGTATTGCAACATGCCAGCTTCGGTCCTTCAGAGGTTACATTTTCTTTTACTACAAAATGAAGCACTTGTTCTTCCCCATACTGCAGAGAGATGTTTTTCCAACAAAAAAAAATACTAGCATATTTGTTCCTTGCATATATGCTTGCTGCCATCCTTGAAAAAAGCTAGCAATTTAAATTTTCTGGCCTCGAACAAAGACCATGGTGCTACTCACCAATTGCCAGAAATTAGTTCCCTACGCTCGACTCTCTTTCTCCCTCTCCGGTATACCTTTCATTTGGGCGCACGATCAGAGAGTCGTATAGATTTACTTAAAAGGCATGCATGCCTCCATGCTAGTGCAGCTGGTAACAAGCTATATAAGAAAACTAGTAACCCACTTCATGTTGCAGCCATACACAAATTGGATGCAAAGATAATATAGAAAAACGGAAAATAGTACAGCAACATACCCAAAGATAACATAATAAGATCACAAGTTCAAATGATGCCTCATTATCCGACAAAGTCAGTCCCAATGATGTTCGATGAGAGAACTAAAAAACAAAGAGATAACAAGACAATGCAAAGATTCGCTGCAGAAAAGAAAGAATTTCGGCTAAAGATCATCACCTCAAAGTCAGTCCATACGCTAATCAGCTTCTGCATATGCAGTTTCAAGGTGGGCTTGTTCAGCTTCTTGCACCTCCTTCTCAGTCTTCCTTCCTTTCTTGGATTTGTAGTACACGCTCATGAAAGTTCCCACAGCTCCGTACTTCCTCCTGACATGCTCATAGAGACCAGAATCAAACATCCTCCAGAAATCCTTCTCATTCAGCTCAGACACTGCATACTGTGGCTGGAAACTGTTGTTTTCAATCAACCATTGCTCCATTCTACGAACTGCCTCTGCACCATCGAAAACCTCACCCCTAAACACGGGGCCTGGAGTATAATACACCCCCACATCTGTGAACATCTGAGCATAATGTGTATCACCCTGTCTGCGATGATGCTCAAAGCCTGGTTCAGGATACACCATAGTCTTGATTGGAAGCTTGAACAGTCGGTGAGGGCAGAGCCAAATGGGATAGATCTGGAGAATCAACAATTTATACAATCACAATCTTAAAACTTAATTATAATTATCCTAATTTACAAATTTAGAGGAGTCAAATCAAGAATTTATCCACAACAACATTTCCAAGCTCTTTTCTGTGACTGTGAGGCTGTAAACAACAAATCAGTCATGATTCTACATCTGCATGAAGGAGCATCAAGGAGATCTAATATGACTGATTATTTTCCTTTCTCTCACCCTATTACGTGATAGGACCAGCCACAGTGACAAATGTCTTACAGGGAAGAGCACCCATTAATTACCAATTAACTATAATCATTTCTTCATAAGAAAAATATAACCTTTAAGAGCGAAAGAGAAACAAAAGTAACATAAAATACAACAAGAAGGAATGAGGAGGTAATGAAATGAAAACAGGTGCAAGAACAAAAAATTTACCTCCATCTCTCGGTCAACCCACTCTAGGGCATCCCCAACCTTGTAAAGAGGAACAAGCATGTCTTGAATGACATGATTCTCATGGTAATAATTTCTTATAGCTTCACCTTGAGTAGCCTTGAGCAGCGAAACCTTCGGTGGCATTAGCCAGCCCAAGAGAAACCTAAACCACCATTGATCTCCAAATGGAAGGATGAGCTTCCCCTCCCAATACAAACATCTTGTGTGCCTGTGGTAATATTCTCTGGTTGGAATGTATTCTACAAACTCTCCCTTCTTTAATGCTGTCTGCGCATGTTGGTAGAACCAGGGTTTAAACCACCAACCTACATTGTTAATCTTATTCCCCTTCTTCTTGGCCTCTTCTCTAGATGCATATCTCCCCGTCATGAACACACCTTCCGTAGGTGTGTAAATCATGCCTTCCACAAAATCTGGAACTTCCACCGGATTATCCTGATCACAATGTCTGGGTGCAAAAGAGTCCATATAACCCTGTGCAAGCTCTTTCAGATTCCCCACTATTGGCGTGTAGGTCAGTCTCATGTATTCTTTAATCGGTATAAGTTTGATTTCAGCAGCAACAAGAAGCCCGAGCGTTCCTTGAGACCATGGGATAGCATAGAAGAGATCAGAATATTCATTGTCCTTGGTAGCTCTAACAACGCGGCCATCAGCCAAAACTATCTCATAAGCAACAACAGTATCAGAAAACAGGCCATAGATGTGGGAGCTCCCTTCAATCCCATAGCCATTGATGAGACCACCAACTGTAAGATCATCAAGCTCTGCAACCACAGCAAGGGAAAGATTCATTGGGACGGTGACCCGTGTGATCTGCCCCATGTTTACAAGTGGCTCAACCCTTGCAGTCATTCTCTCTTTATCAATTTCAAGGATATTGCGAAAAGAAGATAAATCAACTTCAAAGTGGCGAGCCCTCTTATAGTCTACATTTCGCATTCCAACAGCGACCCATGGTTTACGGGCTGTGCACACAAGACCATCCTTTTTTGGATCCCTCTGTTTGAGACGCTTCACTACTTTCTTAACATTTTCATCATGTTCCTTCTGACGCTGCTTGTAAGACTTCATCTCGGATCTGACATCTCCAAGATATATGAAGAAGTAATAGGCACAAGAAAAAGGAAGGACAACGAAAATAACAATAATCCATCGAAACTGGACCAAAAAGTCCACCAATCCTTTCTTCCTTTTTGGACGAAGGGGTACTTCAAGATCTGACATTGTGGGAGGTGAAAAACACCTTTTTCCACTGCAACAATGATGACAAAAGTTTAAAGTCAATATAAAATGCTCCAAACCAGCATTTACAATTCAGGGTTTTCAGAGTTCTGAAAGAAAAAATTAGCTTAGTATGCTAAAATGAGATAAACAACTAACAAGACACTTCAATAGCTGATTTAGGGAGTACAACCCAAACAGGAAAAATTCAAGCCTCACTTAAATTTTCTTTAAGGATTAAGGATGCCATAAACTCATTCATTTTCAACCTAGGAGATTAAAAATTACATCCAGAAATATCCATAAGATAGACATTTGACACAGATAAGTCAGTTTATATCTGACACAAAAAATCATATAGATGTTAACAAATTAAGAGAAAACTAAAATGCCTAAAGATGAATGGCAAATAGAGAAAATATGTTCTTTCCTTAGAGTGGTGGAGCAAAAGATGCAAAAATCATAGTAAAAGTTCAATGAAAAATTGGTCAGTTGAGAAACAATTAGAAGAGGAAGCAAAGCAAAGATCAAATCCTCTAAAGAAAAGGGCACCTTAAAACACAATATCGATCAATATACATTCAAGCAGGAAAAAGGAATGAATTTCAAAAGGCATTTCGATAGCAGTAAAGATAATTAAACCATGCGAGCATTCTAAAAATGAGTTGTTTCGAGCTGACAAGCTATCTCTGACCAAATTGCATATCAGCACATTAGATGTTTGTCCATTACTCTACTCTTGTTTAGAACACAGAAAGTACATATGAACGGACGATATTGTGCAAACAGGAACTTATCACCCATCATATCATAAACTTATGAAAAATCCAAGTACTTTACAAATTCTAGTTTAATGCATAAACATGAGAAGTAGTGAAAGAGAAAATTAAAGAATTTTGTCGGGTTGGTGAAGGTGAACTGAGAATCCCCAGTACAAAACTGACAGAAGCATGCTAAGGAAATTTCAAGATGAAAAATCTTTGTCCCAAGGTTATAATTGCTTAAGTTGTTAAAAAAGTTTCCTTTGCTTTCCTACCAGCTTAGAAGTCAAAAGAAACTATAGAGATCAAAATAAAAGCATGACAGAGCAAATAAGACATAATGTACTCAATTAGAAAACCCCAACTTATCATCCATAATGCAGAATGTTAACATACAATTTGCTAGTTAGTCTAAACCCAAAACTAGTCTAATACTTAAACATAAGGAAATTTCAAATAAAAATAAAAGCTTCGTAAAATAAATCTAGTATGGCAAACTGGTTATGTTTCAATCACTCAAAGCTTACATCAGTAATTTCAGCAATCCATTATCTTGAACGCAACATAAAAACCCGTAAAAATAATAGATTTGTAGTATTTTTATTCATCAAATTAGCTTAAGACCCCAGATCCTCCCATGGCTCCTTTTTCTTCTTTGAAATAAAATAACCCAAAGTCGAAACAGGCGCAAAGTACCTATTTGCAGGGACTAAACAGAATACTAAGCACCAAAATCTACTAAACGCATCCAAAAAAACACAGTCAAAGAAAAATCCTTTCTTCCCTGCAAGCAAAGTCCAACAGTAGGCCAAGACATTGTTTGGCTACAGACAACAGATTTACCATAAAATTACAGTTTAAAGATCTAGATCCACTGTTATAAACTACCAAAAAAAAGAGTGTGAAGAAATGGTAAGACTAATATATGTAGTAATAGTTAGTAAGCGACATTTCAGCTTAGTCCAAAAACTTCAACAGTTTTGGTTTTCAAGAATACAGTAAAATTGACTGAATTAATCAAAAAAATTATCAAATCTTAAGAGTAACAAACAAAGCACTATAAATCAGTGGTAAAAATATTTACTTCAATTTCTAATTTCCTCAGTAACTGACCAGAGATCTAACAAAAAAAAGACAGGAAAATCCGAAACAGCATCAAACAAGTACCGAAGAAAAACATCACTCAAACGTGAAAATGCAACATACAGACAAAAGAAAACTCAGTATTAGTTCAGTTTTCCTCCATTTTTCTTGGCAACCAAACAGACAGAAAGCAAAGAAAACAAGAAAAAGAGAAAGAGAGAGAGAGAGAGAGAGAGAGAGAGATGGAAAGAGAGAGGACCTTATGCTCCAAAACTACAAGATCGGCAGAGAAAGTGAAGGGTTTGGAGAGATTTAAGAAGAAACAGAAGCAAAGCAAAGACAGCTTAAAAACAAAGTGAGCTGAGTCAGTGTGCTGTGAGACTGTTAGCGGTAGCTACCAGCAATAGTGATAGAATATCTCATAAACGATATCAAATGAAATCTGAAATATTTGAATTTTATTATTTTATTTTAAATGAAAAAAATCAAAAGATAAACAAAATAAGCATGTTTTTTAATTCAAAAAACTACAAAAGAATTGAAGAAATCGAGGACAGCTCAGAACGGTAAAAGAGACTGGGCCTTTTTTCTTTTGGATTCGCTGGCTTTCACAGTGATACCATGTGACCATGTCAAAATGCGATTTACTTTATTAATTAGATGTTAGTAATTAATTATTATTTTTCTAATTACATGCCTAAACTTTCTTAATTAATGCATATATATGATTAATAGGTAAGGACAAAACTTTGGCTGAGTTTCCAAAGTTAATGAAAAAAAATCAAAATATAGGACATTTTAATATTTCAAAATTACCAATCAAAATCATACTCGTTTTAAGATTCAAAAATTACGTGTATTTTTTAAATTATATTTGATGTACTTATAATTTATATTTTTTATGAGTTAGCAATCAATAAATGTTAAAAATAAAATAAAATTTTTATTAATATTTTTTTATAGATTTATATATTTTTAATGTCTTAAATAGAAATTTTAAAATCCTAATAAAAAAACATTTTATACAAGTGATTTACTTTTAAGCATGTTAGTCACATCATTTATTCCATACTTGTCACATCATTTATTCCATGCTCGTCACATCATTTACACACAAAACATAAGGGTAAATCAAAATGACAGATTTAATTGTGTAAAGTTTCATTGAATTATTCAATGAAAACGATTTAAGATAAAAAAATCTCAAATTTGTTTGAAATAGAGTTAATGAAAATTAATTTTATACCTAATATGATATGAAACATATTGTGATTTTAAAAAAAAATCAAAGTAAATTTATCATTAAAATGATTATGTTAATGAAATAATCTAAATATTATACATTTACATTATCTTTTTTTTGGTCCATATTATATATTTCCATTATCAAATGCCAACAAATTACGTTTCAAAGAGTAAAAATAAGAACAATTTTGGTTTCGCGAGCTATTTATTTATTTTTTTCGTAAAAACTTTTTGAAAGTTAGATATGCAAGCCTGTCTTCGATCTTGGGTGGGTGGGTGTTCTTGAGAGAGATGAGCAAATTGAGGTAGCAAGGAGAGTTAGAAAGAAGGAAGAGACCGAAGAGCTTAGACTAGGATAAGGGCGGGGAGAAAAACAGGGGCTGGGCGATGGTTGATGGAGAAGATTGAAAGATGATGGTGGGACATTAATTTAAGGGAATTTAAGATAGGAGGAAGTTTAGAAAATTAAATAAGAGGGAAATTTAGGTAGAAAAAATTGAAAAAAAATTAAGAATTAATATTAAATAGATAGGGAGATTTTAGAAGAAAAAGTTAGATGAAAATTTATGAATTAGTAATTTTTTTGTATAATTTACATGGAAAAAATAAAATAAAATTATTATATATTAATTTTATTATTTATTAATATATGTTTTGATATTTGAATTTTAGTAGTAAAGCACATTGCAGCTATTTAAAATGCAGGAAATGTATTTCATTTTTTCATATGATAATTATATTTTTAATTAATTGGATTATATTAAATTAATTTTTATAGTTAAGGATATTTTTGGAATTAATCACTATATTACTGGTGAAGTGAATGTATACCAAACACTACAATGTTATTTTCCTAGCAATTTAAACAAAACTTTACATTGCGTACCAAACACTGTAATATTACTTTCCCAGCAATCACTTTACCAACAATCACTTTTCCAGCAATCACTTTATACTACAATTACTTTGCATGCAATGTACCAAAGGCTTCCTTAATTACTTATGAGGCGCATGAAGACGAAACAGTGTGCTTGTGAAGGTCAAAAAACACAAATGGATTATGAATGATATTCAACAGTACATGTATCGGTCGGCACTACAGAATTGAATTGTGAATGAACCGCAGCCAAAATCAGAGTAATTGATTTCGCTAATATTGAATATCATTAGATGAAATAATATAAAAATGATACGAAAATAAATCTGAAAATGATAAATGTTAAAATTTAATAAATTTTATATAGATTACGATATATTATCAATGAAATTTTTATATTTTACAAACGAGATTAAAATGACGATACTTATTTTTTGTTTATTTTAAAAACTTCTCTAAAAATAATGTCTTATCATCTTAATTTTTTTATGAAATTTAAAATTTTCATTAACAATGAATTAGATAATCATTCAATTTATATATAAATTCTATAAAAATTAAAAATTTATTTTATGTTTAACATGTAATACGAATTTTAATATAAAATTTTTTATTCTTTATAATCCGAATACGATTTTATGCTACAGGACGGCATGAATAATCAAGTTTCGTCAAAAGAAAATAATAATAGGAAGAAAAGGAAGGTGATGCGGATTGCGGAGGGCACAAACCAAAAGCAGCCTCGTGGATTGACCGAAGACGAGACGTTTGGCGCGGCCATCAAGAAACGTGTTAATGTTATGGATTTCGGTGCTCGTACTTTGCCGCCTGCACTTCCTTCCTTTCTTTGGCTAATCGCAATGCCTTTTTATTCATCTCTTCATCATACATCTACTTGTTTCCACACTTGAAAAACGCATCATCCGAAGTCAGAAATCAGCGCTGCAATCATTCTGTCTTTTCGGTTGATCGTGACTATCGTGCCCTAGTCCCTTTCAGTTCGCAAAACCATGCATTTATGGCGTAAGATCAGGCGGGTTTGCCTCTCTGTCTCCGCTAGGCTCAAACACCATAAACCTCCAGGTCAGTTTATAACTCCATGTTTGATTGTTCTTGGTGTTTGAACTTTGAAGAACATATCTGAAAGGTGATTTTGTGGATTTGGGCAGGTGGCGAAGGCGGTGGTGAAGGCGGCAATGGAGGCGGCTTATTGAAGCTTCAAGATGATGTGAAGATGTGTGGATATAACGACGTGCAGGTGATGTGGAACCTGCTGAATACATCGCAAATCAAACAAATAGGATCAGCAGCGGCGGCAACGACGACAGTTTCTCAGTCTGCAGGCAAATGCAACAGGCGAAGGCCTTCTTGGGTGGCTTTCTTTTGGCCCAACCAAAGAGCTTCTTCCTCATCTTCATCTTCTTGTTGGGTCAAATCCAGTAAAATATTATATTATGCTTAGATTCTGTATATAAATCAAAGTTTGTTCATACAGCAGCCATAGGAATGCTAATACCTATCTTCCCTGTTAATTCTCGTTTTGTTCATACGACTTGAAAATGGTTGCCAACAATTTTTTTCCGTTATTGGATCTGAGGACTACGCGAATACTAACATAAACTATATATAACTTTCTGTAAACGTACGTCGCTGGAGGTTTAAGTACTCATCAAACTGCTCTAATGCTGAGAAATTTACCAAGAATTTATGACAGCACGAGACCATAGAGTCATTCGTGGAGGAGCAGGTATGAAATTCAAACCATAGAAGCAGTGGATGGAATTATGTGTTGGGTTGTAAACTCAATTATATTGGGTAAGTCTTTTACTTTGTAGTCCATAGTGTTAGATTTTTGTGTAGTGTATTAAAGCCCATAATACAGAAAATTAAGAGAGAAAAAATAGAATAAAAGGACAAACTTGTGAGCTGGAAATACGTACAAAAACATAACACAATAGTGTAAGAAAATGTAGAGAGAAAGAAGAAACGTAGGTTTAAGGAGAATGGGTTTCTTTTGCTTGGTATGAAAAAAGGTGCAAACTTTTTGTAAGCATTCTTTTACTTCACTCATATGAATATATTTTGATGTATTTGAACGTGAAAATATTGTAATATTGTTGTTGTTTTACATATTTGAAGATGAGTTATGTTTGATGGTTGTTGTGTGGATATTCTTGAAACTTGATATTAGTTGTTGTGAGTTAATTTTGTTGAGATGTTGATGTTGAAAATGTGTGTATGATTAAGTTGAAAAGTTGTGAACTTGGTGGTTGTGTGGAACTTGCCATTATTATTTGTTTGAAGCTTAAAGAAGTGTGCATGCCAAATGTTTGTGTAAATGCATCTTAGACCTCTCCAACTAACATTATGGCCGGGTGGAAAATGATGAAAATCCCGTCTCATCACACTGTCTCATCATAGCAAATGACACGTGAAAGTTCAAATATTGTTGGTTTCATGCATGAAAATATTTCATACTAGAAAGGTTCTCATAGAATTCGTTTCTGACATCTATGTTATGTAATATAAAAAAAATAGAAAGAAAATTCTTCACCTTTCAAACTGGCATGGAAATGATTAAAAAAAATGTTTACAAGACAAATCAGTAAGTTGGCATAAATTAAAGCAGCTGTGAAAAAAATTGACTTACATTGAAAGAATAGGAATTGCTAGTAAGGCCTAGTACACTTAAAGATGGAAGGAAATACGTTCGAAAATGTTATAAAGAAGAGGGCCATCAGAATTACGCACTCATTAAGTTAAAAAAGCGAAATGGCGATAACTCAAACTTGATCTTTGGAAGTGAAACGAAAGCCCACAAAACAGCTCCAACAAAAGGTTTTGTTGGTATCAATCGCAATTTAACCCAAAATTCTCCATCAATATCATAATCTCGGACACCAACAGGCACAACAATTGGGATAATGCCAAATTTTAATGACAACACTAACAACATTCGAGCAGCATTAGTATAACGAAGTCCTATTTGATATCTAAATCAGAGTAAATAGAAGTTAATCAAATACACTCTCAAATTTGTAAATAGAACCTTAAAATATCCTCCAATAGTCCAATTATGATCACACATATTGAAGGAGTCTTTGGCAGCATCCAACGCTCTTCACACAAAGAGGGGTGAGACTGCTTGCACATATGATCACAGCACTAGAAATGGGGCGTACGGGACATATCGTGTTGATAGACACACAAGATTACTTGGTTGCTGATAGAGATCTTGGGCCCAATCAAAGTCCTTTGTAGCCAAGACTCAAGAGTCCCTAATATTTGAAAGCGCAAGGATTTAAACTGTTGTAGATAGATTCTTATTGTATTTAAATCTTTATAGATAGGCTTGGAAGAGTCCAACCATGTAAGGGGATTCTACTATAAATAAAAGGTCTCCCTAAGTTTTTTAGTAATACAGAGCTTACAAGCTTTCTTTGCATTTCTCTTGCTTAGGTTGCTTTTCCTGTTTTTTTGGCTATGCTCTTTGTAAAGTGAAAATAGGCTGACTTAGGGCCGTATTTAGTAGCATGCATGCGGTCACATTTTTGTCAAGTGTTTTATTATTTTTTAATCATCATTGTCAGATTTTTTATTCTAATACTAAAGATTATTTTTTAATATATTTTAAAAATTATTTCATCAAAATTATTTTTTTAAAATTATATTATAGTTTTTTAAAAATAATCAGATATACATATTAAGATAGAGTAACTAATAAGTAAATTTAAGTAACCATTAAAATTCTTAATGTATATAAGACCAAGACCATGTTTATTATTTATATCAGACAAAATTGGTGTATAAATAATTAAATTTTGCAAATACAATTTATTATAAGTTTTTATTATTTTAAAATAATATTAGGTGTATCAAATTGAAAAATGTACTGCATGCTTTTTTTAATAAAATTTTTAAATTATTATATATATTATAATTTTACTTTTTTATATTTGAAAAAAATCGGAACAAATCAAACTCAAACCCAACTACTATCTCTTAATATCCTATTTAAGTTGGGTTTGGTTTAGCATATTGACACTTCTAATGATAAATAATTATGAAGATATAGAAAATAATTAAGGATGCAAACAAATAAAATGTTTGACAAATAATTTGTGAATTTCTTCTATCTTCATTTATTAAATTTAGCAAACAATCACGAATAATATATTTCAATGTTTGTTTATTGATAAACTGAACATAAAAAGAAGAGTGTTTCGTTTAATTATATTCTTACTTTAAAACTCATTTGTTTAATAAATTGTCAAATATTCGTTTTTTATTTGAGAATAATAAATTATTAAATATTTATTCATAATTCATTTTAACATATAATTATTAAAATTATATATTTATATAAAAATTTTTAACTTAGTATTATATATAATAATATAATATATTAGAGCAAATACAATTTGTATGTTTAAGTTTTTGTCCGATGTTCGTGAATATATTTGGTTTAACGTTTTTAAACATATTTGTTTAGTATTTATAAATATGTGTTTGTAAATACATTCCTTTATATAATCACAAATATATTCATTTATTATTTACCCATATATGCTTTTTGAATATATTTGTATAATATTCACATTTATGAAATTAAACGAACATCTTAATATTTAAAAGAATCGAGTTTAAAACATAATTCAAAAATTTCTTATCAAACACAAACATTAAGGTTGACCTTGGTTATTTTATGCTTAAAATATATATAAAACAAATCAATTATACATTAAAATTGATTTTACCATAAAATTCTTTGAATTTTAATAATGTATCAAGTATAAATTCAAAAAATGCTAACAAATTCAACAGTAGACCTGTTCAAGGGTCAAGTTACTTAATCAAACTTGAAGGTTCACTTGATATTTGATCGAGTTTAGATAAAAATATGGATGTATTTAACGGGCTTGGGCAAAATTTTTAGGCCCGATCAAAAAATGGGCTAAGCCCGGGCTTGACCATTCGAAGCCCAAGCCTGGCCTAAACGTAAATAAAATTAAAGTTTTTTTAAATATATTTATTAAGTATATATGTACATAAAACATTATTGATTAATAAATGTAATTTTATACATTTAATATGAAAATTGACATGCAAATTTTGACAAATTAAATTAAACTTCAAGTAGATTAAAAGAATAAAAATAAATAAACAAAAATTAAAATACTAAAAAATAAATAAAATAATATTCGAGCAGATTGGGCCTGACTCAAGCTTGTAATATAAAATAAAAAACGAGCTTGGATTAAAAGTCAAGTTTGAATTTCTAGGTCGGACTGGGCTTGGATATGCATATAAGCCATTATTATATGTCTTGAATCCGACTCGAACTCACTCATAATAAGGTCTATTCAACAGTGAGATTAAGTTTAAATCAAAATAATCTCAATCTTCACCTCTTAATTATAAAAAAACACATATTAAAAAATATTACAACTATAAAAAATTTATTGTATTTATAAGAGCGTGATGTTTTTTTGTTCCAGTTTCGTTGAATCATATCTTTCTTTCTTTTTTTAATCAGAACATTTCCATTGAATTATATCTTTTTTTTTTGGTGAAAAGAGGTGCATTAAACAACAAAAGTTATCCCCTAATAGGATTACAACTGATTGTTTTGGGCAACATGTAGCCCATCTGATCATATAGAACATTAGTTTGAACAAAATCAAGGATAGAATTGAAGAACATGAGTCAGTCTCCAAATTGGTTCCCCTTTTAGCCATAATGTCAGCACATCCATTAGCCTCTCTATAGCTATGGACGATCCTCACGTTCCTTAGTCTTCGTATAAGATCCCTACAATCAGTAATAATAGCAGAGTAAGCATGGGTAATAGCAGTGTCTTTTTCAACATACCTCAAAGTGTTCATTGAATCAACTTCCACAATGAGGTTATTGAACCCTTTGTCAGTTGCAATTTTGAGTACATCTCTCAAGCCCCACAGTTCGACAGCAAGGCTGGTGGCCACTCCTATGTTCCTTGAGTAACCGCCCAACCAATTTCCATTGGAGTCCTTAAAGAGTCCGCCAGCTCCCGCTTTCCCTGGATTCCCTAGTGAGGAACCATCGAAGTTG
Organism: Heritiera littoralis; assembly: GCA_031772115.1. Taxonomy (NCBI): domain Eukaryota; kingdom Viridiplantae; phylum Streptophyta; class Magnoliopsida; order Malvales; family Malvaceae; genus Heritiera; species Heritiera littoralis. Next base: position 10,378,367 of record JAPDPK010000008.1, on the reverse strand, counting down.
AGTTTAAAAAACTCAGGGGCAGGTAGCTTCCATCCAACGTTGATTTGAATAATCTAAAAGCTTTTCGATTCAGGTTTCATGATGGCCCAGTATTCTTTTACTTTCAGTTGAAGCTTTCTGTGCCAAATAAGTTTATCTTCACTGCTATGTTGAAAAACAAGTTCATTTCTGTTTTTCCAATGGCCAAACCATCCAAATGGGCATTGGAAAAACCACATTCCATGAAATGTTACCGAAGTTAGCTTTCTCTTTGCATTTCATATTTAAAATTAACTAGTTAAAGAAGTCGAGGTTGAAAGAAGAGTGTAAACACTCCAGAGTCTACAATGTGTCCCAAAGTTCTTTCATTAAAGGACAATCGCGCAAACAATGCAATAGAGATTCTTCATTCATATTGCATCTGGGACACATCGGTGTCGTAATAATTTCGTCCGGAGACTCGACCGCTTGACGATTTTGAAAACATTTAAAAAAAAAGGGAGTCGCCACCAATCTTTTTTATTAGGTGTGATTGGCCACCTAAAAATATTTCTCTTTTTAACAAAATCTCAAAATTAATTAAGTTTTATTAAAAAGACAATTTTGGTCCACGAAAACAAGATTTGGGTTCGGGGGTACGGTTACGTGTGAGGAAAGATTAGCACCCTCACAACGCCCATTAGAAAATGGAATCATCCTAACCACGAGGTATCTTTTAATTTTAATAAAATAGTCTTGGCTTAAATCTAATTTGCTTATTACAAAAAAATTTATATGCTTGGTTAGAAATTACTATTATATATATTTAAAAATTTTCATTTTGAAAATAAACATGAACCCCTTTTTATTGAAAAATTAAATCAAATAATCCAATACTTTTGGTAATATTTGAAATGATTTTTCTCACCTAGAGATTTCTTAAGAATCACTACTTGTGACTTTTGTAGAATCTCATCCTCAGTATGGCTCACATTATTTATATAATTGATTAAAAAATTATTATATATTTTTAGAAAATCTCATTTTTGAAAATAAGCATAAACCCCTTTTATTGAAAAATTAAATCAAATACTCAAATACTTTTGGTAATATTTGAAATAATTTTCCTCATCTAGAGATTTCTTAAGAATCACTACTTGTGACTTCTATAGAATCTCATCCTCGGTAAGGCTCACATTATTCGTGTAATTGAATAAAAATTATTATATATATTTAAAAAAAATCTCATTTTTGAAAATAAGCATGAACCCCCTTTTATTGAAAAATTAAATCAAAGACTCTAATACTTTTGGTAATATTTGAAATAATTTTCCTCACCTAGAGACTTCTTAAGAATCACTACTTGTGACTTCTATAAAATCTCATCTTCAGTAAGACTCATGCTATTTGTATAATTGATTAAAATTTATTATTATTATACATATATATTTTTTTAAAAAAGGTTTCATTTTTAAAATAAACATGAATCCCTTTTTATTGAAAAATTAAATCAAATACTCCAATACTTTTGGTAATATTTGAAATAATTTTCCTCACCTAAGATTTCTTAAGAATCACTACTTGTGATTTCTATAGAATTTCATCCTCGGTAGGACTCACATTATTTTTATAATTGATTATGGATGCATATGATGTTAATAAAAGATGTATGATGCATATGGATTTATAAAAAGGACTTTATATTTTGATTTTATTAATGAAACTCTTGATATTGAAGAATTTAGCTAAACATCCCAATACTCTGGTAATGTTTAGTTAATTCTTCTCATCTAGAGATGTTCGAAGAATCACTACTTGTGACTTCTACGAGATCTCATCATCGGAAGAATGTCATATATTTCGAAATTAACGTTTATACATATGATGCAAGCATATAGTATATGATGCACATGGATTTCTATTTCCTTATTTAACATATTTATTATTTTTTAAAATATTATTTATTTTTATTTTTTAAAAAAATAAAAGCTCATGTATTGAAAAATCATACTAGATATTCCAATACTTTTGGTAACATTTAGTAGACTCTTCTCACCTAGGGATCAGCTAAGAATCACTACTTGTGACTTTCGTAACATGTCATAATCGGAAATTAGCTTTTACCTTTTGTAAATAAATTGATTATTTCATCTTCATTTGTTTTCATTTTATTTAGCTTTATTAACTTGATTCCTTTGACTATTTCTTTTTATTAAAATTCCATTATCATCTATTTAATTAATTTAATCACTATTCTCTACCTTTTAAAGTTTACCATTATCAATTTTTATTGGTTTAATTATTTTGTATTTATATATCTCTAAAATCCCCTTTTTTATTAATTTCTTCCAACTATTTCCTTTACCTGTTTTGTTTTTATTAATTTTCATTTAATTAGTATTTTTCTAAATATTCTTTATTTGTCATTACAGAATATATCATTATATTTTCTTAAAATAAACATGAATTTGAATATTTAGGAATAATATTAAATATCCCAATACTCTGGTACCATTCGATAAATTCTTCTCACCTAAAGTTTTTCGAATAATCGCTACTTGCGACTTCTATGAAAACTTATCATCGAAATTTCATGCTTATTTATTTTATTTTATTATTTTTTTTCAAAAACTTCCTAAAATACATTTTTATAGTAAATTGTCTAATAAGAATTTTATTTTATTTTAAAAAACATATGGTTATACATATTTTATATATTTATTTATATATTTTATATATATTTATTTATATACATTTTAAACTATATATATTTCCTATATTTATTTATATATTTTATTTATTTATATATATGTATATCTTAAAATTATATATTTATTGTTAAACTAATTCCATACAATTAAATTGATTAAACTTAAAATTATTATAGATCTTAGAGAATTTCATATATAAATAAATATTTGTTTTTATTATGAAAGTATATCAAAAACACACAAAATAAATAAAGGTGGAGAAAATATACCCAAACGGATTTGGGCTTGGAACCCAAATAAGTCCTTCAAAACAACCTAAGATCAAGCCCAAATGACAGGGCCCAAATCTGCCAGTGGAAGCAGGTCGAGGAGTCGGGTCGGGCATGGCACACGGGTCGTGAGAGGAAGGTGGAGCTGGGTCGTGCGAATCTCGGATCCTGGTCGGGTCAGCATGCGGGTCATCAGCTCCAAAACGCAGCGTTTTGCTGCTCTATAAAAGCCCCATTTTTTGGCTGTTCTTCATTTCTACTGATTTCCTCCAAAAAAAAACTTCTAAAATCCCAAAAAATCTCTCAACCCCCTCAGCCCTGCCGAATGGCTACCGCTGTGTCGATTGCCGTGCGCCGTCGTGCTCAGGTCACTGGAGGTCTTCCCGAAACCCTAAAGTACACCCATTGTCTTCCTCTAACCACATCTGGCCACCGATTCTACCAAAAACACTTCCTAACTCCCTAGATCTACCTAGGCCAAAACCATCTTCCCCTTTTTTTTGTTTTTTTTTTTTGGTTTTTTGTTGATGATTTGGGAAGTACTTGAGGTTGCTATATTTTATTGTGGTTTTTTTTTTTACAGGTGATAGGCATTTAGATCTTAGATCTGGGATTTTGGGGGTCTTGGGTCTGGGATCTGAGTTGGGGTTTGGTTTTTTGTTGTGTTGGCAAGTGAGGAATGATGGCTGCTTCGGTGGTAATGGCGAAAATCTGAGATGGCTTTTGGGTAGGCAAATGGGTCTCGGTGAGAGGGTTGGTATAGGGATGGTGGTGGTGTTTGATGGCGTTGGCTATTCGGTGATGGGTGTCTGGTAGTTTCGGTGATGGTGATGAATGGTGTCTCGGTGGATGGTGACTGTTCGGGTAATGGTGGCTCGGGTAGAGTTTCTGTCAAATTTAGTGTCTGAGAGTCTTCAAAAAAAAAGAATCCTGCATAAATCATTTTTGGACCTTTTAAATAGATATTAGGCTCAATTCTTAGGTCCAAAAATTGTTTTAAATAGATATTAGGCTCAATTCTTAAGATCACATTATTGTTTTTCGGTCACCAATGGTGACTGTCAGGATGGGATGGATGGCGTCTGAAATGGTGGATTTGATGAACGAATTTGGTGAGATTTTGGCTTAAACAGGCAATCGTTCAGTGCCATTAAACGTGATTGGAAATAAACTAATAATAATAATAATAATAATAATAATAATAATAATAATAATAAAAATAAAAAATAAAAAATAGATAATAATAATAATAATAATAATAATAATAATAATAATAACAGATAATAATAATAATAATAAAAACAAATGATATAAAAATAATAAAAACAATAAAAGCAGATAATAATAATAAAAACAAAAAAATAATAAAAATAATAATAACAGAAAAAATAATAAATAGATAAATGAAAAATAATAAAAAAAAAATAAGTAAAATCAAATCAAATCAAATTCAGCCCATTTTAATGGGCCTTGGAGCTCAATATCTTAATTTGGACTTTGAAAGTCCAATTGGGTTTATTTCCATATATTATGGCCCAATATAAGTTTATAATAATATTAAAAAAATCTTATTTAAATTGACCCAAAAAAGTTCTCAAATTTTACTCTAAACGAATATTTGATCTGAAATTTTTTTTTGAGCAATAGTATCATCGATTTGGACAAAATTGAGTGTCTACAATCGATGTCACTTGTATGCCCCTGGAAGCAAGAAGTTGACAAGTGGCTACCTTTTTGTGATAGCATAACCAAATGAAAGATTGAATCTTTGGGAGTGTAAGGAGTTTCCAAATCACTTTCCAATTCGGATAAGTTTGCTCAGCAACTTTTTTTGCAAGATAATATGCTGATTTAAGAGAGAAGGTCCCATAAGCACAATTCCAAGCCAAATTGTCATTTGTAGGATTTTCCATTTGAAGAGGAATACTCTTGATAGTTGACTGAATTTCGTTTGGAATAAGATTATTCAATATGTTGAAATTCTATATCCCTTGTTCGTCAACCACGTCTACATTTTCATCTTGTGGTGTCCAAGGCCCAAAGATCAAGGAATTAAGGATTGTTCCTGTCCAATTATCATACCAAAATCTAGTTTGTCTTCTTGATTTGACAACCAATCGAATATCCTTCTCTAAGATTGAAGAGCTTTTGCGCATTCTAGACCAAACACTAGAGCATGCCTTTCTGACAAAAACTCCATTCTTGGAGTATTTTGATTTCAAAATTCTTGCCCAAACACTCTCTGATTCATTCAAAAATTGCCAGCTCAATTTTGTTATATTTGCCTCATTTAGCTTGGCCATGTCTTTTTATTCCAAGTCCTCCTTCTTCTTTTAAAGTGACCGTATCCCAATTTATCATATGAATTCTTTTACGTTCTTTTGTAGAAACCCGTAAAAAGTTCCTGGTCACTCATCTATTTCATTACAACTGTTAGAAGGTAGATATGTACCCTGCATGCAAAAAGCAAGAATAAGATTAAGCACTAATTTGATCAATTTCGTTCTGCCTACGAGAGAAAGTAAGTTTGCTTTCCATCCAGCCAATTTACTCTTGACTTTGTTAATGATGAACCTGAATTTTGTAGCTTTGCGGCCTTTAGAAATAGGAAAACCCAAGTATTTGTCAAGATCATTAGTAACCCCAATTCCCATTGAATTACTTAAGCATTCTTTAACCTTATGCTAGTATTACTTGAGAAGAAAAGATTAGATTTGTGAAGGTTAATCTTTTGTCCATATTATTCACTAAACTCTTTTATAACTTTGATCATGGTCCTGCATGTTTTATTAGTCGTTTTGCTCATAAGAATCAAGTCATCGGCATAAAAGAGATGGGACAATGGTAGTTCGCCTTTGGAGAGTTGGATTGGTTCCTATTTTTTATCAAGGCAAGCTTCATGAATTTTCAAGAACAAGAACTCCATGCACAAAATGAAAATATATGGAGATAGTGGGTCTCCTAACCTTGTTCCCCTAGAAGGAGTGATCTGTTTGCTTTGTTCACCATTTATGAGAACAATCATGTGAGTGGATGAGATGCACTCCATAATTAAGTTAATCCAATTAGGTGGAAACTGGAAGAACTCAAGAACTTTGTGAATTAAACTCACTCCATTATATTATAAGCTTTTTCAAGGTCCACCTTAACCATCATATACCCTGTTATGCCTTTCTTTTTCTTGAAGAAATGAATCACTTCTTGAGCAATTATAACGTTGTCCTGAGGTCTCCTTCCCACAATAAAACTCACCTGAAGTGGGCGGATGATTTTGGAAATGATAGTTATGTTTGGTGCATAGGATGAGGATAGGATAAGATAATATAAGATTATGGATATGATAAGATTAGATTATATCATCTTATCTTATGTTTGGTGTATACAAAGATTAAGAATAGGATAGAATGACTTTTTTTTTCTTTCACAATATTTGTTATATGTATAATTAAAAATAGTATAAAATAATTTTTTTAAGTACTCTTTTTTAAAGTAACATAATTTAAATTTATAATTTTTTTTGTTATAAATATAAATGAAAAATTAAAAATTTAAATATTAATTATAATACTATAATTAATAGTCCAATTTATTAGCTGATTTTTTAATAAAAAATTACTTCTAAAAAATTTATATTACTTTTTTAAAAAAATTATTTTGTTAAGAAATGAATTTTTATAAAAAGCATTTTCTGTATTTTTTCATCTTTTCTTTTTTTCCTTTTTGTTTTTATTTCTTTTATATGATTTAAATTGAAAATAACTTTTTATTGTAAATTAAATATATTTATTTTTAGACAATTGAGTTTTTCTTGGAAATAAGTTTATTTTTTAATTACATTAAATTTTCCAAAAGACTATTCTTAAATATTTTTCTTTATTTTTATGGTTTCTTTATCTTCTTTTTTTTTGTCAATTATAAGGAAATATAGAAAATAAAAAAAATACAAGTTAAATTTAATAATTCAATTTTGATGAATTAAAAAATATATAATTTCTAATAATTTATGGTTAATAGTCACTTTTCTTTCATTTTTTTAGGCAAAAAGAAAAAAATTAAGAAAGAAAAAATAAAAATTTAAATGAAAGAAAAAACAAGTTAAAAATATATTTTATAATAATTTTTATGTTTGAAAATTTATTTTCTAAAAAATAATTTAAAAAATGTATACAAAAAATATTATTTTATCAAAATTATAGTTTTTCTTTAATCAAAAACAAGAAAAAAAAGAAAGAAAAAGAAGGAAAAAAATTATATTAATTAATTAAAGATCCGTACTATTTTATTAAATGTTTAAGTTAATTTTTAAATATAAATATTAAGGATAAAATAATAAAATATGAGTATTTATTTCTAATCCTATGAGATTAGAAATAATCCTCACCTTTTGGAGAGGATTGAGTTATCTTATACTAAGAGGATGACTAATCCTCCTTGTAATTCAATCCTCCCCTTAATGCGTGCATCAAACATAAGATAAGATATCCTATCCATCATCCTATGTACCAAACATGACCGATGAGTCTAAATCTATTAACGAGAGCTTTTGAGACATCTTGTATAAAGTATTGCATAGGCCAATGGGACAAAATTAATTGATCGATTGCGGACTTTGTGACTTTGGGATGGGACAAAGAAGACCATCATTGATTTAATTTCACTGAATTATATCACTTTTCTATTTTTCGCTCCACGATATAAACTAATCCTCTCAAATATAATTTCCACCGTTAGATTTACATCACATGTCCTCATTGCCACCGCTAGATATATATCACACGTCGTGAGCGCGTGAAGTGGCGTCACCTGAATGACACGTAAGATCAAACATTCATATCCCGTCAATTCTCAAACTGGTTACCGGCTATTGCCGGTATCTTCCAGATTAAAGTAGAGTCTCCCCCATCGTTTCAACCTTTCGCCGGCCGTGTTTGCTTTGTTCTCCAAAAAACTATTTTCGGAAAATAAAAAATAAAAGAAAAAAAACCCAGAAACAATCAAAGCTTTCAATATTTGTATTTGGATCAGGATTTTGATTCGTCTAATCCTCTTCATAGAAAATTAATTCTGGTTTTTAATATTAATAGTTAAGAAAAAGAAAAGAAAAACCAGAGAGAGATGAGGAATTACAGCGTGGATGAGGCGGTGATAGCGTACAAGCTGAAGGACGCATCGAGTTGGTGGCGTGACATTAACGATTCGCCGCTCTGGCAGGATCGCATTTTTCACATTCTCGCCGCTCTTTACGGTCTCGTCGCCACCGTTGCTTTCGTATGCCTCTCCTCCCTTTTCATTACTGCTTTTGTATTTTCTTCTTGATTTTATTTATTTATTGTAAGTAATTATTAGGGTTTAGCTTGGCTTGATTGCGTTGTCTTGGAAAACCGATGATTATAGCTTAATCTTTTTTAAAATTTTTTTCCTTGTTTGGCTTCTCTGCCTTGTGAAAGGAAGTTCCAATAAAAGAAAAAGAAATTAATTCAATTAAGATTCTGTTTTAGTACTTTTACCTAGTATGAAGATTTTCTTGATGTTGTCATGAATGGCGCTTATTAATTACCATCTTTGTTCATAACTCGTTTATTTATTGGCATTTTTAGATTCAATTGATACGGATACAATTGAGAGTCCCCGAGTATGGTTGGACCACGCAGAAGGTCTTTCATTTTCTAAATTTTCTGGTTAATTGGGGTTTGTATCTGAAAAATTTTATTTATCACTTGTTTCTTAGATTTTTAATTTTATTTTGTTTCATGTATTTACCACGCTTTTATTTTTTATAACAGTTCGCGTGCTAGTTTTTGTTTTCAGGCGGAATGTGCAGAGCTTACATCCAGAGGTTTGTGATAAAGGATTGCGTGTTTCTTTCTAAATTTAAACTCGAATTGTTCATAATTTGTTGCTTAATGTTGCATTTGTATTAGATTGTTCAGCATATCTTGCTTGACATGCCAAGTCTAGCTTTCTTCACAACATATGCACTTTTGGTTTTGTTTTGGGCTGAGATCTACTACCAGGTTAGATTATTTGAGCTTTGCTTTTTGCCTCCACGCTCTGGTGTTTCTTGTTTTGCGATAATTAACTTTATCTTAACTCTGCCTATCTTAAAACAGGCACGTGCTGTATCAACTGATGGACTGAGGCCAAGTTTCTTTACAATAAATGCAGTGGTTTATTTTATTCAGGTTAAATTTATGTTCTATTATTTCGGTATTAAGTGATTACGAAAAGGAGAATTTGAAGTTGGATCCATTCTATTTGGAAGCTAGTCATGTTTTGTAAAAAACAGTACTCGTATGGTTTTGCATGATTTGTTAATTTGGCTAAATTTGTGCTAATTTTATAAATTTTTAGCCTGGATAGGGGTGCAAATTTTCACAGAGGGGGTTGGTGCCCTTTGGTGATTTTGTAAATACTGTATCACTAAGCTTATTTTTTTTTCATATATGGTCTTCCTTTTTCTTGGAGGGAGGATCTAAACATTGTGCTCCACATGGCAAGGTTGCGTCAGACTAATTTTCAGTTTTTGTTTTGATTTATATGAGAATCAAGTTAGGAAATAATCAAGGGTCCAATTTGTGGTGTCAATAGTTGAAAAACAAAGAACTTTTTCACATTTATGAATAAATATTGGGCTTTGGATGATTAATCAAAGATGAAAGACACATGTCAACATCAAGGAAAAGGTAAATTCAGAGAAGACGGATTTTTTTTTGGGCCAGAAGAGAATACGATGTTGACCAGAAGCCATGGTCTATTGTTTTAGACTCCATTGGGCTGTGATTGGAAGTATATTTATTTCTACTTACAGGCTGGGTTTCTTTCTTTCTTTAATGAGATAGCATGTTATGACTTACTGTGATAAAGCTAAGGAAAAGATGTTCTATGGATTTTCTTTTCATGTGCCCTTAACCACATTTCGTCTCTTTGCTGAGTTACCTTAGTAAAATTCTTTTAATTGTGGAATTTGCTCATAAAAATGGGTGAAAATAGAAAAAACCTATTATATTGGTTACATCTTATGGTAAAAAGTTGCTTTGATAGCTAGCAGAGTAGTTTGCGAGCTATGTGCCAGTTAAGGCCTAGGTATTGGAAAGTTGGAAATAAGTCTAGTTGGTTCCATTTGCGCTTGTCCTTCGTATGATCCTTCTGTTTCATTTTGGATGATAAGTTCCACCATATTTGGCATCTTTAGATTTTTGTTGTAGATTCTTATTTGGTGTCGTGAAATATATTGAAATAATTAAAGACATGTATGGAGATGGAAAAACATATATGAGGACGTGTGGAGAGCAAATAAATAAATTTCCTATCACAGTAGGACTACATTAAGGGTTGGTGTTAAGCCCATTTTTGTTGCTACAGTAATGGACAAGTTGACAAAATTTATCCAGGATAATGTACTTTAGTGTATGATGTTTGCAGATGATATTGTCTTTTGTGCGGAGATTAGAGCGGAGGTTAATGCGAAGTTAGAATTGTGGAGATAGACGTTGGAATCAAGGGGATTCAGACTAAGCAGAGTAAAGACTGAATACATGGAATGTAAATTCAATTCAAACAAAGAAAATGATAGAAACAGAATGATGCTAGATGGGGTGGCGATCCCTAAGTGAGATTATTTTAGATATTTGGGATCAATTGTACAGAGGGATGGAGAGATAGATGGTGATGTGACCCATAGGATACAAGTTGGTTGGAGTAAATGGAGAAGCGCTATAGGAATGTTGTGTGACAAAGGAATTCTTGTATGGTTGAAAGGTAAGTTTCGCAGGACAATTGTTAGACCAACATTACTCTATGGTTGTGAATGCTGAGCAACTAAAAGACTGCATACACAGAAGATGAGTGTAGTAAAAATGCGAATGTTGCGATGGATGTGCGGATATACGAGAATAGATAGAATGAGAAATGAGGGCATTCACATAAAAGTTGGAGTGACACCTATCGAAGACAAGATGAGTGAAAGTCGTTTACATTGGTTTGGATATGTATGACGTAAACTTATGGATACTCCTATTGGAAGAGTGGAGGCTATGAATGATGCACAAAGGGTCAAGGTTAGGGGAAGACTGAAGAAGACTTGGAACGAAGTAATCCGCAAAGATATGGTGGAACAAGAGTTAAAACACATTGTTTTAGATAGGAATAAGTGTAGGAGGAGAATTTATGTTGATGACTTAGCGTGAGATCATATATTGGTTCATATAGCCTATCCCGGTATTGGGATAAAGGTTCTGATGATAATGATGATTCTTATTTTTAGAACTTTAGGAAGAATAGGAATATATTGTGCCTGTTGACTATCCATGCTGTTATTTTGATAGCGTGGTTGAGGGAGGCTCTCATTTTAATTTTTTTTAAATGAGTCGGATTCATATCCAAAACTAAGTAACTTCACTTCTTGTCTTTTTTTGTCTTCTTTTAAATTACACAACTATCACCTAATTTTCACCTTATTATAATTAAAACCTAGAAACATACTGGTAATCATCAGTGTCATAGAACTTATATTTTTGTCAAAGGACAGATTATCGTAGGTGATACATTTCCCTTTGGTAAGGTTGCCAAGCAAAAGTTACCCAGATTATTGATTATATTTCTTCAGTTTGAATGTTACTATGATTTCCCTTGTTGGTATAGCAAAGCTTGCTATTGACTGGGGGTGTTCAAAGCCCAATAATGGGGAACTTGTCCCTATAAAGGGTTTATCAATGGATATTAACATATTTGCCTCTCATTTCCTTTTTCTCTCTCTCTCTCTGCCTTGTCTGAGATGAAAATATTCTGTACCTTATGACAATAGCAATATTGACAAAAGGAAAATCTAAAGATTTTATGCATCCTCATCAAGTTTTCCCCAACTTTGCTGGTATCTTGTGACTGTAGTAACCCTGAAGGTACTGTGTGTAGCTTGTGTACTTCTTAAAAAATGGCCCTAGGAGTTCGCTTTGCTGCATAATCAAACCTTTGTAAAGCGCATTTTCTTTGAAGCTGAGATTAAAAAATCTATCCAAAATTTTAGATATGTGAGATTATCTGAGACATGATGGAGGGTTTTCTCTAAAATTAGTCTGTTTAGGATTGCTTTGCCATAGATGTCCCATATAATTTCTAGAGTTGAAGCTATGAGCTTGCTACAGAATAGTAGAATACCCCAAGTCAGCTCCTTATTCTCCCTTTGTGTGTGTGTGTGTGGATAAGCAGCTCATTTTCCTCCTGTACTTGTTTTCTATCATTTTTTTTTGACAATTGTCTGTTGAATTCTATACCAGTTGGCAACAAAGCCTATGTGCCTTAATAAGTCATATGTTATAAACACTTCTGATAAGTTAAACCTGTTGTCTTCCAGCAGAAGTGTCTTGATGTTTATCGTTATAAGTCATACTCTGAAATTCTTTTTCATAGATATTACTTCCATAATTCAAATATTCTATTGTCAATACAGATTTGAAATTAGCTACATTTGTAGTTCCATCTGACAATATAATGAAGCAGGTACATGATGTTTCTTGTGCTTTATGCATCAATTTGTCCACTTTGCCTTTTTAGCTATTCTCTTGTCAAACATAGTCGTGATTTAAGACACTACCTGTAAGATGCTTCAGCAGTGAAGCCAGACAGTAAATAATGCTCAAGTATTCCAATTTTGCAAGCTCTTTGTTCCTTCAGTGATTAGTTGCTCTGACCTGTAACATTTTTTTTTAATATTTTATTTCACATTACCTACAATATGGTTGGAATTTTTCATTAATTATAATATCCTTAATTGCCTATAACTACTTCAGTCACCAAATCAAAGCTATCTTCAATGATACTCTGACCTTTTGCACACTGCATATTTATGCTTTTGCAATAGCTTTTTCCTTGATTCTTTCCACAATTTCTTCTGAATAACGCTCATAAGCTACCCTCATGCTGGCCTCTATAAATTATAAGTTGGTTGGATGACAGTTAAACCATAAAATTAAGTTGTTAGGTAGGTTAGAAGATAATATTTCTTTTGCTAAAGCAGTAACAAGGCTGTAAATGGCACTTGTTGTAGATTTTAGTAGTGAATTTGAATCTACAGTATAGAGTTTTCTCATTCTAGCAAGTTCAGTCATTCTGTCAGCCTTGTTAGTAGCATCACACACTTGATTTGCTTTGGAACTATGACTTTTGATGAGGTGTTGATGAATTTTTTCCCCCCCTTTTTTTTTTTTGTTGTTGTTGTTGTTGTGGGGTGGGGGAATTTGATTTCAGATTGCAATGTGGCTGGTATTATGGTGGAAGTATATCCCAGTTTTGGTCATCCTATCGAAGATGTTCTTTGCAGGTAAGTATCTGCTATATCCTTAGTAGATTTATCATAGTCAGCTTTTGAGTAACTTTGAATGCTCTATAGATTTATTATGGATAATCATGTAGTAATTTTGGATGCTTTATGGATATTAATGGCATGGTAATTTATTTCAATAATGAATGACAGTATTTGATCCTGACTTATGTAAATGAGCAGGTGTGTCATTGTTTGCTGCCCTTGGGTTTTTACTGTATGGTGGAAGGTAATTATATAGCCCTTTGTTGTATTGTTACCAAATATGTTAATGGCATGAGAGCTAGCTTTGTGTGATAATTTAGTTTTATGTTTAGGGAGCATGCTGAAACCTTTTTATATTTGTCTTTTCTATGTTATTCAAAAGTGTGCCTTCTGTTTGTAACTCTTCATCTTCTTTGTTAAATGTTCTCTCTTACTTCTCAACTATAGATCTAGTATAATTACTGGGCTTGTGTTACTTGGTCCTGAAGCTGAATTGATATTTATAATATGCATACTACATATTAAGGTGGTTTAAGGAGTTTGAAATCTTGTGAAGACAAAAATAACCGCTCCTTATTTTATCCTTATTTTTGCTAATATCTTATCTTATTTCTGTTTAGAAAGTATTTCATATTTTCTTATGTGGATATCTATTTTTTTTTTGAATTTCTTTTACATAGGAAAAACAAAATTAGTTGTGTTAGTTGATAGAAATATTGAACTCCACAGACATGTAGGCATCATTTCACAATTAATATAACGTATTTCACATTCTATTGCGAAGTATTAAATATAAGGATATTTTTACTTTTAACCTTTATATAAACAATTTGTTTTTCTAGTTTTAAAAATGTCTACACACGTGATTCACATGCAATTTTTACGTCGAGTTAAAACTTAGTGTATAACATATACTTCAATATCTGGTGCGTGAATGGAAAGAAAGGATCTTTCCCTGGCCATACAAAACCAGGAAGGGCAGAGGTGTGCCACACATTGTGCATTGTGTAATGTATCAATATGTCGGAGTACAAACACACAGAGACACACAGGCATATGGTATGTGTGCGCACATCCACAGAAGTAAATGAATAAGTAAAATATAGCAATGCTGGCTAATTAAATTTATTTAAAATGGATATACACTCTCACATGCGTGCGCACAGCCACAGACACATTTTGGTAAACATTTATGCTTATCATTGATAATTTTGTTGGCAACAGTGTAGGGAACAGTTATTATTAGTTTATTGATAAATAAATTCTTGGTTATTTGTCATTTTTCAGAGAAAATGATCGGTGATGACCCTCTTCATGTTATTCAATGTTGCATGTATCTACTAATTACAGTTTCCCTTGTTCATTTCCTTAGAGAACAGTGTAACCATATCATAAATATAACTTGTGTTGTGGGTAAGCATGGAAAAGATATATAATAATTTGTTCAATCTTTGCAGGCTTTTCTTAATGTTGCAACGGTTCCCTGTAGAGTCCAAAGGGCGGCGTAAAAAGCTGCAAGAAGTACATATTTACTTTGAAAGTATATGTGGTCTTTGATTCCAACAATTTGGCCCTCTATTTACAATATTTTATTGTTATTTCTTTTTGGCTTGGCAGGTTGGTTATGTGACCACCATATGCTTCACATGTTTTCTAGTCAGATGCATTATGGTAGGTTACTTATTTCCTTTCTGGCTTACTAACCTTACACAGTTCAAATTGACAATACTACAAGCATGTTTTGTTAGACCTTTGTGAAACTTTTAGATACATATGATGTTATAGCACTTTTGTTACAAAATGAAAGTATCTTAGTTGAACCCTTTAGCTCCTAGTTGGTTTAAATTATTGATCTAATTGATCAATCAATGCTGATAAAAAGTAGCATGCGTCTTACTGAATTTCATATATTGGACTTTGCTGTTTTATGATGTTATTTATCCAAAAAAATTTCTAATTCAAGCTCTGTTGTTATTTTTTGTTCTAGATGTGCTTTAATGCATTTGACAAAGCTGCTGACCTTGATGTTTTGAACCATCCAGTTCTAAACTTAATATATTACCTGGTAAGTTTGATAAATAGTTGTATCATGTTGCTTATTTGTTACTGATTGAGAGAGTCATATTGAAATACAGTGATTTGGTCAGTTAGATCACCCTCTTCCATCTTTTATCCTTGTTTTCAAACTAGCCCTTGAACCTTATGTTTGATAATTTTACCTCTGTAGTTTCATTGATAATACTTTCTTCATGTCTTTCTAATTTTTTTTCCATTTTTTTTCTTACTTTTAATTGCTTATGTTCATATACTCATTTAGGCGAGTAGGCTAGAGGCTAATTCTAGGTATCTCTATTGAACACATATATGAGAGTATGGCTTTTTAAATAGAGGGGAACTTGAAAGAAGTGGGTTTTATTAGTTTAGTACCTATGTTCAACACTATATTCAAGTATGAGCTACCGAGCATTTATCTATTTGCTACGAAATTGAGAGGAATTACTGAAAGTGATAATATATCTTAAACCTGGCCTTACCAAAGTGACGAGAAAATCATTTCCGTTGACCTGGCCTTACAAATTATGATGGCATTGACAAGTACAGCAGCATGGATTGGAAGCTTACTTTGTTTAACGTGTTTACTTCAATGTGCATTAGTAAATGACTGCAACTCCTTACCTCACAATTAGGAAAAATCTTTTGCTGTTTTCTTGGTGTTGTTTGTTCCTTAATTCACTGGGTTGATTGTGTTTGATGTGCTAATATATAGAGTTTACTTGGTATCATGAGGAGTATTTTAATGTTGTTTCCAAATGTTGATTATGAAGAGTTTTCTTTTCTTGGGCAGTTGGTGGAGATAGTACCTTCATCTTTGGTCCTTTTCATTTTGAGGAAGTTGCCACCAAAACGAGGTATCACCCAGTACCATCCCATACGTTGAACAATTGAGGACTATACATGAGAGAAAAAAAGAATCAATGCTTTGTAATGATTTTGGACATGGCTTGTGTGCCCTGCAAAGAAAGCAAAAGAGCAATAGGAAAGGCAAAAACAGATGGTTTTGTGTTTCTAGTCACGAGCTGATCTCTTGGATTCTAAACCTGTGAATGTGTTCAAAATTAAGGAGGTTTGTAAATTCGGAAGACAAATTGTGGAATGTGTAAACTATTTTGGTACCATGCAACATGTAAGCAAAACTGAAACGATAACGATGATGGTTGAATTTCTTTAATTCATGGAATGCTATTTTAACTGTTAAAACTCCGATATAGAACCATTTTGGAACAGGCTGCTTGTGCTTACATATTTCAGGGAGGGATAAAACATACAGAAATACGAGACTTACCTGTAGGGCTTAGAAGTCTGTTTGACTCCCGTTGTGCTACCGAACCGGGCTTAATTCCGGGAGCTTGATTAGGTTGCTGCAAGAGTAGGAGGATTGCAGACAAACTTTGATGCTTGGTAGCTGAATCAGCATGTGAAGAGATTGAATTGTTTTCATTGCGAAACTGAGAATGAGGCTTCAACTGTGGGAAAGCAGGCTTAACATTGAACAGCAGTCTGTAAAGCTAATCTCAGATGGCTGACTTCTTGTTGGTGCAAGAAAAACCTACCATTCTAAGTGTCAGGTCAGCCGGCCTCTACTCAATTTGAATGGTAGGTTTTTTTTTTCTGGTTGGGAAGATTTAAATTGTTTTACAAGTCATGATCTGTATTACAAGAAAAAAAAAGGTTTCTTGCATGGTCTGGTATTCTTCCATGAAATAATGATTTTTTTTTATTAATTGAAAGTGAGGGTTAAGTTTGTTTTAAATCGAACTAGATCAAGTAATTTTAAACATTATAGTGTTACAAAATGAAAATGACATAAATTAAAAAAAATAAAAATAATACGAGTTAAATTTTAATAACAAGTTGTATAGAAAAAATAATAAAATTGAAAAAAATTGAATTTTTTTTTCTGTCAACAAAAATTTTGATATAATTTTTTTTTTATTTTATATGATGCTTTTTTTTTTTGAAATTAATATGACACATCTAATTTTATATAATATGAACATAAACTATATACATGAATTATCAGACTCGAATCGAAACTTTATGCTTAAACTTTTTCAAGTTGCTATATTCTGCAACAGCAACCCTGAATTAGCCAAATTGTAATATAACATAATCTAGTTAACTATTATTATTATTATTATTATTACACAAAAAAATCCATCAAATTGCAAGTACATTGGCCTTTTCATGCCAATCGAAGCATGGTATACATCGATGCTTACCGACCGTTTAAAACACTGCAATCTGAGTATAAGAAAAGGAAGTTTACAGTGAAGGCCGGCAATGGGTGCCGTGAGAGGATAGCAAAAGTATCTTAAAACGAGAGATGAGTGAGCTGCATTCCAACTGATCCACCCCCAAAACATCGCAGCCTCTCACTTGCATGGCTCTGCCGTTTTCCCACAGTTTTCAAAAGTTCTTTACTAAAATCATTTTTTTCGTGCAGGAGAACTTAGCGGGAGTCCTCGTCATGCAAATATGGCCGGGAAGGGGACTATCCGGCTGTTATAAACGAAGACTCCGCACCCATTTTGTTCTACTTGCCTTTGCTTTTTCTACTACCATTTTTCCTTTTCTGCTTCAGTTTTTGATTCAGGATGACTCTTCTCATTGAGTAGTCTGATCAGTTTGGTGGGTTTCTTTCTCATTCATTGTTAATTTCCTGGATGAATCTTGTCTTCGGTCCTTTTTTTGACATTAATGTTGTTTTCATTTTTTTTTTTTTGTGATAGAAGTTGGGAACGATGGGAGGAATAATAAGGTTCTTGTTGATGAGACAACGCCTTAAAAGGGGATTTCTGGCCCCTCTCCTACTCTTTCGGCCACACTTTAAGGTCTTGCACTTTGCATTTCCCATTCAATTCATACTATAATTTTATATAAATATATTTACATATATAATTAGTATGGTTTTGGTTGCCTTCTGATTTAGTGAGAAAGGCCTTGAAAGACGGCCCAATTTTATAACTATCAGATGCTCAGAGCTGCTAATAGTGTTGAACAGAGATTACCATGTTGAAAACGAAAGGCTAAAGGGTGTTGAAGAATTCTACAGAACAAATCACATCAACCAGACTGTTGAATTTGCAAGTGATATTGGCCTCTCTGTTCCATTTTCTTAACCAAAAATATAAAAATGAATAGGGAAATGTTGAGAATGTCAAAGATGTGATTTGATTTAGTTTCCTTATTTAGTTTCCTAAATATCTGTCTGTAATTAAGAGTAGATTCAGAACTAATTTGGTCAATGATCTAAATCAGTAAAGTGAAAAACTTAGGCTGTAAATTAGTTAGGACTTTCCTATTTCTTTGTATGTTTTTTCCCTATAAAAGGATTGTAAATCAGAAGGAAAAGAATTGACAGAAAATATACAGTTTTTACCCAATTCTACATGGTGTCAGAGCCAATTTTTTTTCTAGCTAAATTCTGTCTCTCAAATCTTCATTATGTCAGAAATCACTTCTGATTCCCTGACCAATACACCTGCATCGAACCCTACTATCAATAAGCCATCCCATTCGGAAAACCATTCTATCCAGATTACTACAATCAGGCTGAATGACAACAACTTCTTGCGTTGGTCTCAATCTGTACGCATGTATCTACGGGGGCGAGGAAAGATGGGCTATTTAACAGGTGATGCCAAGGAGCCAGCTGCTACGGATCCCCTACATGCAGTCTGGGATGCTGAAAATTTCATGGTTATGGCATGGCTTGTGAATTCCATGGAGGAGGAAATCAGCTCCAACTACATGTGCTACCCGACGGCCAAGGAACTCTGGGAAAACGTGAATCAGATGTACTCTGACTTAGGTAATCAATCACATATATTTGAATTAACCTTGAAACTTGGTGAAATTAAGCAGGAAGATGAATCTGTTACCAAGTACTTCAATCAGCTGAAACGATTGTGGCAAGATCTGGACTTGTACAATGACTATGAGTGGAAATCCATTGAAGACAGTAACCACTTTAAAAAATTAGTGGAAAACAACCGGATCTACAAGTTCTTGGCTGGCCTTAATGTTGAATTTGATGAAGTAAGAGGGCGTATCCTTGGAAAACAGCCTTTACCACCAATTGATGAGGTGTTTTCAGAAGTTAGAAGGGAGGAAACTCGAAGGAGTGTTATGCTGGGAAAAAAGGTTCCGCTTTGGCTGCTGGAAATACCAATTCGGGCAGAAACTTCAACCCTTCACAGAAGCAGGAGGAGCGTCCCCAGGTTTGGTGTGACCACTGCCACAAACCCCGCCATACAAGAGAAACTTGCTGGCGGATCCATGGCAAACATGCCAATTGGAAGAGCAGTAGACAGAATAATAGATTTGGCCGTGTACTTTCCACTATAAATGAAGTCGAATCTGTCCCCTCGTACCCATTTAGTAAAGAGCAAATGGATCATCTTCGTAAGCTGCTAACGCCTAGTTTATCATCTGGTATTCCTAGTGTTTCTATTGCTCAATCAGGTAACAATCCTAATGCTTTCTCCTGTTCATTGAATTCAGCCCCTTGGATCATAGATTCAGGTGCTTCAGACCATATGACTAGTTTTGCTGATCTATTTAGTACCTATACACCTTGTTCTGGTCATCAAAAAATTAGAATAGCTTATGGAAGCTTCTCACCAATTGCAGGAAAAGGTCTAATAAAACTTTCTGATCAAATAAACCTCAAATCTATTCTTCATGTTCCTAGATTAACCTGCAATCTTTTGTCAGTTAGTAAACTTTCCAAAGATTTTAATTGTCATGTTGATTTCTTTGAATCTAACCGTGTTATCCAGGACCAGAGCTCGGGGAGGACGATTGACAGTGCTGAGATGGTGGATGGTCTTTACTACTTTAATGGTACCCTCTCCAGTAATAAAAAGGCTCAAGGACTTTGTGGTATCAGTTCAAATCCTGTTCGTGAAGAAATCATACTTTGGCATCTTAGGCTAGGTCATCCTAGTTTTCAATATTTGAAACTTTTATTTCCTGCTTTATTTCAAAACGTGGATTGTTCTTCTTTTAAGTGTGAAAGTTGTGTTCTTGCTAAAAGTCATCGGACTACTTATAAATCTAAACCTTATCGTGCATCAAAACCATTTCATCTCATTCATAGTGATGTTTGGGGTCCTTCTAAGGTTACAACTATTTAAAAAAAATGTGGTTTGTAACTTTCATTGATGATCACACACGGTTATGTTGGTTGTACCCAATGCATGAAAAATCTGATGTGGAAAAATTGTTTCAAAATTTTTATAGCATGATTAAAAATCAATTTCAGACACAAATTAATATTTTTCATTCTGATAATGGAACAAAATTTTTTAATAAATATTTGGAGAATTTTTTCAAAGAAAAAGGCATTTTGCATCAATCTACTTGTCGTGATACCCCTCAACAGAATGGTATTGCCGAAAGAAAAAATAAACATTTGCTTGAGGTAGCACGATCGATAATGTTTTCCATGCATGTGCCAAAATATTTATGGGGAGATGCAGTGTTGACAGCTTCTTATTTGATTAATAGGATGCCCACTCGTGTCTTGCAATATATGACACCTTTAGAATGTTTAAAAATTCAGTTTCCTACTTCTAGAATTCATGCTAATTTACCTATCAAGGTTTTTGGGTGTACTGCTTTTGTTCACATTCCAAGTCAATTTCGGTCAAAACTAGATCCTCGAGCTGAAAAATGTGTTTTTGTTGGTTATTCACCAAATCAAAAGGGGTACAAGTGTTATAATCCAATCACCAAAAAATATTTTACAAGTATGGATGTAACCTTTTTAGAAACACAGCCTTATTTTTCCAAAAATCCTCTTTAGGGGGAGAGATATACAGGGGAAGAAAATTTTTGGCAAGTTTCTACTGATCCTATGCCTCACACAATATTTAAAATCTCCCATCCACAAATGAATTTGCAAGCATCTCCACACATGCAGGAAATATCAAATCAAGAAAGTTGTCCTAGTACAGATATTTCACAAACAAGGGGAGAAATACCACAACAAAACTCTGAGCTTCTGGTTTATACGAGGCGAGGGACAAAAAAGGGTAACAAAGACTTATCTATCATCCAAGCACCAGTTCAATCAGAACTTCCGAGCAGTAAGATTTTGGAAACCCAAGGTAACCCCACTTCAGCTTTATCTCCTTCAATTTTATCTCCTAACAATCAGTGTACACCTGATCTTTTTGATCTTAATGTTCTAATAGCTATTAGGAAAGGGACAAGAACATGTACCCATCATCCCATTGCTAAATACATATCTTATAAAAAAATTGTCCCAAAATCATAGAGCTTATATCTCTAGGATATCTAATCTGTTTGTACCTAGAAACATTAAGGAGGCCTTAGATGATCCAAATTGGAAGTTAGCTGTTATGGAAGAGATGAATGCTCTTAACAAAAATGGTACTTGGGAGATAGTAGATCTGCCACATGATAAGAAGGTTGTAGGATGTAAATGGGTGTTTACTATTAAATGCAATGTTGATGGTGGTGTTGAGAGGTATAAGGCAAGGCTTGTGGCCAAGGGTTTCACACAAACCTATGGGATTGATTATCAGGAGACATTTGCCCCAGTAGCAAAAATAAACTCAATCCGAGTCTTACTATCTGTAGCTGTGAACTTTGATTGGCCATTATATCAGTTGGATGTGAAAAATGCATTTTTAAATGGAGACTTGGAGGAAGAAGTTTTTATGAATCTACCACCTGGTTTTGAAGAGAATCTTGGCAGTAACAAAGTTTGCAGGCTAAGAAAATCTTTGTATGGCCTTAAACAATCTCCTAGAGCTTGGTTTGAACGTTTTGGGAAAACGGTCAAAAGTTTTGGTTATTGTCAAAGTCAGCAGATCATACCATGTTTTACAAACACTCCACTAATGGGAAAATAGCCATACTGATTGTTTATGTGGATGATATTATTCTAACAGGTGATGACAATGTAGAGCTTGAGAATTTGAAGAGGAGACTTGCTAAGGTTTTTGAAATCAAAGACCTAGGCCCATTAAAGTATTTCCTCGGGATGGAGTTTGCTAGATCGAAAGAAGGAATATTTGTTAACCAACGTAAATATGTACTTGATTTACTTGATGAAACAGGTTTACTTGGATGCAAGGCAACGGAAACACCCATTGAGCCCTACATAAAACTTCAACCTGCCAAACCTGAAGAAGTGAGCAACAGGGAGCAGTATCAAAGACTTGTGGGAAAACTAATCTATTTATCTCACACTCGTCCAGATATATCCTTTGCAGTTGGTGTTGTGAGTCAGTTCATGCATGCACATGGACAAGAGCATTTTGAGGCTGTATACAGAATTTTGAAGTATCTAAAAAGGACTCCTAGAAGAGGACTGCTGTACAAGAAACGGGAAGATCTACAAGTTGAAGTTTACACTGATGCTGACTGGGCAGGAGATTCTACAGACCGAAGATCAACTTCTGGTTATTGTACATTTATTGGAGGGAACTTAGTGACTTGGCAAAGCAAGAAACAAAGTGTGGTAGCCAGAAGCAGTGCCGAAGCAGAATTTAGATCAGTTGCACATGGAATATGTGAAGTACTATGGATTAAGAGATTATTGGAAGAATTGAAGATCTCAAACCCTTCACCAATGAAGGTCTATTGTGTCAACAAAGCAGCAATTTCAATTGCTCACAATCCAGTCCTTCATGATAGAACAAAGCATGTGGAGGTGGATAAACACTTCATTAAAGAAAAAATTGAGAAGGGATTGATTTGTATGCCATATGTCCTTACTGCAGAACAGGTTGCAGATATACTCACTAAAGGATTACCAAAGAAACAGTTCGACAATTTGATTTGCAAGCTGGCAATGGAAGATATCTACAAACCAGCTTGAGGGGGAGTGTTAAGAATGTCAAAGATGTGATTTGATTTAGTTTCCTTATTTAGTTTCCTAAATATCTGTCTGTAATTAAGAGTAGATTCAGAACTGATTTGGTCAATGATCTAAATCAGTAAAGTGAGAAAATTAGGCTGTAAATTAGTTAGGACTTTCCTATTTCTTTGTATGTTTTTTCCCTATAAAAGGATTGTAAATCAGAATGAAAAGAATTGACAGAAAATATACAGTTTTTACCCAATTCTACAGGAAATGATTCTAGAAAGTTATAATACTATATATAAATGAGCAGGTGAGGAGGATGACAGAGGAATATGGAAAACTGAAGAGGGTGGAAATGAGCTTATGAGAATGCTGTGAACTTCTTAATGAGTTTGTTGATGAGAGTGATCCTGATTTAGGTGAACCTCAAATCCAACACTTGCTGCAAACTGCTGAAGCTATTAGGAAAGACCATCCAAATGAGGACTGGCTCCACTTGACTGCCCTTATCCATGGTATATTCCATAGTTCGAACAATTTGTGTATATATTTCATGTTCGTATCTAGCAACTCGTGAAAATTTTATATTTAAATTTATGTTGACAAGCTTAACACAAGGAAATATATTTATGACTCGAACTAAGGATTTAACACCATGTGTTGTAGATCTTGGAAAGGTTCTTCTTTATCCTGCTTTTGGTGAGCTTCCTCACTGGGCTGTCGTGGGTGAGTGCTTACTGCTTCTTTGATCTTCCTCTTGTCTTGCTGTCTAAACTATACCAATCAAACGGATATACCATAACTGCAGCTATTAAGTAACAGACTAGGACTGTTGTCATTTTAGGTGACACATTTCCTGTTGGGTGTGCCTTTGATGAATCGATCGTTCACCACAGGGTCAGCCATTTCTATTACTCATTTCTGAAGCTTACTCAAATTTCTGAATCCCATTTTTCTAGTTTCAAACCTTAATTTCATGGACATATTCCTATGGTATTTCCAGGAAAACCCAGACTACAGAAGTCCTGTTTATAACACTAAAAAGGGGATTTACTCGGGAGGCTATGTAGTGTGGACTAGACAATGTCTTGATGTCATGGGGGCATGATGACTACATATACTTGGTATACTTCCAAGACCATTTTCGAATCCTTTTTCTCCTTTTATATGCCTTTTTTGTGTTTTAAAATTTGATTGTTTATGCTCTTACATTCCATGTTTCAATGCCAAGAGTTAAAGTTTGTTATTCTATAGCTGATATCTCAAGTTGCTAAAGAGCACTCTTCCTTCAGCTAGACTATTCATCATATGATATCACTCCTATGGTAAATAAAAAAAAAGGTATATTTCTTTGAGTGTTATTAGATAAAATCTGGACATGGTAATATTAGATACAAAAAAAAAATGATACGAATGAAAGACGTGAAGGTAATACGAGTTAAAATTTAATAAAACTTGTATATGAATATGACAGAAACTAAAAAATGTTTCTTTTTTTGTTTGATGTCTTAATACGAATTTTGACATAAAATTTTTGTATTCTATATGATACAAACACAAATCGTCTAGTTTACTAAAATTATGTCAACATTCTAACACTTCTGAAAATGAAACCAATTCAACTTGCAGCTTTACATCAGGCCGATGCATACAAGTACCTAATGAATGAAGATGATAGTGAGAATCTCAAACGGCTGAAAATATTCGAGTTAATAAATTTCCTACCCCTCTGTTTTAATTAACTCTATGTAAAGGGAATATCAGTTTTATGGTTGGATTTGCAGCAAATATGTGACTTTTACAACAAATGCAAAGTCCTGATAGATGTGGAGAAAATCAAGCCATACTTTTTTTCTCTGGTCAAGAAGGTAAAAATCCCTATTCCAAAACCTTTAATCAGGATTAATTATATTTATATATATATATAATTGTAAATTCATTGGTTATGAAATAGCTTTAAGCAATTCTTTTCCAGTACTTCCCAGTCAAGCTGAAATGGTGACTTTGGTGCAGAAGCATGGTAGTTAGCACTTACCAGCATAAAGGGGCATGATGCACATGAATTTCTGATGCTTCCTTTTGAGTTTAATCTTTGTTTTCTCTGTCAATTTAGTCATGAAAGGGGTTGTCGGAGAAAGGTGGAAGGTAGGAATACAGGGTTGTTCTATTTTTAAACATATTTTGATTTTCTTTTTCTTTTTAATAAAAAAAAGTACCAACTGTTTAGCCTTCAAAAAAATTATTGATGAAGTTGTTAAAATTACATTTGGTAAGATTTAGATTCAGTTCAGATTACTTCAACCTCACCTTGAATTATCAAAAAAAGTTTAACATTGAGATCGTAATTTAAAAATAAAATAAAAAGATTGTACATGTTAAAATTTGAACCTTATATTTATTAAAATTCATCATTCAAAAAGATTATATGAACTGATTGGATTAAACATGAGTTATTTTTTTCAATAAATAAAAGTAAAAATGAAGTTATTTGGAATCACTCGATAAAAAATTGTTGTTTGCTAAACCCAAATTTTCGATGGTGTCATTTTATCATAAGAAATTCAAATAAAAAAAAAAGCGTTGTAATTGTTGTTAGTATATCTCCTTATTATGGAAATAAATATTTGGTTGACCAATTCCGGATATGGTCCATAATTTCACACTGAATCTCAACTCAATATTTGGCTATTAAAACACTATTTTGTGATGGTTAAACGTGATTTTATTGCCATAATTAGCATGCTCTCGTTAGTAATAAAAGAGGGCTCCTTTCGGTCCCCAAGTACGTGAATCTCAGAAAAACACACCATCTAGTGAGGTTTTTGAGTGCTTGGAAGACTCGAAGAAGGTGTAGAATCCTGTCGTCAGATTCGGAAATAGCTTCAACAACTAAGTTACAGAGTGCAATGGCTGGAGGTTAGATCTTGTCGCTTCCGCTTTTATTTATTTAACATGTTTCATATTGTGTAGAAGCATGTATAATATGTATGATGTACTTACATTTGGCATCAGAGCCGTAGTTTAACCTCTGTCTTACTAGAGATCTGTAGAAAGAAGCCATAAAAACCCATATTTTGAAACTTTAAGTCTCGGATTTCTTGAAACCCATTCTGTTTTCATGTGATTTTGGTTCAAATATTTTAGATCTATTGTTGTAAAGCTCTAGGGATGAAAAATACATGAAAAACGGGACTATTTGAAGAGTTTGTGCCGGATCGGGTCAAAAAGACCCAAAAATCTGCAAAATGCCCGTTCGGGCGAAGAAGAAGCCTCGGGCGCGTGGATGGTGTGAACGGGCGCGTGGATCTCACACGCCAGATGGGAAAATGAGGGCGCGTGAGATCCCAGTGCAACCGCACTGTTCAATAAAAAAAAAGGTTGTGGGCCATCTGGTTTTTTGGGCCACTGTTTGGGCTTTATTTTTGGTCTATTTATTTTGGGCCTTTTGGTTAATTATTTGGACATATAAATTAAATAAAAGGTCATTTGGTTTATTTATTTTAGGCCTTAAGGATTTATTTAATTTAAAGAATTGAAATTATTTAATTTAGGCCAAATAATTATATTTTGATAGTTTTATATCAAATTTTCGGTTCTGTAATTTTCATAATTTTATGAATAATTGGATTATTTTCACAAAATTAATATAATTATGAAAACTTCTCATTATTTTGGATTTTATGAGAATTTTTCATGAATTTGGAATTTTTATAAATGTTGTAATTTTAAATTGAATAATTTTGTGAAAATTATCATAAAATTATGATTAAATTATGAAAATTTGATTTTAAATGTGCATATGTGCTTATTTTGAATGTGTATAATTTTGTTATTTTTATACTAAAAGCACATGTAGCTAAGTTATTCATATTATTTGTAATTAAAGTTGCCTTGTGATAATTGCAATTTTTAAAATATGAATAAACTTAGAATTTTATCAATATGTCTAAGTGATTTATAATTTATTTAATTAGGGCCTAGCCACAGCAACCTTAAATAAGTAAAATTATTTTTTGTAAAATCACATAATGATATTAGACAAAAATTGTAATTAGTTATAAGGTTATAATAAATTTTATCTCACATGAATTTTCATTATAATTTTATAACTAATTAGGATAAAATATCGAATTAGTTTCTTAATTTACCCACAGGAATTAGGAAATGATATAATTTGATAGTTTTATCATTATGATATGAATCTATTAGAATTAGAACTTTAGCCCACAGGTAAGTTTATGTCTGAGATTCATTAATAAAATATGTTTACATTGGTAGACATAATTAAGTTTGCCTCAAAAATTCTAGATACATAAGCATGTGTTTTTCTTTAAGCAGTGTTTCCTCGAACTAATATTTACCTAGAAGTTCCCAAACTAGATTGAGAGAACTATAAGGTTTGGAAGGAGAGAGTTCTCCTCCAATTAGGGTGCATGGATGTAGACTATGCTATAAGGAAAGACGAGCCCGTATTGACTGAGACCAGCACTCCTACTCAAGTAGCTTTACATGAACGCTGGGAGCGATCCAATCGCCTTAGTGTCATGTATATAAAGACAAAGATATCTGCTGGGATACGTGGTTCTGTCGAACAGCATACTTACGTTAGGATTTTACTGAAGGCCATAGATGATCAATTTGTCACTTCAGACAAAGCGTTGGCTAGCACCCTGATAATGAAGTTCTCATCGATGAGGCTCACCAATGTCAAAGGAGTGCGCGAGCACATAATGACCATGAGAGATATATCGGCCCAACTCAAGAAGCTAGAGGTAGAGATGTCTGAGTCTTTTCTTGTGCATTATCTATTGAACACTCTACCAAAGCAGTACGGACCATTCAAGATATCCTACAACACATATAAGGATAAGTGAACCATCAATGAATTGATGACCATGTGTGTTCAAGAGGAGGGAAGGCTGCTTATGGAATCAGGTGAAAGTGCATTTTTTGCAAGCCAAAGAAAGACCAAAGATTGAGCCAAGAACAAGGGAAAAGAGAAAATCCCTACCCAAGCTGACATTAAGAAAGAGTCCAAGTGTTTCTTCTGTAAAAAGAAGGGACACATGAAGAAGGATTGTGCCAAGCTTCAACAGTGGCTCGTTAAGAAAGGTAATCCACTCTCATATGTTTGTTTTGAATCAAATATGGATGAGGACTCCTCCACATTATGGCACCGGAGATTAGGTCATATCTCCATAAATAGAATTAAGAGATTTGTAAATGACGAAATACTTAGTACTCTCGATTTTACTGATTTCGACACTTGTGTGGATTGCATTAAGGGTAAGCAAACCAACAAGTCCAAGAAAGGTGCCAATAGGAGTTCAACCATATTAGAGATCATACATTCTGACATATGTTGTCCAGACATTGATGCATATGGTCAGAAATACTTCATCACCTTTATTGATGATTACTCAAGGTTTATGTATCTCTACATGCTCATAACAAGAACGAAGCATTAGACGCTTTTAAAATCTTTAAGGCTGAAGTAGAGAAACAATGTGGAAAACCCATAAAGATAGTAAAAACTGATAGAGGTGGGGAGTATTACGGTAGATACACTGAAGATGGACAAGCACTTGTACCATTTGCGAAGTTTTTTCAAGAAAATGGGATTGTTGCCCAATATACCATGCCTGGTTCACCGAATCAGAATGGTGTTGCGGAAAAAAGGAACCGAACTTTGATGGAAATGGTGAGTAGTATGCTTAGCAACTCGAAGTTGCCTAAGTCTTTGTGGATTGAAGCTCTTAAAACGGCAGCGTATATATTGAACCGGGTTCTGACCAAGGCTGTTCCAAAGACGCCTTTTGAATTATTCAAAAGTTGGAAACCGAGTTTGTGTCATATGCGCGTTTGGGGATGCCCTTCTGAGATAAGAGTTTACAACCCACAGGAAAAGAAACTGGATCCTAGGACCATAAGTGGGTATTTCATCGGATATGCCGAACGGTCCAAAGGCTACAAATTCTATTGTCCATCTCATAGCACTAGATTTGTGGAATCAAGGAACGCCAAGTTTCTTGAAAATAACTTAGTTAGTGGGAGCGATCAATCTCAAGACCTAGTTTCTGTGAGAGATCAACCCTCTACCTCGAGTCAAGGATTGGTTATCATGAACAATGTCCCTTCAGTACAACTAGACATTGAACAACTAGACATTGAACAACAAATCGTTGAAGATCCACAAGTAGCTGATAACTTACCAGTAGACGAGGCTCCTCTAGATACACCAGAATTGAGTGAGCAGCCAGTTGAACAACATGATCCTTCGGAGAATGTTGAACCAACATTAAGAAGGTCTACTAGGGAAAGGAAATCAACTACTCCTAGTGATTATATTGTGTATCTACAAGAGTATGATTTCAATATTGGGCCCGTTAATGATCCAGAGACGTTCTCACAAGCCATGAACAGCAAAGAATCAAAA
The DNA here is from genome assembly GCA_031772115.1 of Heritiera littoralis. Lineage (NCBI taxonomy): Eukaryota > Viridiplantae > Streptophyta > Magnoliopsida > Malvales > Malvaceae > Heritiera > Heritiera littoralis. Next base: position 10,348,792 of record JAPDPK010000008.1, on the reverse strand, counting down.
CTTTGGTTCGATGCTATGAAGGATGAGATGGATTCAATGGCATCTAATGGAGTATGGGATCTTGTCGAGTTGCCTAATGGGGCCAGGGCTATAGGCTGTAAATGGGTCTTCAAGACCAAGACTGACTCATTAGGCAACATTGAGCATTATAAGGCAAGACTCGTAGCCAAAGGATTCACTCAAAAGGAGGGAATCAATTACAATGAGACATTCTCTCCTGTATCTAAGAAAGATTCTCTCCGCATCATAATGGCGCTTGTTGCACATTTTGACTTAGAGTTGCAACAAATGGATGTGAAAACGGCATTTCTCAATGGTGATCTAGAGGAAGAGGTTTACATGAAACAACCTGAAGGTTTTTCCTCTAGTAATGGTGAGCATTTGGTCTGTAAGCTCAAGAAGTCCATATATGGGTTGAAACAAGCTTCCCGCCAATGGTATTTAAAATTCCATGAAGTCATCTCATCATTTAGTTTCATTGAGAACATCATGGATCAGTGTATATACCAGAAGGTCAGTGGGAGCAAGATTTGTTTCCTTGTGCTATATGTGGATGTTATTCTGCTTGCAACCAATGATAAAGGGATGCTACGTGAGGTGAAACAATTTCTTTCTGAGAACTTTGATATGAAGGATATGGGCGATGCATCTTATGTCATTGGCATTAAGATCCATAGAGACAGACATAGAGGTATATTAGGTCTGTCACAAGAAGCCTATATCAATAAAGTCTTGGAAAGATTCAGAATGAAAGATTGTTCACCAAGCCCAGCTCCCATTGTGAAGGGTGACAGGTTCAATTTGAACCAGTGCCCGAAAAATGATCTTGAGCGGGAACAGATGAAGAACATTCCATATGCCTCAGCTGTTGGAAGCATTATGTATGCACAGGTCTGCACCAGGCCTGATATTGTTTTTGCTGTGGAAATGTTGGGTAGATATCAAAGTGACCCGGGGATGGACCACTGGAGAGCTGCGAAGAAGGTGCTTAGATATCTTCAAGGCACTAAGGAATACATGCTTATGTATAGACGGACCGATGAGTTGGAAGTGATTGGCTACTCAGACTCAGACTTTGCTGGCTGTGTTGATACCCGTAAATCAACATCCGGTTACATCTTCATGCTTGCCGGTGGAGCTGTTTCAGTGCTAAGTAGACACTGACTGCCACTTCTACTATGGAGGCCGAGTTCGTTTCCTGTTTTGAGGCTACCTCACATGGTGTATGGCTTAAGAGTTTCATTGGTGGGCTTAGAGTTGTTGACTCCATATCTAAGCCATTGAGGATATATTGTGACAATTCAGCTGCGGTATTCATGGCTAAGAACAATAAGAGTGGAAGTCGAAGTAAGCATATCGACATTAAGTACTTAGCCATTAGAGAACGTGTTAGAGATAAAAGAGTGGTCATTGAACACGTTAGCACTGAATTGATGTTAGCTGATCCTTTGACTAAGGGCATGCCACCGTTTAAATTTAAGGATCATGTAGAGAGAATGGGACTTGGTCCCACATTTTGATTGTAATTGAAACTCTTATTAATACTATGATGTTTCTCATTTGATTTGTATACACTAAAGTTTTATTTGAGAAATATCCTTGTTGTTTGGATCGAGAATAAACATAAGGTTTATTCATTAAGTAAAAATGGGTTGATTTAGAAACATTTTACATAGTAATACATGGAAGATAATACTCACCACTTGAGGAACTGTCGCCATGATTCATGTGATTTGTTTCTTCTATAAGTGAAATATATGGACCAAGTGGGAGAATGTTAGTATATCTCCTTATTATGGAAATAAATATTTGGTTGACCAATTCCGGATATGGTCCATAATTTCACATTGAATCTCAACTCAATATTTGGCTATTAAAACACGATTTTGTGATGGTTAAAACGTGATTTTATTGCCATAATTAGCATGCTCTCGTTAGTAATAAAAGAGGGCTCCTTCCGGTCCCCAAGTACGTGAATCTCAGAAAAACACACCATCTAGTGAGATTTTTGAGTGCTTGGAAGACTTGAAAAAGGTGTAGAATCCTGTCTTCAGATTCGGAAATAGCTTCAACAACTAAGTTACAGAGTGCAATGGTTGGAGGTTAGATCTTGTCGCTTCCGCTTTTATTTATTTAACATGTTTCATATTGTGTAGAAGCATGCATAATCTGTATGATGTACTTACAATTGTAACTATATTTGGTCCACATGCAATAATAGTTCAATCACTGCTGCTCTTAATTGGGATCATCGTGGCTGACAAATATGCACACAAGTGACACATGCTACAAAAGTAGCAGTTGGAAATTGGTAACGTTGGCAACACTTAATTAGAATTGAAACGTGCAAAACAAAAAGTCTTGATCGTTCAATTTTACCTTATATTTTTTTATTATATTATATGTACCACTTTTTTATTATTATAGTAAACTGGAAAAAGACCTAACAACCATTCAATTTGTCAAATAGAACTTGTATTATTAAACAAAAAAAATATTTAGCTATTAATAGGATGCGTCTAAAATTTTCTTGAATTCTAACTAATTTCCATCGTCCAAAAATGTCTTGTAGAAAAACATCATGAAGAATACTTTTCCACCATATTTAATACAATAAAATGTATTTTTAGAGTGGAGTAAAATTTGTACCATTGACAAAGTTCGATAAAATAATATGAACGAGTGCATTATAGCTGTAAAATCTGCATTATTTAAATCTTTACATTCACTAAATGATAATAGTAAATACGCACTACGTTTAATTGATTATAATTTTATTTTTAAAGTGTTAAAATTTCTATAAATATAAATTCAATAAAAAAATGTAAATACACATTACATATGTCTTTAAATTAAAAATATGAATGAAATTCAAATTTTGATTTTTTTAAATAATAATCTCTTTCTTTTTCAATAACAAAATATACTAAAAATGTATGAATCTTAGTTTGTGTAATTTAAAGGTCTACTAATCTCCAATAAAATAAAAAGAAAATTAAAAGAAAACTTTGACACAGGCAATCCTGGTTACCCTTTGATTTGTATCAAACTGTACTTTGGTTTTACAACCGTTAGGACACTGTCCCTAGTCTTCTCGTTTGATAGGAACTTACCAAGTCACAGTACAAAGAATATTCTCACGTTGAAACCTAGAGCTATGGCTTATACAGAACCGAAAATATCTTCAAAAAAACAGAAAAAGATTTCAAAGACAAAAACTAGATCTCAAGAGAACAATGTCCAATGTGGTTGTGATTTGGGTACTTGGTAGGTGGCAGGTAGGATTTCTAGACAAACCCTTTTTTCCAGTCAGGTTCTTTTTTTCCAATTTTTTCTTCTTCTTTTTTTCACCTTATATTTCCATGAACATACACTAGTAGTATTCAAAATTTCTTTATAATAACCTAAACACTATTATTATATATTTGACCTTTTGGCTTTTGTTTTATTCTAAAATATAGATATAAAGGTTGGTAATTTGATAATGTATGTATAAATATTACATAAAGTCCAGACTACAGGTAAGAGTTTTGTTTTGTCTGTTTTATTTTATAAGTTTAATTTGCTTCCTGTGTTGCCATTGTTGACCGTGACCCTTTCTTTTGAAGTTTAGCTGTAGTATTATATTAATTTTTTGTACTGGAAAAGACAAGTCCTTGGTTTTTGGTGACTGTGGGCTGAATTTTTTAGGTTTGTTTATTCGTTTGCTTTTGTTTTCTAGTTTGGTTTCGGTTCAGTGGTCTTTTTGCTGAAAGATCAATTGTTGGTTTCTTTCAGATGGATAAACAGAAGTGGGTTCTGTTTTATTTGAAGTAAAATTCTGGTTTTTTTTGGATAAAGAATGTTCCTTTGGTGTTTGTGCTGAATCAGTTTCATTGTTGCGGCTTTGGGTTGTCTTGTTCTTGAGATTTCGTCAGTGGGTTTTTGGTTTGATTTGCATATCTTACTGCAATCCTGAGAAATTGGGATTTTTACTCTCCGTTCATTGGAGTTCTATTATTCAAATACCAAACACAAGTGAATATAGTTGAAATTGTTGGAAGTTTGGACTTGAAATCTTGCCCCTTTATTGTTCTTGGTTGGTTGGTCAAGAAGATCAAGGAAAATGAAAGGAAAAGCTGGGACTCCAGGGAATTTCTTTTTGTTGAATACTGGAGCTAAAATTCCTGCCATTGGGCTTGGAACATGGCAGAGTGGAGGAGACCTCTGCGTTGATGCTGTGAAAACAGCATTGTCGGTCGGTTACCGCCATATAGATTGTGCACATCTTTATGGCAATGAGATTGAAGTTGGGGAAGCGTTGGCTGAAGCCTTCAAAGGTTCTTTGAAAAGAGAGGATATTTTCTTGACCTCTAAGCTTTATTGTACCATGAATTCTTTGAATAAGATTGAGAATTATGTTACGGTGTCTCTTAAGAATCTCGGGGTCTCCTACTTGGACCTTTATTTGATGCATTGGCCTGAGAGCTCCGGTTTTGGAGATGCAACTGATCCTCCTTTAAAGTCTGGGAGTGAGCATAGGCAGTTTTTGAATCGGCTGAAGAAGGTATGGAAGGCGATGGAAGCCCTGGTCGAATTGGGTTTAGTTAGAGCTATTGGTGTCAGCAATTTCAGTGTTCATCAGATCAAAGAACTGCTTAAATTTGCAAAAATCGTACCTGCAGTTAACCAGGTTTGATAGATATCTCACTTTTTAACTTGAGGCAAACCTTACTTGTTGATGCAGAAGAGTGTTTGTTTATGTTGTATTTGGTAGGCTGTGGTTTGGAATTTTTTGATTGATAATCACAGTAATTGAAAAATGAAACGTAGAAGCAACCTGACAGTTTATGCGCTGCCTCGATGATTTACAATCGTAAGAATGCACCTTGTCAAGTTTATCCCCTTCCTTGTACCTTGAGGCATGCATTTACATTTAAGTTGGAACTTTGTCTTTTGTACACAGCATCTTACTAAAAGAATTTATCTTTGCTAAACATGTTGCCTTCCATTTAATGTGCTGAGTTATTTGAGGGTTTGGCATCCTAGATTTCACGCTAGTATTAGGAAATGTGCCTTGAACCATATTTTTGCTCAGTGAAACAAAGATTTTGGTTCGGTTGACTGACTATGTTAGTAGCTGCTAAGTCTTTTGGCACCGAACCACAGACATAGGACTGATGGAACGGTAAAAATAATGCAAAAAAGGCATTTGGAATTGTCTGCCTTAAAGTATGACTGAAATAAAATTTCAGTGACTCAATCCATTTTTCCTTTTAATTAACTAGTGAAGAAAAAATGGATGCATTGCATTAGATAAACATCATTTCTGTCTTTTATCAGTTCTTTTCTACATGTGGTTTTATCTTATACTTTTCCCCTTTTTAGTAGTTTTATCTTTTTCATGACTGGATATCTTCTTTGCAAATATTCATACTTGCAATTGTTCGGCTGTTATTGGAATAGAGTGTTGGAATATTATGCTTACGTTTAATGGTCCCAAATATTGTTTACCCTTTTGTCTTGTAACTTTTTTCCAGAAATAGACCTTTATTCTTCTTGTTCTTTTCTGAACAGAAAAGTTGATTGTTTTTCTTTTCCGAACTCTTTATCTGGTGAAGATTGTCAACAAGTTAAAATTAATTTCTCATCTTTAATAGGTGGAGTTGCATCCTTTTTGGAGACAAGATGAACTGGTGAAGTTCTGCCAATCGAAAGGTATTCATGTGTCTGCTCACACACCTTTGGGAGTACCTACTTCAAGTCCTGGAGTGTCTGATAGTGGATCAGGTGGGGAAGATGAACCTGGAACTCCTCGCATTTCATTTAGGAGGTCTAGATCAGTGCATGGACCAATGCTGAAGTTGTCAGTTGTTGGAGAGATAGCAGATAGGCACAAAAAAACACCTGAGCAGGTATTTTCTTCTTATAACCATATCATGTCTATTTTCACCGGTTATGTATCATACTAGCTTTCTTCTTCTATGTTTCTTTTGATGTAAAGTAGGTTAATGAATGACTTCAAATACGTCGATGATATGCTGGCCTTCTCATCTCATTCATATAAAAATCAACACTAATGAGCCTTGGTTTCGGTGATATGGGAACTTAAGAAATAAAAAAGAGGAAAAAAATGATTAGGACTCATAGAAAACCCTTTGAACTACTCCAAAATTGATGTAAGCTAAGTAGCTAATGTTTTCTTTTATCCTCCTCTTTGTTGCCAGTCCCATGGAAAATGCTTTTACTTAATTATTTTTGAATGCCAAGACTTTCTATGGTTGGTAATATATCTAGTACATATATAAATGAGATCCATGCATTGGTAAACAGAATTGAGTATATGAGTCTCTGTTTTGGTGACTCCTAGTATGACCCTAGGTGGAAGAGATACAATAACAAACACAAATTCACTATGTTTAGATTATTACCAGTGCATGAAAGTGCATGAGTGTTTAACTTAGGCTTAAAACTTTATTTAATAGGAGTAACATGATATGTGAATAAACAAGCCTTTAATACCGGCACATGCACCCAATACTAGTGAGCATTTAGGGGTTTCTAACTAGGGGTACACTTGAACTAGAGTGCTTTTTGCACCGCAAGTACTAGAGCTCATGTTTGTCATTATTAAACTAAATGAATACTTTTAACAAAAATCTTAAGCTTGTTCTTTTTGTAATTGAGCAAAGTTTGAGCAGTAGGTGAATTGCTCTTGTTTATGGTAAAAAACAAGCTCAATAAAGAGCTTGTTTACACCTGTAGTGTACATAATTAATGTTTGTTTGAATTTTTAGGGTGTATAAGTTTAAAGGACAATGATGACTAAATATTGATCGAAGTTACTGAAGTATGGGTGGCCAGCTGCCACTATACTAATCCATCACTTTATTGTAATCGGTGGCTGTTTTTTATTTCCCCAGGAAAAACATTGTTTTCACCGTTTTTATTATTGTTGTCGCGTCATAAAATATTGCCTTGGTATTCTATTTTGGATACTGCATTTTCTTATAACTAATGTTGCAAAAATGGTTAATCTTTGAAAGGATGCAAACAAAACTCAAAAGAGTTTGAAATATTGATATCTTCTTGAGAGAAAACACAGTTCCATCTTGTAGGATTCACTTATATGCATCAACATGTTGGATTTTGCAAAATAGTTTTCAAACTAGTTATGAATTTACAAGTCAAGAATATTAGGCAAGAAGTGCAAACAATTTTGTAGTCGCCATATAATGCTAAAATGGTTAATGAACTACCTCAAGCTTCATGTACACAATCAATTTGATCACTTTCTATCATTGCATGTGATGATGATACATTTAATTTTTGCGAGCTGTGAGACCATTATTGAGAAACCCAGTATGCCCATAGTATGCTCAGACATGTACAATTACACCAGCAAACTTAGTCTATGCTCCTTGTATTATTCAAAGAGTTAACTGCCTTTGGATGCAGAGTTTGCTTATCTTCCATATTACTTCTTGTAAGAACGAAAAGCAATATCTTTATTATTAAACACAGGTTCATATCCTTCCTAGAGAACTAGTCAGGCAGTGCATGTCTAGGAATAGTGCTAATGTTATAGCAGGTCTCTTTCCGTTTAAACTTCCAGCCATTGCTATACCCGAGAATTTTCTATTGTCAACTACTCCCAACCCCATATGAAGATCGAATTCACAGGATGATACATGGCTCTTCAATCAGGGCAGTAAGCCAAAGCCAGCCCAAGATTATGTATTGACCTTACATCTACTGAACTTCTGAGCTATAATGAGTTGTGGATCAAACATAAAGGTGGAAATTGTAGTGAATTTTCACTATATTTCCATTGTATTGGAGGAATATAATTCTTGAGATAGGGCAGTTTTACTCTATCCGAAGATTAATCCTGTTGTGTTCTTTATGAACCTCAATTGTCCTAAGTTTGGGGGAAGAGAGATGGGATGGGAGTTTGTAGATGGACAACCAATTGATAGCTTTTTAACATACTACAACCTATTTGACCACCCAAATTCTAATGTGCTACCTTTCACTAATCTAGCATCTCTCATGATTTTAAATCATGTTGGTCTGCTTTGCTCCTTTGTAGGTAATTCTCCGGTGGGGGCTTCAGAGAGGAACCAGTGTTCTACCATGTAGTCTAAAGCCTGACAGGATAAAGCAGAATATGGACATCATCAACTGGTCTCTGTCAGATAATGAGTGGAACCGCTTGAATCAGATTGAACCACAGGTATGTTTATTCGGATATGATCCTCTGAACAATCTCTCAGATAGAGGCTTCATGTTCGGCAGTGGTCCCCTTCAAGCTGTACACGAAATGGAAGATGATGCAGAATCCAACGCCTAATACTTGTGAGCATGTTGTTCTAAGATAATATTGTTCCAAATGTCATTGTGCAGTTGTAATATTCCCGATGCCCCCCATTGTTTGCAATGCTTCGAGTTCGTGCATGATGAATAGAAAGTCAAACAAAGATATTATTAAAGATCGTAGTGCCAGGGTTATCTTTTTCTTTATGAGCAAAACTTGTTTCATATACTTCAGCAAGCGTGTTTCATATGTAAACATCATGAAATGTCAATTATCAATGAATTTATTGTTCGAAAGGTTGGATTGCAGACTACTTATCAAAGATAATTTGATTTATTTATGATACGAGGTTACCTTTTCTGCTTTTTATAAGCTTGAGATCAGTTTTCACCATGGCTTCAATTCATATGACCCAAATATCCCAGCATAATTGTAAACCTGTTAACAGCTTGACAGGTCAGTTATCAATCTCTGATGGTTGGTGGTCCTGGTAATTGTTCTGTCAATTCTGTGGCTGTGTGGAATATATTCTTTTGAGTCCGAGACAAGCTTGCATTTCAGGTGCAACTGAAGACAGTGGTTGCCAAAGATTATCAGCTTTCTTGAGATTTCCTGTTTCTGTTGTATTGTTTTCTTGCAAAAAGATTTGTCTTCTTTTCTGATCAATGCTGCCAAAACCATTGAATAGTTTGCACCAACAGGCTTTTCAAGGGGATTCACCGTACATGATATTATTTTCATATCATTTTTTATCATATCATTACATTTTATTTTAGATTTACCAAATCATTCACTTGATTTGCATCGCTTGAGTTTGTAAGCTATGAACTAAAATCATTCAAACCAAACAGGAAAAAGGGTAAAAAACTCTAGTGCGTGCTTGAAGATCAAACAGTGTTCTTGACAAGAACTTTTGTCAGTCTTGCTTTGAATGTTTCCTCTAAAATCTTTGAATAAGTTTTCAAAACCAACCTTCACTCGAGGAAGTATTGAAAACAAAGAACCACTGTATTCTAGCACCAAAAAAAAAAGAACCACTGTATTCTGTGAATGATTTCTCATGATGATATAGTGGAAAATGAAATTTGATTTGCCAAGCTACAAGGCCAAATGAGTAGTTAACCAGCTTACATAGGATCCATGACTCTGTCAAATCCTGTCGATATTTTCTTTTAGTCGTTTCAAATTTCAACAAAGTGGTTAGGATAATCCTTGAAGCATCTTCCTATCAACTGTCAATCTTATTTAAAGTGTTTTCTGGTCATTAGTAAAGCTTATTTCAATGCTGACAGTTGAGTTGTAATTATATGTATTAACTTAATTTTCCTGGACTGTGACAGGAAATAGCTCTCTTGATTTTCTTCGGGAAATAATAGTAGCATTTTTCTTCTTACAGACATTGTCAGACATCCATAAAAGTCAAATTCAATTCACAAAGTTGTTACATTGATACCAGGGAGAAATATATGTACGTAGCTTTTTCTTTTTCTGATAGATCTTGACAGGCATCCATAAAAGTCAAACTCAATTTACAAAATTGTCATATTGATATTGGAGAGAGTTATATATACACTGCATTTTTCTTGTGACAGATTTTGACAGGCATTCGTAAAAGTCAAACTCAATTCACATTGTTACATTGATATGGCAGAGAATTATATATATATATATATATATATATATATATATATATGCAATTTTTTCTCTGCATTAATGGAGAGATTATTTTTGTAATTTGAATTTATGATTTCTACGTTACGAAAGATAAAAATCTTTTGTTGAGATGTAGAGTGGGTCATATGCATGCTACATTTTCTCTACGTTAATGAAAAGGTTGTTTTCATGATTTAAACATGTGATTTGCAAGTCACAAAACAGTAACTTTAACCGTTGCATCAAAACTTACCTTAAATACATTTTCATAAGCAGAAATGATTGCGAAAAATACATAGAAATCTTTGAAGGAAATAATTCATCATCAGAATTGTGATGGCTTTGCCACCCAGGACAAAGAGGATTAGTTAGGATCATTTTCTAGATAGGTTAATTTGGATATTTATGTCGTGTTAAACTGTATAAAATACAAAAATGATTGTATCATAACTCGATCAATTATCAATCTGTACCAAATTTTTATACAAATTTTAGTGTGTATGATGAAAATGGTGTTTGATATGCTGTCAGTTCCACGGTTTGAGTGCTGTCTATTAATGGAATTGAAAGCACATTTTCCATTTCTGGATCCATTACCATCACCTCATTGTTCTTGATTATTGAATTTCTGTTGATCTCAATTCAGAAATCAGAATCAGCAAAGAAAATAATGCTTTGCTGTCAAAATGCAGCAACCTCTACGACTAGACTTGATAAATTTAAATATGATACGGTGATACGATTAAAAAACAATGCGAATAATAAACACAAAAATGACATAAATTAAAATTTTAGTAAAAATTGTATATGAATATAACACAAATTATTATTATTTTTTGTTTAAAGCATCAACATGAAATTTTTGTTTTTTAAACTATACGAACATAATTTTATATGATACGAATTACCAAGTTTACCTACAAGTACTGCTAAGCCTCAAAGCTGAGAAACCTTCGAAGATCTGGAAAAGGAAAACGGAAAATAGTAGGTCATATCTTTCATGCAAACATACCATTTTTTCAATGGTCATTAAATTTGACAGAACAGGAAAATCTAAATTCAGAAGTCACATGTCAAGATTAGCCCACATTTGCATTCTCAAATTCTATATTGTAGTGCTTTTCTATGTTTCTTGGTCTTATTTTTGACTTTGCTTGCAGCTAACTATGAAATCTGAAAAGAATCCGATGCAAGAATGAGACCACAGATGTTGGAGTGTCCCCAAAGAGAAATAAACTATATGATGGCAGGCAAAGGCAGCCCCAACTGTGACACGCCATTCTTGCAAGTATAGTAGTAATATTTTCAGTTAAATTGGACAGCTTGGTCAAACCTGCAAATGTCATAAGATAGGTAATAGCTGGCCATTAGTCTGCCATGAAGTTCACCAAAATTTGTATTCACATGCATGGTGGACCAAGAAATTTCTTCTAATCCAAAATGACTAAGAATTTGCTGTTTGATGGTTAAGCAAATGGTTTGAATTTGAAGCATTGTATGCAAATACCAACACCATTGGAACCACAATTCTCACTTACTCCAACTGCCAGGGAAAGTAGGAAACCATAGGAAGAAGCATACAAACATTTCTTACCTAACATTCTGAATCTTAGTTTTAATCGTATTCGTGTAAATTTTTCAGTTGTCAAAAACAGTTTTTTGGAGATGGCATAGCATTCATTAGCACTCACCATGGCACAAGCCTCTAGCATTATCTCAACAGATTCCAATTTCAGAACTGTAAATCCTTGCAGACAATATTCTTGATACAATTTCAGATAAAAAAAAAATATTCTTGATACAAGCAGAATACAGCATTTGTATAGTACAATTAAAATTCTTATTGTTCAGTTCTCGTTTTGGAGGTGGAACACCCCAAATATAAAATCAAATGCAGACGTAGCAAGAACTCGGATAACGAAATGATTGGAAACTGGAGCAACACAAAGCACATTGCATATTGGGATTAACAGACTGCTTGTTAATCTACCACAATAAAGCTAAGAAAGCAATTTATAAGTAGAATAGTTAACATTTCTCCAGAGTTACCACTCAAGACATTATCAAGGTTTAAACGTAAAATCCTCCAAGGCCACTCTGAGAGAAAAGCTTGTCCAAACCAATCATTTTAAGTTTCCGAAAGGTATGGAACAATCAAGATCACATGATTTATGCAGATGAAAAACACATGCATGATGATAATCAGTAAACATGATCAGAAGAAAATCTTCTCATTTCATATCAAATATGAACCAACGTTAAAAACCAATAAAACAATTGTTTTTTACATGATTGGAAACAAACATTTTATCATCACCCGAAGTAAGAAACTACTTTTGAATGTGAAAACTTACAAAGTTTAAGACAAAAATATCTGTTGCTTCTGTTAGATCCCTTCCTATCCTCCATGTAGGAGACTAGCAAAATCTGATTGGCCACATATGTGGTGTAATATTTACAACAGGGTTACATTACTATGAAAACCTACAAATTTCTATTGCTTATGAAGAAGCTTGTGCAACAATGGATGTAGGAGTAATATTTCTACCAGTACAACCGGAGTTTCCCATAGTTCCGTTACCAAACTAGATGCTGGTGTCAACTTTGTCGAGCCAAGCAACTAAATGCTGGGTTGTAGGCCTAAATTTAGGGTTTTCACTTAAACAAAGGCATGCAATTTCAAGAACTCGCGACATTTCCTTATCGTGCTGCTTGTCATAGATAAATGGATCAAAAACCTCGCTCTCCTTGTTTTCCATCTTCATGTTAATCACCCAAGAGATCAAATCCCGAGATCCTTTTGGCCTGCACATATCCATGGGCCTTTTACCAGTCAGAAGCTCCAAAAGCACAACTCCGAAACTGTACACATCACCTTTATAGGTTGCAACAGAAGCTTGTCCATACTCAGGAGGAATGTACCCTAATGTCCCAACCAGATCAGTGGTTACATGGGAATCATACGGAAGTATGAGCCTTGCAAGACCAAAATCGGCTAAGTGAGCTTTAAAATTCTCATCTAAAAGAATGTTACTTGACTTTATATCTCTGTGAAGAATATGAGGTTCACATGACTGGTGCAAATAAGCTAGACCCCTAGCCGCCCCTTGTGCAATTTGCAGCCTCATTTTCCAATCTAGAGAGGATGGTCCATCAACCTTCTCATGCAACCAATAGTCCAAACTACCATTTTCCATGTACGAATATATCAAGAGCCTGTCACTTTTATGCATGCAATACCCTTGTAGGTGGACAAGATTTGGATGCTGAGCTCTTGAAAGTGCGTCAACTTCAGCACAGAATTCTCTATCCATCTGACCACTATCACCGGAAAGCCGTTTAATGGCGACCTTATGACCACAAGGGAGGGTGCCTATGTAAACCAGACCAAAACCACCACAACCGATGATATTTGCTTGGTCAAAGTTGTTGGTCGATTTCAAAATGTCGTCAATACAGAGCTCTTTGTTGGTTTCCCCATTTTGCAAGAGGACCACTAGCCTTGAACCGAGTTCTTTCAAATCTTTATCATTGGTGTCAGGCTCTTTCTCAGGATCAACCTCATCACGTTTATTCACACGCAACAGAATCATCATCATAAGGCCAAACAAAAAAGCTGCCCCAAATATGATTCCAACAACCATTCCAATAATGATATCATTCTTCCTTCTTGATCGTTTTGGGGATTCATGCCGATCTTCACTAGTATCTTGACAGCTGAACCAATGATCACCACAAAGATTGTTTCCTTCAAAGCTTGAATTTGGAAATGTCTGAAATTGACCTCTAGAAGGGATCCTACCGGAAAGCTGGTTGTAGGCGACATTAAATGTAGACAGAAAACTGAGACTTTCCAGTGAAGATGGTATAGTCCCTGACAAGTCGTTATGTGACAGATCCAGAATCTCCAAGCTGGTCATCCCAGACAAATTCCCCGGAATTGGTCCAGATAAATTATTGAATTTCAAATCAAACACATGGAGCTTTTTCAGATTCCCAAACTCTGGCCAAATTGGTCCACTAAGAATGTTGTCAGCAAGTTCAAGTGTTGGTGGAAAACTCCAAATTTGATTATACTGCAATCCCTTACCACTTTCATTCCTTTTCATGAAGAAAGGAAAATCTGGTGAAGGCTCCTCCAGAGAGATGTTTCCACGAATGAGGCTTGGTAGTTCAGTTAAACTTTTTGGAATCTCTCCAGTAAACGAATTGTTCGATAAATCCAAGTAAAAGAGATCCCTATAGCTTCCAAACCACCATGGAATTGTTCCGGCCAAATGGTTCCATGATAAATCCAACAACTGCAAAGCAGTAACATTTCTCAACCACTGGGGAATTGAACCGTTAAGTCTACAATTTGCAATAACCAGAACCCTCAACGTCTCAAAATGCAGATTAGGATCATCAGGCATTGTTTCATCCCGGAAATTCGAGGTGAGGACCAAAGTAGTTAGATTCCTACAGTGCTGCAGAATTTGAAGAGCAGAGGAAAGATTATGGAGGCTCGAATTCGAAAGGGAAAGATAAGAGAGGCTTTGAAATTCTTTGAAGCTCTCAGGGATTTGGCCACTGAAATTATTCCGGGCAAGATTGATATTTTTCAATTGTCTACATAAGGGAAGATTATCAGGCATAGGCCCAGTAAACTTATTGGTAGCCAAATCCAGAGAGTTCAAAGCAACCATAGCTGAGCAATTAAGATCAATAGAACCCTCCAATGAATTATTCCTCAAGTTTAGCAAATTAATGATTGGAGAATTGGTCAATGAAGTAGGAATTCCACCACTAAATTTATTTGAATGAGCTAAAAGATACTGAAAATTCTGCAGCTGACTAAAGACATCCGGGATCACTCCAGAAAAATTATTTGAAGAAATATCTAAACGAACAAGGTTAGAGAGATTAGCAATACCAGGACTAAGCTTCCCATCAAGCTTGTTATTTTGAAGCCCCAAAATCTTCAAATTTTGAAGCTGAAAGATGTCTTCAGTTATCCCTCCATTGAGATCATTCATGCCAAGATAAAGTTGCTCCAAGGAAGAACAAGTTCCAAGCCCCGGTAAAATATTACCAGAGAAAAAGTTCATTGCCAAACTAAGGAACCGAATTCGAGTAGAATTAACACATATATGGGAAGGAAGAGAACCGTTCAAGGAATTCGAAGAAATTTCAAGACTTCGAATTGAAGGAAGATTGATGCTTTCTGGGATTGGTCCAGAGAATTCATTATAGCTCAAGTCAAGCAGCTCTAACTTCGGCATATGAAACAAAGACAGTGGCAGTGAGTCTTTAAGGAAATTGTGGGAAAGATTGAGAGTTTTAAGCTGATCCAAACCAGCTAAAGAATCAGATAATTTGCCTGATAATTTTTTCTTGGGAAGTTCCAACTTGATTACTCTACCAGAGGATGGAGGATCACAGGTTATGCCTTCCCATTCACAGCAATCAGTTGATGAATTTGTGGACCAGCCTTCCAGTTTTGTCGTCAAATTGCCCATGAAATCCCGTAGTGCAGTCCAGTCCTTTGGATTGCATGTTAGGCTTTGTGATTTGAGTATCTGAGCTTGCAACAAGAACCCAAGAACAACAACCATAACCCAACAATCTTGAGCACCCATATTAACAAAAGCAACAACTAAGAAAACAAAGATGGAGGGAAAAGAAAAAGATAGAGACTTTAAATGTTGAGGATGGAAAACAAGCAAAACCCTTTACAGAAAACAAGATTTTTGACGTGGGTTTCCATTGTTTGAACCATTGTGAGCTTTGGTCAAAGCTCAAAACTAAAGGCTGGTTTTCTGACAAGGGAGAGAAAGAGAGAGACAAATGGTGGCTTTGACTTCAACACGGAAATGAGGGTGGCAAATGAATGAATGAATGAGCTTTTGCCATTGCCTTCTGCTTTGCTTCTCTTCTATATTTCTTGCGATTGCTCTGTTTTGCCTATCAAAAACAAGAGAGTTGAGAGAGAGAGAGAGGGATTCTTTTGGTACAATAGCAGATGGAATGGAGAATGGACACAGACAGATATCTATATGGGGTCTGAGGCGAACGCTCCTCGTCTCATCAAATCCTTTGCCGGTTAACTTTTGGTATGACCGGCGGTGGCCGGTCATGTCAGAGGTCCACTTGCACGTTAAAAAAAAAAGTCTTCTCCTAAACCTCTGACCTTTTTTTTGTTGAAGGTAGCTCTGACTTCATAGTTTATGGGATTGAAGAATTATCTGTTATATTTTAATACTTTATAAATTGATAAAAAAATATATAGGTATTGCGATCAGTATGCTTTCGAGATATAAAAGCGATATGAAAAAAATATAAATTAATATAAATTAAAATTTGATAAAAATTATATATTGTATTTAATATATTGATACAAATTTTTAACAAAATTTTTAGAGTAAATCTTTACTATTAAAAAATCTATTAACCTAAGCATTAAAAAATAAAAAATCTATTAATCTAAACATTTTTAAAATAAAAATATATTAACCTTAAATTGAGCACTTAATGAATATTGATTTGGTGAGTAATTTCAGATTAATCTGATTAATTTAATCAGTTTAATAAAATTAATTATTAACTTTAATCAGTTTAATCAGATTAATTAAACATTTAATCAGTTTAATAAAATTAATTATTAACTTTAATCATATTAATTAAAGTTAAAATGAGCACTTAATGAATATTGATTTGGTGAGTATATAAAATATTTATTGTATGTGTTTAAAAAAAAATGACATGATTTTATATTATTGACACTTAAAAAATGAATGTTTTAAAGTTATTTTAATATAAACTATTCTCATAAAAAAATACGGATATAAACATTCGAGACAATTGTTAAATTAACCATATTTTTTTTGAGTAGTACATTTTCATTAGAAGTTACAATCACAATCAACATATTACATTCCAAGAACATATAACTATGAAAATCACATTACTCAAACTAGGTAAACTAGTAAATAACTATAATAAACTAAATAAACTAGTAAATAACAGACTAACTCAAACTCAATCTTGATAAGAATCGAATATGAAATCTTAAAGTCTCAAGGCCTCCTCATTGCCACTAAACCAAAATCCTCATTGGCAAATTAATCATATTTTTAAATGCACGCCCACACTAAAATTGCATGGCTTGCTTCTCGTTTTATTAATTATAAAAAATAATTAGAGGTAATTTTAATCATCATATATATTTAGTAGTAAAATTATATTTCGTTTATTGAGTTTTTTTTTTTTTCTTTTTGCGAATATTATGGTATATATATAAGTCAAAATAATGATGAGGTGATATATGTAACAAAAAAAATAATAATAAGGAGGTGATATAAATAGTGTGAAATGTTTTTTTTTTGTAAACCACAAATATCGTCATCTATTTTAATGATCTGAAATTAATTTTATTCGAAGTTTTGTCACAGTTAAAACTCTTCACCTTTCTTTAAAAGTATGTTTAGTGGAAGTCGAACCTAAAAATTTTTCTTATAAACTCAGCCTGACGAAGTATTTCTTTTTTATCAATTGTAAAAGTGAAAAAGATTCTAGTACTGAATATTCTAAGAATACTTATAAATTTATTATATAAAATAATATATTATTGTAAATAGTATTCTTTAGATAATGACGTTCTGTGATAGGGAAATAATAATAAAAAACATGTATTTCAATAAAAAAAACTGAAATATACATAATCAAATATTGTCTAATTAAACTTTTTTATTTATTATTTGGCAAAAAACCTATTTTAATTAATTAACCAAGAATATTCGAAAAAATTATATTTGATATATGATTAATGTATATATCTTAATCAAGGATGAGTCATATATAAAGTTGTGTATGGATAAATATGTACTTTTAATAAATATTTCACCTAAGCATTAAATTCAACGATTTCCTTAAATAAAAAGAAACGTAATATCTAATTCACATTCATTATGCTATATTTTATTTATTTTTGGACAAATGAAGAGAAAGAGATGCTCATAGAAATTTTCTAACCTTAATGTATAACTCTGTGCAACGAAACCGCCCTAAGGAAGGGAAGGCATCAATGTCCCCTGGGATTTTTTTGTGGGTTCACACTTCTTATATATAATAAATCTAATAATATTAAATATGATACCGAAATGATATAATAAAAAATGTAAAAATAATATGAATTAAAATTTGATAAAATTTAAAATATATTATGATTAATATATCGACATGAATTTTAATATAAAATTTTTATGTTTTATATAACATGAGTAAATTTGTATATTTATATAATTCAAAAGAAGCATTTTAAGGCAATGACTAATTTCAGTTTTATTTTAAAGGCTGAATGCTCAAATAAGGATCTAACGTTTTTCGAAAATGTTTAATTTAGGATCTAAATTTTTATTTTGCTCAATTCAAGATAAAACGTTTTCGATTTTGTTCAATATAGGATTTTTCCACGGGACTGAGCCACACGCGCCGTTAAAATACTAACGGCATTAAATTTAATATTTTTTATGAATAAAAAACCGTTTTTGCTAATTAAAAAATAATTACTTTACGTTAAAAAAATATAATACATAAACATAAAAAATAAAAAAATTTCTTAGCTTTTTTCTTAGCTTAGCTTTCTTCTCTCTGTCTTCTCTCTCGAAAACCAGTCTCTGCTCAGCTCTTGATTTTTTTTAGATTTCAACCAAAAATCTTTCATTTGTTTTTGTTTGTGCAAAACCCGAAAATCATTTTCTTTTTGAAATTTGACACTTAAAATCTGTAAGAAGCTTGGGTAGCTGAGTTCATTATTGGGGAGTTGGTTTTAGGGTATCTGGTTTTTGGTGCTACAATAAGTTCATCTAGCATTTCTAGTTCAAGGTTTGATTAGATGTTGTTGATTCAATTTATTTATTTAGTTTGATTAGCATTTCCAGTTCATCTAGCATTTATAATTCAACTGACTTAATATTTTGTCAGATTATCTATTTAGTTTTGATTTAATTTATTTTTGCAGTTTATCCAGAGATGGGTGTTTTGATGTTAGATCATTTAAGCTAATCAGAAGTAGTTACCCTGTTGAATTTGATTATGAGGGGGAAATTATTTTCTGTAATTACAAGTTGAAGGCACGGAGGTGGACTTCATGGACCAGCTCAAATCCAGGGAGAAGATTTTATGGATGCTCGCGGTACTCAGTAGTTTGCAAATTTTCATATAGATGTTAGTTGCATATTATTAGTTGCAAGATGAAATTGAAGGATGTGGATGTTAGAAAGTTATTATGTTGCATATATTAGAGAATAAAACAACATATATATATATATATATATATATATATATATTGTATAAAAAATAACATTTTTTTTCATTTTGAATGTAGGATACAATTTGTGGTTTTCATTTATGGCATGATCCCAAATTTTGTGATAGAGCAAGGAAGATCATCAATGAGTTGAGGAGGAGAGAAAAGATGTTGTATGATCAAGTCAAAGAATTGAAGAAGCAATTGTCAGAAGTAAAAAATAATGTTGTGGATTACATTGAAGGTGAACTTATTGAAGAAAATTTTCAGCTGAAGAGGGAGCTTAGTATTTTAACATTGAAATGCAAAAAAAAAAATGATTACAATATATGGAAAGTGATGTTTATTATGTTGTTAGTATGTATTGTTTTAGCTATGTTTATGTTTATTTTGAATGGCAAAAGAGAAGAGAAAATTTGTATACTTGGTTTAGAGGTGTATATTTTCAGCTAATGAAGAAAATTTTCAGCTAATGATATGTTTATTTTTTACCCTTTACATAGGATGATTAATGTTATATGAATGTGTATGTTATTTGCCAACTTTGTTATATGAATGTGTAAATCAGAGTAGGCTGATTTGTTATGTCAACATGAAATGCAATTGAATTTACAATAATTCATATATTTATGAATAATACATAATTTCATTTCATAAAATATAAGGCTTGTTAACATGAAGTTCAAGAGCAAATAACATTAAACATTATTTATACTAAATTGCTCTTTAACATTTGTTTTAAACAGAAACATATTTTGTTTTCCTTTCCACATCAGAAACAGAAAATCAAATAGAAAATTAAACTAGAAAATCAGATCCTCCTCTTCTTTTGTTTTCCTTTTCCTGCATTTTGACTCTCTTGAGTAGCACCTACACTTATGCCTTCAGTAGCTTGCCCTTTGCTTTTGCTTTTGCTTTTGCCCTCACCCTTGGATTTCTGACCACTAATGGAGATAGCCTTCTGACTTGACAACTCATGCTGTTAATAAAAAATATATATAAATATGGTAGCATTTAAGTCAAAACAGAACATAAAAATCGAAAACATACTATACTCACATTTAAAATCAGATCCTCCACTTCTTTTGTTTTCCTTTCCCAGCATTTTCCCAGTGCAGGCCTGTTGGCAGAAATGGCCCTCCTCCTCTCACTGGTTCTACTTGGATTGTTTTTAGACAGTGGACTTCCACTTCCTTCACCAGTCATGCCATAAAGTCTTCCATCCCCATCTGCAAAACAGCTGCTAGCATCTCTACCTTGCACTTGATGCACTTGTGCATGTGCAGAAACATTACTAGAGATAGATGCAGATGCAGATGCAGTAGCAAAAGATAACCCAGATGCTGAGGCAAATGTTGAAGCAGTGCAGGTAGAAGCTGAGGCAGATGCGGAGGCAGATGCAGTGGCTGGGGCTGAGGCCGAAGCATCAGCCACTCTTTGTTTCTTTCTTCCCCTTCCTCTCCCCCTTTCAACAGTACCTACCTCAACATCATCCAATAACTCCACAATGACTGTAGTACAGTCACCTTGTCAAAGTTCTCTTCAAACATTTGCTGAGCTGATTGTTGCTGCTGCAGAAAGAGATAGACGGTTAGGTTATAGTCTTTAATTGCATAAAAAATTAATTATGGTATTCTAATGAAACATAGAAGTGACAAATGCATTTACCTCATTACCCCTCACAGGACAACCTCTTTTGTTGTGCCCTTCTTTATGACAGAAAGTGCATGTCATAATCATGCCTTTCCTTGATAGACTACCTTTTGCCTTTTTCTGTTTATTGAACTGATTTAGGTCTTTTCTTCTATTTAATTTGGGCCTGCCTGGCATCTTCTTATACTCAGGTGGGTTGATTGGGTCTTGTGTAGTGGATTTGGGCCATTTTTTAAGTCTAGGCATGGGCTGAAGTGTATTACAATATGCTAACATATAGATCTCTTTATAGTACTAATTAGAGACATACTCCTCAACATTACCCCTACGGTCTCTAATTTCACATAAGGCATGCGCACATGGGATACCAGACAGTGAAAACCTCCTACATGTACAAATCCTATGTTCTAGATTTACAACAAACCTATCCTAACCCAACTCAACTTCATAACCAGCATCCCCATTAAATAGAACAAAACAGTCAGAAGCAATTTCAGAATTCTTTTCAATCACCTTCCAAATGTTTGGACCAAGGTTGCTTCTCCACTTACTACACTCTTTCCTTTTTCTCACAATCCTTTCCATCATATTCCTTCTAATGACTTCAAGCAAATATATGATTGGTTTCCTTCTTGCATCAAGCAATGTCCCATTAAAAGCCTCACACAAATTATTCTCAACCAAATCAATTCTAGAGTCTGTGTTGAAGAAGGCTCTACACCATTTTTGAGGTGGGACTCTTAATATGTCTTCAGCTGCTGCAGGTTTCTTACTAGCTAACTCATTCAAATTTTCCTCATACTGCCTCACAATGGTGGACTTAGCAATCTTCCAGAATGATTTTTTCATTTTCAAACCCTTATGTCCCCTACTAACCCAATTGACATAAACATGCCTAGCACAAAATTTGTGCTCAGCAACTAGAAGCAACTCATCAATTGCAGTGTCAAGGCCTTACATAAAAAGAATAATATCAACATCATTTATTTTATTAAATAAATAACTAAGGAGAACAGGTTAAAAAATTTACCTTTTGCTGGTCTGTCATTATAGTCCAGCCCACTGCATTTCCAAGATGTTTAATGTCTGACTTCAGAAGTTCAATAAACCATTTCCATGAAGATGTACATTCAACTTCCACAAGTGCCATGCAACTGGAAACATTTGATTGTTTCCATCTCTGCCAACAGCACATAATAACTCCCCTTTTGTCAAGCTTTTTAGAAAACAACCATCTAGTCCTAGAAAACATCTGCAACCATTTTCTAAACCAATTTTCAATGCATTAAAGCATATATAATATCTCTCAAATGTAGGTTGAGAGTCTGGATTCTGTCTATGTACTTGCATCTTCACTGTGCTACCAGGATTAATCTCTCTAATTACATTTGCATAATCCCACAAATGTGCAAACTGCTCCTTATAATTACTTATCACCTTCTCTGCCACATACTTCTTAACCCTCCTAACCATGCTAATTTTCACACTTGTTCCATATTCACTCCTAACCTGTTCCTGTACATCTGAATCCTTCATGAAAGGGTTTCTCATAAACTTTTCAGTACACAGTTTAGCCAAAATGACCTGACTCATCCTTGGATTTGTATACACCTTGTTGCAATCATGAGTATTCCTATAAGTCTTCACTTGAAATGACTGCAACTTCTTATTAAAAGATGCATATATCACCCAAGGACAGTTAGGTGCAGCACACTTACCCCTCACAAAATCCTTATGGTTTTTAGCCTAAACAATAGCTCTATTACTATGGATAGCTAATAATGACACATGTCGTAACGGCTTCGCGCTCGACGAATTTTGAAAAAAGCGTTTGAAAACAAAAATGGGGAGTCGCCACCAATCTTTTTTGACTAGGTGTGATTGGCCACCTAAAACATTTATCTTATTAATAAAATCTCAAAATTAATTAAGTTTTATTAAAAAGATAATTTTTGGTCTGCGAAAACAAAGTTGGGTTCGGGGGTACGGTTACGTGTGAGGAAGGATTAGCACCCTCACAACGCCCGTTGAAAAACGGTACCATCCTAACTACGTAGTATCTTTTGATTTTAATAAGAGAGTCTTGGTTTAACACTAATTTGCTCATTTAGAAAACTCGTGTATTGGCTAAAAAATTACTATTATATGTATATTTAAAACTTCCTTTGAAAATTAACATGAGCCCCATTTATTGAAAAATTAAATCAAATATTCCAATACTTTTGGCAACATTTGAAATAATTCTCCTCACCTAGAGATTTCTAAAGAATCACTACTTGTGACTTCTATAGAATCTCATCCTCGGAGGATTCACATTTTTTTGTGTAATTGAATAAAAGGTTATTATATATTTTAAAATACGTTTTATTTTGAAAATAAACATGAACTCCTTTTATTGAAGAATTAAATCAAATATTCCAATACTTTTGGCAACATTTGAAATAATTCTCCTCACCTAGAGATTTCTAAAGAATCACTACTTGTGACTTCTATAGAATCTCATCCTCGGAAGATTCACATTTTTCGCGTAATTGAATAAAAATTTATTATATGTTTTAAAATAAGTTTTATTTTTGAAGATAACATGAATCCCTTTTATTGAAAAATTAAATCAAATATCCCAATACTTTTGGCGACATTTGAAATAATTCTCCTCACCTAGAGATTTCTAAAGAATCACTACTTGTGACTTCTATAGAATCTCATCATCGGTGGGACCCACATTATTTAATTCGCGTGAATGCATGTGATGTAAACAGGTAAATAAATAATGCGCATGCATGTTTATTTAATGTATTTATTATTTCTTTATTCTTTATTTGTTTTCCATCTTTTTTAAAAATGAAGGTTCGTATATTGAAAAATCATACTAAATATTCCAATACTTTTGGCAACATCTAGTAGGACTCTTCTCACCTAGGGATCAGTTAGGAATCACTACTTGTGACTTCCGTAACATCCCATCATCGGACGAACTCCATTCTTTAATATTAACATTGAAGCATATGGTGCAAACGTATAATATATGATGCATATAGATTTTTTTATTTTCTTATCTAACATGTTCATTGTTTATCTTCATTTTGTTATTTTACATTATTTATTTTGTTATTGTTGTTGATTTTATTTTATTTTTTATTATCAAATATTTTTGAGATAAAAGCTTATTTATTGAAAAACCACACTAAATATTCCAATACTTTTGGCAACATTTAGTGAAATTTCTCTTACCTAGGGATCAGTTAGGAATCACTACTTGTGACTTCCGTAACATCCCATCATCAGACATTAGCTTTTACCTCTTATAAATTATTTTGTCTCCATTAATTCTTGTCTTTATTTATTTAGATTTATTATTTTATCTCCATTAATTCTTGTCTTTATTTATTTAGATTTATTAACCTAATCCCTTTTGTTATCATCTTTTATTGAAATCCTATTACCATTTATTTGGTTAATTTAATCATTTTTGAAACTTTATTATTATTAATTTTTATTGGTTTATTTTGTGTTCATATATTTCTAAAATCCCTTTTTTCTTTTATTAATTTTTCCCACCTATCTCCATTACTTCTTTTGTTTTTATTAATTTTCATTTAATTAGTATTATTTTTTTCTAAATATTTTTTATTACCAAATATATTATTATATATTTTTAAAATAAGCACGAATTTGAATCTTGAGAAATTGAACCGAATATCCCAATACTTTTGGCGACATTCGATAAATTCCTCTCACCTAGAGATATTCGTAGAATCACTACTTGTGACTTCTACGATATCTCATCATCGGAAATTCTATGCTTACTTTATTTTATTCTAATTTATATTTATTTGTTTTTATTTGTTATCTTCCTAAAATATTCCTTTATAGCAAATTGTAAAAGAAAATTATATTTATATAAAAAAAACTATATGGTTACATTTTATACTTATTTACATTTTTTATTTCCTATGCACATCCCAAAATTATATATTTTTCCTAACTTTCTAAAAAATCTTTATAGTGAATTGTTTAAGAAATGTTTAATATATAAAAGAAAACTATGTGGTTATGTGTATTTTATATACTTATTTTATGCACTTTATATATGTAATATATATTTTATATGCTTATTTTGTGTACTTTATATATATATATATATTTATATACATTTTTTGTTATAAATGTTTACATATATTTTAAACCAAATATTTCCTATATTTATTTACTTATTTGCATATTTATTTATTTTTTAAAACTATATATTTCCTATAGTCATTTACATATTTCATTTATTTATTTGTACATATCAAAACTACGCATTTAATATTAATTCCATAATTAAATTTAAAGTTATTGAATCTTAAAAAAAATTAATATACAAATAAATGTTCATTTTTTTTATGCAAATATATTAAAACATAAAACAACATATTTAATAGAAATAATAAATAAATAAATATTAAATAAATATTTAAATGAGAGGAAAAGAAAATACCCACGGATTGGGCTTGGAACCCAAAACAAAAGCCCTCCAAACGGCCCAAATAATCAGGCCCAACAGGCAGAGCCCAAGCCTGCCAAGGGGAGTGGACCGAAGCGGGTTGGATCGCAGATGCGGGTCGGGTCGTCACGCGGGAGGAAGGGGAGCCGGGTGCGCGGATCCGGGTCGGGTCAGGGCAGAGGCGCGGGTCGTCGGCTTCAAAACGGTGCGTTTTGCACCCCTATAAAAGACAACTTTTTTTTTCTTCACTCATTTTCACCGGTCTCTCCCAAAAAAATACCAAAATCCTCTCAGCCTTCCTCTCCCCTGCGATTCTCGGCCGTCGCTATGGCCGCCGTGCGTCGCCGCCGGTCGGTCGTCGGTGGTGTCCGCGAAAGCCAAAAATCACTCCTCTCGTCTCCCTCTCCTCAGATCCGGCCTCCGTTTAACCAAAAACGCTCCCTAACACCTCAAATCTGCCTAGACCGAAAGCCCTTTTTGTATGTTTTTTCGTTTCTTTTTTTTGTTTTTGGTTGATGGCTTGGCTGTGGTGGTTTTGTTGCTTTTTGTTTGTCTTTTGCAGGTTTGAGATCTAGGGTTCTGGGGGGTCTCGGGTGAGTGACTTCGGTGGTAATGCTTAGGGTTTCGGGGTTGATGCTGGTGGGTAGACGATGATGAGTTTAGGGTTTCGGTTCTCTTCTCGAGGGTTTCAGATCTTAGGTTTTCTAGATCTGGGTTAGGGTTTTCCAGATCTGGGTTAAGGGTTTGTTTTTGGGTGTGTTTAAGTTGCAGTGGTGGTCTTGGTGGAGTCTCCGGTGAAGGTATAGGATTCGTCCGTGGTGATTTTGAGTTTGGTCGAGAGAGGAAAAGGAAAGGGAAGGGCTCTGAACCAACGGGTAGCAATCCTCCCCTTAGGGTTTGCGGATCTGGTTGCTTATAGGGTGAGGCTCACAAGGTTGGTGGCGGCTGGTGGAGAGGGGATGGGTGAGCAGAGGGTGGTTGTCTCGGTGAGGGTGGCTTGGTGGAGAGGGGATGGGTGAGCAGAGAGTGGTTGTCTCGGTGAGGGTGGCTGGCCTGGCAGGAGGGAGTGTCAGGAACTGGTGCCGTGCACGGCACCAGTTCTGTTCCTTTTTTTTTTTGAATATTAATTTAAATAATAATAATAAATAACAGAATCAAAATAATGGAAATAAATAAAAAATGAAAATAAAAAAGAGAAGAAAATAACATAAAGGTAAAATAAAATAAAATAGAATAAAATAAATAAATAAAATAAAATGAGAAATAAAAACATGGTTAGGTTATGTCAAAATTAGGTGTCTACAGCTGCCCCTCTTTGCTCATTGCTGAGGATCAGGAATAGAGCAAAGACAGTAGACAACAATTTTGTCAGGCTCAAGACCTAATCTTTCTTTTTTCTTTTTCTCTTTCCTTTTTATTTTGAAACGTGCTCCTCTTACCACAAAGGCAATGAAACTTTAAATGTTCTTCCTAAAAATGTGCTCCTCTTGTAGCAAAGGCGATGAAACTTTAAAATTCTTTTTCTGAAAATGCTCCTCTTGCAGCAGAGGCGATGAAACTTTAAAATTTTTTTTGAAAATGTGCTCCTCTTGCAGCAAAGGCAATGAAACTTTAAAATTCTTCCTGGGAAAGCTCCTCTTGCAACAGAGGCAATGAAACTTTAATTTATTTTTATTTTTATTATTTTTTATTTTTTATTATTTTTTATTATTTTTTGAAAATGCTCCTCTTGCAACAAAGGCAATGAAACTTTAAAATCTTTTTCTGAAAATGTGCTCCTCTTGCAGCAGAGGCGATGAAACTTTAAATTTTTCATGAAAATGTGCTCTTCTTGCAACAGAGGCGATGAAACTTTAAATCCTTTTTCTGAAAATGTGCTCCTCTTGCAGCAGAGGCGATGAGACTTTAAATTTTTCATGAAAATGTGCTCCTCTTGCAACAGAGGCGATGAAACTTTAAATTCTTTTCTGAAAATGAGCTCCTCTTGCAGCAGAGGCGATGAAACTTTAAATCCTTTTTCTGAAAATGTGCTCCTCTTGCAGCAGAGGCGAAACTTTAAATTTTTCATGAAAATGTGCTCCTCTTGCAACAGAGGCGATGAAACTTTAAATTCTTTTCTGAAAATGAGCTCCTCTTGCAGCAGAGGCGATGAAACTTTAAATCCTTTTTCTGAAAATGTGCTCCTCTTGCAGCAGAGGCGATGAAACTTTAAATTTTTCATGAAAATGTGCTCCTCTTGCAACAGAGGCGATGAAACTTTAAATTCTTTTCTGAAAATGAGCTCCTCTTGCAGCAGAGGCGATGAAACTTTAAATCCTTTTTCTGAAAATGTGCTCCTCTTGCAGCAGAGGCGATGAAACTTTAAATTTTTCATGAAAATGTGCTCCTCTTGCAACAGAGGCGATGAAACTTTAAATTCTTTTCTGAAAATGAGCTCCTCTTGCAGCAGAGGCGATGAAACTTTAAATCCTTTTTCTGAAAATGTGCTCCTCTTGCAGCAGAGGCGATGAAACTTTAAATTTTTCATGAAAATGTGCTCCTCTTGCAACAGAGGCGATGAAACTTTAAATCCTTTTTCTGAAAATGTGCTCCTCTTGCAGCAGAGGCGATGAGACTTTAAATTTTCCATGAAAAGTTGAAACATTTTTTTTTCTTCTTCTTTTCCCCTCTTTTTTGTTTTCTTATTGTTGTTGTTGTTGTTTTTTTTTTGTTTTTTTTTTTGCTTGAATTCTCATAATGCGAATGAAATGCAAATGCATGTATTGACAAGGTCATGCTATTCCTATTGTGGTAATCAAATTCTCAGAATTGTCCTTTTCGTGTCCCTTGATCTTTTTTCGCATTTCATAACATAGTTGTCACCAATTTCGAATCGGAAATGGTTCGCAACATATACTTGTCACATTTTTCAATTTCCTTTGTTTCATTCCCTTATTTCTCTCTTTTCCTCCTTTCTCTTCTTTTTCTTTCCTTCTTCTTTCTCTTTTTCTTTAATAATGTTAGCAGGTAGATTATCATTTTAATCATCATCTTCCTTTCAATTTTGTTAACAAGAGCGATGCATTCTTGTACTTTATCGGTTGGTTATGGAATGACCAAAAGAACAACCAAATTTAGGAGAGAAACATTTATTATTGGGTTGACAAGAGACAACGATAACAAAAGTACAGTGGGGTAGCGAATGCCACAAGGGGCAAGTGGTGAATTTCAAAATAAATAATGAATGTCTAGATAACCCTTCACGAACCAGACCGGTGCTTTCTTTGGAAAAGACTAATCCGTTGATGCCCCGTCACACTGAGTTCATCCGGCTGATTCCATGCTCCTTATGATTTTAATCTTCGGGTGTTGATCTTATCTGCATCTAAGCTGCCTTTTCAGGTTTTCAACTTAGATCTCTCCCTTTAATCCAACTGCCCTTTTTGGGTTTTCAGTTTGAATTCTCCTTTCATTTTCCTTTTCTTTTTTTCTTTCTCTCTTTTTTTTGTTTCTCTCTTTTTTTCTTTTTTTCAAGCATAGTATTTCTTCACAGCATCGGAATTTATCGGATTAGGCAGATCATTCCCATCCATCTCTGTCAAGATCAATGCTCCACCTGAGAACGCTCTTTTCACCACATATGGTCCTTCCCAATTTGGTGTCCATTTGCCCCGATTATCGTGGTGATTTGGGAGGATCTTTTTCAACACCAATTCCCCTTCACGGAAATGCCTGGGTCGAACATTTTTATCCTGGGCTCGCATCATTCTTTTCTGGTACATCTGACCATAACATAGTGCCGTGAGCCTTTTCTCTTCTATAAGATTCAATTGTTCAAAGCGACTTCGAACCCATTCAGCTTCGTCCAAGTCTAATTCCATTAAGACTCTTAGGGAGGGGATCTCTACCTCAACAGGCAGCACCGCTTCCATACCGTAAACCAAAGAAAAAGGAGTTGCCCCAGTAGAAGTGCGCACTGACGTTCTATAAGCATGCAAAGGGAATGGTAGCTTCTCGTGCCAATCTTTGTATGTGCTGGTCATCTTCCCCACAATCCTCTTAATATTTTTGTTGGCAGCCTCAACGGCTCCATTCATCTTTGGGCGATACGGGGCTGAGTTGTGATGCTTGATTTTGAACTGTGCACATACTTCCTTCATCATGTCATTGTTCAAGTTGAGAGCATTGTCTGATATGATCCTTTCTGGGAGCCCGTACCGACATATTATCTCCTTCTTTAGAAACTTACAAACAGTAGACTTGGTCACGTTTGCATAAGAGGCGGCTTCAACCCATTTTGTAAAGTAGTCTATCATCACAAAAATGAATCTGTGCCCATTTGATGCCTTGGGAGAGATGGGTCCAATCACATCCATTCCCCACATAGAAAAAGGCCACGGTGGTGCCATGACATTCAGTGATGTTGGGGGAACTTGAATCTTGTCAGCATAGATTTGACACTTGTGGCATTTTCTAGCATAATCTATGCAATCTCTTTCTAGTGTAGTCCAATAATAGCCTGCCCTCATAATCTGTCTAGCCATGAAATGACCATTTGCATGTGCCCCACAAGTTCCATCGTGTATCTCTTCAAGAATCCTTTTGGCTTCGGACGTATTAAGACATCTTAGCAGCATCTGATCCCGACCCCTTTTATACAAAACGTCTCCATCAATAAGGAATCCCATTGCCAGTCTTCTGAGGATCTTTTTATCATTCTCCGATGCGTGCTCTGGGTATTGTTGATTCTTAAGGTACTGCATGATATCATAGTACCAAGGTTGTCCATCCGCTTCCTCTTCAATACTAGAACAGTGGACTGGAGAATCTCTCATGCGCAGTCTGATTGGTGAAACATTTGTTTCTGTCTCCATTTTGAACATCGCAGCTAGTGTTGCCAAGGCATCGGCAACCTGGTTTTCTTCTCGAGATAAATGCTGGAAGATGATACCGTCAAATTGTTGTACAAGGTCAGCTATGTACTTCTGGTACTGAACTAGCTTCTGATCCCTTGTTTCCCATTCACCTCGTAACTGATAAATAACCAGTGTTGAATCTCCATAAACTTCCAAGTTCTTGATTCCCCTCTCGATTGCGGTTTCTAAGCCCATTGCACAAGCTTCGTATTCAGCCATGTTGTTGGTGCAGTTGAAATTTAATCTGGCTGTGGACGGGTAATATTTTACATTTGGAGATATTAAAACTGCTCCTATCCCATGTCCCAAGGCATTGGATGCGCCATCGAAGAACATTTTCCATGGTTTGCTGTCGGGCTCTTCCTTCTCTTCTTGAAAGACATGCATTATATCTTCATCTGGAAAATCTAGCTTAATGGGCTCATAATCGTCAGTAGCACGGTCTGCAAGGAAGTCAGCTATTGCCCCGCCTTTGATTGCCTTTTGGGATACGTACACAATGTCATATTCAGAAAGCATGACTTGCCACCTAGCTAGTCTTCCTGACAATGATGGTTTCTCGAAGATGTACTTGAGGGGATCCAATCTAGCTATCAACCACGTCGAATGATACAACATATACTGCCTCAATCTCCGAGCAACCCAAGCCAATGCACAACACATTTTTTCTATTGTAGTGTACTTGGCCTCGTAATCAGTGAACTTCTTGCTCAAGTAGTAAATGGCCCGTTCTTTCTTGCCCGTATCATCATGCTGGCCCAGCACGCATCCCATAGAATTTTCATTGACAGTCATATACAACAACAGAGGCCTTCCTGCAACCGACGGTACTAGAACAGGTGGGTTCGACAAGTACTTTTTCACCTTTTCAAAAGCCTCCTGGCATGCCTCGTTCCATTCACCCGGATCTTGTTTCCGAAGCAACTTGAAAATGGGATCGCATTTAAGCGTAAGTTGCGAGATGAAACGGGAAATATAGTTTAATCTCCCCAAAAAACCTCTTACCTCCTTATGTGTGCGTGGGGGCGACAGATTTTGTATCGCGCTAATTTTATCCGGGTCCACTTCAATTCCCTTTTCACTGACTATAAACCCCAACAGCTTTCCCGATTTAACACCAAAAGTGCATTTAGCCGGGTTTAGCTTGAGCTGGAACTTCCGTAGCCTTTCGAACAGCTTTCGAAGGTTGGCTACATGATCCTCTTCTCCTCGGGACTTGGCAATCATGTCATCTACATACACTTCTATCTCTTTATGCATCATGTCATGAAAGAGAGTTACCATTGCCCTTTGGTAGGTGGCCCCGGCATTCTTTAAACCAAAAGGCATAACTTTATAACAAAATGTCCCCCAAATTGTCACAAAGGTGGTTTTCTCCATGTCATCCTCGGCCATTTTAATCTGATTGTAGCCTGAAAAACCATTCATGAACGAGAACATGTAGTGTTGGGCTGTAATATCCACCAGGGTATCAATATGCGGTAATGGGAAATTATCCTTGGGACTAGCTCTGTTTAAGTCCCGATAATCTACACACATCCTTACTTTCCCATCCTTTTTTGGTACCGGGACTATATTAGCCACCCATTCCGGATACTTGGCTACTTTTAAGAACCCTGCATCGAATTGCTTTTTCACTTCTTCCTTCACTTTCAACAACATCTCCGGCTTCATGCGCCTAAGCTTCTGTTGTACTGGCTTACATTCCATTTTCAAGGGCAGACAGTGCTCCACAACATCAGTGTTTAACCCATGCATGTCTTGATAAGATCAAGCAAACACATCGACATACTCACGAAGTAATTCCTCTAGCCTTTGCCTTTCAACCAATGGAAGTGCTGTGCCTACTTTGACTTCTTTGACGTTCTCATCATCCCCTAGGTTGACCATATCAATTACCTCTTTGTGGGGTTCAATTGGTTTTTTCTCTTGCCCAATCATTTTCAATAGATCTGAAGACAAAGCATCATCATCTGAATCTACATTGTTATCGAGTTCACCAACATATATAGAATCTTCAAAATCAAACCCCGGATAGCTGTTAAGGTTATCTTCACATTCATTATTCATTTTCCTGAAAAAGTAAAGATTTGACAGATATGGTTGGTTGTTCTTACCAATTATAGTGAATGAAAAGAAAGAACAGTAAAAAAGATGATGGATGGAAAGAAAGCACTCGAAATGCATTGAACTTGTTAATTTATTGAAATGATGATGAAGATCAAGTTTACAAAAAATCTTCTAGAGCTCTCTAGACCGAGATGTTGATAATCTACCTCACTATATTACAAAAGAAAAAGAAAAACAAAAGATAGAAGGTATCCTTTCAACAATTCAGTCTTTCAGCTCTGTGCCCAATAACACAATCATTTTTATAACAAAAGCTATCATTTCTCCATGCACCTCTTTAGGCTTGGAACCCGCGGGAAGATCCTTTCATCAATAACATAGGTTCCGCTTCCACCGCCTCTAATGAATTAGGGTGATAACATCCGCCAAAGCGAAAAGTGTCATAGAGGTACGGTATCACCATCTTCTCCGATTCTTCTTCGTATCCTCGGAGGCGGGCCATTCTTTTCTTTCTTCTTTCTTCCAAGATCTTTCTCCTCTCCGAATCAGTGGCCTTATATCCGAGGCCAAACCTGTCTTTGTTCTCCATGATCTTTACAGGTTTCCTTTGTCCTTGGAGATTTCTCCCCAGACCTCTCCTGACACGCCAACCCTTTTGTAGTGTCTGTTTAACAAGCATCTTAGTGGTGGTTGACAACCGAGGAGTGGGTATTCTTGATCCTTCTCCCACATATGTTGCATTCACTATCTTAAAGGCCCGGAAAGAACACTCTAACGCTTCCTCGGCTGCCTCAATGTAAGGTACAGACAAAGGTTTGGTGATTAAAAGGTCTTCTTCTCCCGAAACAAATACTTGTTTATCACCAACGACAAATTTTACTTTCTGGTGCAATGACGAAGGAACAGCGCCCGCCGTATGGATCCATGGTCTTCCCAACAGGAAACTATAGGACGGAGAAATATCCATCACTTGGAATTGGACATTGAAAGTAACTGGCCCTACTTCAATTGGGATTTCAATATCACCTACAACATCCCTTCTAGAACCATCGAAGGCCCTCACAACCATATTACTCGGTTGTATGTAAGACAGGTCAACCGGCATCTTTTTTAGCGTGGCCATAGGCATGACGTTTATCGATGAGCCATTATCAATCAACACCTTGGCGATCGTGTGGCCCTTGCAGCTGGTAGTGATATTCAAGGCCTTAATACTCCCTCGCCCTTCCGGTGGAATTTCGTCATCGGTGAAAGATATAAAGTTTGCCGCTGTGATATTTCCCGCCAACTGGTCCATACTGTCAACCGGAATGTCATGAGGCACATAGGCTTGATTCAATACCTTCATTAAGGCATTCCGGTGTGATTCTGAATTCAGTAACAAGGATAATAGCGAAATCCGAGCAGGCATCTTATTCAGTTGCTCAATTACACTGTATTCGCTGTGCTTGATCAATTTTAAAAATTCCCTTGCATCCTCTTCTGACACCGGCTTTTGTAGCTTTTCCTCTTGGTTCTTAGAGAACAAAGCCTGCTCCTCTCTTTTTCCGCTTGATTGTCCTCTTCACTCTCTTTTGCTTTCCCTTTTCTGGCCTTATCTAACATCTCCGGTGTATAGCACCTTCCACTTCGCGTAATTCCACTTACTCCACTTATGTTTGCACTACCCGGTATGACCAACTTGCCCGAGCCCACGTTGTCTGACCCTTCAATCACTGCTTTGAATTCATATTTCCAAGGGACAGCTTTATTACTCTTGTAAGGGAAAGAGCTCGGAATCTTGATTGTCATGGTCGGAGGAGTGACAAAGCTAGATTCTTCCACATTGGGACTGGGTTTTTCTTTGTAAAATACTGTCATTGGCTTTCCCCATGGATCATCTTTTGTAGATTCACCTGAAGCAGTACTCACCACATCTTCCTCCTCCTTCGTATAGAACTCTATTAAGAATGAATCCATCATTGATTGGACCACTTGTCGAAATTGATGACAGTTTTGGATAGAATGGCCCACAGATCCTATATGATATTCACACATTTGATCTGAGTCGAGTTCATCTTGATGGACTTTCGATTCCAACGATGTAGGCTGAATCATCTTGGCCTTGGTTAGAACCTCGAATATTAGGCTCATCGGAGTCCTAACCTCTTCCACGTGTCTTTTTATGCAACATTTCCTTCCAACTTCAGCTACACTAACTGATCCTCCACTATGATTGGGCAGTGGGTTAGCATTGATACTTGGTTCCACTTCCTTGGAAAAAGTCAACCTCCCTGATTTGACCAAATCTTGCACCTTATATTTCAAAGCCGTGCAATTTTCCGTTGA
Source organism: Heritiera littoralis (assembly GCA_031772115.1). Lineage (NCBI taxonomy): Eukaryota > Viridiplantae > Streptophyta > Magnoliopsida > Malvales > Malvaceae > Heritiera > Heritiera littoralis. The sequence goes on along the minus strand of JAPDPK010000008.1, from coordinate 10,314,125 downwards.
ATGACCCGGTTTCCACCATGATAGTCACATCGAGCACTGGGGTCATACCATCTTGGAAAAGGTGGTCTCATTGGCTCCATGTAAAGAGGTGCGAGCATGTGGCCTTTTACCAGTTGTGGGAATAAGTCTGTGTATGCCATGGGGATAGGATCTATAGGGGGCCTTTCAGTATTTCTTCGGGGAGGCCTTTGGTTAACAATTGGGCTACTGTTTGGTTGGTAAGGTTGGGCCGTAGGCGTTGGTGTATAGTAAGGTGCTGGAGGACGAAAATCTGGGCGAAAGGTTGGTGGATGTAATGGGCTTTGGTAAGGAGCGGGAGAAACATTGTTTGAGGCCGGGAAATAGGGTTGGTAATATGGGTAAGGTTGGGGCTGTGGTCGAAATCGAGGTGGGGAAGGTGCATATCCCCTATACCGGGGTGTTGTATGGGTGACTGCTTGGGTTTCAACCTCTTTCTTCTTGGACACTCCACCCTTCTTCGAATCACTGCCTTCCAACTTCCCACTCTTAATTGCATTTTCGATTATTTCACCGGTGATGACCATATCAGCGAAATTCTTTGTTGCGTTCCCTATCATACGTTCATAATAGGAGGCCTTCAGAGTGTTTACAAATAGCACTGTAATCTCCTTCTCTGTCAAAGGTGGCTGGACTTGCGCAGCCGAGTCTCTCCATCGTTGAGCATACTCCTTGAAGCTTTCATTGGCCTTCTTTTCGATATTTTGCAGAGATAACCTATCCGGGGCCATATCCGTGACATGCTTGTACTGTGCAATAAATGCTCTAGCTAAGTCACTCCAATTATGGATACGTGTGCGATCTAGCTGCACATACCACCTAGCAGCGGACCCTGTGAGGCTATCTTGGAACACATGTACCAATAGCTTGTCGTCATGATTATAGGCGGCCATTTTGCGACAGTACATTGTCACATGAGTAATGGGGCACTTGGTCCCATCGTACTTCTCGAACTCAGGAGTTTTGAACTTAGGAGGGATTACCACATCCGGAACTAAGCACAATCCCATTGCACCCACTGATCCGTAGAAATCACTGCCCTCAATGGCCCGTAACCTTTCTTCTATAATGCTGAATTTCTTTGAGTCGGAATCACCTTTAACCTCCGACACGCTCCCCCTTAATTTTTCTTGCTCTCTTGGATCGTCTAAGTCAGGGACTTGAATTGGATCCGCAGGTCTTGTCCCTTGAGTAGGAGGTATAGGTACTGTGATATGAGGTTGTACTGAGGCGCTCGGTGCTCCTGGGTACACATAAGCGTAACTGCCTATAGGCTGTGGAGGAGGTGGAGGTGGAGGTATGCCTTGTGAGGATTGGACATAAGGTGGAGGTGGAGGTATGCCTTGTGAAGATTGGGCATGAAATGGGGTAAATCCTGGAGGGTATTGGGGATCATCATCTTCCCGGGGCTGATCTGTCCCTGGGTTAGGTGTTTCTCTAGCCACTTCTTTCTCTCGGTTCATCCTTGTCATCATTTCCATTAGAGCGGCTAACTGCCCTCGGATTTCTTCTTGCGCTTTCTCCATCCTATCCATCCTATTACCATGTTCCTCCTCCATCGCTCTTGAGCGTGACCGGGTATTGTATGAGTGTTTGGGAATTTGGGCTGGAATCTTGAATGTTGAAGCTACCCTTGAATCTTGATTACCACAATAAGAAACTAATTACTACATGATGCAATCTTTGAAATATTGCGTTTTATTTAAACTATATGAAGGAATGAATGAATGTGATGTTAGATGAATGAATGTGATGTTAAATAAATGATACTTCAAGGGATATTTAAGCCATAACAATTTCAACAAAAAGGAACTTTCATTCATTCAAAAAGTCACTTGTTATATTCCGATCATATTCTGATTAAATCCATAAAAACGACTAACTTGCTGATATTGATCCCTAGCCTCGTCTAAAAAGTTCAGCAGTCTTTGCCCATATTTTTCTGTTGGAAGGATTTCTTGTCTCAGAGCTTCAGCTTTATCAACCATTTCCCTTGCCTTTGTCACGGCCTTGCAAACTTGAGTGGCCATGTGCTCTATATATTGCTGTCTCCCCAGATTTTCCACTCTCCACGTCATGCTTGCATCCTGTGCCATGTCATATCCATAACTCCAGTTGTTTTCACTTTGTTCCCAATCTTCTATTATCACTTTGATGTGGTTCTTATGTTCTTGTAGCTGTTCCTCTAACATCTGAACCTTTTGTTGCAATGTAGCTTTTTCATCATCTACCTCCACTTGCTTTCCTTTTTTCAATTTCTCCTTTAGTTCCTCATTCTCCTTTTGGTATTGATTCAACTTTGTTGCACTTGCTGAATACATGCTTTCCCATTTTTGCCGCTCCCGAGACAGATAGGCAACTTCTTCTTCACTTTTCTTTGCTTTGTGTGCCCAATGTTCGGCTCTTTTGTGCAAGTCTTCTAATTCCCTTTTCCTTTCATTTGAAGTTTGCATAATCCCTCCAACCCTCATTTCAGATCTCAACTTCTTGTTCTCTAGGTGCAGACTCCTGAGATCCTTGCTGGTGACATTGTGTTCTTGTTGGACTTTCTTGAGCTTGGCTTCTCGCATTTCCGTGTCATACCTGAGCTATTCCATCTCTTTTCGGAGCCTCAAATTCTCTTGTTTCCACCTTTCCTCCTCTATCTTGTATTGCTGCCTAGCAATCTCGACCTCGGATATTTCTTCTTCCGGTTCTAGAGGCATGTTGCATTCTCTTGGGAAAAAGGCTACCTCCCTCACTTGCTTTGTCCTCCACACCAAATATTTCGGGTAGCCTTATCAAGAGGGTCCAAGATTGACTCTTCGGTTTGTTCGTTTGATCTTCCATGATCGAACAGCTTGCTCGACTTTCTTCATTGCCTTGGATTCACCATAAGAAAATTCCATATCATTGAGCCCGTGTGTCGGAGGAATGAATTGTTTTGCTCCAAATTGTCGTAGTACCATAAGCGGTGCGTAGCTCACTATTCCCCATGTCCCAAAAGTTGTACCCACGACTCTTTCCCACATCGATATAAGATGGGTACATGAGGCATCCATGGTGCCATCCACACTACTTGATTTTCCCCGAGTCTTTGTAGAAAATCGGCCCATTCTTCCTTGTTTTTCGGTTTCGGCCACTTGCTGTTGCAGAACTCTTTGACCGGGCACGGTGATGGATGAATGTTCTCTGAACGCTTTTTCCTCGCACTTGAAATGGCTCTTCACCCAAACATGAAGCAACTGTATACACCCCACAAATCGACCTTCTTCATTTCGCCTACAATGATTCAGAGATCTAAAAGTTTCAGCTAGAATAGCAGGCGATGGATTTCCATTATTCTCGATTTGCTCAAAAAGATCTATTACAGCTATTTCAATGTGTCCTAATACCTTCGGGAAGATAACCAAACCATAGACTGCCAAAGCAAAAACTGTCAACCCTTGCTCGTCATTAATGTGCCCCTTGATGAATTCATGAAGAAAATCCCACCACACAGATGTTGGACCCTTTATGCTTCACATGGAGATCTACATCCTCCAGTCTGACTCCCAAAAGCTTAGCTAGCTTCTTACGAAATCCGGACTTCGCTTCCGAACGTATATCTTATCCGGACTTTTCAAATCTATTCCCAACAAAACGGAGTATTCTTCGACCGTAGTGTTAAATCCAACCCATTGAAAGAAAAGCACCGGTGAGAAGGATCCCAAAACTGTATGGCTGCTCTAATCATAGGTTCTTCAACTTTCACAGCAATCAAGGATTCTATTTGGCCATATTTCTCCCGGAAATCCTTCTTCCCCTCCTCACTGATTTGATTCCATAAATTGGCTAAGTCTATTAGGTTGTTTTGTTTCAAATTCAAATTCACCTCTTGCGGTAGTGGGGACACAAAATCTCCAGTCAAACAATCTCCTTTCACTTGCTGAACTCTTTCGGACCATATTTGCACTTCTCTATAGGAATCACACGGAACATTCACGGACGATGAACAAGCCAACCTTTCTATGGATTCTGTGAAAAATTCCTCGTTGAAGAGAGCCATGGCTAAAAACACCCCGTATGTGACTATGTGATGCAAGGTGATTTATGCAAAAGAAAACAGGAAAACAAATATGGATTAGTATGTGTATAAAACATATAAACAAAGAAACAAAAGCAGATAAAATGCTTATTTATGCCCTATCAAAGGTCACTCTCAAAAAGGTAGGAATGGCTCTATCCTAGGTTGGTCTCCTCACAACACACTATATGCTTGTTTGAGGTATCACCCATCTAACAGGTTCCCAAACCATTCTCTACTGTCGTCCACACTGGACTAGTAAGGAACAGATTTGAGTGGGAGTATTTCGCTTGCCATTGCGGAGGTGATTACCTCACGAGAGCATAGGTACTTTACTCCCTCCTAAGGAGGACAGAGCCCGGGTATAGAGCTCATGTTATGCCAATGCATTTATGTATGTAAAATGAATGAGCATATATTATACTTTATTCACAATATCTTCACACACAAAGAATGTAATGAATCAAAAAAAAAATGAATGAAAGGATTATTATTTTTGGTTTTAAAGAAATTTGAAAAACTTGACTTAAATGTTAACCAAGACTATCAAATTAAAATTTAAGACACCACATGGTTAATTAATGGCTTGACCCTCTTTGCGTCCCCAGTGGAGTCGCCAAGCTGTCGTAACGGCTTCGCGCTCGACGAATTTTGAAAAAAGCGTTTGAAAACAAAAATGGGGAGTCGCCACCAATCTTTTTTGACTAGGTGTGATTGGCCACCTAAAACATTTATCTTATTAATAAAATCTCAAAATTAATTAAGTTTTATTAAAAAGATAATTTTTGGTCTGCGAAAACAAAGTTGGGTTCGGGGGTACGGTTACGTGTGAGGAAGGATTAGCACCCTCACAACGCCCGTTGAAAAACGGTACCATCCTAACTACGTAGTATCTTTTGATTTTAATAAGAGAGTCTTGGTTTAACACTAATTTGCTCATTTAGAAAACTCGTGTATTGGCTAAAAAATTACTATTATATGTATATTTAAAACTTCCTTTGAAAATTAACATGAGCCCCATTTATTGAAAAATTAAATCAAATATTCCAATACTTTTGGCAACATTTGAAATAATTCTCCTCACCTAGAGATTTCTAAAGAATCACTACTTGTGACTTCTATAGAATCTCATCCTCGGAGGATTCACATTTTTTTGTGTAATTGAATAAAAGGTTATTATATATTTTAAAATACGTTTTATTTTGAAAATAAACATGAACTCCTTTTATTGAAGAATTAAATCAAATATTCCAATACTTTTGGCAACATTTGAAATAATTCTCCTCACCTAGAGATTTCTAAAGAATCACTACTTGTGACTTCTATAGAATCTCATCCTCGGAAGATTCACATTTTTCGCGTAATTGAATAAAAATTTATTATATGTTTTAAAATAAGTTTTATTTTTGAAGATAACATGAATCCCTTTTATTGAAAAATTAAATCAAATATCCCAATACTTTTGGCGACATTTGAAATAATTCTCCTCACCTAGAGATTTCTAAAGAATCACTACTTGTGACTTCTATAGAATCTCATCATCGGTGGGACCCACATTATTTAATTCGCGTGAATGCATGTGATGTAAACAGGTAAATAAATAATGCGCATGCATGTTTATTTAATGTATTTATTATTTCTTTATTCTTTATTTGTTTTCCATCTTTTTTAAAAATGAAGGTTCGTATATTGAAAAATCATACTAAATATTCCAATACTTTTGGCAACATCTAGTAGGACTCTTCTCACCTAGGGATCAGTTAGGAATCACTACTTGTGACTTCCGTAACATCCCATCATCGGACGAACTCCATTCTTTAATATTAACATTGAAGCATATGGTGCAAACGTATAATATATGATGCATATAGATTTTTTTATTTTCTTATCTAACATGTTCATTGTTTATCTTCATTTTGTTATTTTACATTATTTATTTTGTTATTGTTGTTGATTTTATTTTATTTTTTATTATCAAATATTTTTGAGATAAAAGCTTATTTATTGAAAAACCACACTAAATATTCCAATACTTTTGGCAACATTTAGTGAAATTTCTCTTACCTAGGGATCAGTTAGGAATCACTACTTGTGACTTCCGTAACATCCCATCATCAGACATTAGCTTTTACCTCTTATAAATTATTTTGTCTCCATTAATTCTTGTCTTTATTTATTTAGATTTATTATTTTATCTCCATTAATTCTTGTCTTTATTTATTTAGATTTATTAACCTAATCCCTTTTGTTATCATCTTTTATTGAAATCCTATTACCATTTATTTGGTTAATTTAATCATTTTTGAAACTTTATTATTATTAATTTTTATTGGTTTATTTTGTGTTCATATATTTCTAAAATCCCTTTTTTCTTTTATTAATTTTTCCCACCTATCTCCATTACTTCTTTTGTTTTTATTAATTTTCATTTAATTAGTATTATTTTTTTCTAAATATTTTTTATTACCAAATATATTATTATATATTTTTAAAATAAGCACGAATTTGAATCTTGAGAAATTGAACCGAATATCCCAATACTTTTGGCGACATTCGATAAATTCCTCTCACCTAGAGATATTCGTAGAATCACTACTTGTGACTTCTACGATATCTCATCATCGGAAATTCTATGCTTACTTTATTTTATTCTAATTTATATTTATTTGTTTTTATTTGTTATCTTCCTAAAATATTCCTTTATAGTAAATTGTAAAAGAAAATTATATTTATATAAAAAAAACTATATGGTTACATTTTATACTTATTTACATTTTTTATTTCCTATGCACATCCCAAAATTATATATTTTTCCTAACTTTCTAAAAAATCTTTATAGTGAATTGTTTAAGAAATGTTTAATATATAAAAGAAAACTATGTGGTTATGTGTATTTTATATACTTATTTTATGCACTTTATATATGTAATATATATTTTATATGCTTATTTTGTGTACTTTATATATATATATATATATATATATATATATTTATATACATTTTTTGTTATAAATGTTTACATATATTTTAAACCAAATATTTCCTATATTTATTTACTTATTTGCATATTTATTTATTTTTTAAAACTATATATTTCCTATAGTCATTTACATATTTCATTTATTTATTTGTACATATCAAAACTACGCATTTAATATTAATTCCATAATTAAATTTAAAGTTATTGAATCTTAAAAAAAATTAATATACAAATAAATGTTCATTTTTTTTATGCAAATATATTAAAACATAAAACAACATATTTAATAGAAATAATAAATAAATAAATATTAAATAAATATTTAAATGAGAGGAAAAGAAAATACCCACGGATTGGGCTTGGAACCCAAAACAAAAGCCCTCCAAACGGCCCAAATAATCAGGCCCAACAGGCAGAGCCCAAGCCTGCCAAGGGGAGTGGACCGAAGCGGGTCGGATCGCGGATGCGGGTCGGGTCGTCACGCGGGAGGAAGGGGAGCCGGGTGCGCGGATCCGGGTCGGGTCAGGGCAGAGGCGCGGGTCGTCGGCTTCAAAACGGTGCGTTTTGCACCCCTATAAAAGACAACTTTTTTTTTCTTCACTCATTTTCACCGGTCTCTCCCAAAAAAATACCAAAATCCTCTCAGCCTTCCTCTCCCCTGCGATTCTCGGCCGTCGCTATGGCCGCCGTGCGTCGCCGTCGGTCGGTCGTCGGTGGTGTCCGCGAAAGCCAAAAATCACTCCTCTCGTCTCCCTCTCCTCAGATCCGGCCTCCGTTTAACCAAAAACGCTCCCTAACACCTCAAATCTGCCTAGACCGAAAGCCCTTTTTGTATGTTTTTTCGTTTCTTTTTTTTGTTTTTGGTTGATGGCTTGGCTGTGGTGGTTTTGTTGCTTTTTGTTTGTCTTTTGCAGGTTTGAGATCTAGGGTTCTGGGGGGTCTCGGGTGAGTGACTTCGGTGGTAATGCTTAGGGTTTCGGGGTTGATGCTGGTGGGTAGACGATGATGAGTTTAGGGTTTCGGTTCTCTTCTCGAGGGTTTCAGATCTTAGGTTTTCTAGATCTGGGTTAGGGTTTTCCAGATCTGGGTTAAGGGTTTGTTTTTGGGTGTGTTTAAGTTGCAGTGGTGGTCTTGGTGGAGTCTCCGGTGAAGGTATAGGATTCGTCCGTGGTGATTTTGAGTTTGGTCGAGAGAGGAAAAGGAAAGGGAAGGGCTCTGAACCAACGGGTAGCAATCCTCCCCTTAGGGTTTGCGGATCTGGTTGCTTATAGGGTGAGGCTCACAAGGTTGGTGGCGGCTGGTGGAGAGGGGATGGGTGAGCAGAGGGTGGTTGTCTCGGTGAGGGTGGCTTGGTGGAGAGGGGATGGGTGAGCAGAGAGTGGTTGTCTCGGTGAGGGTGGCTGGCCTGGCAGGAGGGAGTGTCAGGAACTGGTGCCGTGCACGGCACCAGTTCTGTTCCTTTTTTTTTTTTGAATATTAATTTAAATAATAATAATAAATAACAGAATCAAAATAATGGAAATAAATAAAAAATGAAAATAAAAATGAGAAGAAAATAACATAAAGGTAAAATAAAATAAAATAGAATAAAATAAATAAATAAAATAAAATGAGAAATAAAAACATGGTTAGGTTATGTCAAAATTAGGTGTCTACAACACAGCATGCTTAAACTGTTTTGAATTTTCAAACAACATGCCTAACTCAATATAAGGTATGCTACTGTTAGGATCATAGACTGGAAATTAACTTTTCCTCCTACTATCATCATCCACAATGTCCTCCTCATTACTAATATCCTCACCATATTCGTTAGAGTCAAAATACTCACTATGATATCCTTTTGCCTCAGCCCTTTCACGAGCTTCTTCATTCATAGACCTTCTCTCGACATTAAACCCTCTTCCCCCATAGCCTCTTCTCCCTCAGTCCCTTCTCCCACAACCTCTTCTTCATCCTCACTACCACTTAAATATTCACTATGAACAGAATCTCTATCGATATCATTATCTGCATTTATGTCTACCTCACTATCAACCCTATTTGGTTCATTATCAGCCCTATTTGCCTCATTATTAGCCCCTCCTAAATCATCATTCACAGGTTCAACAGGCACATTATTTGCCTCATTAGGTTCTTGACTTGACATCTAAAGAATTATTTCAGGCTCATCTACACCATGTTCTATATAGACATCTATAATGCCTTGACTAGTCATACATCCTATCATATCAAGTGTTGTTTTATCATCCCAAACTAACCTGAGTCCATCATGTAGTGTTTTTCCGGGCATTAAATAATAAATCCTCATAATGTTAATAAACCCAGCAGATTCACAAACACTCAACAAATCAAAATAATAAACCTTATCCCCTTCAACTGTAAATTCTTCAACTATCTCATTTATGTATCTTAGACTAGACATTTACCAATAAATTGTCCTACATAATGAAACCTTATGGTACACAGCTCAAAACTCATCTTTGCACCAAATGAAAAAACATATTTTAAGTAAGAATTCTTAATCAATCAACATTTAAATTTAGTCCAATATTCACAATATCACAAATCCTAAATCTGTCTTACATTTTTACATTGCCAAAGAAAAATAATTAATCAAAAATCACTAAATTAGCAAATTAGTGCATTATACCCAAATTAAAAAATTAGTTAGCCTAAACAATAAAAACATTAAATTTATAACAAAATTCAATAAACCAGTGCATCTAAAACATAAATCGAACAAGTGACTAGCATTTCAACAACCCCCTAAAAGAAAAAAAATAACAAATTCGAACAACTGACCTACTATGGCCTATGGACTATTTCCAAATGAAAACTCCCCTTAAATTGCTTCGTTTTGTAATAGAGTACCTCGCAATCACTATTATCGTATCTCACAAACAAAAATTCCTAAAGATTTTGGCAAATTTTTGGAAGAATTTGATTGTTCCCAATCTGTCGATGGAAAACCCTAACCCGATAAAAAAAACCCTAATTACAAAGCCTCTTAAGAATAAACGTTTTTACTTTTTTTTGTTTTCAAGTATTTCTGTATTTTTTTTAATTACAGTTAAAAAGCTTTTTATTATTATTTTATTCATTTATTTGTTTTTTTAACCTGTTCACGCTAGTATACGGCGCGTGTGGCTCAGTCTCGTGAAAAAAATCCTATATTGAGCAAAATCGAAAACGTTTTATCTTGAATTGAACAAAATAAAAGTTTAGATCCTGAATTGAACATTTTCGAAAATGTTATATCTTTATTTGAGCATTTAGCCTTTTTTAAATTGCAACTTGTTTGCAGCTGAGCTGTTTTAGAGAAGTACAAATAGAAATCTGACTTGTAGCTAATGGTAAATTAAGTATTAATTGGCTTCATCCTGTCTTGGTTCCTTTCATATAGACTTCTTTCACTAATCCGTTAAAATTTTTTTTTTTGATCTGAACTAATCCTTTAAATTAAATATTTAAAATGGTTAGATCCGATATGCCACGTGTCTTGATTAGAAATGATTATATGGCATAAATTATACTTAAGATTGGGCCGACAGCATATATTTCACCATAATTACTAGTGTCAGACCACAAACAAATGTAAAACAAAAAGCAGGGGGTTTATGGACAAACCCTTAAAGGGTCTTGTTTGTTTATTGTTCTCTTTATGATATAATTCTGAAAATTGATTTAAGGGTCGAAATGTTTTTCGAAATTTTAATTTTAACATTTTATTTATTTTTTTCTCAGATAGAGCAATTAGTTTATTTTATTCAAACCTTTAATCGATCATACCTCACCAACCAAAAAAACATCAACAATAATCACTAATTTGTTAAACTCAACTAAGGTTAGACACACACATTAAAACTTGGTCTAATAATTGTTATTTCTCCTTAGGAGACATCGGGTTTAAGGTTTGAGTCTCCCTTTTTCCCCTTGTACCTCATTTGAACAAAAAAAACTATTTACAAAGAAAAAAATAGATATAAGCCATTAATGTATTACTTCATGCAAATCAATCCATAAACATAACTTCTATTTGTAGTGTACACATGATATACCATGCGGTAATTTACAGAGTTATCCACGTTAGCTGTTATGTAGAATGTCTAATAGTAATTAATGTTATTTAATAAACTTGAACTTAATTATGTTATTTTAAAAAAATCAAGAAGATCTTCACAGCAAAACAAAAATTTATAGACTGATTTATGTGTAATAAAATATTAAAGTCTTATATCTAATTTATGTAAACGGTTAAGAGTATATTTGAATATTAAACAAAAATTTTAGAAAAGAAGTTAAAAATGTAACTGGTTTTAGCCAAGTTTATACCTTATGCATGGAGAAAGCATAATCACTTTCTTAATTATCATTATTGCTCCCCACCGTCCAACTTTAGATAAATACATAGGAATAAACTAATAATAATATACACAAATCCAGTTTGCAACGCGCATTTGCACAATTGTTGGTGACTGATCTGCTCATTTTATTGAATTCCAACGCATTTTCTTAAAAAAAAAAGGAAAATCAAACTCATTGAATGGTGCATGTTGAAGTTTTACTGAAACAGAATATGAATCGAAGAATTTCCCTTTTACAACTGTTGATTTTGTTGAAAAAATTTGATGACTTGGTATTTTTTTAATAGTTTGAATGAAGACAATTCAAAAAAAAAAACCAGAAAGAAAATTGGGGTGATGCCATGAAAAAACTTCTAGAAAGCAAGCCGAAGGTCATGACATATATATTGTAAGTCTGATTTTGAGCTTGAATTATTCGAGTAATAAGCCTAGTCAAATTTAAATATTTTAATATATAGTTCGAATGGTTTGTAAGCTTAATCAAATTTTTTTAATATAAATTTTATATTTTATTATTAATTTATCTCCTTACTCTCATAATATATAATTGAAGAGACAAATTGAATTTATTAAATAAAGTATGAATCTATTAAATCGAGTTCAAGTTTAAAAACTAAACTCGAAATGAGTTCGAGTTTCGTAATTTTGAATCGAACTAAATTCAAATTTGATTCTGAATTGTTTCAACTTGATTTCACTACACCTCTTAACGTAGTCAGTAGTCTACTTTTATGCATGGCGCATGCCAAAACAAAACCAAGAAAGAACCGGAAAAGCAGGGTGATTTCGACACGGATGAATGAAGCTAAGCGGGACAAGTTCAAATAATCTCAACTATGATTAAGAACAATGGTATCCCATCTAATTGTAGTCTTGCTGGGTTTAGTACAAACAATCCTAAAGCATATAAAAGTTGCAATGCCAATGCCATACTAATTTTACCGATTTGAGTTTTTTTGTCAAAAAAAATTTGTATCAATTATATTTGTGTAACATTCCTTTTTTTTTTTCGACTTTTATAAATTCAATTTTTTTATATATCATGATTTTTTAAATATTTTATAACTCCATTTATTTTTAAAAAATTCAACAAAACATGTCTAGTTAACGCTATGTGAATGTCTATATGACATATTTTTTAATTTAAAAAAAATTAAAGACAATTATTCTATACACCGTCAATGAAGATTTTTAATTTCACAAGTAAGATTAAGATGATGACACATATTTTTTAAAATATTAATAAAATAAAAATAAATAAAATAAAACATGTGTCATCAACCTAACCTCGCTTGTGAAGTAAAAAAAATTTTATTGGTGATGTATAGAATAATTATCTAAAAATCAAAAGAGCCCACCTACACATTATCTTGAAATGGTAAATTTTGTCAAATTTTAATGGTGATTAACGGAATAAATGAATTTAAAATATCGTGAGTGCAAAAATTAAATTTTAAAAACTATAAATGGAAATTGAAAATTGAACAAAAATAATTGATGTGTGATTTAATTTACCGAATTTCAAAAGAACACATGAAACAAGGCAATATTTGTAAACAACTTAGACAAGACTTAACAATTCTTGTATATCCCTTCTTAAAGAAATAATGTCCAGAGGTCCAATCCCTTTCTTCTCTCTTCTTATATGTGCTTTTTAATTCACCCCTTATAGAATGAAATTAATAATAGATGATATTGAACAATATTTATATATACCAACCACTTGAGAAAGCATGTCAATGGAAGATTGACATCTTCAATCCCAATCTCAAAGAGTACACCAACCATACACATAATTTTGGATTTATATTTTATGAATTGTCAATGTATAAATCTCATATTATTAATAAATTATAACATGCTATTCATTAATGCCATTTTATTTGTTATTCATATTTTCTTATTTATTAATTTCCTCCAATAATTAATTTATCAAAAAAAATCGTCCAATAATTAATTCCATTATTTTTGCTTCAAAGCAAAGAATGTGGAATTGCAGTATGTTATAAGTATTGTGCATTTAAAATAATTAATGGCAGGCTCTTCTTTCCGACTTTCCAAACACCTACTTTTCTTCCTATGGAAGGAGAAGCACAAATTAAATCATCCACCAATTCTAACAACGTATAAAATAAAAGAAAAAGATTGAAAATGTGATTACATCCACTAAAAAAGTTTATGATTTGGCTGCACAAATTAAAGCTGACCACATTTTATTTTTATTTATAAAATAAAACCCAAAACTTTGATTTATATTTTAACTTTTCCGTGCAAATATTATTTTATAAATGAGTTGTAAGCTCCAAAATAAAGGTTTCAACTTTCAACCATCCATAATCCAACAACAAAAAAAGAAGTGAAAAAGACTTCGCATTTCGCAACTAAAAACAATCATAAATTATGGTAAGATAAAATAATTTTTTAAACGAGTTTAATCTAATATTTTTAATTACAATTTTTAAAATTAAAGATATCATAAAAACGTAATATAATTTTTTTTTAAAACCACAATAAAAACATAATTTTATTTAAAATTTTAATGAGTATGTTATTATAGAAAATCTAGTTGTAATTCTAATTAGCCTCCACTCAAATTGCCACCCCAACATCATCATAAGACATTATGCTAATTACAAAATCAAAACTTTTAAAAGGTTAGCATTAGCCAATAAGTACCCCCTCATTATTCCTCATTTTTTATTCAAGTGGACTTTTTCTTTATTATTATTTTGTAATTATGAGGAACACCAATGAAGAAATATTGGGTGCAGGACATGCATTATATTATAATATAAAAGATATTGATACAAATAATGACTAAAATATAGGGCACTTACGGTGCAAAATTAAATTTAAATTTAAATTATGCCAAGGTCAACTCTCCCCCTAAGCTATATATCTGCTAGGATTGATCTGGGGTAGGAAATCCATGGAATAGTTTTTTAATAATAAAACAATTTATTGCAAAGAAAAGAAGCTTGGAGGTTATGGTGCGAGGGAAACTAGGTAGGGGAGGACGGTGGTCATTGACACTTGGCACTTGGGTGCCGAATTTTAGGTTTTTTTTGGTTATTTTAGGGTTTAGGACTTAAATTAGATGCATATGATAGTGCATAAATACTCATTTTATATATTATTAATCAATCATAAATTATTATTTCATTAACGAGTAAAATTAAAAATTATGTAAATTTTTAAAAATAAATATTAATAAAATTTTTTTATTTATTTTTGAACGCTTATATTGTTTTCAATTTTGGTCATTACTTAGATGGCAATTTGTGGTTAACTGATAGTGTATAAAATCTTTTACATTGTAAGTGCATTAAATATAAGCTCTTTTGAATAATAAAACAATATATCGTAAAGGGTTTGAAATCAAATTTTCTTTTTCCCAATAAAAAATTGCATAAATTAAGGAGTAATTATCATTTTTATTTAAAAAAAAAAGAGATTCAAATTTCAAACAATCTTTCAGTTGAAGAAAACATGCACCCATTATCAAGTGGAGTGAAGTGCTCGGATGCATGTGTAATCATTTAATCATTTTCAGTTGTGCTAATTTAGCAATTATTTAACTTAATAATTGTTAACATAAATTATTTGGGGTGTGTTTGGATGAAAATTTTTTAAAATTAAATAAATTTCAAAATACATCCATTTAAAAGTCTAGCATTTGTAATTAAAATTCCATGTGCAACCACATTTTTGTTCAATAAGATATTAATTAAAGGATAAGAGGAGTTTGTTTATACATACAACATTGTTGAATTGAGCAAAAGTATGCTTGCATATAGAATTTCTCTTACATTATTTGGATAACTACTTTTTTTTTTAAATTGACTATTGAAATTTGAAGAGATATGAAAATAATAATAAAAATAATGATATAATAGAAAACAAAATATAAAAAAATATATGAAATATAAACATATTAGGATTTTTAAAAAATTTATTTATAAAAAAGAATTTTAAATCTATGGATATTATTAATAATATATATATATATATATATATATATATTAGAGTTAAATATATAATCTGCCTTAAAACTCTAGTAATCAAACTACATCATCCGCCTCATATTGGGCTTTCAATTGTATCTTTTAGTCCAAATAAATGTTTTTTTATGGTGATAGGCCTATTAAGCAGTGATTACATATGATCGACATACATTTTTGGGCTCTTCCCCGCCTGGATTGCCCTTTTCCTGTTGTTGACTTCTTTTTTTTTACAAAGAAACTTTCTCCTTCTTACCTGTTGAAAGAGTTAATGTTTGACTAATGAATTAGTATTCAATATATAGTAGGCGGAGCTTTTAGATTAATAGAGTTAAATTGATAATGTATATATCATTTTATTTATTTTTTATTTTAGATAGTGGAGTTTTTTTTTATTCCACGAGAGTCAAAAAAAAATTCCATATGTCCTTTTTTAATTTATGTTGTTTATTTTTTTTAATATTACCTTAAAGGTATGTGTCAACATATTAGATCCATTTATGAGATTTAAGAATTCTACTAACATTGTATTGGATAATAATCATAGTTATAAACTGCTAATTATTTATAAAGTGTTATGCCATTAATAAGCAAAATTAAAAAGGAGGCAAACACTTAAAAAAAAATATCAAAACTTAAAAAAAACTTATTGATATTTATTTTTAAAAATCTAAATATATTTTAGTTTGTTGACAATATATAACAACTAAACACTGCTGTGCATTAAACGGCTTAAAGACAAAGAATATTAGTAGAATTTATGTATTGTTGGAAGTTCAATTAAAATTTATTCAATGTAAAAATGTTTTATTAATCAACGTTTATTCGATAACGTAACATAGATAACTATCATTGTTATTTTTTTTATTTTATTTTTTCAAAATTTTCCTTCACCAATAACATTAAAAGAAAAGGAAAAAATGCTTGCATATAATTAGAGCTGTGTCAATGAACTAGACGCGGAAAAGAGAAAAGCATTCACAATCACAAACACACTTGTAAAACTATAATTTTTTATATTATTATTTAAATAACTAAAAAATGTTTTACAATAAAACTACAAATCAGGAAGACAAGCCCTCTTTTGGAAGGATGATTGGTCAGGTTTTGGACCTTCAAATAAGATTATCTTTGGTCCTTGGACCCTGAGAGATGAAGTTATGACTATTAGAGAAGCTATGGCGGATCAAGGAATGTGGCTGTTTGGTTCACTTTCTGCTCCTATCCCAGCTGAAATTCAGGATAGGATTGTTGCCATTCCTAGGCAGATGGAAAATTCAAGCAATGGTGTTATAGCTTGGAAGTTCTCCTCCTGGAGAGATTTTTCTCTTAAGTCTGCTTACAATTTAGCTAGTAACTCAGCTTACAATTTAGCTAGTAACTCAAACATCAATTCTGACAATAGTTGGAAACTAATCTAGAAGACCCCCATTTATCCTAAAGTCCAAAGTTTCGTTTGGCAATGTTTTCATAGGCAAATTGCTACACGTCAGTTGTTGGCGTTGAGAAGAATGCAAATTACTCCTATGTGCCCCATATGCAACCTTGAAGAAGAGTCCATCTCTCATTGTTTGAGAGATTGTGATCGAGTCAGACCACTTTGCATTGATGTTGGGAATTCCGAAGGACTTGAACTCTTTCTTCCATTCAGACTTTGGTGACTGGCTCATCAATAACATTTTTTCAAAAAAAGTTTCAAGGTTTCGTGAAATACCTTGGAACATTGTTTTTCCTCTAGCGTTGTGGATGATATGGACCGATAGAAACAAACTTATTTTTGAGAATGTTGATGAATTGCATTCTTCGTAGACCCATAGACTCCAAATGAAAGCCAAAGAATTTTGGGCCATCTCAAACACTGATAAACAAAGAATTTCCAGAGAGTGTATTAATGTGAAATGGTCACCACCACTTGAACACTTTTATCAAACTTAACTCTGATGGTTCCTCTATGGGGAATCATGGTAATTAAGGCAAGTGCGGGTGGCGTATTTAGAGATTCAAATGGCAACTGGCTTGGGGGTTATTCGTGGAACCTAGGAGAAACTACTAGTATGGCAGTTGAACTGTGGGGACTAAGGGATGGGTTGCAACTAACGGAGAACAAAGGGTTCAGAAACATCATTGTCGAATTGGACTCTTTAAACTCTGTAAGGTATGTTACTCAAAATATTTCTTGCTCTCATTTTTATAATGTGATTGTCTCTGACTGCAGGATGTTGCTGCAACAACCGGAGGACGTTAAAATCTACCATATTTTTAGGGAGGCCAACACTTGTGCCGATGAACTGGCGAAGATGGGCTGCACAATGGAGTCTCGTTTTGTTGTTTCGGATAATCCTCCTAGTTGTTTATCTCTAAAGCTTTTGTATGATAAACAAGGGCTTATGATGCCCAGGATGGTTGCTTGTACCCCTATTGGGATGGACTAATCTTTTATGCTTATGCACTTTAATTCCACCAAAATAAAATTTTAATTTATTTTTGAACAATTTAAAAAGAAAAGTATAATATGATAAAACAAAATACTCAGAGCAATTAGCTCAAGCATAGCCCAAGCCTGAAGCCAGACCCCAAAAGAGACCACCCATGGGGGCCATTCCAGGGATTGGACTCGATTCACTCATGGAAAACGTTGCATTTTCATTAATCAAATTATTTCATTCATATTTAACAAATTCTATTTCACTTTCTGCTTGTTAGCCAGCCAATTAACAAAATTTTAAATTTTTTTGTCAATTAAAATTAATCAAAATAGACCAAAATACAAGTCCGCTTATAACTAGATCTTCTTTAGTCAAAGACATGTACAAAAAGAAGTCTTATTACACAAAAGCTCTACCTGAATACATAATCCTAGTCCACCTCGAATACAGCTTAACAAGGCTTTATAAAAGATGTTAATGTATGTGTATTCTTCAATTCTCTAACGTCATATTTGGTGCATGAGATATGAATAGGATAAGATAAAATTAGATTATATCATCTTATATTATATTTTGTGTGTATAAGGATTAAGAATAAGATAGGATGATTTTTTATGTCTTTCACAATATTTACTATGTATAAAATTAAAAGTAGTATAAAATGACTTTTTTAAGTACTCTTTTTTAAAGTAACATAATTTAAATTTATAATTTTTTGTTATAAATATAAATCAAAAATTAAAATATTATTTATAGTATTATAATTAATAGTCTAATTTATTAGTTTATTTTTTAATAAAAAATTACTTCCAAAACATTTATATTATGTTTTCAAAAAAATATTTTGTTAAAAAATGAATTTTTATAGAAAACATTCTCTGTATTTTTTTTTTCACTTTTTTCTTTTCTTTCCTTTTTGTTTTTATTTCTTTCATATGATTTAAATTTAAAATAATTTTTTTATTGTAAATTAAATATATATTTTTTAGAATATTGAGTTTTTCTAGGAAATAAGTTTATTCTTTTAATTACATTAATTTTTTCAAAAGACTATTCTTAAATATTTTTTTTATTTTTATGGTTTCTTTATCTTCTTTCTTTTTTTTTTTGTCAATTATAAGGAAATATAGAAAACAATAAAAAAAGAAAATATGAATTAAATTTAATAATTCAAATTTTATAAATTAAAAAAATATATAATTTCTAATAATTTTATGGTTAATAGTTATTTTTTTCTTTCTTTTTTTTGATAGGCAAAAGAAAAAATAAAAATTTAAATGTAAGAAAAAACTAGTTAAAAATATATTTTATAATAAATTTTATGTTTGAAAATTTATTTTCTAAAAAATTAATTTAAATTTTTAATAATTTCCAAAAAAAATTTTTAAAATGTGTTCAAGAAAATATTATTTTATCAAAATTATAGTTTTTCTTGAATCAAAAACAAGAAAAAAAAAGAAAGAAAAAGAAGGAAAAATGAAAAAGAAGGGAAAAAAATTTAGATTAAATAAATAATTAATTAAACAAAGATCCTTATTATTTTATTAAATATTTAAGTTAATTTTTAAATATAAATGTTAAGGATGAAATAGATAAAATATAAGTATTTATTTCTAATCTCATAGGATTATAAATAATCCTTACTTTTTGGAGAGAATTGAATTATCTTATACTAGAAAGATGACTAATCCTCTTTACAATCCAATTATTCTCTTAGTGTGTATGCCAAACATAAAATAACATGATTATCATCTTATCTTATCAATTATCTTATACACCAAACATAACTTAAGCTCGTTTCTGCCTACATACTTGCGATTCCTATCTTGAATACTTGCTGAACTTGAGCATTTTTATTTTGTTCTGACAACTCATGTACTTCGAAGTTGGTTGTTCAAATGTCGTATCCGCTACCACACCTGCACTCAGGATGGGTGGTAGATCAGGCTATGCTGGCGGAGGAAAAGCGTCTCGTGGTCATACGGTTCGGCCACCACGGGGACGAAACCTGCATGCTGATGGATAAAGTGCTCGCTTCTGTTGCTTAAAAAATGAAGAACTTCGCTGTGATTTACGTTGTTGACATAACAGAAGTGCCCCATTTTAATGCAATGTATGAGCTGTATGATCAATCCACAGTCATGATCTTTTTCAGAAACAAACACATTATGATTGATCTTGGCACTGGAAATAATAACAAGGTCAACTGGGCTCTCAAGGACAAGCAAGAGTTCATCGACATTGTTGAGACTGCATACCGTGGGGCAAGGAAGGGACGCGGTCTGGTAATTGCTCCTAGAGATTATTCTACTAAGTATGGATACTGAGCATTCTTGTATGCTGTACTTAATCTGAAAGATTTTTTATCAGATTAGATTGAATAAAACTGAAGATCTTTTTTAAGCGCAAAATGAAAAATGCATCATTTTTATTCCAAGATTAAGTAGTGTAAATATATACCGATCTCAAATTAGGTCCAACAGTTTTAGATACAATTTAATGGCACAACATATAAATACCATAAAAATGACATGAATTTTGACGTAAAATTTTTTTGTTTTATTTAACATAGCACTAACATAAATTACAAAAACTAATTGCTATGTCCACGCAAAACCATAGCCGCCACTTGCCCGTCTTTCACTGCTGGGCCTTGTGATATCAGGAAATCCTCTCCTCCTTCCTTTAGAACAAACGCGTAAACGTGCAAGTTACTTGTATATTTCAGATTCAATATTAGAAATTTGACTCGTTAAGTCTCCTATTAGTTGCTTATATAGTTCAGATTCAATATTAGAAATTTGACTCATTAATTCTCCTATAGTTAGTTGCTTGTATAACTTAGATTCAATATTAGAAATTTTGACTGGATAATTCTCTTATTAGTTAACTCAGATTCAATATTAGAAATTTGACTCGTTAATTCTCCCCTTAGTTTGAGTAATGGGTCAAATTAAACTCAAGTTTCATGCATTCCTTGAGTGAGTCCAATCAAATCAGAGTTGAATAGTTAAAATATTTTTTTGTCATTATAACTTATAAGCATTGAAAAAAATTGAATTGTAGTTTTAAATATTTTAATAAAATCGAAATCAATCTTGGTATTGTATTAACACGATCGACTCATTAAACGCACTCTTCAAATATTTTTTTTATATAATTGAAAATGAAAAAAAGAATATATAGTAGGCTTTTTCTACAGAAAAAAATCTTTGACATGGTACTTTGTACATTTTTAAAGCATTGATCATGTAATGTGCGGGAAGCCATGATCAGACGGATTTGCCAATGCCAAACATTGAGATCATTCATAAAATAATACCTAAACAATATAAATGAAATAAAATAATCATAAAGAAAAATAAAAACAAGCATGAAAAAGACATATAAATGTGTTGGTGTTGGACGGCTTCGATTTGATCTGATTCCTCCAATGCCACTTGGATGGTTATTGGATTGTACAAGAAAATGAGATGACCTATTCCCCAAAATCATATCCAAGCAAAGCATGTGGACTTTTCTAAATCCCTTTGACCAAGCCTAAGCATTAACCTAAATGAAAGGTAGTTTTTTTTCGATTAATTTGGTTTTGAAAAATTTAAATGTTGAATTAATTAATTTAATTAAAAAATTAGTTGAATCATCAATCTATTTCTATTAACATGAAATAATCAAACTGAAATATCTCGGTTCGATAAAAAATCAAAATTTTCTACCGTTATAATTTGTTTTATAGTTTTTTCTTTTCCTTTTTTTGAGTAAAAATTCAATAATTTTTCACAATTAACTTTCTGATATTGTTTTACTTTAAGCTAGGTTTTTTTATAGTTTTAGTTTATAGATATATTTAATTATTTATATTATATAAAATATAATTAAAAATATATATTATAAAAGGAATTGGTTAAATTAGTCGGTTCGAATGTAATTTTAAAGAAAAAAAAATCTAATTAACGGATGAAATATTGAAATTGATCTTATTAATCGATTTTCATCAGAATCAAATTGACGTCAATTTCAGTAAGTTAAGGCGATCTTAACTGGTATTAACATCCCCCAAACAAAGGAGAAAATATTGCATGAAATAATTAATTTATATATCAGTATATATTTGTTCATTCAAATCATAATACATAATCTTAGTCATCTATTTATTAAACATAACATACGATAAATAATGATAAACATTTATTTTAATGAACTCATTAATAATTTTAATAATAAATAAATAATTTTTTTATTAATATGATTATGTAATATGATTTGAATATTCGAAATAACATAATTATGTGATATTATGATTTGAATATAAAAAATTATATATATTAACGTAAGATATTCCGTAATTTCCAACTTTTTTTTTTTCCTTTAAAATTGGGATCCAAAATCTTTTATTTTCTTGGGAGGGCCGGTCAGTCTCAACTCAAAAGTCAGTCCAATTGGGACCATTGAAAATTTTGGTAGGTAACACTAACTTCAAAAAGGGTGAATCTGTCTTCTCATTGTTTGACCTCTTCTCCAAACTCCCCATTTTTTTTTTTTGAAGTTTCTTTCCATCGTGTCTATATTTCCCCTCCATAAATCTCTCCGCTTTCATCGGTCTGTTTCGCCTTGCTTACGATTCTTTCTTCTTTATATCATCCTTCTTTATATTCCTTTTTCCTTCCAGAAATGAATCAAATGGAAATGGAAATGGACCCAAAGCAGCAGAAAGTCGATGATGACCAGAAGAGTGTTCCCGACGGTGGCAGAAACCTCGAAGTGAATGAAACCGCCGGGTCGGATGATCGAAATGGAGTGGAATTCTCTAATGTCGAGATGGAGAGAAGTGAAGAGATGACAGATTCTAATTCTGATCATTCTGCTTCAGATTCCCCTGAAGTTGGCACAAACCAATTCTCCGACGCTAATGGTGATAGCCAGAATCATTACATTCCATCTATCAAGGCTCAAGTTTATCTGCCGAAACCCGAGCCACCACAGCAAAGAGTGGAACGCTCACAATCGTTGTTCATGGCCGAAACCATGCCTTCCATCGGGAAGTACATAAAAGACCGTAGCAGCAATCTGTCAGCAGCAATCGTCAAGCGCTTATCGTCTTTAAAAGAAGAAAACGGAGATTTCATCGTAAAAAACGATTTAGATCACTTCGAGGTCAGGGAGTTCAAAATCCCCGGAGTCAAAGTTATAGTTAAGCTGAAGAACGAAGACGACAGACTGGAGTTGAAAGGTCGTGTAACGTTTTTTACACGGTCAAACTGCCGAGACTCCACCGCAGTTCGCAAATTCTTCCGAGAAAGAGGGCTCCGATATGTTGAAATAAACATCGACGTGTACCCCAGAAGGGCTAAGGAGCTGATCGAAAGAACCGGGAGCTCGGAAGTGCCGCAGATATTCTTTAACGAGAAGCACTTGGGTGGATTGGTGACGTTGAATTCACTGAGAAATAGTGGGGAGTTGGAGAAGAGAATGAAGGAATTGCTGGGTCAGAAATGTCCGGCGGATGCGCCGGAGATACCAGTTTATGGATTCGACGACGAGGGTGAAGAAGTAGAAGATGAGTTGCTGGGAATTGTGAAGGTTCTGAGACAAAGCTTGCCCATTCAGGACCGTTTGATTAAGATGAAGATAGTCAAGAATTGCTTTGCCGGTGTTGATATGCTCGAAGCCATTATTCACCACCTTGACTGCGGCAGAAGAAAGGTAATTTGTTTGTTTTCTCTTTGTTTTTCCAAGTTTGGTGGCTTATTTAGAAGTTAATATAATCGAAGCATTTTATATTTAATAAATAGACAGTGAAAAATTTTAATTTTACGAACAAGATAAAAAATTTAGCAAAGTAATTTCAAAGCCTATTAAATTATGAGTTAGAAAAATTACTATGAATCTGTTAAATTTGACATAAATAAATTTATAAATTTGGAAAAAAAAAATATACCTAACAAAGTTCAAAAATCTTTTGTTGTTTAATTGTGTCTCACCAAATCCATGAGTACTTTACTTTTAATCTCCATTTAACCAAAGTTTATTAATTTTACATTCTCTTTCTCCTATTGAAAAAAAATGCATTTTTTTCTTTTGAGTTCGAAGACGCTAATGATGAGCTGCACTCATAGCACCACTTAACCACCACGTTCATCCAATCCAATTATATTTAAATAATATATTTATTAAAGGTAAATTATCATTGTTACTTACTGAAATTGAAATGATGATTATTATTGACTAATAACAACTCTATGATAAATGGTCAATGAAATTTTTAGGTTTTTCAATCAATATTAATAGGACAACACATTTTTTAAAAAATATTAAAAATAAAAATTAATTAAAAATAAATTTAATGACAGATTTATAATCCAATTTATAAATTAAAGAACTCTATTATTAGTGGATAAGTGCTATTAACTGTGGATTAACAACATCCCTTCTGTTGCCTTGCAAATGTCATAAAGTTGCATTGTAGTTATCATGCGCGTCGACAGGGACTATGCGAAAGCATAATGACATTTGTAACATTTTGCCGTTACAAATTGGTCGATAACTTTACAACGGCAATATATATATATATATATATATATATATATATATATATATAATAGTATTTTCTGTTCTTTTAGTTGATTGAGTGGGCAGACAACAAGCTTTAGATTTTCCGTGTAGGTTATTGCGACTGTTATGTCGTTGGATTGATGTCATTTAGGCTGTGTAGTTACCCAATTTTGTTTGATACTTGTCCCAAAAGTGGTCCACCGGACATTTTCTTTATATAGAATTTTAGTCTGTCATAGAATCTTTGAAAGAGAAATTTTATTCAATTTTTTTTTACACAATCTAAGTTTTTAATTGTACAAGAATCAAAAAGAGAAGTTAGAGAGGAATCTTTGAATGATCTTTTGAGAAGTTTTCATGTGGATAAGTGATGATCGACGGTTGATGTGGTAGTTAATTGATATGAGATTTATACATTAATAATGCATCAAATATAAATTTTTAATTTAATAATTGATATATATATTTCTTCTTATAATTTTATTCGAATAGTTGAATTAAAATATTTTATTTTAAAAAAACTGGGTTTTGGATGTTTTGAGTCTATAATTGTCAATCCATTTTTTATATTTTTTTTAATTTTTTGAATTACTACTAAAAATTTGAAATCGATTCTAGTATCACTAAATTAACATTATGTTACATTTTTTTAATCCTTCAAAACATTATAGGGCATTGAAATTGCAAAGCGGCTGGGACAGAAGCACCTCTTCCACCATGTCTTTGGGTATATCAACATTCTCTCCTACATTGGTTCTAATAATATGATAAATTTATTAGTTGATATTAATTTCGACATACTTTTCATCTAAACATAACTTTTTTAATTGTTTAATTCCCATTTTTGGTGTAGGGAAAATGATTTTGAAGAAGGAAAACATTTCTATCGTTTCCTTGAGCATGAGCCATTTATCCTGGGATGCTTCAACTTTCGAACTTCTACAAATGACAGTGAGCCCAAATCCGCATCTTTCCTAGCCGATAGGCTTACCAAGTTAATGTCTGCCATACTTGAAGCTTATGCTTCTGATGACAGATGCCATGTTAACTATTATGCCATCAGCAAAAGTGAAGAATTTCGCAGGTATATATTTTTGGTTCTTTACTTGTTCAGATTATCTGGGTGATCTCGTTAACTTAGATTTTATTTGAATGCTTGCTGGGAATCTCCCCGATTCAATCATAAAAGGAAACTCACGCCCAGGATGTAATGTGAAAGAATCTCACCATACAAATCAACTCGTAGAGTGTTGATGTTTTCAATAATAAATGTGGGAGATTCTACTCGTTTTTGGTGAGTTCGCTTCAGACTTACAATATAGGAATAGTGAAAAAAAAGGTCAGAGTTGTACCTCTGACACGTATTCGGACCCTCAAGTCAGTTGGAGGCCCAAAGAACAGTGAGTGGGTGAAGGAAGGTAAGAGAAGAGGAGAGAGGATTAAGAGCTCTTGAGTCTTGAGTAGTGCTGGGTTGTTACCTTGTAATGGAAGAAATGTTTGGATGCCCTCGCCTCCCAAACTCTAGCTCTTATATACTTGATTGATACAGCATGATTTGTCATTGATGTATCTTTTCATGAGACTCTATGTATCAGTCAAGTGACTCGTGCGGTTATCAAGAGCCAAGTGGCTCGTGTGGTTAGCAAATGCTTCAATAATAAGGTGTGGTTCTACCAAACGTTCCTTCTCAAGTGAATTTGCAAGTGAAAGTTGCAAGTGGGCGGCCAAACTTGGGCTAGTCATGATTGGATTAATTGTCTGGCCTGTAACCTGAGCTTAGTGATGTAAGCTTTGGTTGATAACGTTTGGACCTGATTGTAATCTGATCCTTGTGTTTGAGATTTTAAATTGATAACCTTATAGATTATAACATAGAGTACATTTGGGAGCTCAATGGCATCGCTAGCTTTAACACAATTGACCCCTTTTACCGTTGATGCAGGTACTTAAATTTGGCACGAGATCTCCAAAGAATCAATCTCCATTCACTTACACCAGACGAGAGGCTAGCATTCTTCCTAAACTTGTACAACGCCATGGTCATCCATGCAGTAATAAGCATCGGACATCCGGAAGGAATACTTGATAAGAGAACATTTTTCTCTGATTTCCAATACGTAATTGGAGGATACCCTTACTCCCTCAGCATCATAGAGAATGGGATCCTCAGAAACAACCGAAAGTCCCCTTATTCCTTAATCAGGCCCTTCAGCAATGGAGACAGGCGCTTACAGGTAACCCCACTTGCTCACTACATGTTCTTACAATGACTTTCGCGAACTTTTCACTGTAAATCTTCCATGATTGACAGCTCGCTGCTGCTAAAGTTAACCCATTGATCCATTTTGGACTATGCAATGGAACAAGGTCAAGCCCGACAGTGAGGTTCTTCACTGCTCAGGGTGTCGAAGCTGAGTTAAGATGTGCTGCAAGGGAGTACTTCCAGCAGAGTGGAGGAATCGAGATTAATTTGGACAGGAGAACAGTTCATTTAACTCGGATCATCAAGTGGTAACTTTCCAACATGCTAATGCCGATTTATAAGTACTGTTTTTTTTTTAGGAGCTTTTACAGTAAAATTAACATAAATATACGATAATAAGCATAAATTTAATATTAATAGGCATAAAATATATAGAATTATTACAAAGACATGAGAATAAATGTAAATTTAATATTAATGGATGTAACACATCTTGTAATAAAATTATTATGTGTTTACGTTTATTGACAATACTTTCACATTTATTCTCATGTGTTTACAATATTTTTAACATATTTTACATTTATTTACACAAAATTTATATTTATTATCACGTGTGTTTACATTAATTTTATAATAAAATAAAAAATTTTGATCTAATCGAAAAATTTTATTTTTTACATCAAAAAGTTAACTGAATGAATCTAATGCATTGCATTTTTACCTGACAGGTTTGGCGTAGATTTCGGACAAGAGAAAGATGTCCTCAAGTGGGTCATGAATTATTTGGATTCAACTAAGTCGGGGCTTTTGACACACCTTTTGGCTGATGGAGGTCCCATCAACATTGTGTACCAGAACTATGATTGGTCGGGTAATTTGTGCTGCTTAATTTTTTAGATCGACGGCAGTTTCAGGTAGAGACTGAAGAAAAAGAGTTTTCGTTCGTATCGATACAAACAATGGAAGATGCTGCACATGGCAAGCATGCAGGGAAATTTTTGTGTATAATACCTTAAATACAAAGGATTTAGGTATCAAAGATAGGAATTACTTATACATGATTGTTATAAACGTGAAATTATTTAATATATTATCAGTGAGATTTTAAAATTTTATAAATAAAATTAACAGAATTACATATGAATTTTATAAAAATCTTGTTTTATTTTTGGGTGAATTGCTGCAATCATTGAAGTTTACTTGTACCGGATGAAAGAAAGCAAGTCTGTTGGCATGCTTAAACACTGTTGTCCTTTCTTTTCATTTCACCTTTGGGTGAATATGTGACATTTGAAAGTGGAAATGATTAGAACCAAAGAATATGATCTGTCAACCATTATCACTCTATCATGTACATAGGCATCATCACCACATTTACCTTATTGGGGTGACTCGGATAGAATAGAGGTGATTCGAAATCCTCACTTCCATTTATGGAACAATGTAAATGGACAATTTATTATAGGAAAAAACTGAGGAAAGAAATTATTTGTAAGCAAAGGTGAATGCAAGAAAGGAAATGAAGTGAGAAAAATAGTGAAAGGAAAACCAAATCTTCAATTAGTCAAAATAAAATATTATATACGTGATCAATATGTAAGATTTAGTTTTTTTTTTTAATAGTTAGGTATTTCATCTATTTTATAGTTTGAGACTAATCCTATTCAAACTGGAAGTGATAAACAATAAAACTCTCCCAACAATGTCGACTCCAGGATTTGAAACATGTCTAAATGCTTGGAAAAAAAATTCACTTCTATTTTTTCTAACCACTTGTTGATTGTAAGATTTAGTTTATAATTTAGGTACATAACATTTTTTTAATAATGGAAGGTTTTGATTCGGAATGTAAATGGTGCGGGTACCCGTTAATTTTGAGGTACTCGACCCCGAATCCGTTTAAGAATAAAGGAACCCAAACATTATAATTACCTGATTAATTTTTACATGTACCACTTGAACCCTACTCTAATGATTTTCACACTACCTATTTATTACCCAAATCCGTTTAAGTACCCGCTTATACAACCAAACCTTTTGATAAACCCGATTATTAACCTAAACCCGAATCCAAAAGTATTATGAGTTCATTTTTCTTAATTAAATTATTTTCATATCCTTTTTAATTTGAGGTTAGTTAACTAATTATGATTTATGAATGTGTAAAATATTATATTGACTTATTATAATTTTTTATAAATTTAATTTAAATACTTTATATTTATAAAAGCTAATAGGGTTCGGGTTTAAGGTACCCTAAGGGTACTACCTGAACCCGACACGGATAGTAATTTCACTACCCTAACTCGATTAAAACTCAATTATCGGATACCAAAGCTCGACTTAATCAGGTCAGGTAGTCCTCAGTGCCCGTTTAACTACTACCCATTTACATCCCTAGTTTTGATTTAGAAAGAAGGAGAACATAGATTTTGAGATCTAAACTTAAGATTAAAGATATAAATGAGTCAAGTTATATTTGTGAGTTATTTGAATTTAATTCGATAATTACTCGAATTTTACTCATTTATTTTCAAGCAAAGCTTAGGCTCGAGTTACTTGAATAATGAGTCGAGTTGAGTTGAAGTACCTAAATACCTAGTTCAAACGACTCGAGAGCTTAAACAAGTTTTTTTAATATATATTTTAATATTTGATTATTTTATTTAATCATTGTACTCTCATAATATATGGTTGAAAAATGACAAATCAAGCATATCGAGTCAAGTTCAAAAGGTTCAAGTACCATTCTACCATGTCAAGTTCAAGCTTTAGAAAATAAATTTGATCGAGCATTGAGTTTTAAACTTTGAATTTTTTAATCGAATCGATATCAAACTTGATATTAAATCATCTTGACTTGATTCAATTATAATGTACTTCAAACTTATAAAACTTGTGCATCTTACAAATAAAAACATAACCATTTAGATCAATACCCAACTCAAGATCATAGATTTTTTTAATCATTTATTATTTTAGTTATTGAATTAAATGTTCGAGTGTTTAACAAAAAAAAGCGCTCAACCCTTGGTGACTTACTGACGTTGTGACAAAATGGTCTACCCATCTCGGCCCATGCCAATGTTAAAATACAAGCCCAAAATTTAAATATGTTTCTTTTATTTATCTCCCGCCAAATAAAACATGGTTTTCATCAAAAAAAAAAAAAACACGGTTCCAAAAGGACAACGTGCGGATGACCAGGCCACTGATCACATCACATGACTGCCCTGACGCCCCCAAATCCGAGAAAAGTCGAAACCGATAACAGAAATTCGGCCGCAACAGGCTGCTAGAAGTGCCGACGACCTGGCACTTTAGTTACTGAAATGTTATCGATTTGAGGAACTTAAGTTAAATGTTCAAGCAGTGTCTAGTAAAGTTTTCTGTGATTCAGTTCCTCGTAGCTTTGGATTACTGAGATAATATCGATTGAGATTTAAAAATTTGGGATGTGGATATTGAGATATATAAGTTTTGATGTTCAGGAATTGAATTTCAGATGTTGTATTAGCTTTCAAAGATACTCTTCTTTTTGATTGTTGACCCTGCAACACCTTCGCTAAGAAACCTTGTTGATCTACACTCTAGAGATTTGCATTGTTTGCCTAAACAACCGGCAGCTTGTGGTTTATGTAGAAAATGTTTACATCATTTGTTCCTGAGACTGAATTCGACTGCTTCCATAGATATATCTATGAGTTTTGCTTAATTCACAGTCCTACTTAATGTTTTCAACACATAAAAGAATGTCGCGTGCATGAGTTAACTTTCTTTTTTAAGGTCCCAGTTTCATAAAGATATATGTTAGACTGTTGCCATTGTTCAATGGTGGTGTGGTGCCAATTTTTAACGGTGGTAAATTCAGTTCATTTAACCGTTGGAACCATCTCATGATATGAGCACCGACATGGTTGCTGCTGGAGTACTTGCAGCCAGCAGCTCTGGCCCAGAACATCAACTGCCAAATAATGGAGCTAGCTGCTCTAGTGGAGTTCATGTCACAGAGAAACAGACTGTCAACTCTCGACTAGTCCTGGAATTAGACAAAGGATACGAAATGACACGAATTAAAATTTGGTAAAAATTGTAAAATTGTGAGCTGTATTTAAAGCATCTCCTGGCACCGCCATTGCACCTCAGTCTGCTCTAGTTCTTCACATCATAACTGGAGTCCTTGGCGGCAGCTAGCATTCCGGATCATTGTATTGGTCAGAATCAGAACCCCCCGACAGCTCTTGGCCAAGAAGTTCTCGCATTCCTTGAGACCTTTGCTTTTTGCATGTTCGGACTGCCAAGAGTTTTCATCAGTGATTCCATGGGAGCTGGCGGTTGCAGAGATGGGAGCTGCAACAACAACGATTGAAAGGGTAATCACAAAGGAAGCTGAGTTTCGCCGTTGTTTTGTGATTTTTGGAAAGTTAAACCGAAAGGATTATGTATTAATGTGATATATATTATAGCAGAGTTTATTTGCATTGAAAATTTCGTTAACAGTGTAACAATAAAATTTGAATTCCTCTTTCTTTAAAATTTTTTTTTTCAAATATTCCATTTGAGCTCAGCTTATAACAACCGTCCACTTGAATATATATATATTAGAAATTCATTATCAAAACTTAATGAAAATTTATGATATTTTACTTATGTATATTTATTATACTAAAAAAACTCTAAGTAGAGCTGTAAATTAACCGAATACTACTTTTTAGTGTCATTCGTGTTTGTTAAGAAATTTGCGTTTTATGTTCGAGCTCATTCATTTATTTCGTAAGGATTATTCATTAAATTTTCACAAACAAACTCATTCTCGCGAATAAGTGTTTATACAACATTAAACAAACACGTTCACGAACACTTGTTCACGAACACATGTTCATGAACAAGTGTTCATGAGAACAAACTAAATATTAAATATTAAAAATCCTATATAAAGATTAAATTCTATATGCAAATTGAAATCATCTAAGACGAAATCTTAAATATAATACAACTTAAGTCAGTAATGTTTTATTAAAATTGATAATTACAATTTTAAGTACAATTTGTATCATATACATATACATAAACATACATATATTAAAATATCATATATATATATTTGTGCGTGTGTATACATATATGTGTAATGTATATGTAAATGGTCAATAGATAAGAATGATATCGTAATATATTATGAAACTTTTATTAATTCAATTTCAAAACATTATGTTTAAAATATTTTTTAAAAAATAATTATTTTAAGCATAATTAACTAATTTAATTTTATAATTAATTTATTATTATATTTTTTTAATTTTTTAAGCTAACAAAGTTGTTTTGTATAAATATATTTAAAATTTAAGTACTAATTTTTAAGTTAATGTCTTAAAAATCGGGTATACATTGTATAACTTATATAATATAAGTAATTTAGTTTTTTAATAAATAACAAATGAACAACTAAACGAATAACAAATAACACTTTAAATGAACGAGTTATAAACGAACATAAACGAACGAACAACAAATAACACTTTAAATGAACGGATATAAACGAACCTATTTGCAAACAAAAATGAACGAATCAAATTTTTGTTCATGTTCAGTTTGTTTAATAAACGAAAATTAAAATGTTCATATTCATTCATTAAATTTAATAAACGAATATAAATGAACAGAAATAAAACGGATTCCTCCAACATTCCATTCATTTACATCTCAAGTTTTTGAAACATTCAATCATGAGAGAGAAGATTATGAACTTTTATTTGAATTATAGTGAGTTAGTCGGTCTAAGATTAATAATCAATTAAAAAAAGGATTATTAAAGTAAGGCTAGGAAAAAGAGAACTAAGAATTTGAAGGCAAGCCTAATAAAATCTAGGGATAATAGCCAAATAGACCCTCAACTTTTAGTATAAAATGGAATTAAGCCCTCAACGTTTTATCGCATGAAAATCAGTCCATAAATTTTTATTTTATTGTAAATAAACCCTCAACCTTTTAAAATTATGCAATTAAGTCCAAATCTGTTAAATGACACTAATTGCCATTTGGACATCTAACGTGAAAGCTGAGGTGGATAGCTTAGTTGGTTGCCACGTGTGCAATACTAATGGAAGTTAGTGTTATTTAACAGATTTGGACTTAATTGCATAATTTTAAAATGTGAAGGGTTTATTTACAATAAAATAAAAGTTTATGTACTGATTTTCACGTGATAAAACGTTGAGGGTTTAATTCTATTTTATGTTAAAGGTTGAGGGTCTATTTGACTATTAAGCCTTTGAATAAAGAAAAAGTTTATTTAAGTTTAAGCACAATAATAAGGTATTTTATTTATTTATGTTTTACAAGAGAAATATTTAAAGTTATTTTATTTATTATCCATAATAACAAATTTCGAGTTTAAATTCATCAAAAAAAAGTTGTGGGTAAATATATAATTTTTCATAAATTGATTAGATATGATGTAACTACTTACTAATAGAATAGATCTGGCGAAAAATTGTACGGAATGAAATCTAGAAACCCTTGCTAAATATTATGACTTTTACTTTCGAAAAAAAGTTGTAACGAATTTTAAACGTGGATATTCTTGGCGTTTGTAAGAGGGTTATTTACCCCTTTTTTTTTTTTTACCAGCGCCGAGAATTTCATCGTTTAAAATTCGTTACTACTTTTTACTCTTTAACGACTACTTTTTAAAGGCCAACCATAAACAAAAAAAGGACAATTTCAAAAGCAAAAAAGAATCTACAAAAAAGTAAACTAAAATCCAAAACGAAAATTTCCAAATCTCTTACGTCAAACCTATGTCTTGTTATTGCGATTTCACTGTTATGTCATTTTGTGAGATTATAAGAGCTACAATTTTTAAAATTTTTTCTCCATCAATGTAATCTTTACTTTGGAAAAGTTTTCATTTTCTTTTTTCAATTTTTTTTATATATATATATTTATACTCACACAAAATTGAAACCCTTTTAGCCTGGAAAACTCTTAATTTATTTTGAGTTTATTAGTGTTTTAATTTAATGATTATTAGTGTATTATCATATACCGTTATTTGAATCCTATCTAATAACTCATTAATCTGATTTTTTTAACAGATAATGAAATTTTGTTTTTTATGAAAAAATTACATGTATGATTAAAATTACAATAATCAGTGTTGTATGTTTAGCTCTGTTATCAAGATTCATGATGAGACTGATATCTCTCCGTACAAATTATATAGCATGCTTATTTATCAATTGAAATTATTTGTTTTCGATTAAAAAAAATCAAGAAAAGGTTTGAAAAAAACTTGCACCTTATAAGATTTAAATTTAAAATCTAAATATTTTAAGATCTTTTTAGTTAATAAAAATAATAATATTTGATTTGACACAAGAATAAAAATTTTCAAATGCATCAAATTCAAAGGTGTTATGCTCAATAAATAACAATACAAGGATGCAACAACTCTATTAAGTGTCATTCATGAATACAAATGACATCTAAAACTATATCAAACATATCTCACTCAATCAGTTCATTCTCTTTATCTCTTTCTTCTTTTTTTTTTATACCACTTTCAACATAAAATGGCATTTTGAAATTTAAATTTTGATATTTCACCGATTTTTTGTTTCATTTACAAATCAAATAAAATTTTTGAATTTAAACTTTTAATGAAACACATTTCTATATTATAAATGAGTTAAGGTATTTGCGAGCTATTAAAATTCGGTTAGTGTATTTTTGAGTTGAGTTTGAGCTCGAGCTTGAACTATTCAAATAATGATTTAAACAGAATTCGAATATCTTAATACTTGATTGTGACGTCTCTCGAGCCTAATCAATTTTTTTATATGTATTTTTAATAATTTCATCTTAATCTATCATTCTACACTCATAAATAATGATCTATACAAAAAACAAAATCAACCTTAACGAGTGCAGCTCAATCTTAAATTTGAGCAATTCAAGTATATTGTTCAAATTGAATTTGAGTTTTAAAAACTAAATTTGATTGATCTCAAACCGAACGTTAAGTCTTAAACTTTTAATTAAATCAAATTCGAATCTAAAACTAAATCATCTGGACTCGATTACACTTCTAATAACATTCGGATCAAAAGCATATATGATATAAAATGAATACATCCCATTCACGTGTATTCATTAATATATATATGTGGCATTATTTTATCTTTGACAAAATTAATCAAAATTTGCTTTTAGTCTTGATGAAGCAAGGTGCTAAGGGGAAAGTCCGACCCCTACACCTAGATTTCCGGCAAGGCACTCGGGATTGTCTCTTGTGTCCCAAAACGACCGTCTTCCAAAACCTAATTCAATTTCCCAATCTTGACTTAAAATCAACGTCACAGCTGGCCACACATGACGCCCTTTAATGTGAATTCAACTACAACCGTAAACGTTGGAACATCCTTCTCGCCACGTGTGCTTACACGTGTCAGTAAATTAAATGTCAGTGCTCCCCCCTCCTGCTGCAGCACAGTCGCCCCTTTTGAGTTTTGAATGGAAAAAAGAAAATGAAAACTCAAAATTCCCCCAAGAAATTTATTACCGCTTTCCTTTGCTTTCATTTCCTCCACCCATTTACTGAGAATGCTCAGAAACGCAGTCTCTCTCTTGAATTATTACATTTAATAGAGGTAGATCTATTCTCTACCATTAAACAGGTGTTTTTGTTTGGTCTTAATAGTCTGCTGAGCTCCGAATACTTCTTTTTTTTTTCTCTTAAATTTCCCTTTTGAACTGACAAAGGAGGGTGTTTCACTGTTTTGATGGTCTCTGGCATTGGGTCGATTTCTTTTTTATTTTTGGTTGCTCCAATCATTTGTTTGAAGATCTTCAAGCTCTGGGTCTTTGCTGGTTTTAGCAGAGTGAGTGAGAGAGAAAGAGAGAGAGAGAGAGAGAGAGAGAGAGAGAGAGAAATCCCAGATTTTTTAAGTTAAAAGCTTCAGAATTTAAAGGTTTAAGAAGGCTTTTGGTTGCCTGTATTATCATTCAATTATCAAAGGATATGGAGAGCACGGAGCAGTATTGGATCCCATGACTCTCAAGTTTCAACACTGCTAAACGACGCTTGAGCAGTCCAAGAAGAAAAAAAAATTAGAAACTTGCTTTTCTTTCTTAATTTATTTTTTAGTTACTGCAGTTTCAGGAATATAAAAATCATAGAAAGGAGAAAAGAAAGTTACTAAATAGTTTTTTTCCCGGTCTGCAAGAGTTCACGTGAAGATTACGCTGCATTGTCCGTGAGTGTTGCAAGTAACAAGTTCGAGAAAAGATGCGTCAGCATATGGTGTATTTGAGCAAGATTACTTCACCAATGCAATGCAACGCCTCCTGCTTCACCTCAATTGCCATGGCGTCTTCCGGGTTTTCAAAGTCACTTCAGTGAGTAAATAAGCTTTCCTCGTTGCTGCTTACCTATATCATGGTTTAAACATTGTCTCTTTGTTCAGTCAAAAAAGAGGGCGCTACTTGTAGAAAATGACCCAAACTGGCGCGTTTCTTCTTATACTCGGTAACACCCATGTTTTAGTTTTGCAATTTCTTGTGCGTGGAAAGAATGCAGAGATGGAGATTCGGAGTTTGGCTTGAGATTTTAATAGGACAAGGAAACAAGAGCCAGCTTGCTGAAAACTGAGATTTTGCTATTGTTTCTGGATATGGAAACCAGTTCAATTCAATTCAATTCAAATCAAAGGGGTTGCATTGGTTAAGAATCATGATTTGAAAGATCCCATTTTTCTTCTCTCTACCCCAAAAACAATTAAAGATCACAGGCTCAAAAATGGAACGCCTTGTTTCAAGGTACAACTTTCTTTTCTTCTTCATCTTCTTCTCTCTCCTTTCTCTTGTTCCTCTTGCTGCATCAGGGGATGCAAATGCGCTTTTAACTCTGAAATCAGCCATCGATCCTTTCAACTCATTGCCCTGGCAAGGAACCGAAGTGTGTGCATGGAGAGGAATCAAGGAATGCATGAATGGAAGAGTAACAAAGCTTGTACTAGAGCATCTAAACTTGACTGGTTCTTTAGATGAAGAAAGCTTGAATCAGTTAGATCAACTTCGGGTTTTAAGTTTCAAAGGAAACTCGCTTTCAGGCCAAATACCTGACCTTTCTGGCCTAGTCAATCTCAAATCACTTTTCCTCAGCGACAATAACTTCACAGGCGAATTCCCAGAATCAGTTTCAGGTTTACATCGCTTGAAGCTCATAGTTTTGTCAGGAAATCACATCTCTGGTCACATTCCACCTTCTTTACTCAAACTCAAACGCTTGTACACTCTTTTCTTACAAGACAATAACTTCAATGGTACAATCCCACCTCTGAACCAAACAAGTCTTAGATTCTTCAATGTTTCTAACAACCAACTTTATGGTCAAATCCCTGTGACCCCTGCCCTGGTTCGGTTCAATGTGTCTTCCTATATTGGTAATCTTGATGTTTGCGGAGAACAGATTGAAAACCCATGTCAAAGAATCAGTTTTGGGCCAGCATTGGGGCCAGCATTGAGTCCCGCTTATCCCAATGTTCCAAGTTCAAAGTCATCAAACAGACATTTCAGGTTTGTCAAGATTGTAGTGGGAAGTGTTGGTGGGTTTTTGCTGCTAATTCTCAGTGTGTTTTTGGTGTGTTTTGTTAGCAAAAGGAAATGCGGAAAAGGTAAGTCAAAGGAGGTTAAAAGCAAAGGAGTTGTCAGCGTGGAAGTGGAGGAGGAAGGTGAGGCAATGGGCAACGGCGGCGGTGGCGGTGGAGGAGGAGGAAGCGGTGGCATGGGAGGTAATAATAGTGGAAAACAAGGAGGGTTTTGGGAGAGTGAGGGTCTCGGGAGTTTGGTGTTCTTAGGAGCAGGTGATCAGCAGATGAGTTATAGCTTGGAAGATCTGTTGAAAGCATCAGCTGAGACTTTGGGGAGAGGTACAATGGGGAGTACTTACAAAGCTGTGATGGAATCTGGATTCATCGTGACCGTTAAACGGTTGAAAGATGCAAGATATCCAAGATTAGAGGAGTTCAACAGGCACATGGACTTGCTTGGTCGGCTCGGGCACCCTAACTTGGTCCCACTCAGAGCCTATTTCCAAGCTAAGGAGGAACGCTTGCTTGTATATGATTATTTCCCCAATGGAAGCCTCTTTTCTCTTATCCATGGTATGTCCTGTAACTCACTCACTCAATTCTATTCAGTGTTTCTGTTTTATTGTGTTCTTTGGTTGAACACCCATTGTTTTACCTAATGCTTTCCTTCGTCAGTTTGAGGACAAAAATGATTTAACCCACTCACTTATAAACATTAAACAATGCTAATCTTTTAAAATAATGGAAGAAAGTAGCACTAAAGAGTTATATTTGATTTGGATCACTTATTTTTTTTTAGTCTTTAAACCCTAACTCTATGGATAGATAAACATTAGTAAAAGAAAGGAATGGAAAAGAAAGAAATGTAAACTAAAAGAAATGAGAGGAAAGGAAAGAGTACATGTATTCTTTGTTTGGATAGCTAAAATTAATAAAGGAAAGGAAAAGAAATAATTCAATATTCGTATTTTTTTTCAATTATAACATCTTTTGTTTTAAATTTTATAATATAATAATATTAAATTTGATATTTTATGTATTAAAATTTTTTTAAGTTTCTTTTCCTTTCCTTTTATTCCAAATTGAGGTTTTAAAAAAACTAAGTAAATCAATAAAAAACAAAGAATTGCTCACTCTCCCTCTCTTTCTTTTCCTTAACTTAAAAAATTTTTCCAAACAAGGGGAAGGTTTACAACCTTCTTTTGTTTTACTTAACTTTTCTTTCCCTTACTCACTTTCAATCCAAATATAAGGTAAAGTTTTAAGGTTTTTTTTTTATAACCTTTGACTTACCACCATTAGAAAAAGTATATAAAATTATAGGGTTAAAATTTTGATAATAACTATACATGAATCTGGTAAAAATTGAAAAATCTGTTTCAAATTTAATTTGTTAACACAAACTGTGCTGCGATAACTTTTATGTTTACTCGTGTTTGACATGAAACATCGTATAGAAATACAAATTGTTGGATCTAATTAATGGTTTGTTTTCTGTTCACCAACTTTAATCATGAAATGTCTCCTTAATGCTATATTTTGCCAGAGAAAGAAAAAGAAAAGGAAAACCTTATGAAAGCTTACCTAGTATGAGTATTATTAGGTTTAGGCGTGGAGGGGACTGGGACCAAACGATTAGCTTTTATTAGATGTCAGGGGAATGAGCAAAGACATAATTATTTTTGTGACATTCACTAAGGTAGCAAACTCTATTTTTCTTCTCCTTTATTCTCTTCTTATGCTTCTTTTTTCTTCATTTCATGGCTAAGCTTAAGAAATGTGGAGCAGTTGGTATAATAATTTCTTTGTTTTCTCTGCAATTACTATCAATAAAGTTAGCATGCATCTACTTGGATGAGGCAAGTAGGGTCCTTTGGGAGATCTCATCCATCAAAAATGGTAGATGGCTTGTATATTTCCATTGAATGTTTTCTGACCCACGCCAACAAAAGTAGACAGAAAACATTTTCCATAGCTGTTTTAATCTGAAAAAGTGATCAATTGAATCCCACATGAAGAACTGATAGTTCTAATTATATAAAATTATGTTAATATCGTGTAAAGCACGAAAATTTTATGTTAAAATTTATATCAATACACTAAAAATAATTTTTTTAACTTTTATCATATTTATATATAATTTTTATCAAAATTTTAATTTGTATCACATTGTTTTTTTTATTCATTTTATTTTTATATCGTATCTAGGATTATCTGGTCTATCTTTAAGCCTCGTTTTAAGTCTACTATTATATCAGTAGTACAATCTATAGGTGGATGCTCCTCTGGAGCTGTCCTTGTAGCCTGGTGTGTTTCCAGGAAAATAAGCACCCTGTGTTTTTTCTTTGATTCCTGGAAATTTTTTGTTACTCATTTCTCTGTCAATCATATTGAAAAGATTTAGGTAAATAAGGACAATCATGGTTGCTTGCATTGCAATAATAAGCTGAGTCTGGGAATGGCACATTGCTTTCTTTGACAACTCATTATGGTCTCAGTCTGACCCCTGCATGTTCTGCTTGTCAGTTGCTCGCACTCACTGAATTATCATAATTTTAATGTTTTTTTGGTTGTCACATTATTTATTTTCCTGTTTGAAATTCTAATTTAATCAAATAGATCTTGTCATATTAATTATGATTTATAAGTTATAACCCTTTTATTTATAACTTTCCCTTCACTCGACTAGGAGATTAGAAGTATTAATCAAATATAAATGCGAAGGTTGTGTAAGAGTAATTCTCTTTGAATCTGTTATGTGGGAATTTTGTGCATTGATTTTGTCTATCTCATTTTGCTAATACCCTTTGCACTACATTTAGATAATTCATGTATCTATGTTGTGTTTTTGTCGTCAAATTGGGTAAAACACAAATTATTACATCATAATTTGCATTGACATGTTAAATATTAGAATGAAATTTCGATTCTTTTCTCTTCATATACCGTTTTATCAAAATTTTAATCCCTGTTATATATATTTTTATATCATTTTTGCATCGTATCTTTATGTCTAGAATCGTCAAATCTTAAGAGGCTTTAACATTTTGGATTATCTTGTAGGAACAAGACCTTCTGGGGATGGAAAGCCTCTTCATTGGACTTCATGTCTCAAAATAGCTGAAGATTTGGCTACCGGACTGCTCTATATTCACCAAAACCCGGGGCTAACTCATGGGAATTTGAAATCCTCCAATGTCTTACTCGGTCCTGACTTTGAGTCTTGCCTTACCGATTATGGACTCACTTTGTTTCGGGATCCAGACTCAGTGGAAGAACCCGGTGCTGCAACGTTTTTCTACAGGGCACCTGAATGCCGAGACATCCGAAAATCATCCACCCAACCGGCCGATGTTTACAGCTATGGCGTTCTACTCCTGGAGCTCCTCACAGGCAAAACTCCCTTCCAAGACCTCGTTCAGGATCACGGTTCGGACATTCCCAGGTGGGTAAGATCAGTCCGGGAAGAAGAGACTGAGTCCGGCGATGAGCCTACCTCAGGTAATGAGGCGTCCGAGGGAAAGCTTCAAGCTCTGCTGAACATTGCAATGGCTTGCATTGCGCTTGCGCCGGAAAGCCGTCCAGCAATGAGGGAAGTTTTGAAGATGATTAGAGATGTGCGGGCAGAGGCTCAAGTGTCGTCGAACAGTAGTGACCATTCACCGGGAAGATGGTCAGACACTGTTCAGAGCTTGCCTAGAGATGAAATGAATATCTAAGCATGCACGCCTGTGATGGAATTGGCGGGCATTACATTTAAGTGTTCTAATTCTTTGCCATTGAAACTTTCGTATTCTTCCACCAGCTATACCGTAGAATTGTATTGTAAAGGTTTTCACATTTTTTTTTTGCAGTTGTAGAAGGATGGGCTACTTTGATGGTGGGAATTGTTTTGTTTAAGGGATTTTTAGTTCTGTTTGAATGTGCTGAGCGGAATCCACTCTGGTTTTGCTTCTGTGTTATTTCCCACATCTATAATCAGAATTCATAAGCTTTCGGATCTGTGTCTTCAAAACTTTCTTAAGCTTTTGCAACTCACGGCAATAGGATAACTTGATGAAAGGAATAATTGGATCGAGACTATCTAATACCAAGTTCAAGTTAGATTTAACATTAAGTTTGATTGAGTT
Organism: Heritiera littoralis; assembly: GCA_031772115.1. Taxonomy (NCBI): domain Eukaryota; kingdom Viridiplantae; phylum Streptophyta; class Magnoliopsida; order Malvales; family Malvaceae; genus Heritiera; species Heritiera littoralis. The sequence goes on along the minus strand of JAPDPK010000008.1, from coordinate 10,272,807 downwards.
TAGGTTTTGAAGATTAAGTTCAACTCGATTAAATACTTCACTCGAACTTGGTTATACAAATTCAATTTATCATTTTTTAAAATATTTTGAGAATATAAAATAATAAATTACTAATAAAACATAGAAAACATTGAGAAAATCCGATTAAGCTGGTAAACCATTCAAGTATTAAAATACTCAAACTCAACTCAATACTCGAATAGCTCAAGCTTAAGTTCGATTAAAGAATAAATGAGTTAAACTTGAATAATCATCAAGTAAAGCTCAACTAACTAACAAATAACTTGACAGGTTTACATCTCTAAACCTGATCACGAGTCACAGCTTCAATCAATCAGCTTTGAATAACAATATTTACCACAGATCACATGAAAATATTTCTATGCCCTGAAATCATGGAGTTGAATGCTCAAAGCAACTCGATTTTATCCAAGTAGGTCATAAATTACAAATATGAAAAGAAAACTACAGGTTAATGAATCCTAAACTGAGTGAAATTGACATGATCAAGCATTCGAATTGGTCTAATACTCAAACAAGAAGATAACAAGCTACAAGTAGATATAAATCAAGCACCAAATAAGGTTCCACTTCAAGGTGTAGCAAGTTACAAATTATACACATGAAGAAGCTTCAATGCAAAATTCAGCTGAATCTGTTAGATGATAAGCAGTCTGCATATTCTTATTATCCGGTGCTTGGGTTCGATACCTGGCGGGTAAACATTTTAGGTTCCAAAAATGGGATCTCTACAAATTTTCCATTGTGGCACCCAATGTGAGATGAGTATTTGTGTACACAAGAGGAAGCAGAGCATCCTACCAGCTTGTTATGCATTCACAGTAGAAAAATTTTTGTAATTACACAGACCAGATATATCCAAATTCCAAACTCAATCTCATTCCCTATCAGCACCTTGGCTCTTGCTTGAGAAGGATCCCGCTTGGCGAGCCAAAAGTCATTGACTGGATACAGAAGGGAAAAACAAAACAAGGTAACACGAGTTTACACAAGTATGCATCGTATTAAAAAATTTTAATTTCTCATGGTCATCAAGTGGATCAATGAGTAATTGCCTTGCGGGGTAACTAGTTTCTTGCCATTAAATCTACATTAGCTGATGGTATAGCGGTAAGGAGGGTTGACCTCGAGGTGTAAAATTCAATCCACACCCCCCTACCACCTCAATCTTTGTCCAAATGTACCATGAGCAAAGGAATTCTCTAATACGGTTAAGTACTCGCTTTATGTGACCTAACCACACACTAAGAATGACTAGATGCCAGGTTGTAAGTCATCAACAATGCGATAAAAGCATATAGTCCGCAGGCAGTCAAGCAGCATGTTGTTCCATAATGAAATTCAAAATCCAAACAAAAGAGGTGGATATAATGGTATGATTATGTAAAACATGCAAAAATAATTGGACCAACAAACTATGAAATTGTTCTCGTAGGCACTATAGCAATGAGGGGGAATGACAATTAAAAGAAGTTTGCATTGCCAACTAATATGCTAGCCAACAATTAGACGATATTGGAAATGCAGATGTAACATCAAGACAACATGAAAGACTAGGTGAGGGTTTGACCAACCAGCTACGAAACAGTTTAGTACGAATGAGGAATTCAGCGAACAATGAACTTGCCAAGGAAAATAAGGTTTGCAGCACTTGCACTAAGGATAAACCAGCTAGCCGTGGAACGGTTTGGTAGGAAGACCATACCAAAACCAAAAGGCCCGCAGAATAGTAGTCAAGCAAAGAAATGAAATTTTGTGACAACAAACAAGCAAATGCACAACTGAATGCAAGACAGAATAAAACATTAAACAGTATTTATAAGAAGGAACAGACTGCAGAATAGTTGGGTAAGACATCAATAAATCTTGCCACAATGTTGGTCGAATAGTCAACTCAATGTGAATTCTTATCCTTTTATTTTTGACAACAGCCACCATGTTATGTAAATCTAGATTACACCAATTTGAGATAAAACTGAGGTAGAGGGGGTTTGAGTGAAGTCTGGGATTTGAAAGTAGAAAAATTAGTTAGAGAGAAAGATACCTACAAACATGAAATAATAGAAAGATTAAGGAAAATAAAAAAAGCTACGAGGATGAAAGATCCTTAATAGAATGGGAGCAAGGAGTTACATATGTTCATCTGAACCAGAAAGATAAAGAATTGGGATGTTTTATAAGGGACTGTGACAGTGCAGTAAAATTTTACCCTGAAAGTTTGAAAGTCTAATATAGCATGCATCCATCGGACAGTTTGTTTTACACCTTGACCTAGTCCTGGTTGAATTTAAACTCTTTTAAAAAATTTAATACACGAAACGTCGAGAACATTCAGGTCAACCTGGAAAGGTTACACTCTCAACCAGCATAAAATTGGCTTTGAATGAAACTTAATCAGATAAAGTTAATGACAGATCCCATAAAGTGAACAAATTCTTTAGTTTATGGAAGTTTATATGACCCCACCTTTCTAGCAATCCACCCCAGCACATGCAAACTGAATCAATTTAAATGATAACATACCTGAGTTGCACTAGGCAAGACATTAGTTGCACGAGGCAAGATGCTATTTGCTAAATCCTCATTAACAGATACATGCAATGGTGGCATCTGGCTCATTAAACCTGGCATACCTCTCATGCTGCAAAATGTCACTGTAGAAATTAAACCTGAAGCAAGGACACTAAACCCAAGAAATAACCAAAATGCTTGCCAGAGGGAATTAATCACCAATTTATAATTTTAAAGAACATCCACATACTCATTTAGGATTGCGGTAATATTGTTCCTTGCGTGACAAAAGAGATCAATGTTATCCTGTAACTGATCATAAAAGCTTTACTTATAAGCCAGCCTCAAAAGACTGTTCAAAAGAATTATATATGATGTGAGACAACTGCATACAAGATTAACATGAGCACATTGAAAAGAACAACAATATATTGAACCCATGACCTCCTCCTTTGAAAGACAAGAAGTCCACTTGACAACAATTGGCAGTGCTCAGCAGTAGAAGCAGAACTATGTTTTTATTTCTTGTCAAATAGGATATACACCAAAAGAGTTGCAGGAGCATGGAACAATGAAAGCACAACTAGAAGCATGCCCACACCCATTCAGGAACAAGAAAATGACATTGCGATTTGGATTAAATTCCCATCCTCCCCCCCCCCCCCCCCCCCCAAACAGAGGGGGAAAAAACACTATTAACATCAACATTCATCAATTAAGGGAATTGTTATCACCTTATTTAACCTCTTAAACTTTACAGAAAAAACTAACATAACTTGCAGATTAACCATTAAAACACCAAGAAGACAAGGTATTCATCTCATCTAACACCTATTACTTACTGTAAATCGCATATTGACGACTAAAGAATTGCTGTGAACTAGGGAATGATACACTCACCTTGTATGCAGAAAGATTGGATGTGATTTGACTAAAAGCTTGAGCATTTTGCTTCAAAAGATGCACAGTTTTACTGCTTATTCCTGAAAAAACACAACAAAAAGTAGATTTATGCCAATCAATACCTTTAACCACAGGCCACTATACAAGGAATTTACATCATCCAAATCCAACTACTACCATTTATAGCACAAGAAGGCATGGTGTCAAAACCTCAATCCGGAAGAAATTTGGTTTAATGACGCAATACCTAAAAGCCATCAATAGCATGAATTGTGATACCTTCCCAATTTTTTCTTTAAATTACTTGATATTTCAATATTATAAAGAAAGGAGGTGTACAGCAAGTCTGTTGTTGTCTACCAAATTGTGTGTTTATGAAGGTTTCAGAGTTTTGATGACTGACAATTTAATACCTTAGGAATCAAGGTGGCATTTTCCTCCTATCAAAGGAGAATGATGCAAGCATAAAAGAACAAATCTTATAACTTGTTCTTATCCAATAATCAGTAAAATTCAAATACATTTACATTTTATGCTGTTATGTAGCAAACTTTAGGATACTCAACCATCTGAATAGATGTATATATGTGAATTTCAATTATGAATCAACTCTCACTTTATTTTTAAATGCCACATGTGTTTAGGCTGCTATTATTTTGCAGATATTCACTGGGTTTCTGTTCAGCTACTTGACTCATGCAAGCTGCTAGATCCATTCTTTGATCTAATAAAAAATTATCAGTCACTTTTGTAGAATTTAACCATTGCGTTGCTGTTAGATTCAAGCTTATCCTCTTGAAATTATTTTACTTTGTTTTGTGAACTATATTGTGTTTGAAGTCACTCTTCAAACAAGTTCTAACCTCACTGGTTCTGCTTGCTATACTAATCTTATAATAATAGATTTAATAACCGGGAAGGAAAAAAAATGAATACAGATGCTGACATAGTGTGTTTCAATATGATTAATTATTATTTTCAACCACAACCTTTTCTAATTAGATTTCATTTCATCAAATTACATTATTTGCTGAGTTCTTTTAACTTCAAAAATCTAATATTTACTTAGCTGACATCCTGTCCCATATTTACTAGTGGGAAAAATAAATAACACTTTTTCTCCAGTAAAACTTGTTGGCAGATGAGCCTGTAACAGTTCAAAATCATTTTATTTTGCCAGCTGTTTCAGAAGTTTACAAACCAATTTCATTATTTCAGCAACAATTTGATATTTAATGTCAGTATATTCTCCGTCCCTAATTCTTTGTTTAATTGTAATCCACTTCATACTACAACCAAAAACCCCCAAAACCTAATTTCTTAAACCCAAATTCATCAAAAACATCATTTAGGAAGATTACCTAAAAAGTTTGTCTTACATTACTTGAGATAATAAAAATGGGAGACGTGTACAAACACTGATAGATATTAATTAAAAGCAATTACAACTGAAAGAAAGATATTGATAGTTCTAGGTGGTAATATAAAGTACAAACCTTCAGAAGGCATTCTTTCATTGTGGTCCAGATGGTGCATCATGAAAGGATATGCCAGAATGTTTTGCTGCAGAGATGAAGGCACATTCATCTTTGAAGATAATTCCACCAGCTTATCCTGAAGAAGGATGATCTTTAGAATACTGGTTCTTCAATCACATTTCATCCTAAAGACATTAGTTTATTCATGAAATTAAAACAGGAATCCTGGTTATAGCATTCAACTTAGCAAATTAAGATGCAGCGAATTTACTTAATCTTAACCTTTTAGCATAATTAGCAGTTTTGTTTTAATTTGACTTGAAAAAAAAAAAGAAAGCAATTGAGAAAATCTGTACTTCCTTCCAACAGAAAGAATAAAAGCCTCACAGCCAGAGGTGTGAGAGAATCAGTGTGCTCACTGAATTAGTGAACAAGCTTGGTGTGTATATGTTAAGCTTAAAAATCAGTTTGAAAATGATTTTTAGGCTTGGTATAAATAAGAGGTTGAAAACTGATTTAGACTCGTAATGGCAGAACTGAAAATAAGCTTGACACTTAAAGCATGTTTACATGACCTGTTTCACCTTACATTGAAGTTTTAATGGTATTTTTCATGCAAAACTTGCTTGTCAAATCCAATGTCTCTGACAAATAAGCTGCAACAATGCATGAAGAATAACCACGAACAAATTCTTAAGAAAGTGGAGACCTTATACTAGTTTATAGTGCGATGTGAGACGCCAAATGCCAGAATTCTACACCTGCCTGGCTATAAAAAGAGTAGGGACTAGGGAGGGTTAATAATATAAAATAACCACCAAGCGAAGCAGTTAGTGAGCACCATGTCTAGACAAGTTGAATAGGAGGGCCATCTATAATGTATAGTTCTGTCCATTAAAAAATGAGATCGATTTCTCATAACATAGCTTCACAAACTAGGACTGCATCACTGACCAACATTAAGACAATATTATTAGGGCCAGACAACGGTACACACACAGCATTATGATCCCAACAAATAAAACAAAGTCAGAGTTGCTAGCTCAGCAAGCTTATTCTGTCCGAACTCGAAAAGAGAACCACAAGCTTGGCAAAACATGAACAATTCAAACCTGAGCAGGAAAAACTCAGATCATTTATAAACCAATTAACTACAACCCTTCAAAGCATATTTCTTCAGGAATCTGATGATGTGATTCTCATCAGATGGAATTGACAACAATCTAAAAGCCTAGACGTGCCAAAAGAGCTGGTTATAAGGGAATGCAAAAAATATCATAGGAAGATGCAAGAAGCAGATATATTAATTATCAGCTGGACATATTGAACTTCGCAACATTTTAAAAGGATAACAAAAAAAAATCTAAAATAATTTTTTTTTGATGTTACTTATTTTGCAACTTAAATGGGCCATAATTAGCACTATCTGTTTTTTTTTTTTTTCCATTATGGATGACCGAAAATACTTGCTCATCTCAAAAAGTAGGTAATACTAGTTACAGACTTCCCAAGTTACCTCTTTTTCTTTCTATACTCAATTCTATTATGGTAGTTGCTGGATTGAAGTAATTGACATGTACTGAATGCATCTTGCTTTAAAAAGGTCAATCTATTTAATAAGAACCAAGATTGAAGAATAGAAGAGTCTTTTTCTTCCTTTAACTTAAAAGGGCTAGCTTCTTTCTTCTTTTCTTATTTCCTTAAGTTTTAGGTAGCATATTTGGAGTCTTTCTCCAGTGTGATATATTTTTCTTCCTCTATTATGCTTCAGTTCTGGACTATTTTTCAAGCTTACTTCCTTTTTTCTAATCCTATGAAATTACTGTTCAAACATGTATCAAATATCAATCGAACTTCAACCTAATAACCAAATAACTTATGACAGGGCAGTTTCCTGCACCATAAAGAGAATCTCTATCTTAAAAATCTATACTCCATCCCCACATCCACCTTCCTCTGATTTTTCCATGAGAAAATTGATATATTTACTTACATAAAATGTACACTTGAGAAAATGAAGAAAAAAAACTTGGTTCCTTTCCAAATTCAAGCCTTAAATGCTCAATTATCCAAATTCAAATCCTTCAGTTCTATATTCATCTCACCTTTCAAGCACTAATTTAGACAGTAATAACATTTTATAAAAAGTCCTCCTTGTGCTGTTGAACATCAATATTTTGCCCTCTAGTACGAATCAAGATGCTGTGACTAGGGAAGTAATGGTTATTAAACATATGGACAATCATATCCATTAATAAATCTAACATTATGACTCATATATATTATAATCCCAATCAACTTATATCGAAAAGACCAAGACCTAAATAGCAGAGTAGGATATGAATATAAAAAAGAAGGGCAACCCTACGCAACCTTCCCTTTGCATTAACAGAGAGGCTGTTTTCACTTGAACCATGACCTCCAAGTCACAAAGGAGTAGCCTCTGCCGTTGCAACAAGGTTCCTCTATTAGGATATGAATACCAAAAAACCAAAAACACTACAATGGATAAAGTGATAGTTATTGTCAATATTTATGATAAAAACCATTTTACAAAGTAAATCCACAATCTGAAGGAGAATATAATTATATGTGCTTCTCAAGAAATATAACTAACATGTTCAAATCATTTAAGTGTTACATAAAATTATAAAAATTCATCAGCGTACCTTCCTATAGTTCATCTTTTTTCCAGCATTAAGTTCTTCAGGTTTCCTTCGCTTTCTCTGCCAATTACCAAAAAAATACCTTTATATCTTAAAACAAATGAATCTACAGATAATTTTAAATACATAAATATAGCATCTAATTAAAAAAAAAAGGAATAAAAGCACATTAACATATCGGTTGAGTTTCACTTGCTCCAGTCAACGTCAATGGTAACATAGGGGGAATAACCGAATAAGCTATATATTAATTACTAACTCATTTTGGCCTAACTGGGGATTGATCAAAACAGAATAAAGTATCAAGGTAGAAGACATGTCAATCAACATAAAATTTGATATATATTACAATATCTTTGAAGATAGAATTAATTCCTTATCAAGTCAAATATTCAAAATATCACCAAATGCATTAAGAATAACCAAAATTAGTTAGGCAGAATATTTTGGTGCAACTTCTATTTTAGCACTTGATTATCCTGCACATGGTTCATTAGTTGAACATTTCCAACAGCATATCAAAACAATAATTTTCCATAGCACTTTTTCATATGAAGACAGAATGAAAGCGTAAATCACATTATACAAGACATTAAAAATTAGAAACAATGATGGTAGAAATGCATCATTGAGAAAAGCGAGGAGCTTACTTGCATCCACCTACACCTCAATGCAACATCACGTACAGTTTTATCAGGCAAGGTAGCCGCAATCTTTATGTACTTCATAATATTTGGTTCTTCTTTATTTCTATATAGAGGTATATTGAAAATGAAAGTCAGCACTTAATCTTCATTTCAAAAACAAGTACCTAATAAGTAAAAACAGATCTATCATAAAAAGCATATCCAAAAACACGCAGCAATCCTAGTAACATAATTGGGATCCATCACTTAATATTAACCATGATCAATTCGACTACATCACATATATTAGCAGTGCAGAATTGTAACACTTGCATAGACAGTAACAAGCCGAATACGCCTCTAAAAGGCTTTAAATAAAAAGCAAGAAGAAATAATTACAACATACTTTTCAAGACCGTCCTCCAATATGTACTGTTCGTCAACAGACCATTCGACAGCCAACCCTGTATCATGCTTGAGCCCTGCGACCGAATCAAGAAGAAGGGAAGAGCCAGAAGAGTTTCCCGGTTGGATTAAGGCAGGGGAGCTAGTAATAATACTGGAATTCCCAGGCAAGATCATGGACGGCGTTGCAAAGTAGCCACCCATCGGAATCATCTCGGAACTACTGTTAATAGCAGCTGACTGGAAAGATATGGCATGCCGATTCATAATAGAACCAAAACTATCTTCATGGTGAAACCCCGAGTTCGACTCAGTTGTCATTTTTTCCTTTGTTCAGGCGATTTCACACAAATCCACCTTACCCAAAACGTGAAAAAGCTAACTTACTTCTTCCTCATCCTCTAACACTGACAGCTTCCTTCAAAAAGGTATCAATTTTTTTATTCATTTCAGCTCACCGAAACCCTACAGTTGCGTACAAAGACAAATACCAAAAAGAAACGAAAAATGCCATATCAACCTCGAAAATTCAAGCTCAAATCGAATCCTACAAACAAAAAATCCCATCAAAATCAATTGAATAAAAGAGAATCTGAGCTCGAAAAACGACAGGAAGAAAAAAAGAGACAGAGATTAAGATGTGAAGGTACCTTTTTGTGGGCAACTTTCCGACTAAGCCCTGGTTATGCCTTTTCTTTCTCTCACCAAAAACTAAAACCTCGGTTACTGCTGCTACTGCTGTGCTGTTTCACTGCCACTTTTTTTTTGGTTATTTTTAGTATTTTCTTGTTCGTTGGGTGTGGGGTTCTTTGCTTTTGTTTACTACCGCCATTTTTCTGCTGCAGAGACGAGAGATAGCTTAGACCTCCACCCAATCGGCAGCAATGAAGGAAATTAAAAAAAGAAAGTTGGGTTTTTTTTTTTTTGATAAAGTGAATTCTATTCTATTACAGTATAAATATAAGTATAATTGATGTTTGCAGATCTTGGGAATTCAGCAACAGTGCGAATCCCCATAAGCATTTGATGCCAATTATTGTGGACTCTCCACCTTTGCTTTTTCTTGCCTTTTCCTTTTATTTTTTATAAATTGTCTTCTTTTAACTTGGCTTTCCCCTTTTTTTTTTCGATAATTACCCATTTTTTATTAGAATTTTTAACTACAATTTGAAATTTTACGAGTGCTACACATCCAGTAAAAATAAATTTTCATAGACACAACGTATTTGAGAAAATTTAATTTCGTCGATTATCATTAGTACTGGAACGTCAATAAAAAAATGTCTAATCCATCAATCTCGACAATTGAGAGAAGTTAAACGAAAATTCGAATTTGACCAAAAAGGCTACGGGTATCTTGAACGATTATCGATAAAACAGAATGATTTTTCGCACATAATTTGATACAAATTTACTTTTGCGGATTTTAAGTACTCGTGAAAGTAAACTTTCACAAATGCTAAATATACTTTTGCTGTTGTTTTTTTTTTATCAAAATTTTTCGATTTTCATTTTCGGTGATTATTTCGGAGTCGAAAAAAGTAGAGCGTGATTAAGTTTATCTCCCTCTCAATACTGACACTTCATATACAAATCAGAATTCGAATCCTGACCTTACTTAAAGGACGAGGGTCACTTGCCACCCACGCTAACAAATTGTTGGTTACTTTTGCAATTGTTAAGTATATACAAAAGTAACATTTTACGAGTGTTAAACTTCGTTTTAAAAATGTAATTTCATAAATTCAAATATATATGAAGAGTGAAATTAGTTTGCATTTAAATTTTATTTTCATTTTCCATGAAAAAAAAAACAGGCACCATCAATTTGCAGTTAGTACATGTACTATATATAATTCTTTCATGGCATGTCTTGTTTAATTTAATAATAGAAAACAAAATTAAATAGAGCTCTTTATTAAACAGTTCAAAATTAATTAGTCTTTTTGCAACTTTTTTCAAGTAAAAAATAATACAGATAACATGAAACGAATCATTTTTTTTATTCGTCAAAATCAAAATTATAATTTATCTATATTTGTTAGACTGAGTGGAAGGAGTTCAGTATTCTTTAAGCAAGGTCTCAGATTCAAGTCTTGTGAATAGAGAAAACAATATTGAGAGAGCTTCCCTTATATCGGGTCCAACCGTAGCTCGATTTCGAATTAGTCGAAACTCAAAGTGACTTCCGGATACCGGAAGTCTTAGACCAAAAAAATCAAAATTATAATTTTACCAATTTACAAAAAAAAAATTGAGTCTTTTGTTTGAAAAATACGTCTAATTATCTTTAAATATAAAAACGACCACGGCTGTTGATAATGGTTAAGCATTTTTTATTGAAGGAAATATGATTTTTTAATATTTTATGTTGAAGTTTAAATTTATAGTACCCGTTATAATATTTTAATTTTATACTTGATGTACCGATTGTTTATATTTGGTATTTAATTGTAAAACCAATTGATTTTTTTAATCTCTCACTTGTTTCAAGAGGCATATTTTGTCTAATTTAATATTTTTATTTTATTTTTTAAATTTATATTTAATTACCAACGATAATTTAAGAAAAGAGAGATCATCATGAACTACCCTTAGACCTCCATGATTGACGTTTGAATTCAATTTAGTGTATCATGTAAAATCATATTTGTATAATATAAAGCATGAAAATTTTATATCAAAATTTGTGTTAACAAGTAGAGCAAAAAACATTCTTTATAGTTTTACTAAATTTTAGTATATATCACACTCATGTTTTTTTTATTGTATTTAAGATTGTCAAAATTGCCTACGCCTATATTACACACAGAGGCAATTCTAGACACAACACGATAATATGACATGAAAATACACGAATAAAAAATACGAAGATGACACAAGCTTAAATTAAGTAAAGGGTGTATATGAATATGGTAAAATCTAGGGTAAATTCCACTGAGATCTTTAAAATTTTATCATAATTTAACTCTAATCTATAAATTTTAAAAACAGACACTTTGGTTTAAAATCACAAATAATTTTAACATATATCAGTCAATTATTAAACTTGAATTAATAATATCACATTCCCAAGTATCAACAATGGATTTTATTACTATTTATTGTTTTTAAGTAATTTTTAAAAAATTATTTATTTAAGATTTTTATTTTTTAATACAAAAAATGTATTATGGATATTTCATGAATAACAAATGTTTAGGTTAATAATTTTTTAATAATAACTTAATAGAACAATTTTTTTATATCGTCAAATTTATAATTTTGGATTAAAAGGTCTATTTCTCGAATAATAAACTAAAGTTGAATTATGGTAAAATTTTGAGGACCTCAATGGAATTTACCTTAAAATCTAAAAATAAAGTTTTTAGTTTTCTGTGTCGACATAAATTTTGATATGAAAACTTTGTATTTTACACCATACAATCATAATTTTACATGATTTGAATACAAATTATAAACACAAATTTTCAAGTCCCATTACACGGTGTCGTTAGAACCATTGAACTTGGACCATGAAAGCCGATTTATGTATGTGAATGTGAACAAGAAACCCAATACCTATTGAAAGGTAGAACCATCAGAAATAATGAGTAAAGTCCATTTCAAGTCATAGGCCCAACACCTATTATTTAGGCCATTAGCCCAACACCCCTCAAAGAGGGCTACTTTCCTTTCTCTATAATAGTTCTAGTTCTAGAAATGAAGAACCACCATGGTCAACATTGTTGCTGTATTAGTGTAGACATGATAAATTTTGCACATGATTAGATGATAACACAATGTAAAAATGATATGAGTTGAAATGTTAACAAAAATTGAAGTGGTAAAAATTAAAAAAAATAAATTTATATTTAATAAGTCGACATAAATTATGATGTAATTTTCGTGTTTTACATGATTTTAAATAAAACAGACACAACACAAACATGAGTTATGAGATTTAATTACAAAAAACGAATCACTTATTATGCTATTCCATGTTTCTACACTATTCTTTTTTCTTTTATATCTTTATATATAATTAAAGAGGTTAGATCATGTTTAAGTTTTATGATATGAAAGTTATAATATATAAAATAATTATTTATTTTTAAAATTCAGAATTCAATTTTTAACAACTTTAAATAGTAAAACTGAATTAAACTCTTTGATACGTTAATGTGTGCAGATTTCCATTTTAAGAATTAAAAATTTAATTTTTAAAGAAATAATAAATTATGTTAAAGATTTTAAACTTTAAAACGGAAAGGATTTCATTTTTATAACTTAAATTTGAATCGTGAAATGAACGGGACGATATTATGCCATGAAAGAGATATTATTATCACATAATTCAAATTTTAAATTTATAAAAATATGATTTAATATTTGATGTATTATCAATATATAAATTTTATATATTATTATTGTATCATATCATGACATTTAATTAATTAATATTTTTTATTTTAAAATTTATGAATTAATGATATGAATGCTATGAATCACTGATAATTTATTAGATCTATATAATACATCAAATATAAATCCGAAAAATATATATAAAAAAAGTTAGAGATAAGTCAAGTAGAAAATGCCAAATTTGATGCAAACCAAATTTCAAGCAGCAAAATGGAATGAAAAATTTGTAAAATGAATCATTAATACTAAAGTAATTGACCGTTTTGTTAATTTGGGACATTTTAAAATTATATGTTTTCTTTTTTTAAATACTTTAAATTTGATTTTGTAGTAAATATTAATTTAAATTTTTTTCATAATCTATTTTTTCATTAAAAATTGTTGAATATAAATATAAATATATTACAAAACATTATAAATTTACCAAAAAACAATTTAAAAGTCAAAGTGTCACGGGAAAAGCTATATTATACCAAATCAAACATGAGTTTTTAATAAGGAAATTAACTATAATATTCATTTAAATTATAATTATTTTTGGACAAAATTCATATAAATTATTAGGAGATGATCGAGATCAATCGTATAATAAATATTTTTCTATTAAAAATAATATTGCCTGTAAAAAGGTCCATTCGTCACATTCGTGGATAAATGCATTTGGGACAAAGAATTTATTCTGGCAAAAAGCCTTTATTGTCAGCTTCACTCAAGCTGAGATGTTTTCCAACAAATATTCTTAAATAATTTGTATGCAAACAAACCTTTTTAAACTATTGATACAAAGGTCAAACATCCTTCCGGCTTCAATTTCATAATTAATTAATTAATAACCCTTTTCAGGCCTTCATGAGAATCTGATACTCTCCTAATAATAATATGCCACCGGATTGATTATTTTTGCCATTAAATTATTATTATTTTTTATTATTAAACATCAAACTTAAAATTAATTTACAATAAATTTTTATGTAAGCAGGGGCATAAAACCCTACAATGAAATAGACAGCTCAAATATTAGGCCCCATCACCGGAAACATTAAAAATTAATGCAAACACAAAATTCGGAATACACCAAAAATAAAATTTGAGTTCGATATCATATTAAATGTCCAACTTAAAATCAATTGACAATAAATCGAAGGGGTTCAACTTAAATATCAGATCACAAAAAACAAAATATTTACAAACGTGAAATAACACAATTTTAATAATTCTTCTTCTTCTTCACGATTGCCAATGGTTTTTATATTCATGAACTAACCGCTTGTCTGAATTAGAAAATTTCAAGAATCATATAATGGTATTAAGACATATGATGGCTGTGTCTTCGGACGGCATCACTTTAGTATTTTTTTGAACATGCTTAATCTAATTTTTCAATGTTTGGTGTTCGTGGAAAAAGGTTTTCGCATTTAATAATATAAACAGGATTGTGATTTATAAATAAGAATTAATGGCCCCCCCTCCCTTTTTTTTTATGAAATCGTCTTTTTTCAAATGATATAATCATGAAAAAGAGTTTGATTTCATACAAGCAATATCTCATGGCAAACGAAATCCAACAATTTTTATATCAACATTGATGTCATATATGAAAAATCTTAAATTATACATAATTCTGATTAGGAGAGATTTGTGCTTAGAAGATTTTGATTATGAGAAATTCATGTGTAGAAAAAAAATTAACTTCAAAATTTGAATAATGATTCAAATAATCACGTCATTAAAAAAAATAAAAATTTTATAGACCCGAACTTAAAGTTTCAACATGTACTTTTTTTTTTCTTTCGAACTAAAGACATTCATCGTTAAAGCTCGACTATAACTTATAAATCAAGGTTAAGCCAACATTATCCTTATATTTGAGAATTCATGTTAACCTCTAGATAAAACAGAATCTTATTAACATAGACATATGGTTAAAAGAAAAGAAAATCCAACATCTGATATTGAATATTAATTCAAATAATGACATGAAAGTTTTGTAAATCTAAATTCAAATTTTCATATATTTTTCTGTTCAGAAACTTCTACTGTTAAAGCTTGAATCATGAATTATGCATAAGCATAAATTTAATGTGTTATATTAAAAATATGATAAACACATGAAAATAAACATAAAATTAAAATAAATATATGTAAACACATGATAATTTTGTAGTAAAATGTATTTATGTTTATTCTCATGTGTTTACGATATTTCTAATATATTTTACGCATAATAATACTATATTTACGTTGACATTAAAGCAATATCAAAACTTTTTAATTACTTATTATAGAATTTCCCGTCGAAGACATCAAAACCTCGAAGAAAACCACTACCAAAATAAACAATAGAACATAGCAAGCAAAGTCCAACGATTCTTCATAATTCTCAAGTCTTCTTCAAGGGCGGCAGCTTCGCTTCTCTATCATATCACATGTGGCTCAAACGAGCACATGCTTTCTGCCATATTCTTTCTTCTCATTGTTCTATTAGGTTTAGGGTTCTGTTGGTCAAATTGCAATAGTAACGTAACAGTCATGTCGGTTGGATGTTCAATTAGTTTGAGAAATTATTCCCCTTTCGGCAAATAATTCCGACCAAAAGTACTACAATTGTCTAGGAATTAGAATCTTGAAATGTCGATGCATTTTCCGAGAGGAAAGTAATAAGAAAAAAATGTTCTGAAACAAAAAGATCAATGCAACATTATTTTCTCATCATTCACACCTGTTCACTCCTGTTTGTTCTCTCCCTTTGATCCCCGGGAGGGCCCTGTCCCAGTTTGGCTTCTGACAGTATTAATTTCTCGGATTCAGAGCAAAACCATGTGAAAGTGTGTTATAGACTTATAGTGCCGACAGTCTCTTCGGTTGTAAAAAAAAAAAGAAGAAGATAATCTCTACCGGTTACATATATAATATGATGATGTCAGGCACGATATAAAAATTAAATGAATGAAATATGTTAAAGTGATATAAGTTAAAATTTGATAAAATTTATATAAAAATATTACAAAAACTTAAAATAAAATGTTGTGTCTGGCGTTGACCAATCTATAAACTGAGTGAAACTAGACCTAAATTATATATTAACGAATTATATACAAGTTTGAGTTTGGTCTAACTTGCTTATTCGGATTTAAGTTTTAATCAAAGTCCATTTAAAAGTGTATTCCACAAATTTAGGCCTCACTCAACACAATCTTTTTTTTTTCATATTAATTTTTTTCTTTGTTTTATATTTATTTGTTCCCTTAAAAATTAAATTTGGTTTGTCAAATTTTACATGTAAAATTTCATATTAAATATATATAATCGTGTTTATTAATCAACAGTATTTTATATACATATAATTACTTTATATTTAGTAAATATATAAAAAAATTTTAATATTGGTTATTTTCGGACCTAGCCATTTGACAATCAAAGCATATTTCGAAAATCATCTAGCTTAATTTTTTTGTTCAAGCCCGATTATTCCACATAATGTTTTTTGTTCAAACCCGCTTAAAAATTGACTAACTTTCATGAACATATCTAGCTTGATGTGTCCATATATATTTTGACACAATAGAAATATGAATTATATACATTAATTACTAAATCAACTTTCAAATGAATGGTTAAAGAAAAATTGTAACTAACAAGAGGTTAAAAAAGAGGAAGTGGACTTCTTCTTCAGGTACTTGGATAGAATTCGAGTCTTGGAGTTTTCATTGTTTGGAAGACTTTACCGTTTATCACTCTTGACCTGAACAGATCAAATTAATCTCAGACTGTAAAACAAATAAAGATACCTGTGCTTATACCAAAAAAAAGATAAATTGTAGTAAAATTCTGTAAGATTTGATTCAGCCCATACAATCTCAACTTTCATGCATCAATTAAAAAATGTGTGTCATAGTACAAATTCTTAATTGCAACTTGCTTAAGAACCTAAAGATTCTTGTGCTGCAGAAGGAGAATAAAAAAAAAAATACCCTTAGGCCATCCGATTAAGGGTGTTTGAATTTTTAAGCTTTTTTTATTTATTATTTTTTGGATGATACTGATAACATGGACTCTTCATTCAAGAATTAATATGTAAATTGCAATGTTTGATTCGCGGGATTTCCAAGATGAGCAGGCATAAAGGAATTCAGCTCCCTTCACAACGGTTTCACAACTAGCCAAAGCCTGGCGGCCCTGGACCCCAATGAGCCCAAAATAAATAAATAAATAAATAAAATGAGAATACCTCAAAAGTCAACGAAATCAAAAAGGGAAAAACCAAAATTCTTTTTGTATAGAAAAAACCAAAACTTTTTGAAGGACAAAAAATGGGATGAAAAGATGGGAAGCACATTATGTATTATAATTAATTAATTAAAATTTAAATCTATATAGGATTATTAAAATATTAGTTTTTTTTACAATAAAAACCTTTGATAAAAAAAAAACTCAAAATTTCAAACTTGCGAGTAGACTCGAGAATTTGTGAATAATTCATATTAGTGACATGTCAAATAAAAAAATTTTATATCGAAATTCATATTGACATGTCAAATATAATTTTTTCTTTTGCCAAATTTATATATAACTTTCATCAAATTTTAGCCAAAATTATTTTCGTGTTGTTTTCGTACCGTATTTAAGATTGTAAGGTTTACCACCAGAACTCTTACACAAAAGACATGATTATTTAGATTAAGCTTAATAACTACACGTACCTTTAACCATTTGCACAAATTTGATAAAAGCTCTCAACTTTTTATTATACTATATAAACATCCAACCTTTTAAAATAGTACAAATAAGTTCAAATTTGTTAGAAGACACAATTTTTTTTTGTATTACACATGTGACAACCCACAAAACTATCTATGTCAGCTGCCATGTAGCAAGTCAAAATGATAATTAGTATTATCTGATAGATTTGGACTTAATTGTATTATTTGAAAATATAAGAGTTTATTTACAATAATAATAAAAATTTATGGATTTTTATATTTATTTTGTACAAAAGATTAAAGGTATATAATTATCTATTAAACCTTTAGATTAATACCCAAAATTTTATTAAAATAGTATTTAAAACTTACGTTTAATAAATTCTAATAATTTTTTTACAATCTTTTTGTTGTGATTGGTTAATGGGACGATTGTCATTGAAAACTTTGCATATGAAATGCTTTGTGGAAAAGAAGGCGAAAGAGTCCAAAGCTACCAGAAGTTGCCATTGCCTACACGTTAAAGGACCCTGCCTATGTAATCAAAGCTTCAATAAAGTCAAAAAATATGAAGGTAGGTTTGGATACTTTCTTCTCATCATTATCCAACCTCACCCGCCATTGCTTCATACGCTTCTGAATCATCTCAGACTTGTTCTATCTCAGACAATCGAGCGTGAAACGCTCTCCTTCTGACATCTGTCGACAATTGGTAGCTACTCTCTTGTTCTCTTCCCCTTGTGCTCTCCTTGGACTCTTGTCCTCAACTCTGTCTCCGAACCATATATAAGCAGAGGTACCCCGTCGAGTTTCCACCCTGCAACTCACCTCTAAGAACCTTTCACCATTGCCAATTGCCAAAGCTTTCACAATGACCCACCCAGACCCACCTCTGCTTGAACATCATGGAGCTCTGTCATGCCGCTCAACTCAATGTGATGAGCCTCGAACCCGGGTTGTCATGGAGGAATGTAAGCTTCCTTTGATTGACTTGAGCGGTCTGAGCAGTCGGGACCAAGTGGTTCGCCAAGCCTGTGTTGCAGCCATTTGCAGAGCTTCATTGGAATGGGGGTTTTTCCAGGTGGTGAACCATGGCATTAGCCCAAAACTTGTTGGGATGATGAGAAGTGAGCAGGTGAAGTTGTTCCAAACACCCTTTGAAAGGAAAGCCACCTGTGGACTTCTGAATAATTCTTACAGGTGGGGGAGTCCGAGGGCTACCTGTCCTAAGCAATTCTCCTGGTCTGAAGCTTTCCATGTCCCTCTTACCATGGTTTCCGATGAAGCTTGCTATGGAGAGTTTACATCTTTAAGGTAACTTGATTCGAACTTGTCTGAACTCTGAAGCTTAGTTTGTTTGCTTGCATTGCCAAGTGCTAACATATGAAGTTTTCTCCAGGGAAGTGATGGCGGAATTTGCAGCTGCAATGTCAAAACTGGCGAGACTTCTAGCAGGGATTCTGACAGAAAGCTTGGGCCATGGAAAGGAAGTGATTGACAATATCTGTGACGAAAGCACTTGCTTTCTTCGCCTAAATCACTACCCAGCTTGTCCAATATCTCCGGAGATTTCTGGTTTGGTGCCCCACACTGACAGTGATTTCCTAACAATTCTTTGTCAAGATCAGGTAGGAGGACTTCAGCTCATGAAGGACTCCAAGTGGGTGACAGTGAAACCCAACCAAGAAGCTCTCATAGTCAACATTGGCGACCTCTTCCAGGTAAGCTAAAGCACAAGAATCCAATCAACTTTCCTTCACTGTCAGCATGTTTGTCTAAAATGGCTGCCACTACAATGCTACAGGCTTGGAGCAACGATGTTTACAAAAGCGTGGAGCACAAGGTGGTGACTAATGCAAAGATGGAGAGATACTCAGTAGCTTATTTCCTTTGCCCGGCTTATGATTCTTCCATTGGCAGCTTCACAGAACCTTCCATCTACAGAAAATTTACTTTCAGGGAATACAGAGACCAAGTTCAAGAAGATGTAAGAAAAACTGGCTACAAGGTTGGCCTTTCAAGGTTTCTGCTCAAGGGGCCAACGGAGGATTTGACAAGAAACAAGGAGTCCAACAGGACCAACATCAGAGTATATATACCAAGCATCACAGCCAACAGTTAGAAGAATACTTCAGAACAATACCTCTTGCCAGAGTTTTAGCCTTTAGGAATCCAATTAGCATAAGTTAACAAGTATGAAAAGTTGAGAAGAGAAAAATACAAAACTATTCTAAGACATTTCCTGAGAAACCAATATCTTCATTGTACTAGTAAGGTTTTGTAAGCAATAGTATATAACTTTTGTCTGTCTTTGTCTTGGATTCTTGTATGAAGAGGCTGTTTTGTTTTTGTCTGAATAGGAACACACACACAACAATTCTATCATCATTCATTAGTTCTTTAAACGTAAAGTACAATCATAGAAGTACCTGCCTGTAGAATATTCCAACAAATATTCTAAAGAATGTGAATAAACGTCTGAAATTTCAAGATGCCTGGTTAAAGCAACTTTTCAAGCTAAAAGCCTAAAGGGTATGCAAATCTTTCTCAAGCTAAAACCCATGGCTGATACCCACTTGTTTTATCATTGTAAAAGCTAGAAAGATTAAGGGAAGCAATCCAATGATGATGATTGATGAACAGATCCTAAAAACCATGTCTGAAACTGACTTGAAACAGAATACGACACGTGCTGGATTGATGGAGCTAGTTCAGAGTATCCTAACTCCAATTAAACAAAGAAAAGAAAGCAACTTGACAGACTATACCACCCAGGTTTGCAATGATTTTAAGATAAGAACGCCTTGTGGACATCCATTCACATTGTGATGGTAACTCCACTGCTGCACCAAATGACCAGGCAAATTGTGGAATGATCATTGCACCTCATGGCATGCTTTCACACCAAGGAGCTTTTAGTTTTAGCTCAAGTTCTGCGAGTTGAAACACAACTAGGCTTTTTTTGGTAGAAAAGAAAGAAAAGAATGAGGAAAGAAAATTTGTTAATCTAATGTTAAACTCCAAAGTAGAAAAATGGTTATGAAACCTAATCATTGGAATAACAAATTTTTCATCCTGCTCTCTTTTTATCCTTCCTACCTAGCCAAGCCTTAATTTCGATTATTTTTTCCCGGCTCCACTCCCAGTGGATGACATTCCAAAGACTTACTTTCATTGCTGAAATGGCTAAATGCTCCTCACTAGTGTGCTCTTTTAGGCCTAAGCATGTCTTTATCGCAAGACCTGTGAGTATGAGGGCATGAAATTTATAAAAAAAAAAAAGGAGCAAATATGATGTTGACTGCTCGATCACCATCCAGCAATATTCAAGCTTTGACTAAAACATCATCCATCCATCCCACTTTCACCACAAATATAAAACAACTAACATACAATGCACCAGACTAAGAGTTCAATCATTGCATTACATTCCACCGCATGCTCCTGCAAAACAACTTTCAATATCGATCGTGGCATTTACTTCAGGTCACTTTGCCACTGCTTGGAAAGATGTTGAAAGGACTCACTTTCATTGCCAAATGCTCGACAGCGGATTGGCATGAACTGCTGAGTTCTCACCCATCATAATTCAATATATACTATAACCTTGAAAAGAATCCACCTTCAGCCCAAAGACAAAAGCTAAAGTACAAACAAACTAAAAGCATAGATATCTTCTTGTACATGCATCTTTGGGGAACATATATCATTCTTCCATTGAACTAATCCATTGATATTTAGCCGCAATACACTTTTCAACAAAGTCATAAGCCTTTTCACATACTTTAAGAATTGAGTACAAACATGAATTAAGGAACAATCTAATCAATGTTTATGAATAAACTGATGACACAATCATTTATATTTTATCAATAGTTATTTTAAGAGCCAAACAAATACCATATCCTTGATATAATTTTAGCCTTGATGTTTACACTTTCATTGATCCTGGACAACAAGGCATTTGAATAAGCTATGACTATCACAGCACTTACATAAGCTAACTTCAGACATTGCATTATAACGCAATAATGTTACCTAAGAACCTGCCACTAACATAAGCTAACTTCAAACATTGCATTACAATGTTACTAAATATTAAAACTAACATCAACAGGTCATACGCAATTATTCATCAAACTGTTGACACCACTCAAACAAAGTACATCGGTAAGAACCAATTAAACTTAAAAATGGTATAATAAATGCCTCGAAGTCACCTAGATTTACATTGGACGGTCAAACCAAAAGTGAGTCATAGAAACAATAAGCATAATAAATATTATTCAACTAAAAGTGAGTCATAGAAACAATAAACATAATAAATATTATTCAACTGCAAATATTGGCACACCCAAATGCACTTAACTTAAAGAACATTGCTCAGCCAAAAAGCATAATAACCTTTCACCTCAGCAGGACCACAATGTATAAATATTCACTGTACATATTCTACTCTAACGTATTATTCCTAAAATCATAAATCAAATCACAGTTTCAGCTATAATGTTAAAGTAAGTTTTAGGTGCAAATCATTGGTTTCCTTGAAAAAGTTGTAAACTCTGCTTCATCTACAACTTTGAAGGCAAACAATTTCATGAATAATAGAAGAGAGTATAATTTGAACTCAACATATTATGAGGAGAAAATGACTAATGCTTTGCCTACTGGGCAAAGTTAAAAAGGTTTTTCATTGAATCTTTACAATTGCAACAGGATTTAGCAATATAAAAACCCAGGTCTTACATACTGATACTTGAAAAAGGCTTGTTCAAAAAGAAAAATTACACATAATCATTTGGTTACACTATTACATATCATTGTATCGTATGGAAGCTAAAACAGACAACAAACAATCTCAGAATACCTAGTATGCTGGTAAACTATACACTCCACAAACAGTACTAGGTCAATAGATGAGGAGCACCTAACAGACTGTAACCTCAGCAAAGATCTACTTAGAATGTAATTTGGCAAGTGTGGCACAATAAAAAATCAAGAAGATCATGATTAGCCTTGGATTCCATGTTCATTTCACTATATGGATAATTATTAACAGGTCCTGAGTTCTTATTCAGTCAAGTAGCATTGCTACCTTATCCCTGAGTGAGCATTTCTTCTTTGTCAAGGGGGCAGTTTCTTCTTTAACATCATTCTGACTCCCCTTTCCTAATTCATTGGAAAATGTCGGATCCCTTGTAATAAATTCAGTCCTCTTCTCCTCCACAGTTTTCTTTAATAAAGGACCTAAAAACAGATGCAGCATGTCCTGAGCAGGATCTCCTGTTCTCCTGGTATCCATAACATGTTTTTCACCTTTCAGACTCTGAGTTGAATCATAAGTTGTTCCACGAGCAGGTGATCTTCGGTTACCATCAAGGGGAATAAGAGAACTTTCCGAATCGGGTTTGGAAGAGGCTGTTGATAATTGCCTTCCAAATTCACATTCCCCAGTTGATGGTTCTTGCAGCACTCCATCCTCGTAAGCTTTCACATACTGTGCATAAATAATACCAAATTGAGATATTTATTGCAATGTAAGAACCAATTCACAGCTTGATAAATAAAATCATTCTCCATAAGCACTCAGGTTATAAACATGTGGTTGTATCAAAATTGAATAGACAAGAAGAAACGCAATCATCAATATCTTTTCCTTAAGAACAGCAAAAATCTAATTACCTCATCAGCAATGCTCACCAAATCTTCTGGAGTAAGTTCCATTTCATCGTCAACTAGAGATGGGATTTTACTATCCTTGCCATTTCTCAAACTAACACTTGTTGCCTTTCTTTTTTTCCGTACAGAAGACTCCCGAACCTGTTTTTCCTGAAGACAGCTTTCTGATTTGCTAATCATTTTCATTGGCAAGGCAGTATGAGCATCACATGGTGCATCTTCTTGCTGACTAATTTTCCTTTTCCTCCTCTTAGTTTCACCTTTTTCTTGAGGCAGGGCAGCTTTCTTAGACTGTTTTCTGGGTTTAGCATTGCCAGAGACAAGTGCAACACCATTCTCTTGGGCGTTATCATTTTTATCTCCTTCGTCGCCATGCTTACTTGCTTTACCTTGCATCCACAGTGGCAATCGCCGTCTTGTTCCCTCATCCCCAGCAACTTCAACCATTAATTCGTCTTCTTCTTCTTCAAAAAAAAAAAACCTTCAAAATTCAAAGCTCATTTGGTATGGAAGCGGAAAATATAAAGCAACAAACAAAAATGGAACATATTTTAGTAACATTTCCCCCAAAAAAATGATTCTTTTTAGAATTGAAACCAATTAAAACGTTAACAATTACTCCAAATTTCAAATTGAAGAAGATGATCAAAGATCACGCTAATAATTACAATAGAATAAGAAATCACAACGAAAACAGGGAAAAAAAGGGCAATTAGAACTGCTTAAAGGCTTCAACGTATAATGTACCTTAGCCTCGCCGCCGGCAGCACCCAAGAATACTGTCAACCGACCCTGTCACTCGTCTAGAATTCAAGCGGCGAGAGGGTTCTTTCCTATATAAATCAGAAAAGATCATTTTCACCTTTTTTTCAATTTTTGTTCCGTGTTATGGAAGATTCGAACAAGATATAAATTTACAGCACAGCTCCAATGATCGGATAATCACCAGCCCATGACCCGACCCATATAGGCCCGGTTTGCAATAACCTTTTTACAGTGGGGTCTGAGGCCCAAATCAACTGAGACCCGGCCTGCAAACACATGAAAATCCGGCTCAGCTGGTTTTAGCTGGCAAAGATTTTCAATTCGTGACGGTACACCGAAAATTATCCTTTCTTTAATCAAACAGCGAGGAATTTCCTTTCTGACATTTTCATTCTGGATCCGAGAAAGAGACCCTGAGATTCTGGAGTATTGAGATTCGGAGAAGCAGATTAGCAATGGCTGCCTTTATCAAGCTAGACGACTCACCTATGTTTCAAAAGCAGGTAACTCCAAAATCCTCCACATTTTCATTATTGTACAAATTCCGATTCCAGAATTATAGTAAAATTTTTTAACTCGTTTAAGTACTTAGCCAATCAATCTCTGAAATTTTTTTCTTTTTGAATCGAATTTTGATGCAATTCCTACCGTTTTAGATGAATATAAGTAAATTTTAATTGATTTTTTAGCTGAATAATCAAAATTCGATCTCATTGGGATTAGTTTTTTTTTGTTGTTGTTAAATTATGAAAACAAATGGTTCTAATATCTTTGTTGATTGAACAGATATGTTCTTTAGAGAACACTGCTGATGAGTTGAAAGATCGCTGTCAAATACTATACAAAGGAAGCAAAAAGTTTATGTATGCATCTTTCTCTTTCTATATTCACTGATTCTTTTACTCGTAGTGTCGGATTTGCCTTATAAATCTGTTAGAAATTCTTGGGTTCAATTCTTGCCAGTCTTAAGTTATTGAAGTTATGTTTACTGATTATTAAGTTTGCGATATAAAATATGAATGTTTCTTTTCGTTCTTAGTATGTTAGGTTTGTTCCTTTTGATTACCATTTCTCTTGTCTCTTCCACATGATGCCAACTGCTAAAATATTCTGAATGCACCGAATTCTCTGTGCAAAAACATCAGCTTCGTAGTAATAGATAGGAGCAAGATTTTCAGTTCAAAATTCGGTCTTTAATAGAAATGTATTTTTGTTGTGCTGTTTCCCTTAACATTCTACCTTAAATTTTTCGTCTCTCATCTACCATTAGATAATTTCACCTACAATAATAAATAAGATATCATTAACTTTATTCCCCACACCCAATAAAAAAGGAATAAAGAAAGCTTCATTTCAATGATCTAAGTGGTACGTACAAGAAAGATCATGTAAGACCTCTCTCTTTCTCTCTCTCTCTCTATATATTTATTTATTTATTTATTTATTTTTCTCTATCTCTATTTCTTTTGCAGGACAGCTCTTGGAGAAGCATATAATGGAGAGAATAGCTTTGCTGATTCTTTAGAAGCATTTGGTGGTGGACAAGATGATCCCATTAGTGTCTCCATAGGAGGTAGTCAATGTTTCTTCTTATTCAAAGTTTTTAACTACACTGGTTAGCTCAGCTGTTTCTTACAAATTAATGTTAAAAATTTGATCAGTTTTAAAGCTTTGGTTCTAGCATTACAAGTTTTGTCTATTAGTGGATATAAACACAGATGTGCACTTGACTCCGGATGTGTGTGTGTTTCTGTCCGCTGAATTACTTTTGTCAAGCAAATTCCTGTAGCAGAAAGTGAAAAACTATTCAAAAAATATGCTTATTGGCTTTTTGCAGAACCAATGCTATCAAATGGCAATTGCTTTTTCACTGTTAATTTACAATTGAAGCCCTTATTTTCATCTTCTTATAGTATGTATCTATAAAGGAAAAGAAATGTTACGAGATCCCATTGGGCGGCAAATGAATACAGATTTCAGATCACTTGGTGAGTTAGAAGTATGCACTCTTATTCAGAGCGCTATATGTAGGCATGAAGCCGCATATTGGACCTTGTTTACTTCAAGGAGGTCTTGGGTTGAAGTCTGAATGGAGCATAAACAGATACATCTAGCCCTCTACCTATTCTACTATTATCAATGACCAATGAAGCTTGTGTTTCTTAATTTGCTTGGTTTAGCTGTGGAAAGAAGCAACAGTTGCGTTTGTTAAATTTGGAGGATTGAGTTCTCTGTAACCTGGCTAACCTCAGCCCAAGGAAACTCCCAAAAGTTTAACCAGGAAGATTTTCTGTTAGGCCCTATGACAATGTGCTGATGGTGGTGCTAGTAAAAAATTTATTTAGATGAGTCCCTGGAATGTCATGGTGCCTCTTAAGATATTTGTTTGGAAGCTGCTTGAAACCTTATTTTAGGAGATTTTAGTTCAATGGAGATGGCATATGGTATGTGGGCCTGTTTGTGAAAAAGAGATGGTGAAAGTGGTCTATGTTTTATTGTTTCATTGTTTGGCTGCCGGCAAGATGTGGTCTGTATTGTTTTCCTGCTCTGTATTTTGCTGGCTACATCTCATCTGGTGGTTGAGTTGTCTTGCTGGAAGATGATAGGGTGATTATCATTAACCTACTAATTTGGGTTAACCTTTTTCATTCCCTTCCTCCTACTAACTTGGTGGTTGGGCCCATATATTATAACTGCTGTTCTTTTTTCCTAAATGGATATATATTAGGTCATAATCCTCTTGCTCACTTGTTAGATGAGGTTGACATATTTTTTTTCATGTACAAGGAGGTTGAGAATTTCAGTTGATGCTGCTTTTTTTTTTCCAGTTATCTATTTCTTTATGTCATCCCTCTGTACATGTCCCAAACAATATGTTGCGCCCTTTTTCTCTCTTACACAATTTTACTTGTCAAATATTAAAATGTAAAAAGACAAAGGAGAGGATGATGTGACTGACTTCACAAATAACATAGACGTTAGTGATTTGAAGATGGAATAATCTAGCTGAACGATTGAAGATTCTACCTAGAGAAGTTTTACATGGTTCCCTTTTGTAGGACCGATCATGTCCAAGTTTATCAATGCATTTCGTGAGATTGCTAGCTATAAGGAGTTGCTTCGTTCACAAGTGAGTATAAATTTACCATCTAAAGAAAACAATTCTACTCATACAATTGAATAACAAGGGGATAAGAAGCCTGTCTTATTATTGCTTAATCCAAATGTTTCTTTTTTTTAGCGACATTTTATTAGATGCTATTTTCTTTGCCAACATTTGATTTTCCTTTTTTTTTTTCAATTTCGTTGTGCATGATTACATAATATTTTGTGCCTTACTTATATTTAGATCTCTATGAATTGAAATGCCTGCGTGTGTTTTAAAGTTGTGTGAGTTAATAAACCATTGATGACTGATTTTTTAAGGAGGTTAGATTGGGAAATTTCCTTTACTCCCAACATGAGTGTTAAAGACCTTCTTAATCATAAAACGAGCTTTTAGATGGTAGATGTCATGTATCTTTGAAACTTGTAGTCATAAAGCAATAAAAAGTGAGTATATATAAGCTGTTAACTCCTCCAACTAGCTTTTACCAAGGAAATAAGCTGTCATATGATAAAAAAGGACCTTTGAATTTGTCTTTGCTTAAAACATACTAGGTGCATGTACATATGGTATCTGTACAAATACTCTTATTACATAATCTTCTACTGAAATAGATTCACCTGATCAGATTGTAGCTTTGCTCTGAAAAGTATTTAACATGTTAATTTTTACATATGCAACTACTTTCTAAATTCTTGAGGCCACGTAATGGTTAGATTACCTTGCTTTTTAAATATAATAGCTCTAGTAGACATTGAACATTTTTGTTGTGCATGAAGGCTACCTATCTTGAGGCCACCTGCTGCATAACTTCAGATAAGCAAAATTTTGTTTTAAAATATTTCTTATATTTGAGAGTCAACATTTGCCTCTTACCTTGCTACATGCCCAAGAGAATGGTTGCTTACCTTTTGCACGTTTTGTTTGAGATGCTCATTTTGTATCTGAGATTTGAATATCTATTACAGGCGGAGCATGTATTAGTGGATCGGCTAATGCACTTCATGATGGTTGATTTGCAAGAAGCAAAGGTAAAGATAATTTACCTGCTTTCTCTATTTTTTTTTACCAAATTGCTGGTTTTGAAATTGTTTTTAACTAGCCACTTTCTGCAGTCTATGTGCATGTGCATTGAATTTTTCTGAAAAACTGAACAGAAACCTAAACAGTGAGATGAAATAAATTGCTCCTTTGTTGAGATTTTGATTGAAACCTTGCTCTGTGTGCTTGCAATGGGGGTTGACAATGATTGTCACCCTT
Source organism: Heritiera littoralis (assembly GCA_031772115.1). Classification (NCBI taxonomy): domain Eukaryota; kingdom Viridiplantae; phylum Streptophyta; class Magnoliopsida; order Malvales; family Malvaceae; genus Heritiera; species Heritiera littoralis. Next base: position 10,244,283 of record JAPDPK010000008.1, on the reverse strand, counting down.
TCCCTGACTTTTTCTTGTAAATCTTTAAATTCAATGTAGGTGCATTGGATGACATTGGGTGACTTATTTTCTGTTAAACAACCATTTTGGTTTTGTAGCAAACTTAATTACTTTACAGGTTTTCTTTGGTCTATTTATGTGCTTGAGGGCAACTTAGCTCATTGAAATCTTTCCTCCACTATAAACAAACTTTCACATCACTCTTTGTGGTCTTTTTACTTCTTTGATTTGTATTTTGCGTTTTCTCTCTTGTCTTCCCACCTCCAATTTCTTTTTCCTTTGAAGTTGGAAGCTTCTCTTTTTTCCATCATTCATTATCACATTAAGTATCCATGTAGTTTTCTGTTAGCCTAAAATATGTTTTATTTTTTTATTTATATACTTCCAAGTAAGAATATTTCTTTACCTTGTCCATGTACTTTTTTTTATATTAAATTTGCCTCGTTTCCTTCTTCTTATCATCTTGAAAATGGAGCACTCTCTAACAAAACTTTGTAATCCACTTTGGAATCTGAAATTCTGAATGTGAGGAAAAAGATAGCAGCCTCAACCAATGACTGAGCCTTATTAAGTTCCTTTTTGCACAGGACATATAACAGCATTTTTTATCCAAGTCATGGATATTACCAAGTCTTTTAGGAGAGATTGTATATTGCCAGCCTAAGAACTCATTGTGGATGAACATATTGGATCTATATGTATAAATTAATTATTGAAGCCAAATATTTGCAACATGGACTGAGGTGTCTCCCCAAAATACAACAAATTCAGATGGTGGGAGCATGGGGGGTGGGTGTAGGGGGTGGCAAATAGAACAGATGGGAAACATAAAGATTACATTCATAATTGAATAGCTCAACATTTTCTAGAACTTTTCTTTCTTGCTAATACATTTAGAGTCTAGAGCTAAATTCACGTCTTTTTTCCTGCCCCCCCAAATTGTCTACCAACTTTTATCCTGTGTCTTTTACAGGAGTCTCGTCGACGGTTTGACAAAGCTATGAATGCATATGATCAGGTATTTGAGACAATGAAACTTCCTTTTTTAGAATGAAGTTGATTATTGGGTTTGTATATTAATGTCAGTTTGAATCTCCTTTATTATTTTATTTCTTTCTCTCTGTTGCCTATGAGGTCATGGCATCAGGAGTAAATTTTGGAACTAAACAATTATTACGTAAAAACATACTTTGTTTATATGTACTACTACTGAGAATTCTTTTAAATCAAGGACTATCCAACAGAAGAGAAAAACAGAGAAACCTGGCAGCATCTTGGTGACACGTCTTCTGTGTTCTGAAATCTGAATATTCCTTGCTGAAAACAGATTTTTGCTGGTTTACTATCTTGAATATAAAGTGGCAACCATCAAAGATGTCTTATTTCTAAACAAGTTTCCAATGGATTTACTGATACAAATGCTGAGAATTCACAAGTGATGCAGATGGATATCCCCTGTAGAATTTTAAATCTCTGCTACTTTTCCTCTAAAATTTTATGAATAGCCACAATCAAGCATGATAAAAACATGAAAAGCATCATATTCCTTGATTCCTGTAAAATATAATGCTTTTCACCAAGTGTTCTGCACTGCCAGGCACGTGACAAGTTTGTGTCTTTGAAGAAGAATACACGAGGAGATATTGTTGCTGAGCTAGAAGAGGTATGCTCTTTCCTTATGTAATTATTCACTTCTCACATGTTTTTAAGAGGACCGAGAGATGAAATTCTCATACAATTCTCTGTATGTTTCACCACTCTCATTCTTCTGCTATACTGAATCTGGTTCACTAGTTGGTAAATGTTTAACTGTTTCAGTGCCATAAAAAAGAAACAAAGCACCTGTTTCTCCCGACCATAGAACTATGGATTTGATATCATTTTAGCTTGTAACTATTGCAGTCCTCTTTGATTCTGACATGCTGTGCCTTTTTCTCGATAACTTACCTACTTGATTCGTTCTCTTTGCTTACCTTTATCTGAAGAAAGTATGTGTCCAGTTACCTGGATGGAATGTGTACAAAATCTGGTCTTTTCTGCTTAGATATCCTTTATGTTGTTGCCTGTATCTAATAGGTCGTCTTACTTGATCTGCTTTGACAAAAAATTTAGGTGCAAATCTTGAACATTCTGTCTGTGTCCCCAAAAGTAAATATATCTTTTGCTTCAAGAATTGAGAATTCAACTAACTAATTTCTTATATTTAGAAATGGAATTGTGGTTTGCTAATCAAGTCATTATTTGTTCAAAGTATATCATGTTATCATCCATATCCATTATGTTTTCTTGATAACTTCCAAATTTCGCTGTAGAGTGCAATTGTCTTTTTCATAATAAAACTAACCTGACTTGTATTGTGGGTTGGATTGGATTTTGTTATTGACAGGATCTACAGAATTCAAAATCTGCTTTTGAGAGAAGCCGCTTCAATTTAGTATGTTTACTGCAGCAGCAAATCTCCCTGTTTACTTATATTAAAATCATATTTCTATTTTATTTCATGCTTCATTTGGTGACTTTTCTTTTTGGTTTAAGGAAAACAGGTAAATGCGCTAATGAATATTGAAGCAAAAAAGAAGTACGAGTTTCTGGAATCTATTAGTGCAATTATGGATGCCCATCTTAGATATTTTAAGCTGGTTTGTAAATCTTTTATGATGTTTATCTTAATTTTTCTGCTAGACTCAGTTAGTTATACAAGTTTTGTTTGTGACTGAATATGATTGATTTCTTATTGCCATAGGGGTATGAATTATTGAGCCAGTTGGAACCATTTATTCACCAGGTAATATTTTACCCTTACCTTTAAATTTAATTTAATCTGATTTGCTAGCTTTGCAATTGATTACTGAATTGATTTTTTTATTTTTTTTTATTTTTATTCATGAAGGTTTTGACATATGCTCAACAAGCAAAAGAATTGGCAAATGCTGAACAAGATAGGCTTGAAAAACGTATTCAAGAATTCAGGACACAAGCTGAGATAGATACTTTACGAGCTTCTAGTAACATAGAGCCTTCAACAAGTGCTGGTGGCATTCATGTTATTAGCATGAATTCAGACAAAAACATAGAAGCAATCATGCTGTCCTCAACAAATGGGGAGGTATCATTTTTTGGGCTGTTATTTTCATATTAGGCATCATGCTTATTTCATCAATTGTATTACTTGGAGAAATGAAATATTTCTTTTTTTAATTCATTTTGCAGGTCCAGACAATCAAACAAGGATATTTGTTAAAACGTTCTTCAAGTTTGAGGGGAGATTGGAAGAGGAGGTTCTTTGTACTCGATAATCAAGGAACTTTGTACTATTATAGGAATAAGGGTACCAAACCACTGGTATGTCATATTAATTATAACTGTCTTTGGCTGATCAAGTTTAATGATATAGTTTGAAGCATATATTCTTTCTATTGTGATTATGGATAAGGGGGGCATATACCTGTACCTGGATTTTATTCTTGATGCTTACTAATTTAAGTTTTTGACAAATTTGAGGACACGTGACAAAGATAATCAAGTGTTTTTATGGTTTTGTTGCACTATAAAAGTGTTAATTTCTTATTTTGCATAGCAAGTTCATTAGAGAAATGAAGAGAACAAACAATTTCTCTTCACCTCATTTTTTGGTCTCTTCAAATGTGGTTAGATTTGTAGAGAAATGAGAATGACTAATGTAATTCTAAATGATTTTCGAGTAAATCCTTTACACTATGTTTGGATAGACATTAGTAAAGGTAAGAAATGGAAAGGAAAGGAATTTAAACTAAAAGAAAGGAGAGAAAAGGAAAGGGTACATGTACCCCTTGTTTGGATAGCTAAAATTAATAAAGGAAAGGAAAGTAATCCTAACAACCTTTATTTGGTTAAGCAATGGAAAGGAAAGGAAATGATTCATTATAATGTTTTTTTTTTCCCGATTATACCCTCTTTTATTTTAAATTTTATAATATAATAAGGTTAAATTTGATATTTTACTTGTTAAAATTTTTTTCAGGTTTCCTTTCCTTCCCGTTTACCCCAAATTCCGGTTTTAAAAAAACTGAGTAAGTCAAGGGAAAGCAAGGGGTGCTCACTCCCTCTCTCTTTCCTTTCCTTAGCAAAAAATTTTTCCAAACAAGGGAAAGGTTTTCAACCTTCCCTCATGTTACTTAGCTTTCCTTTCCTTTCCTTTCCTTTCCCTTCACCACCATGTGTGTCAAAAAACTCTATATCTAAGCAAGAGAAACTGAAATTCCTATCAAATCACTTGTCTTCATTTCTTGGCTATCTGTTCTCTTTTATCCTACTATTTCACACTGTAATCTGGATATGCGCAAATTACAAAGTCCCTGTATCTAGGTGTTGAAAATATAATTTTAATCTTCTTTTCCTGCCAGCTCTTCCAAACTGTTTGAGCTAAATGATTAGGGACCTGCATGAACTTACTTTGTTCTATAATTGTAATTAAATACTATATAGGTGAGGTGTATTATGTTTTGTTTAGCTGGTAGAGAGAGAAAGAAAAAGGCTTTCATGTTGCATGAGTATAATTCAAAGTAAAATTTTGAGTTGCAAGTGGGGTGAATTAATTTTCTTATTACCTATAAATTGATTGCTTGTTCTATGGTGTTTATAGGTAAATTTAATTTTCATGCATAATCTAGAGCAAGAGTTCTGACAGGTGCTATTAAGTCCAAGTATCTAGTCTTTATCCTATTTTCCATTTTTATTCCATCTGAAGGAATATATTTATACAGGAGTGTTCATGTACAATTTGCAGCCTGAAAGCCCACATAATATTTTTGGGTGGTTCATTTTTCCCTAATTGATGCTTTGATTTAGTGTTTTCTCCTATTGTAAATTGAGTTTATATTTGATGCACTGACAGTGTATAGATGCTAAACATTGTCAGTCAACAATAAAATGCCACCTCATTAATGAGCAAAGTTACAAACTATAGAATCCCTTAAAAATAAATTAAAAAACTTTATCGATATTTATTTTTGAGGGTCTACATTTTGTTAACTTTGCTCATTAGTGAGGTGACATTTTATTGTTGACTGACAGTGTATAGCATATGTATACTATCAGTGCATCAAATATAAATCCTTGTAAATTTATATTTTTAAATTATTGGCAACCTGTTGGTCCACCGTACATTGAGCGGTTCATTTTCCCCCTAATTGATTGTTTGATTTAGTGTTTGCTCCTTGTAAATTTCTATTATCAAATTGCTTAGATATGCAGATATTTGATTGATTTGAAATCCAATAAGCATGAAATGTGTGGATAGTAGATTGCGTTCAACAGTTGGTTCTATGAAAGAAGCTTTACATAAAGTCTTAGGTTTGACAATGAATCTATTTGATATGAAATATTTTTGGGCTTTTACTGTGAAAATGATCACAATGAGGGATGATATTTACTTTATCTGCTTTATTCCCAGGGTTCTCACCATCAGTATATTGGTTCAGCTGAACACAGTAGTGGTGTATTTGCTAGATTTCGTGCAAGGCATAATAGGTCACCATCATTTAGTGAAGAAACTCCGGGCTGTCAGACTGTTGATCTTCGTACTTCAACAATAAAGATGGATGCAGAGGATACAGATTTAAGGCTTTGCTTCAGAATTATATCTCCTTTGAAAACTTACACATTGCAGGTGATATTGATTGGTCATTGGATTTTTTTTTTCGCTTCACTTTTTCTGAAACTTATCAAGGATATGGTTACAGTATAGCAAAGTCGCAATATGATACATTTAGATGACTACAAAAAGGGTTAGTTTGTTGTTCTTGCTGTTATTGTTGGATTTTTGCTTGTGACTTTATGTGTATTATTAATTATCTTAGGAAACCTTAAACTTAGCTATGTAAGCTTGACTAAAGTTTAAATGATAATACTAATAGATGATGGTACTAGGCATTGAACAGTATTTTGCTGGTTTGCTATTTTAGCAAGATTTTAAACCGTTTACAATGTATCATTTCAATATCTTCAGGATTGAAAACTATTTTGAAAATGCAATCAATTTTTGTAACAATTCTGTAAAGTGGAATTATATGAAACATGAAGCAGGTTGCATTAGCCTCTCAATGTATTTTGGTAAATGCACTCAACTTTTGTAACAATTCTGTAAAGTGGAATTATATGAAACATGAAGCAGGTCGTATTAGCCTCTCCATGTATTGCTAGCATTTATTTTTAAAGAATGTAATACTGAAATTTGAAAACAGAAAATGAGACTGAAAATTTGAAACAGAATAGCTAGAACTTTCTCTTCTGGCTTACTCCCTTTATTCCTCAAATAGGGGCTCTTATATAAAGATAATACGCACAATAAATCAGAGATAACATTCCTAAAAATCAGCTGATAATCTCAGCCTTATCTAAATTTAAAATACAGCAATAAAGTAGGAGAGATAATCTCCTGTTTAAATTAAAACTCATCCCTGAAAAGTAAGTAATCCTGAAACTCTAAATATTTCAACACTCCCCCTCAAGCTGGGTTGTAAATATTAATCATACCCAGCTTGTTTACAAAATTATCAAATGACATCCTAGGCAAACCTTTTGTGAAAATATCAGCCACTTGATAGTTTGTAGAAATGTATGATAGATTAATGATGCCTTCCTCAATTTTTTCCTTAATGAAATGTCTGTCAATCTCCACGTGTTTAGTCCTGTCATGATGCACTGGATTTTTGGCTATACTGATGGCTGCTTGATTGTCACATAACATCTTAAATGATTTATCTGTAGACAGATTTAGTTCATAAAGGACTCTTCCTATCCACATTCCTTCACATACAGCCAAAGCCATAGCTCAAAATTCTGCTTCAGCACTACTCCTTGCCACCACAGACTGTTTTTTACTCCTCCATGTGACTAGATTCCCCCATAAAAAAGTACAATACCCGGTGGTGGATCTTCTATCGGTTACTGATCCTGCCCAATCTGCATCTGAGAACACTTCAACTTCTCTACTACTTCCTTTCTTGAAGAATAGACCTTTACCTGGAGTCATCTTTAAATAACGTAGAATACGATACACAGCCTCAAGATGCTCTTCATTTGGATTGTTCATGAATTGACTAACAACACTCACTGAGAAGCCAATATCAGGACGGGTATGGGATAAGTAGATGAGTCTTCCAACAAGTCTCTGGTATCTCTCTTTGTTGACTGGAGCACAATTCTCCTTTAACCCAATTTTACAGGTTGTATCCATGGGTGTATCTATAGGTTTACACCCTAACATACCTGTATCTTTCAGCAAATCCAAAGTATATTTTCTTTGTGATGCCATGATACCCTTCTTTGATCTTGCAACTTCCATCCCTAGAAAATAACGTAGTTGTCCCAAGTCCTTAATTTCAAACTCTTTGGCCAACAGAATCTTCAATCTAGCAATTTCTTCTAGGTAGTCTCTAGTCAATATAATATCATCAACATACACAATTAACACAGCAATTTTACCTGTAGAAGAATGTTTAGTGAAGAGTGTGTGATCGGCTTGCCCCTGTTGGAATCCATGGTGTTTGAGTACTCGAGTGAATCTATCAAACCATGCACGAGGTGATTGCTTCAAACCATAGAGAGACTTAATTAATTTGCAAACAAGATGTGGACTTCTTTCATCCTTAAAACCTGGTGGAATCTCCATGTACACTTCCTCTTCTAAATCACCATTTAGGAAGGCATTCTTTACGTCTAGTTGTTGCAATTCCCAATCAAGATTAGCTGCTATTGATAGAAGTATCCTTACCGTGTTTAGCTTAGCAACTGGTGCGAAAGTCTCTTGGTAATTGTGGAATTTTAGAATATTTTTATTTCTGAATCTTACTTGAATAATACAACTTCTAAGGATTATATACAGCTACTGTTAAGCAGTAAAATAGGAAACTAAATCAGTCTAAATCTAATCCCCATAATTGAGGAATTGTCTAACCTTAATTCTAGGGATATAGATATTTACACATTTAATATAGTTGACTTTTCCACACTCCCCCTCAAGCTGGCTTGAAGATATCTTCCATGGCAAGCTTGCTCACTAGATTTTCAAACTGCTTCCTTTGCAATCCCTTTGTAAGAACATCAGCAACTTGGTCACTTGTTGGTATATATGGCATGCAAATTATCCCATTGTCAAGCTTCTCTTTGATAAAATGCTTATCTACTTCTACATGCTTCGTTCTATCATGGAGCACTGGATTGTGAGAAATAGAGATTGCAGCTTTATTATCACAATAGAGCTTTATCGGTGAGGGATTAGAAACCTTCAAGTCTTCAAGTAGTCTTTTAATCCACATTACCTCACAAATCCCATGGGCTATTGAACGAAACTCAGCCTCGGCACTACTTCTGGCTACTACATTCTGTTTCTTGCTTCTCCAAGTGACAAGGTTTCCTCCCACAAATGTGCAATAGCCTAAAGTTGACCTCCTATCTGTAATACTTCCTGCCCAGTCTGCGTCGGTATAGGCTTCTACTTGTAGGTGTCCATGGTTTTTGAAAAGCAATCCCTTTCCAGGCGTTCCCTTTAGGTACCTTAGGATTCTGTAGGCAGCTTCAAAGTGTTCTGAGCTGGGTGAATGCATAAACTGACTTACCACACTTACTGCAAAAGCTATGTCAGGTCGTGTATGTGCTAAATAGATGAGTCTACCCACAAGTCTTTGGTATTTCTCTCTATCCACCACGTCTTTGGTTTCAGCAGGCTGAAGTTTCAAGTTGGGCTCTATTGGGGTTTCAGCTATCTTGCAACCAAGCATTCCTGTCTCACTAAGCAAGTCTAGGACATACTTACGTTGGCTAACAAAGATACCTTCCTTTGATCTTGCAAATTCCATGCCAAGGAAGTACTTTAAGGCTCCCAAATCCTTTATCTCAAAGTCATGTGCAAGCCTTCTCTTAAGTTCTCCAATTTCTGCACTATCATTACCAGTTATTATTATATCATCCACATACACAATTAAAATAGCTAGTTTACCATTTCTAGAGTGCTTGAAGAACATTGTGTGGTCAGCTTGACTCTGAATATAACCATAGCTCTTCATTACATTTCCAAACCTTTCAAACCATGCTCTTGGTGATTGTTTAAGACCATACAAGGATTTTTTCAATTTGCACACCTTGTTGGTTCCGAGGTTTTTCTCAAATCCAGGTGGGAGGTCCATAAACACTTCTTCCTCTAAATCTCCATTAAGAAAGGCATTTTTTACATCAAGTTGCTGTAGAGACCAATTGAAATTAACTGCTAAAGAGAGAAGTACCCGGATTGAGTTTATTTTCGCAACTGGAGCGAAGGTCTCTTGGTAGTCAATGCCATAAGTTTGAGTGAACCCCTTGGCAACAAGTCTTGCCTTGTACCTCTCTATGCTCCCATCTGCCTTACACTTCACAGTGAAGACCCATTTACATCCTACAGTTGTCTTGCCTCTTGGTAGATCCACAATCTCCCAAGTCCCATTCTTTTCAAGAGCATCCATCTCTTCCTTCACCGCTAACTTCCAATCCGGATCACCTAGGGCATCCTGAATAGATCTTGGTACATGCAAGTTAGAAATATTTGAAAGGAATGCTTTGTGGTTATTGGACAACTTTTGATACGACAAATATTTTGCAATAGGGTGATTGGTACATGATCTTACTCCTTTTCTGTTAGCAATTGGGACATCTAGATCAGAAAAATCAATATTTGGAGACTCAAGGGAAGAAACTAAAGGAGCAATTTTAGGATTAACCTGAGTTTGAGGAGGAGGACCATCCCTCAGAGATTCCGGCTGAACAGGTGCTAGAGAAATAATTGGATCAGTAATATTTTTATGAGATTTTCTCCTGGTATAAACCTGAAGCTCAATATTTGGATTATGTGAATCCGTTTGAAGTAATTCTCCCCCTGTTTCAGATTCTTCAATACTTGGCACCTGTTGACTAAGAGAGTCCTTGTTTTCATTATTTTTAACGTCCATTTCCTTAAATTGTTTAATAGACTGAATTGGTGACTCAATGAGGCTTGGTAGTGGTGTAGAGAATTTCCAAAAATTATCTTCTTCTTCTTTATTCTCCCCCTGAAGAAGATTTTTGCTGAAATAGGGTTGATTTTCTAGAAAAGTGACATCCATAGTAATGTGAATTTTCTTTGTCAAAGGATTAAAACACTTATACCCTTTTTTATTTGGAGCATAGCCAATGAAAACACATTTTTCAGCTTTAGGATCCAATTTGGATCGAAAAATTTGGGGAATATAAACAAAGTAAGTGCATCCAAAAATTTTTAAAGGTAACTCAGAGTATAAACGAAATGTTGGGAAGTATTTTTTGAGAGTATTCAAAGGTGTTTCAAAATGTAAGACACGAGTTGGCATCCTATTGATTAAGTAAGATGCAGTCAACACAGCATCTCCCCAGAGGTATTTTGGAATGTTCATAGAAAACATGATAGCTCTAGCTACCTCAAGTAAATGCCTATTTTTCCTTTTAGCTATTCCATTTTGCTGGGGTGTGTCTCGACATGTAGATTGGTGTAAAATACCTTTTTCTTTTAAAAAATTTCCCAAACATTCATTAAAGTACTCAGTTCCATTATCTGTTCGAAGGATGCAAAATTTTGTTTTGAATTGGGTTTCAATCATGCAATAAAAATCTTTGAAAAGTTTTTCTACATCAGATTTTTTGCTTAGTAAGTAAACCCAACACAATCTAGTGTGATCATCGATAAAAGTTACGAACCACCTTTTTCCAGACAAGGTGGTAACCTTTGAAGGTCCCCAAACATCAGTATGAAACAAGTAAAATGGTTTTGATGGACTATAAGGTTTTGAAATATATTTAACTCGATGATCTTTAGATAAAAGACAACTTTCACATTGAAAAATAGAGCAATCCACTCCTTTAAACAAATTAGGAAATAAATGTTTTAAATAAGGGAAACTAGGATGTCCTAACCTAAGATGCCATTGCATTATTTTATCAGAAACAGAATTTGAACTGGTACTACTAAGCCCTTGAGCTTTTTTATTACCTAGGAAATCCTCACTGAAATAGTAGAGCCCATTTATTTCTCTAGCACTGCCAATCATCTTCCCTGAGTTTTGGTCTTGAAATTGACAAAGAGAGTCAAAAAAGATAACACGACAGTTGGAATCCTTTGAAAGTTTACTGACAGATAAAAGATTACAAGCAAGTTTAGGAACATGAAGTACAGATTTAAGATCAATACTTTCAGAAAGTTTAATAGAACCCTTGCCTGCAATAGGTGAAAAACTACCATCTGCTATTCTTATTTTTTCATTACCAGAACAGGGAGTGTATGAACTAAATAGATTCGACAGGTTAGTCATATGATCAGATGCTCCTGAATCAATGATCCATGGAGCAGAATTAAAGACACTGGATAGGGCTAATGGATTTCTACCTGAATGAGCCAATGAACTATTAGATGTACCAGATGTCGAATTGGACTTTAGTAGTTTCAGGAGTTGATCGAACTGCTCTTTGCTGAAGGAACCCATATTTGCTTCATTGGCAGAGGGTTGTGACTGCTTCTGCTTCGGCTTCCAATTTGTTGGTTTTCCATGGATGTGCCAACAAGTTTCTCGAGTATGGAGTGGTTTGTTGCAATGGTCACACCACACTCGAGGCTTGTCATCAATCTTACGCAAATCAAGGACATTTGGTCCACCAACATTAGCTTCTGCAGTGACCAATGCAGAGTTCTTGATCAAACTACTGGTATGAGGAGTAGAATTTACAACTGAAGTAGAACCTGACATGGTGGTAAAAAACAGCAGCGGCTCTTGGAAAAATATGGTGATTTAGGGTTTGGCAAGAAAGAAAAGTTCTTGATGAGAAAGTGGCTATGAAGGCCTAAGGTAAAAAAAATCAGCAATGAAGGCTGAAGAAGAAACTGTAGAAAAATCAGCAATGAAGGCTGAAAAAGTGACTGATTTCCAAGAAAAAACCTAAAGCTCTTGATACCATGTGGAATTTCAGAATATTTTTATTTCTGAATCTTACTTGAATAATACAACTTCTAAGGATTATATACAGCTACTGTTAAGCAGTAAAATAGGAAACTAAATCAGTCTAAATCTAATCCCCATAATTGAGGAATTGTCTAACCTTAATTCTAGGGATATAGATATTTACACATTTAATATAGTTGACTTTTCCACAGTAATCAATACCATAGGTTTGAGTGTAACCTTTGGCAACCAATCTAGCCTTATATCTGTCGATACTGCCATCTGCTTTATACTTCACATTGAATATCCATTTACATCCTACTGGGGTTTTTCCATTTGGAAGTTTCACCATTTCCCATGTACCATTCTTTTCCAAGGCTCGTATTTCCTCCTTTACTGCTTGTTCCCACTCTAGAGTCTTGAGTGCCTGTTCTATGGTCTGTGGAATCTCAACAAGTGATAATTTAGTAGTAAAGGCTTTAAACTTGGAAGACAACCTTTCATAAGACAAAAAATTAGAAATTGGATGTTGAGTGCATGCTCTAATCCCTTTCCTTCTAGCAATTGGAACATCAAGATCATCGTCCATAGAATCACAAAGAGGAGTTTCGAAGTTACCTGATGTAGATTTCATGTTGTTGGAGCTCGGTTCAGATTCATGGGTTTGCTTTGGAGTAGGTTCGGACTTTACCCCCTTTTGGACTCGTGATCTTCTAGAATAGACTTGAAGTTCCTTGTTGTTTGCAACTGATTCATTTGGCCCATGATCAAATTCAGGTAAGGGGCTGCTTTGAGGAGGTTGCTGTTTGGTTTCAGGTAAGGGGCTGTTTTGAGGAGGTTGCTGCATTATTTCGGGTTCGGTTTCAGGTAAGGGGCTGTTTTGAGGAAGTTGCTGTATTATTTCTGGTTCAATTGGTAACAAAAACTGATATTCATGTTGCTGTTTTGTAACATGATTCTCCCTCTGAATATCAGTTTTAGTGAAGTAGGGCTGGTTTTCAATAAAAGTAACATCCATGGTGGTGTAGAACCGATGAGTAATGGGAGAGTAGCATTTATACCCTTTTTGATTGGAAGCATAACCAAGAAAGATGCATTTTATGGATTTGGGGTCAAGTTTGCTACGATGTTGGGAATGATCATGGATGAATGCAGTGCAGCCAAATATTTTGAGTGGGAGGTTTGAGAGAAGTCGAGTTTGTGGGTAAAATTGGAGAAGGGAATGATATGGGGTTTGGAAGTTTAGAGGACGTGAAGGCATTCGGTTAATTAGGTAGGTGGCTGTGAGAACGGCTTCTCCCCAAAATTGTTTTGACACATTATATGTGAACAGTAATGAACGAGCAATATCAAGGAGATGGCGATTTTTCCTTTCAGCAATCCCATTTTGTTGAGGGGTGTCAACACATGAACTTTGATGGATAATGCCATTAGCTAATAGGTAGTTGTTAAGAACAGAGTTAAAATAGTCTTTGGCATTGTCAGTTCTAAGAATTTGGATTTTGGTTTGGAACTGAGTTTGGATCATCTTATGAAAATTTTCAAAGATTGCACGTGTTTCAGATTTTTCTTTCATGAGAAAAAGCCAAGTAATCCTAGTGTGGTCGTCTATGAAAGAAATGAACCATCTTGCACCTTTCTTATTCTAGATGGTCCCCAGATGTCACTATGTATAAGGGTAAATGGTTGGGATGATCTGTAAGGCTGAGTATGGAATGTTGTGCGTGTTTGTTTGGACAAATGACAGATCTCACATTGAAAAGGACCTTGATTTTTGTTAAACAAAGATGGAAACATTTTTTTCATGTAGGAGAAAGAAGGATGACCCATGTGATAATGCCATAAAGTCACTACACTAGGATTATTAGAACTAGAAAAAACATGATCAAGGCTAGAGAAAGCATTGCTAGCAGTTTGATCTTTGAGCTTGAAGGAATCAGTCCTTAGGAGGTATAGGCCGGCCCTCTCTTCAACATTGCCAATTGTCTTCCCCGATTCCAAGTCCTGAAATTCACACCAAATTGGGTAAAATTTTGTGATACAATTCATATCCTTTGATAACTTACTGACTGAGAGTAAATTACATTTCAGTTTAGGAATATAAAGGACAGAATTTAGGACTAAATTTTTTGAGACAACGACAGTTCCAACTCCAGTGACTGTAGATAATGAGCCATCGGCAATTTTTACTGAAAGACCTTTCAGACAAGGGCGAAGGTGTTGGAAAAGTTTCACATTACCATTCATGTGATCTGATGCTCCAGAGTCAATGATCCAATCACTATTTCTATCAACCTCTGCATTGAGAGCATTTAGATAATTACCTCTCTGAGCAACTAAGCTTGTACCAACAACTGAACTAGGCTGAACCCTTTGGATTAATTGTTGGAGGATGTCTAATTGCCCCTTTGTGAATGCAGTACACTCAGTGGAAGCGGTTGTAGTAGCTTGACAGTGACTGGTACCAATCCAGTGGAACCTGAGGTGATTTCAGCAAACGTTTGTTTGCCTGATGCCATACTGTACAGTGGCAAAGAAGATGGATCAGACCTGCTCTGATGCCATAAAGAATGTAATACTGAAATTTGAAAACAGAAAATGAGACTGAAAATTTGAAACAGAATAGCTAGAACTTTCTCTTCTGGCTTACTCCCTTTATTCCTCAAATAGGGGCTCTTATATAAAGATAATACCCACAATAAATCAGAGATAACATTCCTAAAAATCAGCTGATAATCTCAGCCTTCTCTAAATTTAAAATACAGCAATAAAGTAGGAGAGATAATCTCCTGTTTAAATTAAAACTCATCCCTGAAAAGTAAGTAATCCTGAAACTCTAAATATTTCAACAATTTTTAATGGTGATGAAGATTCCGATGTGTAATTAGAAAGCTATTTTATATTGTCAAATCAAGTGAACTAAACTATATAAAAGGTACAAAAAGTAAAAAGTCATACTTCAATTACAATAGTAAACCCATAGGTCAATGCTATGATGATTCTACTAGTGATAGCATGAGCCAGAAATTTGATTGAGTTTAAAGCATTGCTGACATTTTGGGATAGTTGAAGGGAAAAAATCACTAAAATGCACCAAGAGAGTGCCGTCAAGGCTAATTTTAACAGAAAAAATTGATCTAAACGCACCAAATATGAAAATGAAGAAGTTTAGCATAGGGAGTCAAGGAAAGCTAGTGATAAATTATTTTAATGGATTATTCAGTAGAAGTGATCTAGACAGTTTGGAATGCCTTAATTTTTTTTTTTTAATCAAAAGTCTAAAAGTGTGTGGAATTAGAGTATTTGTTGTAAGGAGTGTCCTCAAGAAAATCAAAAGAAGAAAAGCAGTTGGCCTTGGTGAAGCCCAATGATTAGGTTATCTGACCTTAACTTGGTTGAAAATTTTGTTTGATAAGATTTTAATGACTGCAAAGATGCTTGATGAATGGACAAAGAGTACCATATCGATCTGGTGTGATTTGCAAAGTTGATTTTGTGAGAAGGTTCGGAATAGGTAAAGGTGTGAACCAACAATTTCATAAAATCATGGGTAATACCCGTGAGTTCGAATCAGAAGAGGCTTACATCAAGGATTTTCAGAATCCTTACCCTTTTGCAGAAGTTACAATGAGTTTACTATGCAATTCTAAGGTCCATGTTCTGTGTAGGTGTTATGTTATAATTTTAGCAGGTGAAACTTAATGTAGGGTCAATCATTAAGTCTGAATAAGAGAGTGCACCTGAGTTGTGTTTCTTTGGGCTAATTGGAAGAGACAGAATAAACTGAATGTAGTTTTTAAGATTAGTGACAAGGATGAAAGCAAAGTAGTAAATGAGGTTCAAGATATTGTTAATTGTGACAATTTTATGTATCTAAGATTGACTATTGGTAATAGGAGACAGAAGATGATTTACTTATCAGATCAAAGCACGTTGGATGAAATGGAGAACTGCCGGTGCTACTGGTGTTTATTAAGATAATAGGGTTGTTTGTTCATTCGAAATTGTAAAATTTAGCACTTGCCATCCCTTTTGTTAGGATTACTGTAGTTAGCAAAACATATATGCAGAAGATTGCAGTTGAGACGGGAATGTAGAAATGATGTGTGCTAGTATACCCAAAAATGAAAAAAAAAAAAAAAGAATGAGAAATAAAGTTATTTTTCTAACAGTGCAGTTAGTATCAATTTGGAAAGAAATTAGAGGAAGAAAGTTTAGATTGTTTGGAAAGGTGTACTGTAAGTCTAGAGATGTTTAAGTATGAAAGATGCCTTGATACAGGTAAAAGGAATAAAGAGGGGTAAAAGTGAACCAAGGAATTGGCAAAATAAGGATGTGAAACCCAGAACATCTCTCAGAAAACATTCTTGATTGAGTGGAATAAAGGAACAGGATTCACATTGCCAACCCCAACTTGCTTTTTGGAATCAAGCTATAGTCTAGTTGAGCCAATATCATTACATTATGAATGTTCCAACTAGGTAGTTTAGATAGCTTTTTGAACCTAGAATTCTTGCACTTGCATGAACACGAACCTCCACAACTCCTTTTTGGTATTCTTAAGAATGGTAAATAATAAAAATGTCAAAGAGGTCTGCCATGTTAGTACAGAAGAGTTTAAAATGAGAGCCATAACCAAGAGAAACTAATGACAATGATATGGATATGGCGACTAAATTACTATGGATCTTAGGGCAGTCTTCCATTGAAAATTTATTGTTAGATGCTTCAGGATGCAAGACTCTTGTTTACAGTTGTTTGGAACTTGTACAGGTGTTGATAAACAGAACTGAACTTGATTTATAGAGCTGTAGAACTGTGATGCTGCCATACAATTTCCTTTTGAAGATAACTAATATTCCTCAGTGTGTGTGTGTGTATTTAAGTATGTATGTACATATAACTGTAGGTGAGTTTGTGTTTCTTGTGAAGAGGTTGCAAATTGAATGCTAGTTAAATAGAATGGTTAATAGGATGAAACAGTTTTGTCTGAAGTTTTTGAAATCGCTATTTCTTGATGCCTCATATTTGTCAGTACAATATTTTTGAACTTTCTAGATTAAGCTATACAATAATTTTTTTTCGGTGATGATTGTGCTGATACTTTTTGTCACTGGTTTGGGCAGGCTGAAAATGGGGCAGATAGAATGGACTGGGTTAATAAAATAACTGCTGTTATTTCATCTCTTTTGAATTCTCATATCCTGCAGCAGGTTCTTTTTTCCCTTTAAAGTCATTTTTCTATTTTTTTGATGTTGAAAAATCAATTCTCATTAAATTGCTACTAATAGTGATTTGGTTGTCTGTTGTGTCTGCATCCGGGAAAAAAGCATGTGGGGAATGATGATTACGCTCGCAGAGCTTCTTCTAATGCTAGGTCACCTAATAGCCGTGGTACTTTAGAGATTGACCGAATAGGTAACAGAGCAGAGCCCGTTTCTGCAGTCCTCAAAGAAATTCCTGGAAATGATGTTTGTGCAGAATGTAGTGCTCCTGAACCTGATTGGGCATCTCTTAATCTTGGCACATTATTATGCATTGAATGCTCAGGTGTCCACCGTAATCTTGGTGTACACATTTCAAAGGTACATTTTGTTCTTCAATGAAGAGAAAAAGATCTTATGGCCATTTTCCTTTGAGTTTTTGTAAAGTATGCTATACTGGTCTTTAGTTTATAGTTCATAACCTATATTTAGTCTTCTACCTGTTTTAGGTCTCTTAAAAACATAGAGGTTATGCTCTTTGATATCGCTAAAAGGTAGTGCCTACTATTAGCTGTGATGTAATTTTTTTTATCTGCAGAAAGTTTATTTCAATAATAGGGACATAGAAGAGTATTAGGTTGTAGCAAAGGTTTCTTCTCAGTATTCTTTTTGTTGTTATTTTAGATAATGCACTTTCCACCTTTGATTTTCATGAAACTACTATTAATGCATTGTATACCATGTCTTAATTATTTACTACCTATACAGTTGGTGTGCACAGGTAAGAATTCCTTTAGATGACATATATTTGATGAATTCCACCTTATCATCTCTTAAAGTATTTAGTTCCGTTCATTCCCATCTCTTTTGGGTGTTGCATCAGTCTGTTGGTAGAATCTATTGTACAATTTCAAACCAGCTGCTATACTTACAAGTAACTTTGCTGTTATTGACTTGTAAGTAGTTTTGCCCATGAAATGTGAGATGGGCAATGTGAGTCATGTTAGGAGAATATGTCTAGTTCCCTCTACGCGTCTGGGTGCTGCACTGCACTAGGCTGTTAGGAGAATCTGTTTTCAAACCAGCTGCTATACTTACAATTGACTTTGCTGTCATTGACTGATAAGTAGTTTTGCCCATGAAAATGAGGTGGACAATATGAGTCATGCTGTTAAAGTCCCAACCTTTGAATTTCGTGAGTTGAATGAAAATTTACTTACTATTATAAGTACCAAAATAAGAATATTTAAGAGCCTGAGGAACGGATAAATGGGAGGAGGCTGATAGAATTGATCCTATGATCTTTCATTTATTTTAAGAGTCTTCAATAAAAGAATACTCTTCTTCTGTGTGCAGGTGAGATCTTTGACTTTAGATGTCAAAGTGTGGGAACCTTCAATTGTGGAATTATTTTCTGCTCTGGGCAATGCTTATTGTAACTCTGTATGGGAAGGTTCACTCCTTAAGAATGAAAGGTAAGATTTCCCAAGGCTGAAAAGAACATGAAAATGATGCTTCTAACCAATCTGTTAATTTGTGAATGCTATTTCTGTATGCTAGCTGTAATTGTTGATATGGTACATCTAGAAGATCAGGCAAGGAAGAGTAAAAAATTAATGTGCTTTATCGGTCTTGTTCTCATGTTAAATGTAAATATGTATGATTGAGGCATTGTCTGTATCTACATTTTGTTTCTCAGATAATAAAATTTGTATTTTCCCTTTTGTATGTTTGTTTTCATGTGAATTTGATAATCTTCTCTAAATAGTTTAAATTATGTTAATATAATATCTTAATTATGAGGAAATATAGAAATGCTATAAAATTTGGTGGCCTTTTTGTGTTCAAAAAAAAAAAGAGAACTTAAACCTCTTTTTCATTATTCGACTTTAAAAGGATTTTATAGATGAAAAAAATATTGTTTTTTCATTGTAACAAGCAGTCATTCTCATTGAAATCTAAGTAAAAGAGTAACATTAATGTCAATTAACCATATCTATTGAGAGAGATCATGGTTACACTTAAAAATATTGTAACCAACTTGTGGGCGCTTGTTAGCACAAAAGTTTGCAACAGCTTTATGTTCTCTTTCCACATGCCTGATCTCTGTAATCTCAGATCTTCCAAAATGTAAATTTATAAATATGGAATAGTTTTGTAAAGAGATGTCTGCACCCCCTCATTTAGTCATATTTCTTCATTATTCTTATTTTTGCCAATAAGAATTTCTGTTCTACAATGCCATTGAAGTCTTTAAGAGAAGGTTTTTTTTATCATTTAATTTAATTCTTATGCTCTATCTTGAGAATGAACTTTAAATTGAAAAAATTTATCTTTTTTGTTAAAATAGTGTTTGGTACAATGAGAGTATCTTTTTCTCTTTTTTTGAGAAAAAAAAAAAACCCTCGTCCTATTTTGTTTGGTTCTTGACTACACGAGTATGACATCGGATAAGAGTTATTGCATCCTTTCTTTCAGCCCTATTCTTTGCCTTATTGTACTCATTCCTCCTCACATGTGCACCAAATTTATCTGAAAGATGCTCTCTCTTTGTTAGAATGATAGCTTGATAATTTTTTTTAAGTTACTGAAGAGTGAATTTGGGGAAAACAAGGCTGGTAATGGTTGAACCGAAGATTTATAAATGGTTAAGGACTAGCTTCATTTTGTGTTCTAGTAGCAATTTATACTATCTGCTTTCATTTCCTGTTCAATGTAATTCTTTGCAGAGTGGATGAGTCAAATGCTATTAGCACATCAATAACAAAACCATGCGCCAAAGATGCATATTCCAATAAAGAGAAATACATTCATGCCAAGGTATTTAGTCTGAATTTTTTTCTCTTGATGTCCATGCATCAGAATTCATATTTCACCATCCATGCATCCCTTCTTTATCTCAGTCCCCCTTGAATGTACCATTTAAGTTACGGAGAAGTTGACTGGGCTTTTTAGTCAGCATGGAACCTGTTCTGGCATAGTTGCATCCCTTAAGTAAATATGGTAATATTAATCTCCTGCTACTAGTAATCATTCTCTAAGATGATCTATGGATTATTTAGCTTCTTATGCAAGAATGGAATAAATTACTCTATGATATGATGTGTTATTTTGCATATTCAAGATTTTTTCTGGTTGGTTCTTTGTTCTTCATGCCTGAAGTTATATTCAAGGCTGAAAAGCCGCTACTCTCACACCTATATGACTGCCTTAAGACAATTTCCAGTTTTCGTAAGTGCAAATCGTCATGCTGTTTAGATTAGTCTTTCATCTCTCACGCTGCTATTATAAGAGGTTGTTTTCAATACAAAGCCTAACATTATTCCTTCTTAATTAGTATGTAGACAAATTGCTAATCAGTAGAGAAGCTATGCAACCTGGAGTTCCTCCTAACTCATCAAACATCTGGCAAGCAGTTAAGACTGGCAATTTACGAGAAGTATATCGTCTAATTGCAATATCTGACTCCAATGTTGTAAATACCACCTTTGATTATGTTTTTAGCATTGAGTTGTATCACCATGTTGTTGATGCGCAAGACTCATCACTTGATTGCCACAAAGGGGAAAGGAAACAGTATGATCCATCAGACTGTCAGAGAATCAAGGATTCAAATGACCCGGGGAATTGTCTACAAGGTTGTTCGCTGTTGCATTTGGCATGCCAATGTGGCAATCCTGTGATGCTTGAGCTGTTGCTGCAATTTGGTGCTGACATAAATATGCGCGACTTCCATGGCAGAACTCCTTTGCACCATTGTGTTTCTATAGGAAACAACCCATTGGCAAAGCATCTACTAAGAAGGTAGGTTGCATATTTTGCATAATTACTTATCCATAAGAAACCTGAAACTTCAGACATAGAGATACATCGAAGCATACTAATATCAGCAAATGTGCATCATGCATCATATTTATTACTCTGCTTATATAGTGCTTGATAAAAAGGATTGATAAATTTACGAGTTACAGATTGCCTTTCAAGTTTAATATAACACTTCATTTGTTACTCTTATCTCTAAGTGGTTTTAATTTTCTGATACTGTGCAGAGGCGCACGGTCGTCGATCAAAGATGGTGGGGGATTTAGTGCATTAGAAAGGGCTATGGAGAAGGGAGCCATTACAGATGAGGAGCTATTTATTTTGCTCAGTGAAAGCTAGTGAAAAAAACTTGGTTGCCTTGCCCCGGGCTTGTAAGCCTTCTTCCCTCACATGGTTTTCCATTTATGTTGGCTGTTGTTGTCGCCTCTTGCATGATAAGAGCTTTCTGTCATCTTCTAATCTGTCGACGTTATTACTGAACTGTTCCGCTTATACTTCAAACTAATGTATGTATTCTTGAGTGAGCGGTGATTGTTGAAGCGTTGCCTTTGTGCTTGCAATGGTGGGATGATAATCTCTGTCGATTGTATTGCCAGAATTTTAGTCTCTAAATTTCAGGGGAAGTTTAACTTGATGGTCAGTGGCTGTGTATAATGTTTGGAAATTTCCACTTCGTCCTGTCGAACTGTTTTTTTTTTTTTAATTTAACTAGTGATATTTTCCTCTGATGGATGAAAACTTGTCATCCTGTTTTACATTTTTATCAATTGTGTAATCGAGTCGAATTGAGATAGTTTAATGTCAAGTTCGAATTTAATTCAATTTGAAAATTTGAAATCTAAAATTAGGTTTAAACTTTGATGGAGTTTAATTTTTGAATTGCTTTGAAAATTTGAAATCCGAAACTTAGATTAAACTCATTTGAGTTTAATTTTTGAAGTTTAAGTTTGATTTGGTATAATATATGTTTTATATGATGCACGGATACTGTATAGTTTTTTATAAGCTGTTAGTTAATAATAGAGTGACATTTTATTAAAAAGTAAAATTTAAAAATGTATAAATTTTTAAAAATAAATTTAAAAACTTTGTTAATATTTATTTTTAAAAATGTATATAAGACGTCATTTTATGATTGATAGATAATATATAAAAATTATACATTGACAATGTATTATATATAAACTCATTATTTAAATTGGATTTGATAGATTCGAAAATATATTTATGAAAATAAAATGGTAAATCAATAATTAAATATTAAAAAATATTTTAATAAAAATTTAATTCAATTTGTGAGTTATTCAAATCAAGTATAAAATAATTAAATTTAACTAAATTTCTTACTTGTCGTCTACTAATTTGATCGGTTACATCTTAAAAAAAAAAAGAATAGTTTTCCACGTCGGTATCAAGTTCTCTACAAGTTTACGACTGCTTCATGTTTTCAATTTTTTTAAAACCAAACAATGCTTCGAAATTGCAACTAAATTTCTCAAAAATAAAAATAAAATTCCTGTTTGCTTTTAAGACAAGTAGCTTTAATTTTAGTCTTTTACGCATCACTATACATTCAATTTTTTGTTTCGATTAGTTTTTGGTCATGCCATTAAAGACTGTAAAACACCCTTTTCAGAATGTCCCACTTTTTAATCATTGGCCTGTTTATCAGTCAATAGAAACTATTAAACATGACTTCCATTGGATACTCAATGTTTTTTCTCGAGAAACAGACAGAAAATATCACTTTTTTGCCAACATATACGACCAAAATGATGATGATATAACTCTTCTTAACTAAATGCCCTTGATCAATAAACTGAAACACCGAAAATGAAAATTCATGTGCAAAAGATATCACAAATCAATTCCATAAGAGTTAAATTAAATTTCTTAGGTGAAATACAGTGCCATTATGTACATAAAAGAGGAATACTTTTCTCAGCTTTTTAACTAAGATCGAGTAACCCAAATGAAAAGCATAAACAAGCAGAAGAAATCAAATGGTTATTATTACTCAATAGTCATGCACATTCAATCAAAATTGCAGCCTCATCACTAGCTAATAAAAATAAACAGCTACAATCAGGGCATCTTTCAAGTATGTGTCGAAACATAAAATCTTGAAATTTTTCGGACATAACAAAACGATTGAATTGAAAGTTTAATAGCAATTTCACCATACAGAAATGATCATATCTTGTGATGACTAAATTTATCTCCACATTCTATGGAGGAGCAGCTTTGATTTCCCACAATGACTCTAGCACATTCCCTTTTAGCTCTTTATTAACTTCTCAACAACTTGTTTTGCCTCTTGTGACCTTGACATTTCCACCATCGCTTTAACCAGACCATGCAAGGCTTCTATGGTTCATAGAGGAAGAGTGGCTTCAATTTTACTCCATGATTCTAGGGCATCGCCTTTAAGCCTCTTTTTCATCTTCTCAACAACTTGCTTAGCCTCCTCCGATCTTGACCTTTCCACCAACCCTTTAACTAGACCTTCCATTGCCTCAAATGGAGGAACCCACTTCCTTTTTATAATTTCCATACTCAGTTCCAAAGCCGAATCCAACTCTCCTTCCTTCACCATGCTCCTAATCAAAGTATAATAAGTAAATGAACACGGCAAAACATACCCATCACTCAACATCTTGTCCAAAACCTTCCTAGCCAATTCCAAATCCCCTATCCTACAAAAACCATCTATAATAGTATTGTAAGTAGCTGAATTCGGCTTCACCCCTTTTGAAACCATCTCATCCAACAACTTCTTAGCCCTAGCACATTCCTTAGTCTTACACAACCTCGAAATCCTAAGATTATAAGTATTCAAATTGCCCTCCAAACCTTTCTTCAAAACCTCTTTCATGAGGTTATCAAATCCATTCTCGTCCCCATTCTTCAAATAAGCTCCTAACAATATATTATAAGTATCAATATTAGGACTCACATTCATTTTCTCAACCCATTCGCGTGCAGATTCAATCTTATTTTCTTTCACAAACGCTTTCAAAATCAAGTTATGCGTTACAACAGTAGGCTTGACGCCAAGCTTTGCAGGAATCGTCTTAAAGCAACCGTGAACTTGCTCAAACATCCCATTGTTCAGATAAACTGTAAGAATAGCACAAAGGGATTTTTCAGATACATTAGAATACCTGTTCTGAGACAAATCTTCGAGCGTTTGGAGTGCTTGCGGGACCATCCGTGCATTTGAGTAAAGCATAATGAGACGAATCCAAAAGCCTTCAGACTTGAGGGCAGGGGCATCTTGAGAATGGAGCTTTTGGGTCTGCAACACGCGGTCGACGAGGTCGAGGCGGTTGGCACGGGCTAGCTTGCGGATGGAGAGGTGGTAGATGGGGCGGTGGCGGAGGAAAGTGGGCAAATGGGAGCATTTTTGGAAGATTTCCGCTAGCTTTTCGGGGTTTTTCTCGGATATGATGGCTGATTTTGCGGCTTTGAAAGTAGGAAATGGGCCTTTCTGATTTACAGTTTGAGTGGAGAAGAATGCCTTTGGGATTGCTGGCTTTGAGTTCTTGAAAATGGAAGCCATGGTGCTTTGATGCTGAAGCTGCCAAATTGGGGGAGAGAGTAGGGTTTAAGAATCCTCGCTTCTGAAAGGGGGAGAGAATTTACAAAAGTGCATCAATTTAAACTACTAAAAAAACCAGTGGTTGTGTAAAGTTTATTACAATTTTTGGGATAGTTTAATTGGGGGCTAATGGCCCATTGGGCCAAAGTCCAAGCTTTGCACTTACTGAAAATACAAGGTTTAGTAATTAAATATTAACTTTTTATGTAAAATATTAACTTTTTATGTAAAATAATACGAATTTTACATTTTATTGTAAGTAAATTAGTTCATTTTTTTATAAATAAATATTTAATTTTTTAAAATCATACAATTAAATTTATAATTTTTATTGCATGTCACGTAATAACCCACAAAATTATTAATCATTAGTATCCTGTAAAATGTATAAACAGTAATTAATTTAATTGAATAAATTTAAATTTGATTGTACTATTTTAAAATTTAAGAAATTTATGTACATAAAATAAAAAATTATTAACTAATTTGCATACAATATATTAAAAGCATATATTCATTTTTTGCAAAAAATTAAAAGTATATTTAGTACTAAACCAAAATAAAACTTTGCATTTTCTTTTTTCTTAAATTAAATGTAAAAAACTTGGGGTATGCTTAAATTAATTAAAAAACAACTTAAAAATAGATATGATAATTCTATGATGTAAAACAAAATCACGATCGAATATAATATTTTTTAATTTTTATTAATTTTTAATTCTCACCATTTTATGTTATAATTGAGGCTAAAAGATTTCCACTTAAACTACTACAAAAACCAGTGGTTGTGTAAAGTTTATTACAATTTAGTGTTTTTAGTGAAAGTTTTACATTCTTGGCCTAGTTTAATTGGGGGCTAATGGCCCATTGGTCCAAAGTCCAAGCTTCCCATGTTACTGAAAATACAAGATTTAATAATTAAATATATTTTCAACTTTTTATGTAAATTGATACGAATTTTACCGTTTTATTGCAAGTAAAATAATTTTTTTATAAATAAATTTAAATATTTTAAAATCATATAATTAAATCTATAATTTTTATTTCATGTCACATAATAATTCACAAAATTATCCATGACAACTATCATGTAAAATGTCCAAACAACAATTAATTTAATTTAATCGAATTTAATTACCTTTTTTAAAAGTTAAGAGATATATATGCATAAATAAAAAATTATAAACTAATTTGGATACAATACATTAAAGCTTATATTCATTTTTGCAAAAAAATGAAAGTACATTTAGTATAAAACCAAAATAAAATTTTGCATTTTTATTTTTCTTAAATCAAATTTAAAAAACTAGTCGTATGCTTAAATTAATAAAGATCAACTTAAAAGTAGATATGGTAATTCTATCATGTAAAACAAAATCACGATCAAATACAATATTTCTCAATTTTTACCGTTTTTATATGTAATTTTTATTAAATTTTAATTCACACCGTTTTATGCAATAATTGAGGCCCAAAGATTACAACTTCTCCAAAGTCCAAAACCAGCAAAGATGAAACCTTTCCTTTGCGATCACAGTTTAGTGTTAATTAGCAGTCAAATATAAAGGAGGCGCAGCAAAGCAGTCAGCACCACTCTAGCCGCCACCAGCAATCTCTTCTTCTGTGCCTTCCCTAAAACCCATCGCATCTCTCTTCAAGTCTTCCCTAAAGCCCAGTAATGGCTTCTCTCAGCCACCCTCTCAAACCCCATTTCCTCTCCACCCCAAAACCCAAACTCCAACCATACAAATTCCCCGCCAAAGTCCGCATGTCTCTCCAAGAATCAGGCCCATCCGTTGCCGTCGTAGGCGTCACTGGAGCTGTAGGCCAAGAGTTCCTCTCCGTCCTCTCCGACCGTGACTTCCCTTACCGTTCGCTTAAGTTGCTCGCCTCCAAACGCTCGGCTGGCAAGTCCATTTCATTCCAAGACAGAGCCTTCACTGTCCAGGAACTTACCGCCGACAGCTTTGACGACGTCGACGTCGCGCTTTTTAGTGCTGGTGGGTCGATAAGCAAGGAGTTCGGCCCCATTGCGGTTGAGAAAGGTGCCATCGTGGTAGATAACAGCTCGGCGTTTCGAATGGTCGATGGAGTCCCTTTAGTGATTCCTGAAGTGAATCCGGAAGCTATGGATGGGATTAAAGTTGGGATGAAAAAGGGTGCTTTGATAGCAAACCCGAATTGTTCTACTATTATTTGCTTAATGGCTGCTACTCCTCTACATCGCCATGCTAAGGTATAAGCTAAAGTTTCCATTTTTTTGGTGGGGGTGTTTTTGACTTGTAAATATTTAAGCATTTTGATTGGTATATTAAGGCTTTTTGAAGAATTTGGTTTTGCATTGTTTGCTTGGTGCTACATTTGGGTTTTATCAGATTAGATGAATGATGTTTTAAAGTTGCTGGAGTTATGAACAGTAGAAATCATGTTGTTTCGGAGACATTCCCTTGTATAACAATCTTAGCCATCGGGTTGTTTCCTTTATAGAAGGACAATATAGCAAAGTAATAGAAACATGAATGAAGGGATTGTTTGAAAATTTTGCTTGGTAAGAAATTGAAGACAGAGTGTGTTTGAAGGTGACTAAGTAATTGCTTGTAAGAGCTGTTAAGTAAGAAATGAATACTTAGAGTTTAATTAGTATGTTATAATGTTTTGGGTCGTTTGTATTTTATAGTGGATTAATTATAACTGAAATTTCTTGAGATATTGTGAAGAAAACTATATGTTTTGAATCTTTAGGGTAGGATATCTATTGTTCAGAGCTTTTGCCAGTTTCACTGCCTAAGTTATTATTATGCTGCATCAAGCAACTTAAAGAACTGATGCTTACCTGACAATTTATGCTTCAAACATTGTTTCTGTTCATGGCTTGTTGCAGGTGATGCGTATGGTGGTTAGTACATATCAGGCAGCTAGTGGTGCTGGTGCTGCTGCTATGCATGAGCTTGAGCTACAAACACGTGAGGTGATTTGATTCAGCTTTTTTTTTTTTCCCTTTTCTATTTTTCGTTTATTGTTACTTGTTGAATGAGAGTTTGATTAATCTTTTTTTCTAAATGATTCATTGTTGCATTTTCTTTTAGGTCCTGGAAGGGAAACCACCAACTTGTAATATCTTTAAGCAACAAGTATGTATAACTGTTTTACGGTATCCATAAATTTGTGTATCTTTTCATCTGACCAGGTTTTTTATGATTTTCTCTTTTTTCTTTTTACTTCTGCAGTATGCTTTTAATTTGTTCTCACATAATGCCCCTGTTCTTGAGAATGGATATAATGAAGAGGAAATGAAAATGGTAAAAGAGACGAGGAAAATCTGGGTAAGTAGTTAAAGTGTTCTGATATATAAAATTATCTAATGTCTTTTTCCTTTGAATTTTCAATTGAGAAGGAAAATCATGATTGTCCGTCCCATTTTCTCAGAATGACATGAATGTTAAAGTCGCTGCCACATGCATACGAGTTCCTGTGATGCGTGCGCATGCTGAGAGTGTGAATCTTCAGTTTGAGAAGCCCCTTGATGAGGTAACATTTTACAATATTGTGAATTTACAATTTTATCATCAGTATCTGAAATAAAAGTGATGAAAAGGTCACAAACATTTGATTTGTTCTTGTCATTATAGCTAGCCTTTTGCATTTACATGCATTGCATTTATCTTTCGAGTTTTAAGCTCTTTGTTTCAGACTATGGAATTTAGGGCTTCTTCTCATTTTCCTTGTACTTTTGAGTTTTATCCCGCGTTTTCCTTTCGTTATCTTCTTCAAATTGCAATCATTCATTGAGTCTCAAATATTATATAGATGACTGAGTCCAATTGCATTTTTTAGAACATGTTAGCTTAAATTTGATAAAGTGTTGAATTACATGCTATGTTGTCTTTAAACATAATTGCTATTTTATTAAAAAGGCATGAACCAAAGAGATCTGAATGATGAGCACGAGTTATTATAAGCTTGGCTACATCTGTATTCTGTAACTATATAGAAGTGTCTTCTAGGTTCCCTGTTTCTGGCCCAAAAACATCTTCCTCGTGACAAATATAGCTTTGGTTTTATTTTCAACTTTTTATTTGGTAAATCTTTTGTTCATCAGGATAAAGCAAGAGAAATTTTGAAAAATGCTCCTGGAGTAGTAGTTATTGATGATCGGACTTCTAATCACTTCCCTACGCCATTGGAGGTATCAAACAAAGACGACGTTGCAGTTGGCAGAATACGCCAGGACGTGTCACAGGAAGGAAATCATGGGTAAAATTCCTTCTTCTCTACATTTTTGTTTGTCCTTTTAGACTATTTCATACTCATACGAAATTTTAAAATAGGCTGGACATCTTTGTCTGCGGTGACCAAGTACGCAAGGGAGCTGCACTTAATGCTGTTCAGATTGCTGAGTTGCTGTTATGATCTTGATAGGGTAAATTCATTCAGGCAATTAGATTTGAACACATCGGTATTTAGTTTAATTTAGCTGGTCTTTGAATGCACGAATATTTTTATAGTCTTGTTGAGTTGAACAAAATTTTGAAAGTCTTTTCTAGCATAAACAGTTAGGTTTATATATTTTGGCTCTTGATGTTTTCACTCTTCAAGTATATTATTTGCACTGATATTTCCTCTTGGAGGGAAATATTGTTTAAATTATCTTGTAAGATTAATCCTACTTAGGTGACATCAGATTACATTCTTCTCCATTAGTCAACTTAGAACTTCATAGCTATAGAATATGTATGTGCCAAGTTACATTTTAATCAAGTAAATATATGTGTGTGTGTATATTATTGAAACTGAAAGACGAGTCTCCATTAGTCAACTTTGAACTTCATAGCTATAGAATATGTATGTGCCAAGTTACATTTTAATGAAGTAAATATATACGTGTGTGTATGTGTATTATTGAAACTGAAAGACGAGCCCTGTGTGGATGACATGTGGTCCAACCAGGAATTGACACATGGGTTAAACATGACACCATTGTTGTTGGCAAAACTTGAAGAAGATATGGAGCTACTACTAAGTATATTGTATAAAAATCTCACTCCTATAGTTCTAGGGGAATTTTATAGTAAGGTCGGTATTTTTGACCTTACACAAGGTCAACATAAAACACGTATGATTAAGTGTAAATTTAGTTAAATTTATGCTTAATCATGCGTGTTTTATGTTGACCTTGTTGTAAGATAAAAAATTCCGACCTCACTGTAGAAGTTTCCATATAGTCCTATCCTCTCTTTAGCTTGTTGTTTGTGATTGTGTCAACAAACAAATTCTATTGCTAAGTTACTTGAGAACTCAGCTGAAAGAACATTTTGGATGCTGTTCTATCTATTGTCTTGTTTGCTTGAGTCTTGAGTTTGTGTATTGGTTCAAATGATCGTGTCTTCATTCTATTTGAAAAAAGAAAGTTTGTTAGAATGAGTCTGTGTGTTGGTACTTGAAAATTCAAATGGAAAAAAGATAAAGTAACTTGAGAATATACTCTCATCTTGGCAAGCAAGTTATGCATCTCCCCAAGGTTAAGGTTTTAACAAAGTCAGGATTCCGTGGAAGTTTTATTCTACCAAAGAATTCTAAGCCACTCCATAAATCATATTCTTTTCGGACCAAAGTATAAGCCCTTGGAAGAAGGAGAGAACTCACTGTCCTGTTAGGGAAGGAAAACAGACATGGCTTATGGCTTCTTTTTCTCCTGGTAAAATAAGGCATAACTTTGACCCTTGATAAAGGTAAAGAATCACCCGAACTTAAATTACCAAGTTTTTTAAGTGGATTGTATCTAAATTACTTATTCATGCAAATATAATAATATATTCAAAACTCACATATAAATTTTCGTTCGAAGTTCATTTAAAATTGGATTATAATATTAATGGTTTATATTTGATGTATTGACAATGTATATAGTAATTATATGCTTTCAGTCAACAATAAAATGTCATATCATTAATAAGCAAAATTAAAATAAGTTAAAAAATTTTATTGATATATATTTTTAAGGGTTTTTTTTTGGTTCATAGACAGGTGAAGGGAAAGGGGAGTCGAATTTGGACTTTATTTTTCTTAAAGAAGAGTAATAATTATTGTGCAAAGCTTTGGTCATTTATTTTTTTTAACTTTATTTTTTAATGATATGACATTTGGTTGCAACCAAAAAAAAAATTCTATTATGTTGTTTGAGCAATGACACCATCATTGTGTCAAATATAAACTCTAATGAATTGTTATCCTTTACCCAAATAATAGAATTTTTTAATTTCATTCAAGGATATTAAAAGGATTATTATCTCATATTACAAGGTGGAGTTAAAAAACTGCTTTATATATCATTTTATTTTTTTAATATTTTCTAAAAAGTATGTATCATTTTGTTAATCTTGTTTATAAAATTTAAAAATTTTGCTTGTGTGTAGTTCATAATAATCCATACTAAAATACATCAAGTTATGCACAACAAAGCATCAAATTAACATACGGAAAAAATTTGTTTAAATTATTTTGGGAGGGTAACCAGTAGGATTTCAAAACGTGTCACTGTCAAATGAAGTTAAACGTTGAGGAGCAGAACTCGTGGAGCCTGAAGTTATCTCGCCTGACGTCAGCAAAAAATACTGAAATAATCATGCAAAGCAAAGCATGGAATCTCCATGCCTTCTATTTATATTTCCTTGGCACCACAATTGCATATCGCCAATCCCATTCCTCTCTCTGTTTTAGTTTCCCATGTTTCTCCTCTGTTTTCATCCTGAATTCTCTTGAATCCCAGGTGAGTTCTTTTCTCTTGTGTTTCCCCCAAATCTCTTCAACTTCCGGTCAATCTCTGTCTCTCTTTCCCCTGTTTGTCCTCTGTTTTCATCTGCATTCTCTGAAATCCCTGGTGAGTTCTTCTTCCTTGTGATTTCCCCCTCAAATCTCTTCAACTTCTCGTCAATCTCTGTCTCTCTTTCGGTTTTCCTCTTCAGTTCCTGCTGAATTTCTGTCTGCTGTCTCTGTTTTGTTTTTTCTTCCATCTCCTCTGCTTCATTCTGTCATCTTCCTCAAAGTCTGGTAAGTCTCTAATCCCAACCTTAATCAGGTTTAAAATGCTTATTTCTTATAACTTCGTGGGTTTTGGTTTGTGAAATTGCAGAGAAATGGGCAAGACGATTACGCTCTCCGGGTTTGCTTCTGCTGTGACTGTGCCAGAAGTGATACAATTCCTGGAGGAATATACCGGGGAAGGAAGCGTTGTGACGGCGAAAGTTGGGAAAAAACAAGGCTCCTCCAGGTCTTATGCCAGAGTCCAATTCAAATCCATGGAGGATGTTGAAAGAATCCTGCAATGGACTGCTAATCAGGATCTCTGGCACAACGATTCTTTTCTGAAAGCCTGGCCAATGAAAAACGACATTATCCCAGAACCAAAACCACAGTTCAGTCTGCATAGCATTGATAATCTGACGATGCACTTTGGTTGTCCGGTTTCGGAAGACAGGTTTTCTGTTCTCTGGAAACAGGATCAAGTCTCCTTCAAGTTCGGTCAGAAACTGGACAACTTGTACTTCTTTCTGTCTTACAATTCTGTGGAGTACAAGCTGGAATTGTTAGGTGACAATGTTTTGCGCATTGAGTTGCATTATATACCTGAACAAAGTAAGAGGTGTCTGATCATTCAGGTTTGTTTGAAATTAATTCTATTCTTTTTTTGACTCAAGAAATAGTTGAAATTCGGCTTAAAATTAAATTAAATAAATCAAATTTAAAAAATCATTTAATCAAGTTTAGATGTTTTATTAGATAAATTAGTAAATAAATGTAACTAACTAAATTAGTATTAGATTAAATTCAAGATTGCATTTAATAAAATTTGAATCTAGAACTTCAAAACCTTCTCTTTGGCACTAAACTAAAACTTCATTAGCAGATCTCACAAATAATATAAAATCTGTTTATGTATGATATCTTTTTTCCAGTGGTTTTAATAAATCAAAGGGTTGTGATTAATCCCGAACACTGTGTAGTATTTGAATTCACATTTTCAAAAGTTATGTTAGTTTAATACCATGCTAGCTTTTGATCCGTGCATTTTTTTTAAATATGTGTATATACATATTAATTAGTATTTTTTTTTCAAAATTATCTCTATATTTTCGAGATTTAAAAAATATATAATTTATACAATCGAGTGGCATCATTAAAAAAAATTAAACTTTTTGAAAAAAGAAAGTATGACAAACTTTCATATATATTTATATATATATATATATATATATATATAATAATCAATATTATTAAGCAATAAAAAAATGACAAAAGTAATAATTTTTTATCGAGTCTAATTAATATTTTTTCACCAACAAATTTATACACCAAAATATATTATTTTTATTTTTAATTATGGTAATATATATTTTTATATACTTAGTAAGTTAGTTTATTTAGGTTCAAATATGCATCTTTACCCTTTTTTTATTTTAAAGTGCCAATTGGTCATCAAATAATTTTTCTTTCCATATGTATATTTTCTTTGTCAAATCCAATTTTATATCTTATATAAATATATAAAACCTAAAGGTTTTTGGCTAAATATATTTGATATGATGTCATATCAAATATATTTAAATATCTGACAAATCAAATTTAATATGTGTTATTTATATTTAATAAGATATAAAATAAGAAGTAAATGAGTTTTTTTTTTTGAGAGAATGAGATTTTATTCCATGATTAATTTATTTCATCCAATTCCTCTACAATCATCTTGTAGTAAAATGAGCTTTCAATTATATATTATAATTATATATTATAAAGTTTGGGCTGTTTTTTTTTACTTTCTAATTTTAGCAATACTTAAAAAGCAATATTTGAATATTTTAAAATTTTAATGTCACATCCATTTAAAAATGAGATTTAGAAATATATTAAGATGAATCTAAATAAAGTAAATAATTATTTATCTTTTATTAGTTCTAAAATTAATATTTAAATATTTTAAAAATTTGGTGTATTATCCTTTTAAAAATGAGATTTAAACAACATACTAAGATAAATTTAAATAAAGTAAATAATTATATTTTCTCATAAAAAATAATTATTTATATTTTTATCAATTTTATAATTAATATTTGAATATTTTAAAGATTTATAGTCTTAGCTGTTTCATTCTCTATTTTTATAATTTAATTTAAATGGGTAAGTTCATATTTGTTTTTGCTATCTATCTAGTACAAATTTGCTTAAATGTCAAAAGATTAAGGTATCAACCTAGGATATTATCTTTTTAGCTAAAAGTTTTGGCTTTTATATTTTTAAATAAGTTTTTTCTCCCAATTTGTTGTGAGAGCTTTATTTTTCTAAATATAAATAAACAAATTATTCTTGTTAGAATAAAAACATAAATTAATTTATCAAAATTTTATGATTAATATTCTTTATAAACTTTTAATGAAGTTAATAAGGATATAAAATTTTTTATTAAAATATTTTAAAAAAACAATAGAAAATATTGTGAAATTATTTTTTTAAAAATTTTTTTATCTTGAATTTTTTTATTTATTTCTATATTTACTTTATTTTTTATAATTTTTATTATATTTTAATGAAATTATACCTTACTTTGAGAATTTTCATTGATTTTTCTTAAAAAACCTATTTTTTCAAAAAGTTTTTTTTTAAATAATTACTCATTTTACTAACATTATATGATAAAATATATTTATTTAATTTTCTTGCAAATTTTAGACATAAATGAAGATCAAAACATAAAAAGCATTTAAAAGTTAGAAAATAAAAACTACAAAATACCTCCAACCTTTGAGATTTTAACTTAATAAACTAAAAAATACCTCTAACTTATTTATTTCTATTTTTATAATTTTTATTATATTTTAATGAAATTATACCTCACTTTGAGAATTTTCAATGATTTTTCTTAACAATCCTATTTTTTCAAAAAGTTTTTTTTAAAATAATTACTAACTTTACTAACATTATATGATAAAATGTATTCATTTAATTTTCTTACAAATTTTAGACATAAATGAAGATCAAAACATAAAAAGCATTTAAAAGTTAAAAACTAAAAACTAAAAACTAAAAAATACCTCTAACCTTTTAGATTTTAAGTTAATAAAACAAAAGAATCAACTAATTTAAATTTAATTGATCTTCAAAATTGTAGATTCCTAAATCAAGCAGTTGACACCTTATCACTTCTAAAGCTAATTTTCAAAGATCATTGACCGTTGTCATGTCACCAAATCACGAAATTGTACTTCACGGACGACAAACCAACATCGAAATCTCACCAAAATTCCATCACAAGTCTTATTAATATTTTCTTAAACTACTTCCATGATTTAGTACTTATTTTCCTATTAATTTTCATTTAAATTAATTTGTTCCATATAATAAAACAAAAAAAATAAGCATTAGTTCCAAGATTAACGACATAAAATTCAAATACCAATATCTACATTCTCTTAAATTTTGTAATTCACGTGTATATTTTTTGTTTTTATTATGTCAAATCGTATTCGTATCATATAACACACAAAAATTTTATGTTGAAATTCGTATCAATATGCTAAATACAAGACACTTTTAGTTTTTATTAAATTTATATATATTTTCAAATCTTAGCTATATCACTTTCATTTCTATATTTTTCTCTTTTCGGTGTGAAATGCTTTTATTGTAAAAAAAAATCCTATAATTTAAACACTAGATCACTTATTTTAAGGGTTTTGTTTTATTCTTTTATTTTTTTGTACAACTCATTCTCGATATGTATTTTAGCTCCATAACATTTCTGATTTTGTAGTTTTAGGATTACTGATTTATTTTTGCCCATTTATCTTAGTTA
Organism: Heritiera littoralis; assembly: GCA_031772115.1. Lineage (NCBI taxonomy): Eukaryota > Viridiplantae > Streptophyta > Magnoliopsida > Malvales > Malvaceae > Heritiera > Heritiera littoralis. The sequence continues at coordinate 10,208,859 of JAPDPK010000008.1, read as the reverse complement.
CTTGGAGCCCCTCGAATCTATAAGAAAGATGTAGCTGCTTTGACGAGCTCTTCTAGGGAAGTTACAGAGGATGACTTGTGGATTAGGGAAGTAGATTTCACTCCAAGCCATTGTATCGGTCAATCTTTTGCTTTATGCTTAGAGCTTCCTCGAGCAGTGCAACTCCCAAGATTCGAGGAGAGTTTCGAATACAGAAAAGTTCAAGATAATTTTGCTCTCCAAAATGGTTCAACGTTTTCTTCCAATCCTGATCTAGTTCCAATCATAGATCCACCTTCAGGTTTTGACTTGCCTTACGGTATCTTGTTTAAAGTAAATTCTTTGCTCCAGCACGGAGTTCTTCCTCCGACAACTCTTGATGCTAGTTTCTTTGAGTTGGTTGACCCTGGTAAAATAGATATTGCATTCATAGAACATGCATTGGAGGAACTATTTAAATTGGAAGAATACTGCTATGAACCTGTTAAGTGGTTGAATGAGCAGTATAAGAAATACCGCGACTCGAAGAAACCTCCTAGGCCTTCCATTTTGCATTTGATGCTGGATTGGTGGCGGTTAGAAGGATACAAGTGACCCCATCCAAGGTGTATTTTCGCGGCCCGGATGTGAATCTTTCTAATCGTGTTCTTCGTAATTATATTAAAGATATCGATGATTTTATTCGGGTTTCTTTTGTTGATGAGGAGCTTGGAAAGATTCATTCAACAGAATTGTCTTCAAGCGTTGTTAATGAAGGAAAGCTTACTGGAATTTACCAAAGGATTCTATCAACTCTTAGAAATGGAATTGTTATTGGTGGAAAGAAATTCGAGTTTCTTGCTTGTTCAACAAGTCAATTGCGGGAAAACTCCATTTGGATGTTTGCATCGAAACCTGGGCTTACTGCAGACGATATTAGAGAGAAGATGGGTCATTTTCATGTTATAAGGAATGTGGCCAAATACTCAGCTAGATTAGGCCAGTCTTTAAGCTCATCAAGGGAAACTTTGGAAGTAAGAAGGGATGAAATTGAGATAATCCCAGACATTGAAGTTGAAACTAATGGGATTAAGTATGTTTTCTCTGATGGCATCGGAAAAATATCTGCTAAACTTGCCAAGCAGGTGGCTTTGAAATGTGGGGAGAAAAATCGTATTCCGTCGGCGTTTCAAATCCGGTATGGTGGTTACAAAGGCGTTGTAGCTGTCGATCCGTCATCTTTGGTAAAGTTATCATTGAGAAAGAGTATGGAGAAGTACGATGCTGATAGCACAAGTCTGGATGTTTTGTCATGGAGCAAGTATCATCCATGCTTTCTTAATCGCCAAATTATCATCCTAATGTCTACTCTTGGGATTGAGGATTTTGTTTTTGAAAGGAAGCAAAAAGAGATTTTGGCTCAATTAGATGCAATTATGATGGATCCTAATAGGGCAAGAGAGGTAACAGAGTGGATAGTTCAAGGAGAAATTGCCAATGTTATAAGAGAAATGCTTTTGTCTGGTTACACCCCAGATTCAGAACCGTTTCTGTCAATGATGCTACAGACAATACGTGCATCGAAGTTGCTGGATTTGAGGACCAGAACAAGGATTTTTGTTAAGGATGGAAGGATTATGATGGGATGTCTAGATGAAACCGGGACTTTAGAATATGGTCAGGTGTTTGTGCAATACTCTAAATTGAGGAAATTTTCCAGCGACAACGATGGTAGATTAGATCAAAATTGCCATATTGTTAAAGGGAAGGTAGTTGTTACTAAAAACCCTTGTTTGCACCCTGGAGACCTTCGAGTTCTGCAGGCTGTGGATGTAGTAGTTTTGCATCACATGGTGGACTGCATTGTTTTCCCACAGAAAGGATCTAGGTATGACTTGCAATATGCATATTCATATGATTTTTTGAATTGTTTCTGAGTATGAAACGTGTTTGGTGTTTTCTTTAATCAGAAATAGTACATTATAAGAGAGATTACAATCATAATCAAGTATTACATTTATAGGCCACTTTAATCATCCAAACAAATCGATATATACTTACCAAAAGTTTAGAAATAAACATTATGCAAATCAATTTATGATTTGATATTAGTTTGCTGTTATATTCCATGATTCATCTCTATGGCTTTTAGTTCTTGTAAGATTAAAACATATCTAGAGGTTTCTTTGTATAGTTAAACACTTCATTTACTGATAGCGCTTGCATTGCATGATCAAACAGACCTCATCCGAATGAATGTTCTGGTAGTGATTTGGATGGTGATTTGTATTTCGTTTCTTGGGATGAAGATCTCATTCCTAGTTGCCAAATTCCACCCATGGATTACGGTGGAGCACCAGCTCAGATTTTGGAACATGATGTTACTATAGAGGTATTACTCAAATCATATAGTCAAATATTAACATTCATATTACTGCTTCATAAGCATGTCTTCTAGATTACGAGTACTTGTAACGTCCTAATTCTATGTTGGGATATTGTGAGATTTTGCTATGATATATAAGTAGAGACTTGAACTCATATTGGCGAAATGTCTTTTGTGGGATAAAACCATGAGACTTTCAGTTCAAAGCGAACAATATCCCTTGTATGTTGGGTGTTGTAACACCCCAATCCTACATCGCAATATTGTGAGATTGTGATCTATACTTATAAGATCTTTTTTGTGAGAAAAAATTGTGAAACTTTCGGATCAAATGGACAATACATGTGCTTATTACTAATATTTGACGGTTTTTTCTGGTTAACATAGATGTCTACTTCTACATACAGGATGTAGCCGAGTACTTCACAAACTACATACTCAACGACAGCTTGGGGGTCATTTCCAATGCCCACATCGTCTTCGCAGACAAGGAGCCTCTCAAGGCAAGGAGTGAGCATTGCATTAAGCTTGCCAAGCTATCATCCATAGCAGTTGACTTCCCTAAAACTGGTGTTCCAGCCAAGATACCCCATCATTTACGTCCTCAAGAATAACCAGATTTCATGGAAAAACCTGTGAAGTTAACCTATGAATCACAGAGTGTGATTGGAAGGCTTTACCGTGAGGTGAAAAGCATCACTCTAGAGGTAGGTATTGGTGTTAGAAGTTTCGCCAAGAGAGTAGCTGAGCAATTCTATGACTTGGACATGGAATTTGATGGTTTTCGGGCATATGTCAGTGATGCTAAGCAAAAGAAAGCTCATTATGACAATATACTAGGTAACCTGATGCATAACTATGGCATCAAAACTGAGGCTGAAATGATCAGTGGATGCATCGTCAGCGGGTCCAAATCTTTCAACCAAAGAAGAGACTTCGAAACAATTGTTATTTCTGTGAAGGCACTGAGGAAAAAAGCCAAGGGTTGGTTCTATGAGAAAGGAGGTGCTGAATCAAACTCCAATGTCAGCAACGTGTTCGCCAAAGCTTCGGCTTGGTACCATGTGACATACCATCCTAGCTTCTGGGGTGTCTACAGAGATAGAGCTGATCGAGAGCATTTCATCAGCTTTCCATGGTGTATCTACGACAAGCTTTTGCAAATCAAGGAGGAGAAAAATAGGGAGAGATCATTAGGTTTCTCATCACTTGAACATAAATCCAATCGTGGTGGGTTGAACTCTGATGAGCAACCTAGTCAGTCGGTTCTTTGTTCTTTCATGTGAATCATGCTTTTGAATAACTTGTGTAGGTCTTAATTTGTTTACTCTTACAAACATTCCTATGTACAAAAACATATGTTTATGACAAATGCAAAATAATATAGTTACTTTTTTTGTTCAACAAAGCATATTCAAGAATACACATAAATTTATTTGTCCTAGAATATTATATAATATGATTTATATTTGATTTCTATATATTGTTAGTTAATCACATAAGGTCACTTAATTAATGAGGAAAGTAAAAAAAATGCATACCCTTAAAAATCCCATACCACGAGTTTTATCAATTCAAAATACAGTAAAATCTCTTTAAATTAATTTTTTTTAAGTTAATAATCTAGGAAATTAATATATTCTCTTATAATAATTAGCAATTTGATTTGGAAATATAGTGTAAAATTTCAGTTTTAATTGTCGTATAAATTAATAATTTGAAAAAAATACAAAATATATTATATAATATTTAAGAATTACAAAAGCACTTCAAGATATTAATTTGTAGAAAACCACTATATTTGAGATATATTATTTCAAAAATTAGAAAAGTACGAATATATTACTTAAGATATATTTGTAAAGAAATTTTAAGGAGGTTATCAATCAATATGAGAATTTTAAGGAAATTAAATACTATAGAATTTAAAAAATGTAAAAATTTAGTGAAAAGCTAAGGTATGATTCATTCGTCATTGAGCTTATACAAGGCTAACACCAACATTCATCCTCCAAGCCGCCTGATTGAGAATATTAGAGAGCTAGTTTGTAGAGCATGGCAGTGCACATTTCAACATACTTTCAGAGAGGAGACTTTTCATGCAAATGCTTTGGTGAAATATGGATGTAACATGTGCGTGGATTATGAACAACTATAGTCTTCCGGGTTCCCTGTTTCTGGCCCAAAAACATCTTCCTCGTGACAAATGCAGCTTTGGTTTTATTTTCAACTTTTTATTTGGTAAATCTTTTGTTCATCTGGATAAAGCAAGAGAAATTTTGAAAAATGCTCCTGGAGTAGTAGTTTTTGATGATCGGACTTCTAATCACTTCCCTACGCCATTGGAGGTATCAAACAAAGACGATGTTGCAGTTGGCAGAATACGCCAAGATGTGTCTCAGGAAGGAAATCATGGGTAAAATTCCTCCTTCCCTACATTTTTGTTTGTCATTTTAGATTATTTCATACTTAACACAAAATTTTAAAATAGGTTGGACATCTTTGTCTGCAGTGACCAAGTACACAAGGGAGCTGCACTTAATGCTGTTCAGATTGCCGAGTTGCTGTTATGATCTTGCTGGGGTAAATTCATTCAGTGTAACGATCCGTTACCATATTTTTCACCTTATTTTACACAATTCATCCGGTTGGGCTGTCTGTGATACTTCACTTTTACTAACTGTTAAACAAATTTATATAACTTTGTTTATATTATACACATCCCCTATCTTAATTAATCAGATAAGTAGTACTGCAGACATGTCTAAATATAGAAAATAAATGATCGTACCTCATATAAATTAGTTGGTCTGTCACATTATCCTTTGTGTACAGTCGTGATCCACAATTAACTAATCTCACAATCTTTAAAACCTGAAATGTTTAAAATTAAGGGGTGAGCAAACCACGGCTCAGTAAGAGAGATATATGTCACTTGATATTCAGCTATCTATATGCTGAAAATATTTATTTATTTATTTTCATTTTCTTTAAAATCTTCCTAGCTGGCTTTAGGCTCACATGTAGGAAGGATACTACAGTCGGCTAGGGATCCAGATAGAGTAAGGCAGGTATTTTAAAATACCTGACTTGTTCCGGAACCTAGAATCAACTGTAGAGAGTATTAAATCCATTTTTCTCAAAACGATATGACTTCGTTTTTCCTACAGAGTAAACCACTTATTTCTTTTCACTTCAGTATCCTTTAAAACACGTGACAGTACAATGATTTGTAAATATCCAATCATTGGATAAACACTTCTTTGATTATTTCTATCTTAGAAATAATTCTTATGTTATTCTTTTAGAATAAACATCTATTTCTCTTTTCAAATCAGTAACCGTATCGTACAGTTCAGTAAAACAATATATTCAATATTCAGTAAAACAGTATCTCGATACGGTTCAGTCAGTAACAGTAAACAGTAGCTACCAATTCAGTAAATAGTATACGATAGCTTTCCGTTCAGTAAACAGTAAATGGTAGCTTTTAGTTTAGTAAAACAGTAGTCAATGGCTACCATTTCAGTGCACAATATAGTTCTGTAAACACAGTATTTTGGTACGATTTTTCATCAGTAAACAGTAACCAGTGATCAGTACAGTAAACAGTATAGTAAATAGGATTCTGCAAATCCTTTCAGTAAACAGTAATCATTGTGTGAGACTAGGCATCAAATAAATCATGCTCTCATTGTTTCATCAGGAACACAAGTCGTCCGCTTTTGGGGTGCACCCGTGGGCCATCGCCCCTCACGGCTATCTCAGCTAGATCTATGGCCATAATCTATAGGTGGTCCTCGGGTCCACTTGCCAGGTGACCTCGAGACCTCTGATGACTTGGCGGGTCCATCAGTCTTGTGACGCCCTGAGGTGCACCTGTTGGTCCATCGACCCGAGCCACCGCCCCAGGTGGGTCACGCAATTACATAAATAATAATGCATGAACTCAGGACCTATAGTCTCAAAACAGTATAAACCATACCATAGCCTTTATGGATTTTAAACACCGTAAATCAAATATCCATAAGGCTCACATGTAAATATAATCACCTTTATGAAATTTATAAAATAAATAACATTTTTCAAATTATTTCATAAAGGTATATATTCTGTTTTCCATACGATAAAGACAGTTTGCAAAATCATCACTGAAAGTATAAAAGGACAAAACTGTCTTTTTCCACAGAAAAACACATATGCACGCTTTTTCGTGCATTCAATCGAAAACATGGTTTTATAATTATCGGAATTTCAAACAAATCATTTTTATAATTTATGAAAATAAATTATTTATTTTCTAACTTTAAATTCTCATCACCATGTTTTCTTCTAAAAACACGTGTAGAGACCTCTAGTCTCGAAATCATTGTTTTTCTTCATTTCTTAACCTTTATGGAATTTTCATAATTAATTATTTCCATAATTAAAACCATAAAGGTTTTATGTAAAATCAAGTGAATATTTAAGAATATTTATAAAATTATTCACTTCAGTCTCTTTTTCATTTTCATCTCGTCTCACGTGAAATATCACCTACCGATGAATTTTCGGTGATTTCCTTTTCACCATTCTCGAAAACATGAATATTTTAAAATTAAATATCACTATATTCATGTTTTATGAAATTTACTTAATTTCTCGATTTTCGAACTCGAAAATTGATTCACGTGAAATCAAATCTTTTATTTTGGTTTTCGGTGATTTTCGTTAAATTTTAGTAATTTTTCGTTAATTTTTCAGCAGTATAACGGCTGCCGATTTGGCTAGCCTCCTGCACAGAAAATACAGTTTATATTTTTCAACCGGTATTTCACCACAATTTAAAATCGATAAATCACCACAAATTTCAAAACTAATCATTATAAATTGCATTTATAAATTAAATGCATAATTTAAAACATGTGGCCGAATATCCTTACAGGCGGCACATGTCTCCCTTACCTGTTTCGGGTCGGCGACTGCCTCTTGAAAGTCGTGGCCGTGTTCACCTCGCCCGATTCCATCGGCTCGGTCATTGAAGATATTTTCTGGAAATTAAATTCTAAATTTTAGAATTTTTCCATAATTATTTAAATAAATAAATTATTTAAATAATTTAACACTTTTCGGGATTTCTTACCGATTCTCGTAATTCTCGGGATTTCTCGTAATTTTCGAATTCTCGAGAATTCTCCAAATTCCCGGAATTCCTTTTCTCTTTCTTTCTTTTTTTTCTCTTTTCTTTTCTTTTTCTTTTTCTTTCTTTTCCCACCGGACCGGTCTACCTCCTTCCTCACCGGTTCCAAGCCAGCGGTCGGTTCTTCGGCTGTTCGACGGCTCCACAGTTGGTCGGCACCACAGCGAAGCTGGATCTGGTCTCCGTTTGTCACGAATCGACGGCACGACGGCGGATCTACTCGGTTTTGGTTCGGTTCCTTCTCCTCCTCTGTCGGCCTTCCTCCGCCGTTCTCCGCCTCGCCTGTGGCCTTCCATGTCTTCCTCTTCCTCCGGCGAAGCTTCGGTGGCAGTGGCGACGATCGGTTTGGCCGGCACCGCCAGATCTGATTTTCCTTTCCTTTTCCATTTCGTCAGTTTTCGCCCTTGTTTCCGCTTCTGTTCCCTTCCGCTGCCGGTCAATTCCTTCTCCTCTTCCCTTGCTGGCGACGTCTCCACTCTTCTCTCCTTTTTATCTCACCGACGGCGGTAGTGGGTGCTGCCGTCGGCCCCTGTTTGGGAAGAATTGGGATTTCCCGATTCTTCCTTCTGTTTCCTTCTTTTTTTGTATTTTATTTTCTAATTTAATTTATTTATCTTATATTATATTTATAACTATATTATAAATATAATATTAATATTATATTATATAGTATTCTACTATATAATATCATATAGATATATATATATATATTATATCAACACATATATATTTAATATATATATCTACATACTTTTTAACTTAAATTACATTTATATATTTTGATATAAATGAAATAATACTATATATATTGTATCTACAATATATATTTTCTTCCTCATTTTCTTATTTTATTTGGATTTCCATTTATCCAAATTAAATTTCCTCATTTCATTATTTTCCATAATTTCTCATCTTATACTTATTTCTGAATTTAATTTTTCCTTTACTCGGATTTCCACCATCCGTTCCTTTCTCAATTCTCGAGATTTTCACTAGTATCCCGTTCTCACAATTTTATTTATTTCCAATATTTATAATTTTCAATAATTAGAAAATTTACGGTTATCACATTCAGGCAATTAGATTGGAACACACTGGTATTTAGTTTAATTTAGTTGGTCTTTGAATGCGCGCATATTTTATTATCTTGTTGAGTTGAACAAAATTTTGAAAGTCTTTTCTAGCATAAACGATTAGGTTTATGTATTTTGGCTCTTGATGTTTTTACTTCTTCAAGTATATTATTTGCACTGATATTTCCTCTTGGAGGGAAATATTGTTTAAATTATCTTGTAAGATTAATCCTACTTAGGTGACATCAGATAACATTCTTCTCCATTAGTCAACTTAGAACTTCATAGCTATAGGATATGTTTGTGCCAAGTTACAGTTTAATGAAGTAAATAGATGTGTGTGTGTGTTATTGAAACTGAAAGAGAAGCCCTGTGTGGATGACATATGGTCCAACTTGGAATTATCACATCTGTTAAACATGAATTGTCTTCAAGCGTTGTTAATGAAGGAAAGCTTACTGGAATTTACCAAAGGATTCTATCAACTCTTAGAAATGGAATTGTTATTGGTGAAAAGAAATTCGAGTTTCTTGCTTGTTCAACAAGTTAATTGCGGGAAAACTCCATTTGGATGTTTGCATCGAAACCTGGGCTTACTGCAGACAATATTAGAGAGAAGATGGGTCATTTTCTTGTTATAAGGAATGTGGCCAAACACTCAGCTAGATTAGGCCAGTCTTTAAGCTCATCAAGGGAAACTTTGGAAGTAAGGAGGGATGAAATTGAGATAATCCCAGACATTGAAGTTGAAACTAATGGGATTAAGTATGTTTTCTCTGATGGCATCGGAAAAATATCTGCTAAACTTGCCAAGCAAGTGGCTTTGAAATGTGGTGAGAAATATCGTATTCTGTCGGCGTTTCAAATCCGGTATGATGGTTACAAAGGCGTTGTAGCTGTCGATCCGTCATCTTTGATAAAGTTATCATTGAGAGAGAGTATGAAGAAGTACGATGCTGATAGCACAAGTCTGGATGTTTTGTCATGGAGCAAGTATCATCCATGCTTTCTTAATCGTCAAATTATCAACCTAATGTCTACTCTTGGGATTGAGGATTTTGTTTTTGAAAGGAAGCAAAAAGAGATTTTGGCTCAATTAGATGCAATTTTGATGGATCCTGATAGGGCAAGGGAGGCAACAGAGTGGATAGTTCAAGGAGAAATTGCCAATGTTATAAGAGAAATGCTTTTGTCTGGTTACACCCCAGATTCAGAACCGTTTCTGTCAATGATGCTACAAACAATACGTGCATCGAAGTTGCTGGATTTGAGGACCAGAACAAGGATTTTTGTTATGGATGGAAGGATTATGATGGGATGTCTAGATGAAACCGAGAATTTAGAATATGTTCAGGTGTTTGTGCAGTACTCTAAACTGAGGAAATTTTCCAGCAACAACGATGGTAGATTAGAACAAAATTGCCATGTTGTTAAAGGAAAGGTAGTTGTTACTAAAAACCCTTGTTTGCATCCTGGAGACCTTCGAGTTTGCAGGCTGTGGATGTAGTAGTTTTGCATCACATGGTGGATTGCATTGTTTTCCCAAAAAAAGGACCTAGGTATGACTTTGCAATATTTATATTCATATGATTTTTTGAATTGTTTCTGAGTATGAAATTTGTTTGATGTTTTCTTTTATTAAAAATAGTACATTATAAGAGAGATTACAATAATAATCAAGTATTACATTTATAGACCACTTTAATCACCCAAACAAATCGATATATACTTATCAAAAGTTTACAAATAAACATTATGCAAATCAATTTATGATTTGATCATAGTTAGCTTTTATATTCCATGATTCATCTGTGAGACCTGATTATTCTACACTGTATACCAAATTGTAAAGGATTAATAGTGAAAATAAATATTGAAGGTGGATTTTCACTTTTCATTTTCTTATTGAATTTAGAATTCTATGTGATGTATGTGAGGTAGCATGGATATCTAAAAAGTTTTAAGAATAATAAAGTAAGAGGTTTCACATAAGCCAAGTAGTGATTGGTTGAAAAGGGTAAGAAAAGTCAAGAAAAGAGGTTCACGCCACCTTGATCTCCTGGACAAATTGAGCTAGACATTTAATGGCAAAGAGAAATAAGTCAATAATAGTGGCTGGCTAGAAGTGGCGAGTAGAGGAAGAAGAAAAGAAGAGAAAAAGGAAAGGAAATTAGTCAAACAGCAGAAGTAGACTCCCCGTAGCCATCCCTTTTTGGCTGGAATTTCTTCACCATTTAATGACAGTAGAAAATTCTTCACCACGCCATTGCCATATTTTCTTCACCATTTAATGAGTTATAAGACAAGGTAATGATGACAGAAAAACATAATGAGAATAGGTGGTGGATTTTAAGTGGATTTGAGTGGTTATATAAGAAGGAATTCATAAGAAAATAGAATTATGCAACATTCTTCTTCAAGAAAAAAAAACCCTCTGATGTTCTCGTCCAGCAAGTGCTCTGCAAACTCAAAATTTTGGTTATTCCATTCCTCATGTACATGAGCTAGGAAAACTTCATTCTTAGTTAGCCAAACCTCTTCTGCAGTGTTGAAGAGCTAAGGAACAAGAGAAGTAAAGCTAAGTGAGGCAAAAAAACACTCTATTATGGAAGTACAATTCAGTTAAGGTAAGTTCTATATTTTTGGTTTTCTAGATGTTCAATGGTAGATGTCTGTGTTTTTCAACGTAATAAACATAGATAGAGAGCCCTGTTTAAGCTAAATCTGGTTAGAATATATAAGGAAACATGAGGGGCGAAGTGGTTATTCAACTGCTTGCCAAATGGGCGAGCTTTGGGTACTCGCCCAAAGGTTGAGGCGAGCTCAAGAAAGGTATGAGTCAGCGACATATGTGTTCACCAACTCTTTGGACAATAGGACAATTACCAAATGGGTGAGCTAAAATCTGGAATGTGGAATTGGGCGAGGTCGCCACATGCAAGTTTAATACATAGGCGAGCCGCCAATGAATAAACAGCAAGGTCGGGCGAACTCTCATGCATAGGCATGGCGAGTTGAATGGTCGGGCGAGCTTCATTTTAGGCGATTTTCCACGTGTAACCCCATTAGCGGATGGCGAGCTCTGTGGGCGAATAGCCAACTTAATCTCGCCAAAGTGTCTCCAATATTAGGAAAATATTAATAGTTTTAGAAAATATTTGAAAAGAAAATATTAATGGAATTAATATTTTACTTTGCAGCCGGGAAGTGAGATTGATACGGCGAGCGGGAAGCAAGGCTTCATCAGACGAAGTAAGGGAGTTGTGTGTGAAAAGAATGCATGTCTTGTGGAATTAAATTTATGAAATTACTGAGAAATGGTTTGGTTTATGACATGGATATTATTTTGATAAATTGCTTTGTTGTGGGCGAAATAAAAGCCGACCCAATACTGTTTGTTGAGGCAAACTAGTAAGGGCGGGCGAACTAATCCTTTTGTTATGTTTTAGGCGAAGAACTCCGGTTGTGATGTTTTGGCAGGCGAGTGACCTGGTTTTAAAATAAATCTGGGTGAACCAATGTGGACAAGCCCTTTTATGTTATTTTGGGCGAACTGTTAGGCAGGCGAACCAAATTTTTATGATTTTGGGCGAGTGACCCTGTTTTAAATAGAAAATCCGGGCGAGCAATTGTGGGCGGACCCTTTTTAATGTTGTTTTGGGGCAGGCGACCCAGGTTTTCATGAAATGGGCGAGTTGACCATGGGCAATGCCAGGTGGGCGAACTGACATGGGCAAGCCATTGAAGGCGAGCTAGTTTTACTTGTTTTTAATATCAAAGGTTGGCGGGCGAACACAAGTTCACTGCACTGGAAGAGTTGACCATGGGTGAGCCAGACTGGGCGAGCTGACCATGGGCGAACAGATTTCAATTTACATTTTCTATGAAAATGAGAATAATACCTTTTTAGAATTATTATTTAAATGATTTAAGTTAATAAATGTGTATCCTTAAAGGTATTTTGAGTTATAAATATGATTTTGAGACTTAGGCCCCTAGTTTTCATGCATTCTCATGAGTTATGAGGCTGATGGACCCGCCAAGTCATCAGCGGTCTCGAGGTCACTTGGCAAGTGAACCTAAGGACCACCTAGAGATTGTGGCCATAGATCTACTGTATTCCTGTTGGGATAATTATTTCCGTTCTCGCAAGGGGGAGGGGGAACGATGATAGCATGATTTATTTATAGGGTGATGCCTAGTCTCGACTTGAGGATTTCTGAGAGGATTTGTTGAATCCTTTTTCCTTTGTTTATTATATGATATTGTAACTGTTTAGCCAATGATTTGACTACCACAAATTGTATTACAATATCCATTGTTTTTCCCTAATGGGTTTATTGTTGGGAGAAATAAATTAAATAAAGAATATGGTTTTACTGGTATAATGCGAAATACACTTCCTTACTGAGCATGTTATCGCTCACCCCTTATTTTCCACTCCACAGATTGTAGATCTTGGGTTAAGAGAATTACCTTCCAGAGATTATCGACTGCTAGCAGAGATTCGATATCAGAGGTATATTATTCTTTTTATATATTTAGAAAAATTGTACAGTACTACTTTAAATAGAAGGGAATGTATATGCATCTTAGTACAAGTAATAAGAGTTCTAATTCTTGTTTAAATTGTTAATAGTGTTAAGCATCACAGACAGCCCAACCGGTAAGTAAGTGGAGTTTATAAGTAAATATTATGTTATATAGTGGAATTGGGATGTTACAGGTTTAATGGTATCGGAGCAGAGTTGGTCAGATGTCTAGTGATGTTTATAACGAAAAGTGAATAGTAAACATTCCCTGTAGTACTGTATATTCTGAATATATGATTGATATACTAATGATGAGTAATAAATGATCTCTGTGGTACATAAATGAGTGGAAGAAGGAGGGTGATACGCTCAGTTAGGGATATCGGCCGAGGTAGGGCGGCACAGATTCCGGAGCCGCAGACACCGAAACCTGCCCCTAGACCTCCACGTCCTCTACAGTTAGAGAACATTGATACTCGTGTGAACCAAGTAGAGAGGTTAGTAGCCGATTTTATGGCTATGCATTAGGCAGATGAGCCACGGATAGGGCGGAGAGAGAGAGCCACAGCTTCTGCAGCCCCAGTTGAGGTACCAGCACCGCCACAGCCAGTACCAGTGGTACCTGAGCCTCAGCCTATGCCACCACCGGCACCTCAGCCACCGGTAGTTCCACCACAGCCATTGATTCATCCGCCTCGAAATGCGGAGTCTTATTGTAATGTGGCATTGGTGAAATCATTTAAAAAGTTGGATCTACTTAAGTTTAAAGGTACTAGGGATCCATTGGCGGCAAAGCAATGGATTATTGAGGTTGATAGATTACTTCAGATTATGAGATGTTCAGAGACAGAGAAGGTAGGCCTAGCAGTGTTCCATTTGGTAGATGATGCGAGACATTGGTGGAAGGCCACTCAAACAGTATTATTTGCTCAGCATTAGGATCTGTCCTGGGATATTTTTGTGGAAGTTTTTAGGAGGCAGTATATTCCTGACACTGCTCATGAAAAATTACAACAGGAATTCATGGGTTTAGTGCAGGGCAGCATGTCAGTGGACGAGTATGAGGCCAAATTTACTACATTGAGCCGTTTTGATCCACAAACTAGCGCGAATACCCAGTATAAGATTTTGAGGTTTAGAGCTGGTTTGAGGCCGTCCATCAGAATGAAGCTAGCCCCATTTGTTATACAGACTTATGATGAGATAGTTCAACGGGCTCAGCTTTGTGAGAGGGATTATGAGCAGTTCCAGCTCGATTTCAGTAGCAAGAGTAAAGGTAAAGCAAAGGGAAAGACTAAGAGGTTTATGGAGGACAGATCAGGTAGAGAGCAGCTTAAGAGAAGTAGAGCTACGGGCATACAGATTTCAGAGGGCAAATTTAGTAGACCAGCAGTTTCTACTCCTGCTAGTGGCCCACCACTACTCAGAGAAGTGTTGCGCCCTTATGTAGACATTGTGGAAGGTTGCATGGGTCACGCCCTTGTCCTTTAATGTCTAGGGCATGTTTTAATTGCGGACAGATGGGGCACTTTATCAGGAATTGCCCAATGCTTAGAGAATCTATTGCTTTTACTATTCCTCCTGCCTTACCTTAGATAGCAGCCCCGACAGCTCAGAGTGAGCCAGAGAAAGCGACACCCTCACAGCCTAGACGGGCGACAGCCACAGAGAAGGGTAAGAAGGTTGTGACTCAAGGTCGGGTGTACGCGATGGGTCAGGAGACTGCCGACGCCTCTATCGATGTGATTAAAGGTAAAGTTTATCTCTTTGGTCTTCCTGTAATTGCCTTATTTGATCCAGGTTCTACCGATTCATTCTTATCGCCCACATGTGTTAACAAGACTCCAGTAGAGCCGGAGTTGTTAGGGTATACTTTGCAAGTGAATACCCCTTTTAAAGATTTCGAGAGGACGAATATTGTATATAGGAATTGTAAATTGACTATAAGAGAGAAGGTTTTTACAGCTAACCTCATTTTGTTGAACATATATGATTTTGATATCATTTTGGGTATGGATTGTTTAGCTGCGAACCTGTTGCGCGTCTAAGACCTATACCGCAAGTGCACGGGTCGCGACAAGTAATAAAGAGTGAGTAGAGTATCGTTCCCACGAGGATTAGTTAGATTTGTAGCTAAGTATTGAAATTGATCATCCTAAGTTTATTCAAGCAAATGAACATTTTTTAGAAGTCAATTAACTACTAAAAGCATTAAAATAAAACCTAAACTAATATTAGAAATTAAATTAAAGCGCATGAAAACTAAATTACAAGTTAAGGGCAATAAAAAAAAAGCTAAAAATAAAAATAAAAATGCAAACTAAATTAAAGCAAAGCAAAATTAAAATGCAACTAATTTTAAGGAACTTGAAATTCAAAAAGAAAAAAAAAATTAAATGCATGAAAATTGAGTACCTAATTAATTAAATATTACTATAACTAAAGAAATAAAAAAAATGCTCTAATTAAACTAAAACCATTTAAAGGTAATAAACTAATTAACTAAATAATAAACTAAATTAATAAATAGATGTAATATACTACTAACAATTAAAACCAACAAAACAAACATTAAAGCTGCCAGCCCTTCCCACGCCTACCACGCACAGCTCATGCAACCCGTGCGCCACCAGCCTTCTCGACACAAGCAGCCAGCACATACACTTCCTGCTCATGCCAACGTGTGCTGCCTTCAGCAAACACTGCTACGTAACAGCAGCTTCAAGTCTCGCACCGCTTTCACGCCAAAGCTCAGCAAGCACAGACCAAAAAAAGACGCTTCAGCAGGGAGCACGCAGCAGCCTCCGAACATAGAAACGCAAAATGAAACAGAGGATAAAGAAACATAGCACAGAAAAATAGATTACGAATGACAGAATAAGAGTTTTAAGTGCAAGAAAATGAAACCACGAAGAAAATTTAATGTAATGCCGAATTTAAAGAACCAATACAGAAAATCTTAAACTAGAAATATTTAGTAACCGAATCAAAAAAAGAAAAGCTTATCAGAAAATAGAATCTTGCAGTACACAAGTATGAATATGGGCTGTGTCACGCAGCCAATTTCAAGCTCTTTTTAAGGCCTAATGGAAAGGTAACTATCTAAATCTAAGAATAACATAAAAGGAAAAACAGTAAGGTTGAGGAATAGCTGCCGTCACACCGCTTCCTCCTCCCCTCTACGCCCCCTTTTAAACTTTCGGCTGCTCTCCTTTTTTTTTTTCAAGTTAGGGTTGCTTCCCGTGAGCTTGCATTGAAGAAAGGCCTCCATTGTGGGTTGGATTGCTTGCCTTTTCCTTTCACACGTCCAAGTCTAAAAAAAAATTGGCCAAGACTTGTGTTGGACTTTTAAAGTGGGCTTGTTGGGTTTTGGTAGTTAATGTAGAATATGGGCTTTTGGATGGTATAGGTTTAGCTTGGGTTGGGTTTAATGTGTGGTCTATTGGGTTTTGAGGTTTAGATATAAGGGGTTTAAAAAGATAGGGTTAAGGGTAAATTAAAGGTTTTTTTTTATGGTAAAGGTTTTGGGTTTAACTAAGGTTTATGGCTTAAAAATAGTTTAGGGGTAAGGTTAGGCTTAGGGTTTAAACACCAAATCCGACCATTTTTTTTATTTTCTTGCTATTTTCTCAATTTCTTCATTATTCTCGAATTTCCTACACATGAAGACAATTTAATTAAATCGAGAAGAAAATACATTAAAATTCCAAAATTCAATCAAAATTTATGTAATAAAATACTCTAAAAAGTGTATATTTTAGAGACTTATCAGAACCATGTTAGTTTGGATTGTAATACTAAGTTTATTACCCCCTCTCATCCCGAAAAGTATATTGTAAAGTTATTATAAATGAATAAAATGTATGTGAATATATGTTTTGTGAAATGACACGTGTACTAAAATTGTGGTCGTGTATGAATCTTTATGAAGGATATATTGCTAGTGTGGAGAATGTAGAAAGGAAACATCCAGAGATTCAAAAGATCCCCATGGTCAAGGACTTCTCGGATGTGTTTCTAGAGGAATTACCAAGGTTACCACCGGATCAAGAAACGGAGTTTACGATCGAGTTGGTACCCGGTACGGAGCCGATTTCTAGACCCCCATATCGGATGGCACTGACAGAGCTGGATGAGCTCAAGAAGCAGCTCCAGGAGTTACTAGACAAGGGATTTATACGTCCCAGTGTGTCACCTTGGGGAGCTCCGGTATTGTTTGTTCAGAAGAAGGATGGTAGCCTCCAGTTGTGTATAGATTATCGGATGTTGAATCGGGCTACCGTTAAGAATAAGTATCTATTACCTCGGATTGATGACCTGTTTGATCAGCTTAGGGGTGCACAGGTATTTTCCAAGATAGACCTCCGATCAGGCTACCACTAGTTGAAGATTAAGGAGTCGGATGTGCATAAGACAACATTTCAGACTCGTTATGGTCATTATGAGTTCTTGGTAATGCCTTTTGGGTTAACAAATGCCCCTGCAGCTTTTATGAGTTTGATGAATGAGGTGTTTCATCCTTTTCTAGATAAGTTTGTCATAGTATTTATAGATGACATCTTGATTTATTCTAAGACTTTGGGAGAGCACGAACAACATTTGCAGCTCGTTTTACAGACCCTCAGAGACCGGAGATTGTACGCTAAGCTTAGTAAGTGCGAATTCTGGCTTGACCATATTATATTTCTCGGACATGTAGTGTCGAAGGACGGGGTGTCAGTTGATCCCTCCAAGATTGAGGCCATTGTTTAGTGGGAAAGGCCTAACACAGTTACCGAGATATGGAGTTTTTTAGGTCTTGCTGGATATTATCACAGATTTGTAGAGGGATTTTCTAGACTTGCTGCTCCATTGACACGACTCACGCGTAAGGATGTAAAGTTCGAGTGGAATGATGCGTGTGAGCGCAGTTTTCTAGAGCTTAAGAAGAGACTGACTAGTTCCCCTGTATTAGCCCTTCCTAACGGATCAGGAGGATTTATGGTGTATACCGATGCATCCGCTCAAGGATTAGGATGTGCGCTTATGCAGCATGGTCGGGTCATAGCTTATGATTCTTGACAGTTGAAGGATCATGAGAGGAATTACCCGACACACGACTTGGAGCTAGCTGCAGTAGTGTTTGCACTGAAGATATGGCGGCATTACTTGTACGGGGAGAAATTTCAGATATATACAGACCATAAGAGTCTGAAATATATATTCTCACAGCAAGAGTTGAACTTGAGGCAGCGACGGTGGATGGAACTGGTAAAGGATTATGATTGTGAGATTTTGTATCACCCAGGTAAAGCTAATGTAGTAGCAGATGCACTGAGTCGTAAACATGTTAGCATGGTATCTTACATGATGATCAGGGAGCATGATTTTATAGAGCAATTCTCTAACCTTGGTCTGACAGTTGTTTCCTCTGACCAGAATGGATTTACGGCTAGTTTTCGTATAGTGCCGGATTTGATGGACCGAATTAGGGAAGATCAGAGGAGGGATAATTATTGCATTGGGGTTGCCAGTCAAATTCAGATGGGAGTTATGTCAGATTTTGAGATTGGCACCGATGAGATACTAAGGTTTAGAGGTCGGATATGTGTTCCCGATGATCAACAGCTTAGAGACTTGCTTTATCAGAAGCCCATACCTCTAGATACACGTTACATCCGGGTAGTACTAAGATGTACCAGAATCTCCGGAGAGTGTATTGGTGGCCTAAGATGAAGAAAGACATCGTTGAGTTTGTTGCTAGATGTCTAACATGCCAACAGATTAAGATTGAGCATCAGAAGCCGGCGTGTATGCTTCGATCATTATCGATTCCTATGTGGAAATGAGAGCATGTTACTATGGATTTTATTATGGGATTATCACGGACCCGGAAGGGGTATGATGCTATTTGGGTGATAGTGGATAGATTGACTAAGTCTGCTCATTTCTTGGCCATGAAATCTACAGATTCAGTTAGTGCCTTGGCCGAATTATTTGTCAAGGAGATAGTGAGGTTACATGGTGTTCCAGTAAGTATTACCTCTGATAGGGACTCCCGTTTCACCTCTCATTTCTGGTAGAGATTTCAGGAGGCTATGGGATCCCAGCTGAGTTTTAGCACCGCTTTTCATCCACAGATTGATGGACAGTCCGAGCGTACGATACAGACGCTCGAGGATATGTTGAGAGCGTGTGCACTGGATTTTAGAGGCTCATGGGACGATCACTTACCTCTGGCAGAGTTTGCTTATAATAATAGTTTTCATACAAGTATCGGCATGGCACCATATGGGGCATTGTATGGTAGACGATGCAGATCCCCAATAGCATAGGAAGAAGTGGGAGACCGTAAATTATTAGCTCCCGATTTGGTCGAGCAGGCTTCTCGTGATGTACGGATGATTTGTGAAAGGCTCAGAATGGCTCAGAGTCGGCAGAAGAGTTATGCAGATACTAGACACCGACCATTAGAGTTTGTAGTGGGAGATTATGTGTTTTTAAAGGTCTCACCGTCCAAAGGTATAATGAGATTCGGGAAGAAAGGAAAGTTGAGTCCCCGATACATTGGGCCTTATGAAATCTTAGATCGCGTGGGAGATATGGCATATCCGTTAGCACTACCACCAGAGTTGTCAGGAGTGCATAACGTATTCCATGTCTCGATGTTGAGAAAGTACCATCCAGATCCTTCTCACGTGATTCGACATGAGCCACTGGAGATCAGAGAGGAAATGAGTTACGTTGAGAAGCCGATACGGATCTTGGATAGAAAGGATAAAGTATTGCGATTTAAGACGATTCCTTTGGTTAAAGTGCTCTGGCAATATCATAACGAGGAGGAGGCTACTTGGGAGTTAGAGAGCCTTATGCGTGAGAGGTATCCAGAGCTCTTCTAGTGATAGGTCCGAGTTAAATTTGGAGGATCAAATTTCTTAAGGTTGGGAGAAATGTGAGACCTGATTATTTTACACTGTATACCAAATTGTAAAGGATTAATAGTGAAAATAAATATTGAAGGTGGATTTCCACTTTTCATTTTCTTATTGAATTTAGAATTCTATGTGATGTATGTGAGGTAGCATGGATATCTAAAAAGTTTTAAGAATAATAAAGTAAGAGGTTTCACATAAGCCAAGTGGTGATTGGTTGAAAAGGGTAAGAAAAGTCAAGAAAAGAGGTTCACGCCACCTTGATCTCCTGGACAAATTGAGCTAGACATTTAATGGCAAAGAGAAATAAGTCAATAATAGTGGCTGGCTAGAAGTGGCGAGTAGAGGAAGAAGAAAAGAAGAGAAAAAGGAAAGGAAATTAGTCAAATAGCAGAAGTAGACTCCCCGTAGCCATCCCTTTTTGGCTGGAATTTCTTCACCATTTAATGACAGTAGAAAATTCTTCACCACGCCATTGCCATATTTTCTTCACCATTTAATGAGTTATAAGACAAGGTAATGATGACAAAAAAACAGGATAAGAACAGGTGGTGGATTTTAAGTGGATTTGAGTGGTTATATAAGAAGGAATTCATAAGAAAATAGAATTATGCAACATTCTTCTTCAAGAAAAAAAAACCCTCTGATGTTCTCGTCCAGCAAGTGCTCTAAAAACTCAAAATTTTGGTTCTTCCAATCCTCACGTACATGAGCCAGGAAAACTTCATTCTTAGTTAGCCAAACCTCTTCTGCAGTGTTGAAGAGCTAAGGAACAGAGAAGTAAAGCTAAGTGAGGAAAAAAAACACTCTATTCTGGAAGTACAATTCAGTTAAGGTAAGTTATATATTTTTGGTTTTCTAGATGTTCAATGGTAGATGTCTGTGTTTTTCAACGTAATAAACATAGATATAGAGCCCTGTTTAAGCTAAATCTGGTTAGAATATATAAGGAAACATGAGGGGCGAAGTGGTTATTCAACTGCTTGCCAAATGGGCGAGCTTTGGGTACTCGCCCAAAGGTTGAGGCGAGCTCAAGAAAGGTATGAGTCAGCGACATATGTGTTCGCCAACTCTTTGGACAATAGGACAATTACCAAATGGGCGAGCTAAAATCTGGAATGTGGAATTGGGCGAGGTCGCCACATGCAAGTTTAATACATAGGCGAGCCGCCAATGAATAAACAGCAAGGTCGGGCGAACTCTCATGCACGGGCATGGCGAGTTGAATGGTCGGGCGAGCTTCATTTTAGGCGATTTTCCACGTGTAACCCCATTAGCGGATGGCGAGCTCTGTGGACGAATAGCCAACTTAATCTCGCCAAAGTGTCACCAATATTAGGAAAATATTAATAGTTTTAGAAAATATTTGAAAAGAAAATATTAATGGAATTAATATTTTAGTTTGCAGCCGGGAAGTGAGATTGATAAGGCGAGCAGGAAGCAAGGCTTCATCAGACGAGGTAAGGGAGTTGTGTGTGAAAAGAATGCATGTCCAGTGGAGTTAAAGTTATGAAATTACTGAGAAATGGTTTGGTTTATGACATGCATATTATTTTGATAAATTGCTTTGTTGTGGGCGAAATAAAAGTCGACCCAATACTCTTTGTTGAGGTGAACTAGTAAGGGCGGGCGAACTAATCCTTTTGTTATGTTTTGGGCGAAGAACCCCGGGTGTGATGTTTTGGCAGGCGAGTGACCTGGTTTTAAAATAAATATGGGCGAACCAATGTGGGCGAGCCCTTTTATGTTATTTTGGGCGAACTGTTAGGCGGGCGAACCAAATTTTTATGATTTTTGGCGAGTGACCCTGTTTTAAATAGAAAATCCGGGCGAGCCATTGTGGGCGGACCCTTTTTAATGTTGTTTTGTGGCGGGCAACCCAGGTTTTCATGAAATGGGTGAGTTGACCATGGCAATTCCGCCTTGGGCGAGTTGACCATGGGCAATGCCAGATGGGTGAACTGACATGGGCAAGCCATTGAGGGCGAGCCAGTTTTACTTGTTTTTAATATCAAAGGTTGGCGGGCGAACACAAGTTCACCGCACTGGAAGAGTTGACCATGGGTGAGCCAGACTGGGCGAGCTGACCATGGGCGAATAGATTTCAATTTACATTTTCTATGAAAATGAGAATAATACCTTTTTGGAATTATTATTTAAATGATTTACGTTAATAATTGTGTATCCTTAAAGGTATTTTGAGTTATAAATATGATTTTGAGACTTAGGCCCCTAGTTTTCATGCATTCTCATGAGTTATGAGGCTGATGGACCCGCCAAGTCATCAACGGTCCCGAGGTCACTTGGCAAGTGAACCCGAGGACCACCTAGAGATTGTGTTACTGTATCCCTGTTGGGATAATTATTTCCGTTCTCGCAAAGGGGAGGGGGAACGATGATAGCATGATTTATTTATAGGGTGATGCCTAGTCTCGACTTGAGGATTTCTGAGAGGATTTGTTGAATCCTTTTTCCTTTGTTTATTATATGATATTGTAACTGTTTAGCCAATGATTTGACTACCACAAATTGTATTACAATATCCATTGTTTTTCCCTAATGGGTTTATTGTTGCGAGAAATAAATTAAATAAAGAATATGGTTTTACTGGTATAATGTGAAATACACTTCCTTACTGAGCACGTTATCGCTCACCCCTTATTTTCCACTCCACAGATTGTAGATCTTGGGTTAAGAGAATTACCTTCCAGAGATTATCGACTGCCAGCAGAGATTCGATATCAGAGCTATATTATTCATTTTATATATTTAGAAAAATTGTACAGTACTACTTTAAATAGAAGGGAATGTATATGCATCTTAGTACAAGTAATAAGAGTTCTAATTCTTATTTAAATTGTTAATAGTGTTAAGCATCACAGACAGCCCAACCGGTAAGTAAGTGGAGTTTATAAATAAATATTATGTTATATAGTGGAATTGGGATGTTACATCATCTCTATGGCTTTTAGTTCTTGTAAGATTAAAACATATCTAGAGGTTTCTCTATATAGTTAAACACTTCATTTACTGACAGCGCTTGCATTACATGATCAAACAGACCTCATCCGAATGAATGTTTTGGTAGTGATTTGGATGGTGATTTGTATTTCGTTTCTTGGGATGAGGATCTCATTCCTAGTTGCCAAATTCCACCCATGGATTATGGTGGAGCACCAGTTCAGAGTTTGGAACATGATGTTACTATAGAGGTATTACTCAAATCATATAGTCAAATATTAACATTCATATTACTGCTTCATAAGCATGTCTTCTATATTATGAGGAGTACTTGAAACGTCCCAATTCCATGTTGTGATATTGTGAGATTTTGCTATGATATATAAGTAGAGACTTGAACTCATACTGGCAAAACACCTTTTGTGGGATAAAACCATGAGACTTTCAGTTCAAAGCGAACAATATCCCTTGTATGTTGGGTGTTGTAACACCCTAATCCTACATCAAAATATTGTGAGATTGTGATTCATACTTATAAGATCTTTTTTGTGAGAAAAAATTGTGAAACTTTCGGATCAAATGGACAATACATGTGCTTATTACTAATATTTGACAGTTTTTTCTGGTTAACATAGATGTCTACTTCTACATACAGGATGTAGCCGAGTACTTCACAAACTACATACTCAATGACAGCTTGGGGGTCATTTCCAATGCCCACACCGTCTTTGCAGACAAGGAGCCTCTCAAGGCAAGAAGTGAGCCCTACATTGAGCTTGCCAAGCTATCATCCATAGCAGTTGACTTCCCTAAAATTGGTGTTCCAGCCAAGATACCCCGTCATTTACGTCCCCGAGAATATCCAGATTTCATGGAAAAACCTGCAAAGTTAACCTATGAATCAGAAAGTGTGATTGGAAGGCTTCACCGTGGGGTGAAAAGCATCACTCTAGAGGTAGGTATTGGTGTTAGAAGTTTCACCAAGAGAGTAGCTGAGCAATTCTATGACTTGGACATGGAATTTGATGGTTTTCAGGCATATGTCAATGATGCTAAGCAAAAGAAAGCTCAGTATGACAATATATTAGGTAACCTGATGCATAACTCTGGCATCAAAACTGAGGCTGAAATGATTAGTGGATGCATCGTCAACGGGTCGAAATCTTTCAACCGAAGAAGAGACTTCGAGACAATTATTATCTCTGTGAAGGCACTGAGGAAAGAAGCCAAAGGCTGGTTTTATGAGAAAGGAGGTGCTGAATCAAACTCCAACGTTGACAACGTGTTCGCCAAAGCTTCAGCTTGGTACCATGTGACATACCATCCTAGCTTCTGGGGTGTCTACAGAGGTAGAGCTGATCGAGAGCATTTCTTTAGCTTTCCATGGTGTATCTACGACAAGCTTTTGCAAATCAAGAAGGAGAAAAACAGGGAGAGATCATCAAGTTTCTCATCACTTGAACATAAATCCAATCATGGTGGGCTGAACTCTGATGAGCAACCTAGTCAATCGGTTCTTTGTTCTTTCATGTGAATCATGCTTTTGAATAACTTGTGTAGGTCTTAATTTGTTTACTCTTACAAACATTCCTATGAACAAAAACATATGTTTATGATAGATGCAAAATAATATAGTAACTTTTTTTGTTCAACAAAGCATATTCAAGAATACACATAAATTTATTTGTCCTAGAATATTATATAATATGATTTATATTTGATTTCTATACATTGTTAGTCAATCATAGAAGGTTACTTGATTAATGAGGAAAGTAAAAAAATATGCATACCTTTGAAAATCCCATACCACGAGTTTTATCAATTCAAAATATAGTAAAATCTCTTTAAATTAATTTTCTTTTAAGTTAATAACTTAGGAAATTAATAAATTCTCTTATAATAATTAGTAATTTCATTTGAAATTTCAATTTTAATTGTCGTATAAATTAATAATTTGAAAAAAAAAACTGTAAGACCCGAATTTTATTATACTATATACCATATGTGTCTATTATTGATAGTGGAAATAAATTCTTTTAGTGGAATTAAAGAATAACCGAATGTGAATTTCCACTTTTCATTTTAAGTGATGATTTATAGTATGGTGTATGAAGAAAGAAAAAAAAACAAATATTAATGTGTAACAAGAAATAGTTGGGATTTAATTTTGATAAAAGGTTAAGAAGATATTTATGGTATGAAAGCATTAAATGAAGGGATTTATGGCTAGAGGACAAAACAAAGAAAAGAATGGGTTGATAGCCAATAAACGTTGGCTGGAAGAGAAATGGGCATGGAGAAGAGAAGAAAAGAAAATAAAAAAGTCAAGGAAAGGGGCTAATAGTGGACTTTTCGCCACTTTGCTTCTCTTGACAATGGGACTAAGAAATAAATGACACGAGAGATTAGTCAAGAATGGGATTTCAGTAAGGACTTCACACCGTTCTTTTTGCCGCAGTTTTCTTTGGTTTTTAATGCATGAAATGATGAAAGAAAACGTGATAAGGAACAGGTGGTAGTTTTTAACAGGATTAATATGGTTATATAAGAAGGAATACGTGAGGGAAACTGATTTAGCCAACTTCATCTCCCTCAAAATCATTCTCGCCCATTCAGTTTTCATTTCAAGTTCACAATTATTTCTTCCGTTACACCCATATATAAGCCATGAAAATCATCCTTAATTAGCTAAACACTTATCTAGTGTGTGAAGAACTAAGGAATAAGCAAAGTAAAGCTAAGTGAGGTAAGAAAGCACTCTATTTTTTGGAAGAGCAACTGGGTTAAGGTGAGTTCCATAATTTCTATGGTTCTCTTGATATTCAATACTGTATTTCTATGTTTTATAACATAATAAACATAGATATAGCCTTGTTTTAGTTAAATCTTGTTAGAATATATAAGAAACTAGAACAAGGTGTAGTCTGAATGGAGAATAAACAATGAAAATACTGGAAATAATGTAATGGGCGAATTCAGTTAGTATGGGCGAGCTAAAATCTGGAATGTAGAAGTGGGCGAGGTCGCTACATGCAAGTTTAATACATAGGCGAGCCGCCAATGAACAAAACAGTAGTGTCGGGTGAACTCACATGCATTAGCATGGCAAGTTGAATGGTTGGGCGAGCTGCATTTTGGGCGAGCTCCCATTCCCACGTGTAAGCCCATAATTGAATGGCGAGTTCAGTTCCGTGAATGGCGAGCTGTAGATTGGACTTAAATCTCGCCTAAGTGTCGTAAATATTTAAAAGGAAGTATATTGATGGTCTTGATGATCTGTTTTGCATGCATCCAGAAATTGAGAATTTCTATTGGCGAACAGGAAGCGAGGCGAAGCGGGGCTTCGTAATATCAGGTAAGGAAGTAGTATGTGAAGTGAATGCATGTCCTGTGGAGTAAAAATGTTAAGAAAATAATAGAAATTGTATTGTTTTCTGACATGATTTTGGGCGAGCTACAAGCCGCCATATGTTGCTAGTTGGGCGAACTGGTTAGGGCGGGCGAGCCAAACCTTTTTATAAAGTATTAAGTGAAGAACTTTTAATGAGAACTTGGGTGAGTACCCTTGTTTTCAAAGAGAAATCCGGGCAAGCCAAAGTTGGACGAATCCTTTTTGATGTGGTATGAGCGGGCGACCCTTGTTTTAAATAAAAGGCGGGCGAGCTAATTGGGCAAACCCCTATATTCTTTTAGGCGAGCCATTATGGGTGAGTCAAGTTACTTCTATTTTGAGAAGCTAAGTGGCGGGTGAATACTAGTTCGCCACCTTGTTGAGTTGACCATGGAGTACTTCCTTGGACGAGCTGACCATGGTAATGCCATATAAGGGCAAGTCTTGAAGGCGAGCCAGGTTAACTTGTTTTAGTTACTAAAAACTGGCGGGCGAACACTAGTTCACCTTACTTGGCGAACTGATTTATGAGTATTTTCTCAAAGAAAAATGAATTATTTTTAATATTTTGAAAATAGAAATATGAAACATTTTGAGGCGAGTTGACTATTGGCGAGCTGACTATGGGCGAACTGGCCATGGGCGAGCCAGTTTAACCCGTGCCTTTCTCACACGGAAAATGTTGAGATTGCGGGCTGTTTTATTATTTTATAAGACCTATTGGAAATCAAATCATTTTGTGGAAATAATAACATAATATATAACTTGATTTTGAGACGTTAGGCCATGAGTTCATGCATTATTATTCATGTAGTTGCATGACCTGCCTGGGGTGGTGGCTCGGGTCGATGGACCTACGGGCGCACTTCAGGGCATCATAAGGCTGATGGACCCGCCAAGTCATCAGCGGTCTCGAGGTCACTTGGCAAGTGGATCCGAGGACCATCTATAGATTATGGCCATAAATCTAGTTGAGATAGCCATGAGGGGCGATGGCCTACGGGTGCACCCCAAAAGCGGATGACTTGTGTTCCTTGCATGATTTAAATTGTTGCCTAGTCTCAATCATATGATTTCTGAAAGGACCTATTAAATCCTGTTTAATGTTAACTATGTTCATTGTTTTCCTAATGGGTTTGATCGTTAGGATAATTAAGTGGTTTTGAGAATATAGTTTTTCTATTTATAAAGCAGCATACACCTTCCTTACTGAGCACGTTGTCACTCACTCCTTATTTTTCCATTCCATAGATAACTGATTTGGACTAAGAGACTTACCTTCCTGAGATTTGATATCGAAGGTATGTTGTATTCTTTTATATATTCAGTAAAGTTGTACAGTACTACTTTAAATGGAAGGGAATGTATATACATCTTAAGGAAAAGACTTTAATAATTCATATTTACATATTAGTACGTGAAGTAAAAGTACCAATTTGTAATAAAGTAGTAGAAGTTGTTAAGCATCATAGACAGCCCAACCGGTAATTAAGTGTAAGTTATGAGTAAGTATCGTGATATACAGTAGCTTTGGGATGTTACAAAAACAAAATATATTATATAATATTTAAGAATTAGAAAAGTACTTCAAGATGTTAATTTGTAGAAAACCACTATATTTGAGATATATTATTTCAAAAATTAGAAAAGTATGAATATATTACTTAAGATATATTTGCAAAGAAATTTTAAGGAGGTTATCAATCAATATAAGAATTTTAAGGAAATTAAATACTATAGAATTTAAAAAATGTAAAAATTTAGTGAAAAGCCAAGGTATGGTTCATTGGTCATTGAGCTTATACAAGGCTAACACCAACATTCATCCTCTAGGCTGCCTGATTGAGAATATTAGAGAGCTAGTTTGTACAGCATGGCAGTGCACATTTCAACATACTTTCAGAGAGGAGAATTTTTGTGCAAATGCTTTGGCGAAATCTGGATGTAACATGTGCGTGGATTATGAACAACCATAGAAGCCGCCTTTCTCTCTAAATTCGCTTTTGTTAGCAGACGCATGGGAATGCTAATTTCCCTCACAACTTTAGTCTTAATTAAGCTTTTGCTATTTTCTTTTGTAACAAAAAAAAAGTATGAAAATTAAATAAACAAATTTTTTAAAACAAGTAACAAATCATATATAATATTATATTTCAGCAAACAATAATGACACGTGTCATCACCACGTTAACTTTCTATCTTTATTTTTTTAATTTTTAGTTTTTTTAAAAATCCATAACAACTATCAGTTTTAAGTATAATCTAATTATCTATTTTAAACAAATTAATATTTTTTAAATCTTTTTTATTCAAATCTTTATCAAATTATCTATTTTAAATAATTTATTTTTTTCAAATATTTGTTATTCAAAATTTAAACATTATTTACTTATCCTATTAAATTATCTACTAATTATTTATTTTAAAAAATTAATAAATCATATATATTATATTTCAAAAAACATGAAAACCTCATAAGTAAGCCACGAGAGCACGTACATGGACGTGTTCTTTTTACGAAACGTAGGATTAGGATACATGTAGATTTTATTAAAATTGAAATTAAATTAGTTTTTTATTATTGTATAACTACCCATTATCCATATCCTAAATAATAGAAAGTAGTGCAATAGTTTGAAACTTATTAAAAAACCAACTACAAATTTTCTTTTATCCAAATTTAAAATTACAATTATCTCCAAATTTTAATTCTATTGAAATTATTTTTTAACCATATTAAAAACTATAATTATTCAAATACTAAATGTGGGAGTTATCCATATACATCATCCTATGTTTTATTCCAGGATTTCTCTGAATCAGATTCAATCTACTATTTCAAAATTCAATTTTTATCTCACTTACACTCCAAGATTTTCTCTTTGTGGTAACTCCACGATTTTCTCTTTCTAATGTTTTCTTTTTATCATATCCAATTCACTATTTCAAAATTCAATTTTTACTTAATCTACATTAAACTGTTTTAAGGTTTGAGTCTCTGCATTGCTTTTGTTTATGCTTTGGTCTGATTAAATTTTGTTATTGGTATTCATGGTTGTTTCTAAAGGTGTTTCGCTGCTTTTAAAAAGGGTTGAGTGACACTATTCTTGCATTGCAGTTTCTCTCTTCCATTTTCTATTTCCTTTCTGCACTTTTAGTTTTGACAAGTTTTTATTGTTTTCTTTAATTTCTATTTTATTTCGATCATTTAGTACCTTATATTTTGAACAATAATAATGTAGTTCAATTTTACAATCAAGTTTTATTCATTAGTTGATTTAAATTATTGATTTTTCTATTGCCATTGCTTTGCATTTTCTAATTTATGTTTTTATTTTTTGCTTCATGTAGATTGCTAGATTGGAGGAGTTTTAACCGGAGATTGCTGTTATATATGTTGTAATTATGTGCTTCTTATTGGGTTCTTGCTACTATCACGGGTTGAAGGGTGCTGAAGGTAGATGGTTGAATAGATGAAAGTGGCTGGCTGGAAGCAATTCTATTTTATTTTGGTAATATTGTTATTTTTTTTGTTTACATATATTAGAATAGATAAAATTAATCCGTGCATCGCACGGGATACAAACTAATTATAAAATAAAATTCTTTAAAGTAATAATCAATAATGGATTCACAAGTATTAGTTCTCAAGCTTTACAATCAACCAAATAATAATAATAATAATATCAATAATTTATTCAAGTATATTGACCTTTGAGAGCAAAAAAAGTCATCTTTTATGAAAGATCTTGGATGGTCTGAAATTATATTGTTTTCTTTTTGTCTCTTTTGTTAAGCTATAATGAGGTTCGTACTAGAAATTTATTAGGCTTAATATCCAAAAATATCTTTAACTTTTTACATAAAATAAAATTAAGCTTTCAACATTTTATTGCTTAAAAATCAGTCCATAAATTTTTATTTTACTGTAAATAAACCCTCAATATTTTAAAGTCATGCAAGTAAGTCTAGATCTATTAAATGATGCTAACTGCTGTCAAGACATCCTACGTGAAAGCCGATATAGATAGCTTAGTTGATTGCCACTTGTGTAATACTAGTAAAAGTTAGTGTGGATTTAATTGTTTGAATAATTGAGGGCTTATTTACAGTAGAATAAAAGTTTATGTATTGATTTTCATGCGATAAAATGTTAAGGTTTAATTACATTTTATACAAAAGATTAAGGGTAAATTTGACTATTAAACTAATTTATTATTATGTAATAAATAGTTAGATATCTTTAATTACTTTGAAATTTGGTGTGCACAATCTTTATAAATAGAATATAAAATTCAATAATCGAATAAAAAAACATATAAATCATATAAAAATAGAAAGAATTTAATTTTACACATAAATTACTTCTCACAATTTATTGTTATGTTTAGGTTGATTTCAGTCAATGAACCAAATGGATCTTTTTTTTTTTGGTCACAAAATGGATCTTCATTTTAAGATCCAGAGACTTTTACTAGGGCCAGTAATACTGAACCAATGGCACATTCTAGTCTCCTTTAACAACAGTTAACATCCAAAAAAAGCCGCTCACTCCATTACCTAGGCTACCAAAATGGAAAAATGAAAGAAAATGTGTGTTGAAATGTTTCTTCAACAAACTTTGTTTGGTATGGAGACAACATTCTGCTCTATTGTAGTATTTTGTGTATTAGTTTAGTACCTCTGAACTGATGGGTATTTGTTCTTCTTGTGGAATTTGGTTTTGCATTGTTGGTTTGATGCTACATTTGGGTTTTGTTAGATTAGATGAATGATGTTTTGAAGTTACTGGAGTTATGAATAGTAGAAAACCTGTTGTTTCTACTATTCAAATATAAAGGAGGAGGAGCAAAGCAGTCAGCACCACTCTAGCCGCCACCAGCAATCTCTTCTTCTGTGCCTTCCCTAAAACCCTTCGCATCTCTCTTCAATTCTTCCCTAAAGCTCAGTAATGGCTTCTCTCAGCCACCCTCTCAAACAAACCCCATTTCCTCTCCACCCCAAAACCCAAACTCCAACCATGCAAATTCCCCGCCAAAGTCCGCATGTCTCTCTAAGAATCAGGCCCATCCGTTGCTGTCGTAGGCGTCACTGGCGCTGTAGGCCAAGAGTTCCTCTCCGTCCTCTCCGACCGTGACTTCCCTTACCGTTCGTTTAAGTTGCTCGCCTGCAAACGCTCGGCTGGCAAGTCCATTTCATTCCAAGACAGAGCCTTCACTGTCCAGGAACTCACCGCTGACAGCTTTGACGACATTGACGTCGCGCTTTTTAGTGCTGGTGGGTCGATAAGCTTGCGGTTGAGAAAGGTGCCATCGTGGTAGATAACAGCTCGGCGTTTCGAATGGTCGATGGAGTCCCTTTAGTGATTCCTGAAGTGAATCCGGAAGCTGTGGATGGGATTAAAGTTGGGATGAAAAAGGGTGCTTTGATAGCAAACCCGAATTGTTCTACTATTATTTGCTTAATGGCTGCTACTCCTCTACATCGCCATGCTAAGGTATAAGCTAAAGTTCCCAGTTTTTTTTTTTTTTGGGGTGGGGGGGTGGGGTTGTTATTGACTTGTAAATATTTAAGCATTTTTTATTGGTATATTAAGGCTTTTTGAAGAATTTGGTTTTGCATTGTTTGCTTGATGCTACATTTGGGTTTTATCAGATTAGGTGAATAACGTTTTAAAGTTGCTGGAGTTATGAACAGTAGAAAACATGTTGTTTCGGAGACATTCCCTTGTATAACAATCTTAGCCATCGGGTTGTTTCCTTTATAGAAGGACAATATAGCAAAGTAATAGAAACATGAATGAAGGGATTGTTTCAAAATTTGCTTGCTAAGAAATTGAAGACAGAGTGTGTTTGAAGAGCTGCTAAGTAAGAAATGAATACATAGAGTTTTAATTAGTATCTTATAATGTTTTGGGTCGTTTGTATTTTATAGTGGATTAATTATAACTGAAATTTCTTGAGATATTGTGAAGAAAACTCTATGTTTTGAATCTTTAGGGTAGGATATCTATTGTTCATTGTTCGGAGCCTTTGCCGGTTTCACTGCCTAAGTTATTATTATGCTGCATCAAGCAACTTAAAGAACTGATGCTTACCTGACAATTTATGCGTCAAACATTGTTTCTCTTCATGTCTTGTTGCAGGTGATGCGTATGGTGGTTAGCACATATCAGTCAGCTAGTGGTGCTGGTGCTGCTGCTATGCATGAGCTTGAGCTACAAACACGTGAGGTGATTTGATTCAGCTTTTTTTTTTCCTTTTCTATTTTTCGTTTATTTGTTACTTGTTGAATGAGAGTTTGATTAATCTTTTTTTCTAAATGATTCATTGCTGCATTT
Source organism: Heritiera littoralis (assembly GCA_031772115.1). Lineage (NCBI taxonomy): Eukaryota > Viridiplantae > Streptophyta > Magnoliopsida > Malvales > Malvaceae > Heritiera > Heritiera littoralis. The sequence continues at coordinate 10,176,128 of JAPDPK010000008.1, read as the reverse complement.
TCTTTTAGGTCCTGGAAGGGAAACCACCAACTTGTAATATCTTTAAGCAACAAGTATGTATAACTGTTTTACGGTATCCATAAATTTGTGTATCTTTTCATTTGACCAGGTTTCTTATGATTTTCTCTTTGTTCTTTTTACTTCTGTAGTATGCTTTTAATTTGTTCTCACATAATGCCCCTGTTCTTGAGAATGGATATAATGAAGAGGAAATGAAAATGGTAAAAGAGACGAGGAAAATCTGGGTAAGTAGTTAAAGTGTTCTGATATATAAAATTATCTAATGTCTTTTTCCTTTGAATTTTCAATTGAGAGGGAAAATCATGATTGTCCGTCCCATTTTCTCAGAATGACATGAATGTTAAAGTCACTGCCACATGCATACGAGTTCCTGTGATGCGTGTGCATGCTGAGAGTGTGAATCTTCAGTTTGAGAAGCCCCTTGATGAGGTAACAATTTTGTGAATTTACAATTTTATCATCAGTATCTGAAATAAAAGTGATGAAAAAGTCACAAACATTTGATTTGTTCTTGTCATTATTGCTAGCCTTTTGCATTGCATTCATCTTTCGAGTTTTAAGCTCTTTTTTTTATATTATGGAATTTAGGGATGCTTCTCATTTTCCTTCTAGTTTTGAGTTTTATCCCCCTTTTTCCTTTCATTATCTTCTTCAAATTGAAATCATTCATTGAGTCTCAAATATTATATAGATGACTGAGTCCAATTGCATGTTTAGAACATGTTAGCTTAAATTTGATAACGTGTATGATTACATCAAATGCTATGTTGTCTTTAAACATAACTGCTATTTTATTAAAAAGGCATGAACCAAAGAGATCTGAATGATGAGCACGAGTTATTATAAGCTTGGCTACATCTGTACCTACATGGAAGAGTCTTCTGGGTTCCCGGTTTCTGGCCCAAAAACATCTTCCTTGTGACAAATGTAGCTTTGGTTTTATTTTCAACTTTTTATTTGGTAAATCTTTTGTTCATCAGGATAAAGCAAGAGAAATTTTGAAAAATGCTCCTGGAGTAGTAGTTATTGATGATCGGACTTCTAATCACTTCCCTACGCCATTGGAGGTATCAAACAAAGACGACGTTGCAGTTGGCAGAATACGCCGGGATGTGTCACAGCAAGGAAATCATAGGTAAAATTCCTCCTTCCCTACATTTTTGTTTGTCCTTTTAGATTATTTCATACTTACACGAAATTTTAAAATAGGTTGGACATCTTTGTCTGTGGTGACCAAGTACGCAAGGGAGCTGCACTTAATGCTGTTCAGATTGCTGAGTTGCTGTTATGATCTTGCTGTGGTAAATTCATTCAGGCAATTAGATTTGAACACACTGGTATTTAGTTTAATTTAGTTGGTCTTTGAATGCGCGAATATTTTATTATCTTGTTGAGTTGAACAAAATTTTGAAAGTCTTTTCTAGCATAAACAATTAGGTTTATGTATTTTGGCTCTTGATGTTTTTACTTCTTCAAGTATATTGTTTGCACTGATATTTCTTCTTGGAGGGAAATATTGTTTAAATTATCTTGTAAGATTAATCCTACTTAGGTGACATCAGATTACATTCTTCTCCATTAGTCAACTTAGAACTTCATAGCTATAGAATATGTATTGGCCAAGTTACATTTTAATGAAGTAAATATATATATATATGTGTGTGTGTGTGTGTGTATTATTGAAACTGAAAGATGAGTCTCCATTAGTCAACTTAGAACTTCATAGCTATCGAATATGTATGTGCCAAGTTAAATTTTAATGAAATAAATATATACGTGTGTGTGTGTGTGTGTGTGTATTATTGAAACTGAAAGATGAGCCCTGTGTGGATGACACGTGGTCTAACTAGGAATTGTCACATGGGTTAAACATGACACCATTGTTGTTGGCAAAACCTGAAGAAGATATGAAGCTACTACTAACTATATTCTATAAAAATCTCACTCCTATAGTTCTAGAGGAATTCTACAGTAAAGTCGGAATTTTTAACCTTATTGTAAAGTCAACATAAAACACGCTTGATTATATGTGTTTGCATTGACCTTACAATAGGGTCAAAAATTCTGACCTTACTATAGAGGTGTCCTACAGTCCTATCCTCTCTTTAGCTTGTTTGTGATTGTGTCAACAAAAAATTTCTATTGCCAAGTTACTTGAGAATTCAGTTGAAAGAACATTTTGGATGCTGTTATCTATTGTCTTGTTTGCTTGAGTTGAGTATCAGTTCAAATGATCGTGTCTTCATTCTATTTGAAAAAAAAAAGCCTGTTAGAATTTCGAGTCTTGTGTGTTGGTGCTTGAAAATTCAAAGGGAAAAAAGGTAAAGAAACTTGAGAATATACTCTCATTTTGGCAAGCAAGTTATGCATCTCCCCAAGGTTAAGGTTTTAACAAAGTCAGGATTCCATGGAACTTTTATTCTATCAAAGGATTCAAAGCCACTCCATAAATCATACTCCTTTTGGACCAAAGCATAAGCCCTTGGGAGAAGGAGAGAATTCACTGTCCTGTTAGGGGAGGAAATCAGACATGGCTTGTGGCTTCTTTTTCTCCTGGTAAAATAAGGCATAACTTTGGCCCTTCATAAAGGTAAAGAATCAACCAAACTTTAATTACCAAGTTTTTTAAGTGAATTGTATTTAAATTACTTATTCATGCAAATATGATAGCATATTTAAAATTCACATATAAATTTTCGTTCAAAGTTGATTTAAAGTTGGATTGTAATACTAAGGGTTTATATTTGATGTACTGATAGTATATATAGTAATTATATATTATCAGCCAACAATAGAATGTTATATCATTAATGAGTAAAATTAAAATAAATTAAAAAAATTATTGATTTTTATTTTTAAGGGTTTAGTTTTTTTAACTCTTTTTTGGTTCATAGAGAAGTGAAGGGGAAGGGGATTCGAATTTGGATTTAATTTTTCTTAAAGAAGAGTAATAATTATTGGGTGAAACTTTGGTCATTTATTTTTTCAACTTTATTCATTAATAATATGACATTATGTGGTTTGAGCAATGACAACGTCGTTGTATCAAATATATAAGCTAATGGATTATAATTCATTACATTGATAATGGAATTTTTTTTTAATTTCATAAATGGATATTAAAAGGATTACTATCACATATCACAATTGGAGTTAAAAAACTAATTTATGTATCATTTGATTTTTTAATTAGTTTTTTTTAAATTTTTTTATATTCTCTAAAAAGTATGTATTATCTCGTTTATTTCGCTTGTAAAATCTAAAAATTTTGCTTGTGTGTATTTGATAATAATTCATATTAAATTACATATAGTTTTTGTTACAAGGGAAACATTAAATAACTGGAGATGAGAGTATTTGAATTCGAACTCAAGATTTGCAATATATTATAACTCATCGTTAACTATTAGGTTAAGAGGTTGTTGATAAATTACATATAATTATACACAATAAAGCATCAAATATATATTCTGATTTTTTTGTGTGTAAATCACAAGGTATGGTTGTGTGGTTGGTACTGGCTTAAAATAATTTAATTTGGTGAAGATTCAAAATTTTTCATTACAAATCAATTTCAGTCAAGAATTTGATAAGTTTTGCACCATTGAATCAATCTTAGATTATACATTAATATTTTGTTTAAATTATTTTGGGAGGGTAACCAGTAGGATATTGAAACGTGTCAATCTCAAATAAGTTAAATGGTTGAGGAGCAGAGCCCATGGGAGCCTGATGTTATCTCGCCTGACGTCAGCGAAAATATTGAAATAATCATGCCAAGCAAAGCATAGAATCTCCTAACCTTCTATTTATATAATTATATATTTCCTTGGCACCACAATTGCATATCGGCAGTCCCATTTCTCTCTCTGTTTTAGTCTCCCCTGTTTCTCCTCTGTTTTCATCCTGAATTCTCTTGAATCTCTGGTGAGTTCTTTTCTCTTGTGATTTTTCCCAAATCTCTTCAATTTCCGGTCAATCTCTGTCTCTCTTTCGGCTTTCTGTCACTCTTTTTGTTTTAGTTTTCCCCTGTTTCTTCTCTGTTTTCATCTGAATTGTTTCTTCTCTGTTTTCATCTGAATTCTCTGAAATCCTTGGTGAGTTCTTCTCCCTTGTGATTTTCCTCAAATCTCTTCAACTTCTGGTCAATCTCTGTCTCTCTTTCGGTTTTCCTCTTCAATTCCTGGTGAATTTCTGTCTCCTCTCTCTGTTTTGTTTTTTCTTCCACCTCCTCTGCTTCATTCTGTCATCTTCCTCAAAGTCTGGTAAGTCTCTAATCCCAACCTTAATGAGGTTTAAAATGCTTATTTCTTATAACTTTGTGGGTTTTGGTTTGTAAAATTGCAGAGAAATGAGCAAGACAATTAGGCTCTCCGGGTTTGCTTCTGATGTGACTGTACCAGAAGTGATACAATTCCTGGAGGAATACACCGGAGAAGGAAGTGTTGTGACGGCGAAAGTTGGGAAAAAAGAAGGCTTCTCCAGGGCTTCTGCCAGAGTCCAATTCAAATCCATGGAAGATGTGGAAAGAATCCTGCAATGGACTGCTAATCAAGATCTTTGGCACAACGATTCTTATCTGAGAGCCTCGACAATGAAAAACGACATTATCCCAGAACCAAACCCACAGTTCAGTCTGCATAGCATTGATAATCTGATGATGCACTTTGGTTATCCGGTTTCGAAAGACAGGTTTTCTGTTCTCTGGAAACAGGATCAAGTCTCCTTCAAGTTCGGTCCGAAACTGGACAAGTTATACTTCTTTCTGTCGTATAATTCTGTGGAGTACAAGCTGGAGTTGTTAAATGACAATGTTCGGCAGATTATATTGCATTATATACCTGATCAAACAAAGAAGTATCTGATCATTCAGGTATGTCTGAAATTGATTCTGTTCTCTTTATGGCTCCTGTTAGATATTCAAAAGAGCTCTTTCTAGTCCCAAATATACTCGAAACTAAACAAATCAAACATAAATAATCATTTAATCGAATTTGAATATCTCCCGATTAGCTTAATTAACTTAACTCGATCATACTCTAAGTTTGATGAATAAATCTCCCATTTTTTTGTCGAGTGGTATACTTTTATTAAGTAACAAAAAAAAGTTACTTTTATTATATTTAATAAGATATTAGATAAGAAGTGGACGAGCCCTTTCAAAAAAAAAAAAAAAGAAAAAAGAAAGAAGAAGTGAACGAGCTTTCAATTATATATTATAAAGTTTTCAACTGTATCTAATTTCTCCTATTTTTAGTTAGCCAATAGTTTTATTGAAATGGTTGACATGGACAAAAGGGTGGTTTTTTTTTTTTTAAGCAATACTTAAAAATCAATATTTGAATGTTTCAAAATTTTGATGGCTTATCGATTTAAAAATGAGATTTAGAAAATATGATAAGATGAATATAAATAAAGTAAATAATTATTTATATTTTATTAGTTTTACAATTAATATTTGAATATTTTAATGATTTGATGTCTTATACATTAAAAAATGAGATTTAAACTATATATGAAGATAAACTTAAATAAATTAAATAATTAGTTATCTTTTTATCAATTTTATAATTAATATTTAAATATTTTAAAGATTTGATACTTTTATCCATTTCAATCTCCTTTTTTCTATCAAAATTTTTTGAAAAAAGTTGAAAAAAATAATTTTTTAATTTTAATCTAAATGGGTAAGTTCATATTTTTTTTGAGGCTATCTATCTAGTACTAGTATAAAACTGCTTAAACGTCATAAGGTTAAGCTATCAACCCAAGTTATTATCTTTTTAGCCCAAAATTTTCGATTTTATACGTTAATATAAGAAATTTCTCCCACTTTGATGTAGGAGCTGTATTTTTTTAAAATAAAAAATAAACAAATTATTCTTGTCAGAATAAAAACATAAATTAAGATAAAATTTTATGATCAATATTTTTTTTATATTTTTTAAAGAAAATATTTTAATAAGTGATTTAAAAATTTTTATTAAATATATTTTAAAAACAATAGAAAATATTGTGAAATTCTTAATTTTGATTTTTTTATTTTGAAATTTGTATTTATTACTATATTTACTTTGACGTTTTTTCATAATTTTTACTATATTTTCATGAAATTATACCTTACTTCGAGAATTTTCAAAGATTTTTCTCCTATTTTTAAAAAGTTTTTTTTTTAAATAATTACTATTTTTATAAACATTCTATGATAAAATTTATATTTTTTTTCTTACAAATTTTAGACATAAATGAAGATCAAAACATAAAAAGCATTGAAAAGTTAAAAATTAAAAACTATAAAATATACCTTTAACCTTTTAGATTTTAAGTTTATAAAATAAAAGAATCAATAAATATAAATTTAATTGATCTTCAAAGTTGTGGATTCTTTAATCAAGCACGCTTTGATGCCGTCTTACAGCTAAAACTAGTTTTCAGATACCGTTGACCGTTATTGTGTCATCATATCATCATATTGTACTTCATCGTTCATCAATATTTACCAACATCGGGATCTCATCAACATTCAATCACAAAGTCTTATTAATCTTTTCTTAAACTATTACCTTGATTTAGTACTTATTTTCCTATTAATTTTCATTTAAAATTAATTTGCTCTTTATGATAAAATAAAAATTAAACATTAATTCAAATAATTAATTACCATAACGTGAAACCTTTTTAAATTTAAAATTCAAATTTCAGTTTCTACATTATGTTAAATCTAGTAATTCATGAATATGTCATGTTTGTGTTTTGTATTTGGCATATTTATACGAATTTTGACACGAAATATTAATACAAGATACAAATAGGATTTTATGTTTGGATTATTAAAAAAAAACTTTTAAGAGTCAAATCTAGTAATTCATGAATATATTCATTTATGTTTTTTAACAAATTTTAGTTATATCACATTCACATCTTTTATTTGTTTTGTTTTCGTATAACGTTATCTAGTCATGTCTAAGATTACCAGATTTACATTTTCTGTTTTCAATGTCAACTGCTTTCATTGTAAAGAAAAAAAATCCTATAATTTAAACACTAGATCACTTAGTTTAAGAGTTCTGTTATATTCTTTTATTTTTCTGTACAACTCTTTCTTCATATGAATTTTGACCTCATAACATTTCTGTCTTTGCCGTTTTACTACCGTGTTGTGTTTTTGTTGTATTTGGGATTGTTGACTTAAAATTTGCTTGTTTATCTCAGTTATGTGGTGCCCCTCGGATCTATAAGAAAGATGTACCTGATCTGATGAGCTCTTCTAAGGAAGTTATAGAGGATGACTTGTGGACTAGGGAAGTAGATTTCACTCCAGGCCATTGTATTGGTCAATCCTTTGCTGTATGCTTGGAGCTTCCTCAAGCAGTGCAACTCCCAAGATTCAATGAGATTTTTGACTACAGCAAAGTTCAAGATAATTTTACTCTCCAGAATGGTTCAACATTTTCTTCCAATCCCGATCTTGTTCCAATCATAAATCCACCTCCAGGTTTTGACTTACCTTATGGTATCTTGTTTAAAGTAAATTCTTTGCTCCAGCAGGGTGTTCTTCCTCCAACAGCTCTTGATTCCAGTTTCTTTGAGTTGGTTGATCCTGGTAGAGTAGATATTGCATTCATAGAACAAGGACTGGAGAAATTGTTCGACTTTCGAGAATACTGCTATGAACCTGTTAAGTGGCTCAATGAGCAGTATAAGAAATATCGCAAGTCGAAGAAACCTCTTAATCCTTCCATTCATGCATTTGATGATGGATTAGTGGCGGTGAGAAGGATTCAGATAACCCCATCCAAGGTGTATTTTCGTGGCCCGGACGTAAATCTATCTAATCGTGTTCTTCGTAATTATATTAAAGATATCGATAATTTTATTCGAGTTTCTTTTGTTGATGAGGAGCTTGGAAAGATTCATTCAACAGAATTGTCTTCAAGCACTGTTAGTGAAGGAAAGCTTACTGAAATTTATCAAAGAATTCTATCAACTCTTAAAAAAGGAATCGTTATTGGTGATAAGAAATTTGAGTTTCTTGCTTGTTCAACAAGTCAATTGCGGGAAAACTCCATTTGGATGTTTGCATCAAAACCTGGGCTTACTGCAGACGATATTAGAGAGAAGATGGGTCATTTTCATGTCATAAAGAATGTGGCCAAATACTCTGCTAGATTAGGCCAGTCTTTTAGCTCATCAAGGGAAACTTTGGAAGTGAGAAGGGATGAAATTGAGATAATCCGAGACATTGAAGTTGAAACTAATGGGAAAAAGTATGTTTTCTCTGATGGCATCGGAAAAATATCTGCTAAACTTGCTAGGAAAGTGGCTTTTAAATGTCACGTGAGTCGTTATACTCCGGCGGCGTTTCAAATCCGGTATGGTGGTTACAAAGGCGTTGTAGCTGTCGATCCGTCATCTTTGGTAAAGTTATCATTAAGAAAGAGTATGAAGAAGTACGATGCTGAAAACACAAGTCTGGATGTTTTGTCATGGAGCAAGTATCATCCATGCTTTCTTAATCGCCAAATAATCATCCTAATGTCTACTCTTGGGATCGAGGATTCTGTTTTTGAAAGGAAGCAGAAAGAGACTATAGCTCAATTAGATGCATTTTTGATGGATCCTACTAGGGCAAAGGAGGCAATGCAGTGGACAACTCAGGGAGAAATCACCAATGTTATAAGAGAAATGCTTTTGTCTGGTTACACCTCAGATTCAGAACCATTTTTGTCAATGATTCTACAAGTAATTCGCGCATCAAAATTGCAGGACTTGAGGACCAGAACAAGGATTTTTGTTAAGGATGGAAGGATTATGATGGGATGTCTGGATGAAACTGGGACTTTAGAATATGGTCAAGTGTTTGTGCAGTACTCTAACCCGAGGAAATTTTTCAGCGACAACGATGGCATATCGGATCAAAATTGCCATATTGTTAAAGGAAAAGTAGTTGTTACTAAAAACCCTAGTTTGCACCCTGGAGACCTTCGAGTTCTGCAAGCTGTGGATGCAGTGGTTTTGCATCACATGGTGGATTGCATTGTTTTCCCACAGAAAGGACCTAGGTATGACTTTCCAATATTCATATTCATATGCTTTTCTGAATTGTTTCTGAGTATGATACTTGTTTGATGTTTTCTTTTATCAGAAACTGTACATTATAATAGAGATTACAATCATAATCAAGTATTGTATTCATAGACCACTTTAATCACCTAAATAAATCGGTATATACCTAGCGGAAGTTTAGAAATAAACATTATGCAAATCAATTTATGATTTGATCATAGTTAACTGTTGTATTTCTTGATTCATCTCTATGGCTTTTAGTCTTTGCAAGGTTACCACATATCTAGAGGCTTCTTTGTATAGTTAAACACTTCATTTACTGATGGTGCTTGCATTACATGATCAAATAGACCTCATCCGAATGAATGTTCTGGAAGTGATTTGGATGGTGATTTGTATTTCGTTTCTTGGGATGAAGATCTCATTCCTGGCTCCCAATTTCCGCCCATGGATTATAGTGGAGAACCAGCTCAGGCTTCGGAACATGATATTACTATAGAGGTATTACTCAAATCATATAGTCAAATATTAACATTCATATTACTGTTTCATGAAGCATGTCTTCTAGATTATAAGGAGTACTTGTAATGCCCCAATTCCATGTTGGGATATCGCGAGATTTTATTGTAATATATAAGTAGAGATTTGAATTTATACTGGTGATACACTTTTTGTGGGATAAAACCATAAGACTTTTAGGTCAAAGCGGACAATACCTCTTGTATATTAGGTGTTGTAACACCCTAATCCTACATCGAAATATTTTGGGATTGTGCTATGATATATAATTAAAGACTTACAAGGTCATTTTTGTGAGATAAAATCATGAAACTGTTGGATCAAAAGGACAGTACATGTGCTTGCTACTAACATTTGATGGTTCTTTATAGTTAACATAGATGTCTACTTCTACGTACAGGATGTAGCTGAGTACTTCACAAACTATATACTGAACGACAGTTTGGGGATCATTTCCAATGCCCACATCGTCTTCGCAGACAAGGAGCCTTTCAAGGCAAGGAGTGAGCCCTGCATTGAGCTTGCCAAGCTATCATCCATAGCAGTTGACTTCCCCAAAACTGGTGTTCCAGCCAAGATACCCCATCGTTTACGTGCTCGAGAATATCCAGATTTCATGGAAAAGCCTGAGAAGGTGACTTATGAATCACAGAGTGTGATTGGAAGGCTTTACCGTGAGGTGAAGAGCATCACTCTAGGGATAGATACTGGTGTTAGAAGTTTCACCAAGCAAGTAGCCGAGCAATTCTATGACTCGGACATGGAATTTGATGGTTTTCGGGCATATGTCAATGATGCTAAACATAAGAAAGCTCAGTATGACGATAAACTAGGTAGCCTGATGCGTAACTATGGCGTCAAAACTGAGGCTGAAATGATCAGTGGATGCATCGTCAAAGGGTCGAAATCTTTCGACCGAAGAAGAGACTTTGAAACAATTATTTTTGCAGTGAAGGTACTAAAGAAAGAAGCCAAGGGTTGGTTCTATGAGAGAGGACGTGCTGAATCAAACTTCAATGTCGACAACGTGTTCGCCAAAGCTTCAGCTTGGTACCATGTGACATACCATCCTAGCTTCTGGGGTGCCTACAAAAATGGAGCTGATCGAGAGCATTTCATCAGCTTTCCATGGTGTATCTACGACAAGCTTCTGCAAATCAAGAAGGCGAAAAACAGGGAAAATGAGGAGAAGAAAAACAGGGAGAGATTGTTAGGTTTCTCAACACCTGAAAGTAAATCCAATCATGGTGGGCTGAACTCTGATGAGCAACCTAGTCAGTCGATTCTTTGTTCTTTCATGTGAATCATGCATTTGAATAACTTGTGCAGACCTTTATTTGTTTACTCTTACAACGTTCCTACGTACAAAAAAATATGTTTATGATAAATGCAAAATAATATAGTTACTTTTTCTGTTCAACAAATCATATTCAAGTATACACGTAAATTTATTTGTCCTAGAATATTATATGATATGAGTTTATATTTGATTTCTATATATTGCTAGCCAACCATAGATGATCACTTCATTAACGGGTAAAGTAAAAAAAAATGCATACCCTTAAAAATTCCATACCACGAGTTTTATCAATTCAAAATACAGTAAAATCTTTTTAAATTAATTTTTTTAAGTTAATAGCCTACGAAATTAATAAATTCTTTTATAATAATTAATAATTTCATGTGGAAATATAGTGTAAGATTTAAGTTTTAACTGTCGTATAAAATAATAATATGATAAAAATATATTACATAATATTTAAGAATTAGAAAAGTACTTCAAGATGCTAATTTGTAGAAAACCACTTATTTTAGGTATTTTATTTCAAAAGGTAGAAAGTATAAATATATTACTTAAGATATACTTGCAAAGAGATTTTAAAGAGGTTATCAATTAACATGAGAATTTTAAGGAAATAAAATACTATAGAATTTTTGGAAGTGTATAAAAAATGCGAAAATTTTGTGAAAAAAGTCGAAAGTACGATTCATTGGTCAAGGAAGCGGGGGTTGGGTTGAGCTTAATACAAATGGTGCTTTATGTGGAAATCCAAGAGTGCCAGGGGCTAAGAGTTTGATTAGGACTGAAACAGAGAAATGGGTGGTAGGCTTCAGGGCACATTTGGGTATTCGCTCAAATATTATATCCGAGTTTCAAGCGGTTCGATTCGGACTCATTCTAGCTTAGCAAGAGGGATTTCGAGATTTGGTATGCGACTTGGATGTAATAGCGGCCATTGAACTTATACAAGGCTAACACCAACATTCATCCTTTAGGCCGCCTGATTGAGAATACTAGAGAGCTTGTTTGCAGAGCATGGAAGCGCACAGTTCAACATACTATTAGAGAGGAGAATTTTTGTGCAAATGCTTTGGCGAAATCTGGATGTAACATGTATGTGGATTATGAACAACTATAGAAGCCGCCTTTATTTCTAAATTCGCTTTTGTTAGCAGACGCATAGGAATGCTAATTTCCCTCGCAACATTAATCTTAAGTTTTTGCTATTTTCTTTTGTAACCAAAACAAGTATGAAAATTAAATAAACAAATTTTTTAAAACAAAATAACAAATTATAAAATAGAATTCTTTAAATTAATAATCAATAATGGATTCACATGTATTAGTTCTCAAGCTATACAATCAACCAAACTCATCGCTTAAATAATAATAATAATAACAATAATAATTTATACAAATATATTGACTTTTAAGAGCAAAAAAAAAAAACTTTTAAGAAAGAACTTGGATGGCTCAAAATTATATTGTTTTCTTTTTGTCTCTTTCGTTAAGCTAGAATGGGGTCCATATTAGAAATTTATTAGGTTTAATACCCAAATATGTTTTCAACTTTTTTCATAAAATGGAATTAAACTCTCAACATTTTATCGCGTTAAAATCAATTTATAAACTTTTATTTTACTGTAAATAAATCCTCAATCTTTCAAAATCATGCAATTAAGTCTAGATCTGTTAAATAACACTAACTGCCATTAGTACATCCTATGTGAAAGCCGACGTGGATAGTTTAGTTGGTTGCCACTTGTGTAATACTAATGAAAGTTACTGTCATTTAACAGATTTGGACTTAATTGTATTATGTTGAATAGTTGAGGGCTTATTTGCAGTATAATATGTGATAACCGAAAATTTTTCATTTATTGGAAATTACAAATATTAGAAATAAATATTGGAAATAAATAAATAAATAAAATTATGAGAATGGGATACTAGTGAAAATCTCGAGAATTGAGGAAGTGACAGATCGGAAAATTCGAGTGAAGGAAATTAAGTTGGAAATAAAATAAGGAATAGAGGAAATTTAATTTGGATAAATGGAAATCCAAATTAAATAAGAAAATGAGGAAGAAAATATATATTGTAAATACAATATGTATAGTAGTATTACATTTATATAAATGTTTATATAAATGTTATGTAATTTAAAGTAAACAAATATATATATATATACACACACACACACACACACACTAAATATGTATTTTGTTAATACATAATATATATATATATACATTTTTATATATATAATATAAATATATATAGTACTAGCTATATATAAAATACTAATATTATATAATATATATAATATAAGTGTAATATATATATATAATTGTAATTAAAAAAAGGGAGAAAACAGAGGAAGAATCGGGAGAAACCCGATCTTCCCCGATGAAGAAGCCGACCACGTCGGCCGGCCAAAGGGAGGAAGAGGTGAGTCGAGAGACGTCGCCTGTGAACCGAGGAGAGGAAGAGAAGACAACCGGCGACGAAAAAGGAAAGACAACGGCAGAAATAGAAGGAAAAATTGGCGGAAGCCGAGAAAGGAGAAGAGAAGAGGAAACGGCAGTGCCGGCCGGTCTTGGCACCGCCACCGCCAGCCGAAGCTCGACAAAGGTGAGAGGAAGGAAGAGGAGGCCATCGGTGAGGCTACCGACGGCGGAGGAAGGCCGATGGAGGAAGAGAAGAAACCGAGGCAAACCGAGTAGATCCGCCACCGTGCCACCGATTCAGGCCAAGCTAAGACCACCGGCAGCTTCGCCTCGATGCCGGCCAGCTGCTGGGCCACTGAACCGCCGGAGAACCGACCGTCGAAGGAGAACCGACGACGATGGGAGGAGACCGGTCTGGAACCGGTCTGAGCCAGGAAAAAGGAAAGGAAAAAAAAAGAAAAAGGAAAAAGGAAAAAGGAAAAATAAAAAGAAAAAGAAAAGAAAGAGAAAGGAAAGAAAAGAGAAAAAGGAAGAAAAAGAGAGGAAAAAAAAGAGAATTTCGGAAATTATGAAAAATCTCGAAAAACTCAGAAATTCGAGAAATTTGGTAAGAAATTCGGAAATTATTTTCGAGTAATTAATTTGAATAATTATAGAAAAATTCTAAATTTTAGAATTTAAATTCTAGAAAAATTTCCTCGATAACCGAGCCAATGGAATCGGGCAAGGTGAACACGGGCGCGACCTTCGAGAGGCAGTCGCCGACCCGAAACAGGTAAGGGAGACATGTGCCGCCTGTAAGGATATTCGGCCATGTTTTAAATTATGCATTTAATTTATAAATGCAATTTATAATGATTAGTTTTGAAATTTGTTGTGATTTATCGGTTTCAAATTGTGGTGAAATACCAGTTGAGAAATATAAACTGTATTTTCCGTGCAGGAGGCTAGCCAAATCGGCAGCCGTTATATTGCTGAAAAATTATCGAAAAATTACTGAAATTTATCGAAAATCACCGAAAACCAAAATAAAAAATTTGATTTCACGTGAATAAGGTTTCGGGTACGAAAATCGAGAAATTACGTAAATTTCATAAAACATGAATATAGTGATATTTAATTCTAAAATATTCATGTTTTCGAGAATGGTGAAAAGGAAATCACCGAAAATTCATCCGGTAGGTGATATTTCACGTGAAACAAAATGAAAATGAAAAGGAGACTGAAGTGAATATTTTTATAAATATTCTTAAATATTCATTTAATTTCATATAAAACCTTTATGGTTTTAATTACGGAAATAATTAATTATGAAAATTCCATAAAGGTTAAGAAATGAAGAAAAACTATGATTTCGAGACTAGAGGTCTTTACACGTGTTTTTAGAAGAAAACATGGTGATAAGAATTTAAAGTTAGAAAATAAATAATTTATTTTCATAAATTATAAAAATGATTTGTTTGAAATTTTGATAATTATAAAACCATGTTTTCTATTGAATGCACGAAAAAACGTGCATATCTGTTTTATTGTGGAAACAGATAGTTTTGCCCTTCTATATTTTCACTGATGATTTTGCAAACTGTCTTCGTCGTATGAAAAACATGATATATACCTTTATGAAATAATTTGAAAAATGTTATTTATTTTATAAATTTCATGAAGGTGATTATGTTTACATGTGAGCCTTATGGATATTTGATTTACGATGTTTAAAATCCATAAAGGCTATAGTACGATTTATACTGTTTTGAGACTATAGGCCCTGAGTTCATGCATTATTATCCATGTAATTGCGTGACCCACCTGGGGCGGTGGCTCGGGTCGATGGACCAATGGGTGCACCTCAGGGAGTCACAGGGCTGATGGACCCGCCAAGTCATCAGCGGTCTCGAGGTCACTTGGCAAGTGGACCCGAGGACCACCTATAGATTATGGCCATAGATCTAGCAGAGATAGCCGTGAGGGGCGATGGCCTACGGGTGCACCCCAATAGCGGTAAATTCCGTTCTCGCAAGGGGGAGGGGGAACGATGATAGCATGATTTATTTGATGCCTGGTCTCACACACTGATTACTGTGTATTGAAAGGATTTACGGAATCCTATTTACTGTACTGATCACTGGTTACTGTTTATTGATGAAAAATCGTACCAAAATACTGTGTTTATAGAACTGTATTGTGCACTGAAATGGTAGCCACTGATTACTGTTTTACTAAACTGAAAGCTACCATTTACTGATTACTGAACTAAAAGCTACCGTATACTATTTATTGAATTGGTAGCTACTGTTTACTGTTACTGACTGAACCGTATCGAGATATTGTTTTACTGAATACTAAATATACTGTTTTATTGAACTGTACGATACGGTTACTGATTTGAAAAGAGACATAGATGTTTATTCTAAAAGAATAACATAAGAATTATTTCTAAGATCGAAATAATCAAAGAAGTGTTTATCTAATGATTGGATATTTACAAATCACTGTACTGTCACGTGTTTTAAAGGATACTGAAGTGAAAAGAAATAAATGGTTTGCTTTGTGGGAAAAACGAAAGTCATATCGTTTTGAGAAAAATGGATTTAATACTCTCTACAGTTGCTTCTAGGTTCCGGAACAAGTAAGGTATTTTAAAATACCTGCCTTACTCTATCTGGATCCCTAGCCGACTGTAGTATCCTTCCTACATGTGAGCCTAGAGCCAGCTAGAAAGATTTTAAAGAAAAAAAATTATTTTCAGCATATAGATAGCTGAATATCAAGTGTGACATATAACTCTCTTACTGAGCCGTGGTTTGCTCACTCCCCAATATTAACATTTCAGGTTTTGATGATGGTGAGATCCAATATTTGTGGATTACGGCTGCACCTAATGGATAATGTGACAGACCGACTGATTTATATAAGGTACGATCATTTATTCTCTGTATTTAGACATGTCTACAGTACTACTTATCTAATTAATTCAGATAGGGGATGTGTATAATAAAAACAATGTTATGTAAAATTGTTTAACAGTTAGTACAAGTGAAGTATCACAGACAGCCCAACCGGATAAGTTGTGTAAAATAAGGTGAAAAATGTGGTAACGGGTCGTTACATAATAAAAGTTTATAAACTGATTTTCATGCGATAAAATGTTGAGGGCTTAATTACATTTTATACAAAATGTTGAGGGTAAATTTGGCTATTAAGCCAATTTATTATTATGTAATAAATAGTTTGATATATTCATTTACTTTGAAATCTGGCGTGCATAATCTGTGTGAATTAAACATAAAATTCAATGATCGAATTAAAAATATATAAATCATATAAAAATATAAAAGAATTTAATTTTACACATAAATACTTCTCACAATTTACTGTTACATTTATGGTTGATTTCAATCAATCAACCAAATGGATCTTCATTTTTTTTTTGGTTACAAAATGGATCTTCATTTTAAGATCCAGAGATTTTTACGAGGGCCAGTAAATACTGAACAAATCGAGCATTCTAGTCTCCTTTAACAACGTTAACATCCAAAGAAGGCAGCTTACTCCAGTGCCTGCGCTGCCAAAATGGAAAAATGAAAGAAAATGTGTGTTGAAATGTTTCTTCAACAAACTTTGTTTGGTATGGAGAGAGCATTTTGCTCTATTGTAGTATTTTGTGTATCAGTTTAGTACCTCTGAACTGATGGGTATTTGTTCTTCTTGTAGAATTTGGTTTTGCATTGTTTGTTTGATACTACATTTGGGTTTTGTTAGATTAGATGAATGATGTTTTGAAGTTACTGGAGTTTTGAATAGTAGAAAACTTGTTGTTTCGGAGACATTCCTTTGTATAACAAATATATCCATTTATTGTAAATTAGTTTGTTTCGTTTATCGAAGGACAATATAGCAAAGTAATAGAAACATGAGTCAAGGGATTGTTTGCAAAAAATTTGATAGGTAACAAATTGAGGACATAGTGAGTTTGAAGTAAGATGACTAAGTGATTGCTTATAAAAGCTACCACGTAAGAAATGAATAATTAGAGTTTTAATTAGTATGTTATAATGCTTTGGGTTGTTTGCATTTTATAGCGAATTAATTTTAACTGAATTTTTCACAAGACATTGAGTAGAGAACTATATGTTTTGAATCTTTAGGGTAGGATATCTATTGTTCATTGTTTAGAGCTTTTGCCAGCTTCACTGCCTAAGTTATTGTTATGCTGCATCAAGCAACTTAAAGATCTGTTGCTTACCTATCAATTTAGGCTTCAAACATTGATCCTCTTCATGGCATGTTGCAGGTGATGCATATGGTTGTTAGTACATATTAGGCAGCTAGCAGTGCTGGTGCTGCTGCTATGCATGAGCTTGAGCTACAAACATTAGAGGTGATTTGTTGAGCTTTTTTTTTCCTTTTTTATTTTCCATTTATTGTTGGATATTTGGATATTTCTGAAAAGACTTTTACGGTTTTTTACCTTTTTATTTAATTATTTTTTCAGTATTTAATTCTTACCTGAAAACTAGTATTTTAGTTTATTTATAATTTTGGATTTTCTTCTTATATTTTCAACGTTGATATCTCTCCAAATTTTTCTAAGATTTCCAACGTTATTCTGATCAGTCAAAAATTCTGTCTTGATTTTCTCATTATTTCATTCTAATTTTATTCTGAATTTTTAAAGATTTACCAAATATTATGCAATCTGTGAACGTTGCCCAATGTTCACTTTTTTTCTATAAATACAAGGCTACAGAACTCACTTTTCACTAATTCCTGACAACTTTCTTCGCTTTTTCCTTTTTTTTTTTTCCTTTTGCTGGGTTGCAAACCTTATTCTTTCTTTGCTGTTCCTATTCCTTGAGCAATCCTAGAAGAGCCTGTTGAATCCTGGGGGATTACACCTGTTGGTGAAATAATCCTTAAGGAGAATACGATTGTAGCATGCCTTAGGTTTGTTTTACTTGCTGTTTGTTCCTTCTAACTACAACAATCTTAAGGATTAGTTTACCAAGAATCACTAAAATTCAAATGTTAACGAGCTGTTCAAATGCTATAAAGTGAAAAAAAGTTGGGCTCGAAGAAACTCATCATCCCACTCCCACTCCCAATCCCACGGTCCACATTCCACCTTGGCATAACCTTGACGATGATCAAACAGCTAGGATTATTGTGAAGTTTTAATAGGTACAACTTGTCTCAATGGTAACATGAGTGTAAGGCTCGGGTACTTAAGGGTGCCAGGGTTCGAGCCTCAGAAAATGCGCTCAAGGCATTAATCTTGAGTTCTTTAGGAGTCTTGGGACAAAGCCGTGAGGGTGGCGATCGCCTAAAGCGGACAATACGTTAAGTTAGTGAGTGTTGGGCGACCACCTAACTCTCGCTGTCAAGGCAAACCTAGGGCGTTGGACGCCTAGGGGATGTTCGCGGCGAGCATCCCCTAGGCGCCCTTGCCCCAGGTTTGCCTTGACAACGTGAGATGGGCGGTTGCCCAACATACACCACTCAATGTACTGTCTGCTTTGGGTGGTTGCTACCCTCACGACTTTGTCCCAAGGCGCTTGAAGAACTCAGGATTAATGCATTGAGCGCGTTTTCAATGAGGCTCGCACCCTGGTACCCTTAAGTACCCGAGCCTTACACTCATGTTACCATTGAGACTATGGTAACCTGAGTGTAAGGCTCAGGTACTTAAGGGTACCAGCGTTCGAGCCTCATTGAAAACACGCTCAAGGTATTAATCCTGAGTTCTTCAGGCACCTTGGGACAAAGCCATGAGGGTGGGCGACCGCCCAAAGCAGACAATACATTGAATGGTGTGTGTTGGGCGACCGCCCATCTCATGCTGTCAAGGCAAACCTGGGGCAAGGGAGCCTAGGGGATGCTTGCCGACGACCCACTGGAACGAGCGAGGCCTTGACATGTCAGGGTAAACCTGGGGCGTGTGGGACACCTAGGGGATGCTCGCAGATGGCCTGGTGAGACAGGCGAGGCTTTGACACCTTATCTACCCAACTCTCACTTACAATAAAGCACTCAAGGGAACTCTTCCCTTTACAATGTGTGAATGGGTATACAAAGGATGTAATCAAGAAAAGCCTCTAGATAGGCAAGTGATTACAAAAGTTAAGCTTTAGAAGAAAAACTCTAAAGGATTTGTGCTATGCTATACAAGATGATGTGAGTGATGGAGGATTTTGCAATTTTTGCTCTTAGAATCTTTGAAAGGCTTAGAGAAGATGAAGAATTTTTGTTGCTACCTTGTTTTACCTTTGTCTTGAGCTCCCAAGCTTCTATGTATAGTCCCTTGGATAGATTCTTAAAGTTTGGAGGAGCCTCAAACGAATTTGCCCATTGTTTCTCACAAAAAACTAGCTGTTAGAGTGCTTTCCCGAGTTGGGGGATCGATCCCTTAATGAGGGGGATCGATCCCATGCATCATTTCGGCCTTGAGGAGCATTCTGCCACTAAAGATCGATCCCATGCTTCATTTTAGCCTCCAAGAGCTTTCTGCCATTGGGTGATGGATTCCACAACATAAGGGATCGATCCCTCATCCTTTTCCTGCACTTTCCTAGGCTGTTTTGGGTTAAAAATTATGTAATCTTTGGTTTTAAGTCATCCCAAATCATTTGCACTTTCCTAGGCTGTTTTGGGTTAAAAATTATGTAATCTTTGGTTTTAAGTCATCCCAAATCATTTTTCAACTTTGTGGAAGTCTTTCTTGACTTTCTCAAATTAAAACCTAATCCAAAAACTTATTAAGTAATTTTCTAAAAATGTATTCTATATTTTCTTGAGAAAATTACTTAATGAAAATATTCAAAGTCATTTTATAAAAGATTAAGACCAATAAGAATAAGCAATTAAATCATGGTCTTATTTTTTATAACTACACTTTAAAATAGTTTGAGAAGTATCATATATGATAAAGCAAATTTACAATATGAATCAAACATTTTAAGATTACTTAAGTTTTTGTTATTTCAAAATACATATGTCAATTTAAAGTTAACAATCTCTCCCTTTTTGAAATGACAAAACTTAAGGTAAATTTGCTTTGAAAATTCTTTGAAGAAATACTCCCCCTCAAATAAAGCATGGTTTTAAACACAAAGCTCTCCTTAATATGAGCATGATTTTCAAAAGAATTTTCCAAATCTCATTATTTGTCCCCCTTTTTGTCATAGCAAAAAGAAGGGAAAAACAAAAATTGCGCTCCCCCTAAAAATATGGCTTAAAAATTGTGAGAACAAAATGATATGATCCATTCAACAAGAAATATATTAGTACTTGGAACTCATAGCACAAATAAATAAGTCAATGTCCATAAAAAAATTATGAGATGTTTGTGCATGCTAGGGACATTGCTTATGATCCTATACCAATTGTTCATGAATAATTTACAAGAAGTTCCCAATTGGTAAGTAATGAAGCAAGTTGTGTATAAATTATCTACTAACTTCTATAACTTGCTTATTTCAATTCTATCAAGCACCTAAATACATCAATTGTTCTCTAAGGTCCAACTAAGGTGCATGTCAATACATCATGATTATGAGCTGAACTTAGATGATATATTATATGCATTGAGCTCATAAAGCATTTTCAAGAATATGTTTAGAATTAATACATATATCAATTAACCACAAATTCTAGCACAAAAGTATCTCATGCAAAAGTGTCCTAATACATATATCAATTAACCACAAATTCTAGTACAAAAGTGTCTTATGCAAAAGTGTCCTAAATAAATTTTTCCCTATTTGTCATTTCAACCTAAAAACAGAAGGACAAGAATTGTCAATTTAAAGCTTATACCAATAGTTACCAATGGTTGACTCAATCATTTTGCATGAATTCATTTGTTATGTATGGTGTGTTCATGCCAATAGAACGGACAAGTCAAGCAAACAGGAACATAATCACACACCACCAAATATGCATATGGATTAGTTAAACATTAGCATACTATCATGAAGCATTCATCTATGTTCATAAGCACAAATCTAATTATATGGAAGATTCAAAAGCTCATGTCATTCAAGCACACATATTTTCTTCCATAGTTATAAAAACAAGGAATCCTATGCTCATTTTTCATTTAAAAGATCTTTACCAATTATGAGAAAGGAAGGATTGGCAATATCCCTAGTTGTTTTTATCATTTATGGTTTTAGGGGTATATGCTATTTAATTAAAATGGTTTTACTTAAGTGAATCAATATCATACTTAAGTATATTCTACCTTTAAAGTTCACAATCTATGAGTGAAATTAAGTAGAATCTTGTGAAAACAAATATTCTCATCTCATAGACATGATCATTGATTTAACTTAAGCAAACACGGAAGTTCAACATCAAAACAATCAAGATTCAATGCATGGATATCAATCAAAGTGCATTTGTTCAAGTTTGCATTTATCCTTGAATGTTGTTATTGTCATTAAAGCCTAAGTTCTTTTAGACATTTGGCCGTAAGAGCAATCTAAGTTCATGGATGACAATTTTCATACATTTTAACATTTAAGATCCGTTTGTCATCACAAATTGTAGGTCAATGACAATTATGATTCTAGGTAAAGCTTTTTATATCTCAAGTGTTTCATTCACCTAAGTCATATTCAAATTCAATTATTAAGGTCAAGTTTAATCATTTTATCATTCAAGTATATATATTGACCTTAATTATTTATATTCCACTAAAAAGTATATTATAATGCCTAATGGGGAATATGCGAGTCAAGCTATGAGATATAATCCTCTAAGTATGCTTGACTAGGAGGAATAAAGGAAATGAATAGGTCTCTCAAGCACAAGTTCATCAAATTCTCAAATGTATACAAAAATAATTGAAATAATTCTCAAAACAATGTTTAAGCATTCATTGAAAATATATTTCAAGATTATTTCAAGATTTATGCATTTCATGAATGTCTTCAATAAGAAAAAAGATTTTGCACTTACAAGTTTAATGAAAAATGATATTAATTCCAATTGTTAAAGATGAGGCATGATACCAATGAAAAATGTTTTTTCATATTAAAGATCATCAAGAAGAAGTTAAAACAATGAATTTTAAGTTGAGAAGAAAGAAGGTATGAAGATACTGAAGAATCCTTTTCAAATTTTGGCATAAGTAAAGCAGGAAAGGCATTTTGCCTTGGGGGGATCGATCCTTAAAGTTGGGGGATCGATCCCCCGAATTTCTACATTTTTGGCCAAGGGGATTGATCCTTACGGATGGGGGATCGATCCTTTGTCTAAAAAATCTAGAATTTTGGCTGAAAATTCGACTTTTGAGGTGTCAAAATTCTGTTTTTGAGAGTTTTAAGTCTAAACAAAAGTTTAAACATTTGTACAACATGATTTTGAACTTCAATGAATGAAAAATGTAGATGAAAAAAATCATTTAACAATAGATTTGGCAATTTTGGAAGAATTTTTACCATAAAATGCATTTTTGGTCTCAAAAGAAATCATTTTAAAAGTTATGCATATTTTGGCAAAACCAAAATGTTTGGAAACACAAATATGCCAAAACAAACATGTTCATATAGATTTTAAGTACATATATCATCAAATCACAATATTTGTGAACATCATGCCATAATTTCCAACATGTATATTTCTCCTTAAAGTTCATGAAATGGCATTTTACATGTATGACATATTTGACATTTTTGGAGTAAGTAAATATATTATTAACACATAGCAAACTTTCTCAAATTATAAAAATCCAATAATCATTTCGAAATTATGTTATATGCTTTTCATCCAATCATTTAATGCATCAAGAATTATCCATTAAATAGTCAAAAAATCATTTATCATGCCTTTTATTCATTCATTTAACTTATAATGCATCAAAAATCATCAACCAAATATCTCATCAAGGCACAAATAATTTAATCAAATAAAATTTTTTTTTTAAATTAAGCTTACAATACTCATTTGCTGGAAAATGCTTTGCCATGATTCATTAAGTCCACCTAGAGCCATTGTTTGAAGGATTGTTGTGACCTTGCCAAAGGATGGATTCCTCAAGCTTTTTCTCTTTCTTATTGACATAAGTAAACTCTATGGGGGTGTGTAAAGCATTTGAACTTCATTGTTTCATTGTAACTCCATACTCTAATACTCTTACAACAAACAATTTCAAGCATGCTTTGGTATCCAAATTTTCTTGGGTCTATGAAAGTTAGTGCAAATAATTTTTGATCCTTTAGTGATCTATTTCAAACTCAATTTATCATTATTTATAGCATGCTTTTGGGATCGACATCTTCTTAACTATTTTTCTTCTAAATGAAGTCTTTCTATATGTGCATGTTCATGAAGAGTGGCTAATCCTATTGCAAAGTGAGCATGTGAGTGACTTATCATGCATAGCCTTTTTGCATATAAGAAAATTCTTAAGATGAGTTTCCTTTTTATTTGCATTATATCCTAATCCATCTTTATCGAAAAAAGCTCTTTGGGTCTCAAGCATGTAATCTAATTTTTGTTGACTTATATAAAACCTAGAAAATGAGTTATGCAAATTTGTATTCTTTTCATTCAACTCATTTATCTCTATGTTTGCTTCTTTTAATTTCTTTTTTAGTTCTAGCTTAGCAATTGTCAAGGCTTCCCTATCTATTTTCAAATTAGCAATGTTTTTTCTATATTTAGAGTTCATGCCTTCGAATTCATTTGTCAATTCATTAAAAACATTTTGTAATTCGTCAAAAGTATAATAATTGCCTTCATTAGAACTAGAACTAGCCTTATCATCACTAAAGGCCATAAAACATGAATAGGCTATCTCATCATTTATGTTTTCCTCATCGGAGCTATCACTATCGCTCCATGTCACCACAAAAGCCTTTTTCTTAGGTTTTTTATCCTTTTCCTTCCTACTTGACTCTCCTTTCTTTACCTCTCTTCTTTAAGGTCTCCTATCATTTTCTTTAGCCTTCATCCTCATGAATCTATTGAATCTTTCGGCAAATATTGTCATTTCCTTTTCTTCTTCATTTCCATTCTCATCACTATGATCTTTAATATCATGAGCGAAAGATTTTAAGGCTACCCCTACTTTCTTTGAATGCTTTTCATTTCTTTTCAATTTCATTTCATATATAAGTAAGGAGCCTATGAGTTCATCTAGAGACAAGGTGTTAGGGTCTTTAGACTCTTCTATTACAGTTACCTTTGCCTCCCAAGATTTAGGCAAGCTATTCAAAATTTACTTAACCATTTCTACATTGGAATAGGTCTTGCTTAAAGCCTTAAGCCTATTGATTATATCATTAAACCTAGTGAACATATCACTAATGCACTCATCTTCTTTCATCCTAAAGAGCTCATAATCATGTGTGAGCATGCCTACTTTGGTTTCCCTAACTTGATTGGTCCCTTTATGTGTAATGGCTAATTTGTCCCATATTTGCTTGGCATTCTCACATAGGGAGACTTTATTGTATTTATTAGGACTTAATACACAAAAAAAGTATGCTTAGCCTTGGCATTCAATTGTGCCAATCTCATGTCATTTGTGTCCTATTCATCCTCACTCTTAAAGACATCCTTTCCACCTACTTTCTTCATTGGAATTTGGGGACCATTAACTCTAACTTTTCATAGTCCATAGTCATTTGATTGCATAAACAACATCATACTAGTCTTTTAATAAGAGTAATTCTCTCCATTGAAAAGTGGAGGACTAACTAATGAGTGTCACTCTTCTCCTAGGTGTGTACTTATGTTTAAATGAGCCATTTATGATTGTTTTGCTCGATGGATGTTAATCCAAATCAATCTCAAGCCTAAGCTCTGATACCAATTATTAGCTCTATAACCTAATCGAGAAGGGGTGTGAATTGGTTTGTAGCTACCCTTAGGTTCGTTTTGTGGTTTTTCTAAATTCTCTAGTCTATATTGAAGTTCCTGAAGTTCTTTAGGCTACACAAGCATGCAATTTAAATTCAATACAATAGTCAAAAAATAGTTGCAAGTAAATAAAGAGTGTGAGGAAAGAGAATTGTACACAAGTGATTTATAGAGGTTCGATAACCTTGCCTACGTCTTTTACCTTGAGATGCTCCCAAGGATTTTCTCCAAATTCACTAATCTTGAATTTGTATTACACTCCCTCTTTTTCCAAGCTCAAGAGTAACCTCCCTTTTTTTCTAGGCTTAAGAGAAACCTATCCTCTCCTTTTTTCGGGCTCAAGGATTAAACCTTATCTACCCAAATCTCACTTACAATAAAGCACTACACTGTGTGAATGGGTATACAAAGAATGTAATTAAGAAAAGCCTCTAGATAGGCAAGTGATTACAAAAATTAAGCTCTAGAAGAAAAACTCTAAAGGATTTGTGCTATGCTATACAAGATGATGTGAGTGATGGAGGATTTTGCATTTTTAGCTCCTAGAATCTTTGAGAGGCTTAGAGAAGATGAAGAATTTTTGTTGTTGCCTTGTTCTACCTTTTTCTTGAGCTCCTAAGCCTCTATTTATAGTCCCTTGGACAGATTCTTGAAGTTTGGAAGAGCCTAAGCCGAATTTACCCGTTGTTTCTCACAAAAACAAGTCGTTGGAGTGCTTTCCAGAGTTGGGGGATCGATCCCATGCTTCATTTCGGCCTTGAAGAGCATTCTACCACTAGGGGATCGATCCTATGCCTTAAGGGATCTATCTAATGCCTTAAGGGATCTATCTAATGCTTCATTTTAACCTCCAGGAGCTTTCTGCCATTGAGGGATCGATCCCTCATCTTTTTCCTGCACTTTCCTGGGCTATTTTGGGTTAGAAATGATGTAATCTTTGGTTTTAAGTCATCCCAAATCATTTTTCAACTTTATGGAAGTCTTTTTTGACTTTCTCAAATTAAAACCTACTCCAAAATCTTATTAAGTAATTTTCTAAAAATGTATTCTACATTTTCTTAAGAAAATTACTTAATGAAAATATTCAAAGTCATTTTATAAAAGATTAAGACCAATAAGAATAAGCAATTAAATCACAGTCTAATTTTTGATAACTACACTTTAAAATGGTTTGAGAAGATCATCTATGATAAAGCACATTTACAATATGAATCAAATATTTTAAGATTACTTAAGTTTTTGTCATTTCAAAATACATATGTCAATTTAAAGCTAACAAAAGTAATCACTACTAATATCATGATTTATATTTTACTTTAAGTATGATACAAAGTGCAGGCATTGGTGATGTACTAAGCTTAGATTCTGAGGTTCTTGGTTTGTTTTTGTAATAAGTTTAAGTTTTTAAGTTGCTGTTAAAGACTATGAAACAAAGCTTATGGTTTTGTATTTAAATCAAGTACTCAAGATTGTGTAAGGAACTCGTATGAGTCCTCTTTTGTAACATCCCGTTACCACATTTTTCACGTATTTCCATACAACTTTACCGGTTGGGCTGTCTGCGATGCCATTAACATTCAACTGTGACAGAAATGAATGATAACATTTATTTAATAACAACGGAGTATGAAAATTCTTTTCATATTTCCTTACATCTGATATCCCCTATTGTCTTTATTTCAATAAAGTAGTACTGTATACATATGTCTGGAATGTAAAAGAGAAGAGACTGTACCTGTCACATTTAACACAACATGCCTCAGCGCTTTAAACATAGCTATACCCATCTGAGAGCTAACTCTCTAACTCCTTGTCTTTTATCTGTGGAGTTAAAACAAAATGGGTGAGCGATTCATACGCTCAGTAAAGGAAACATATGCTGCTTTATATAAATCAAAACTATATACCACAAACTATTTGATTTTTTTTCCTAAAATCATATCGATAGGAAAACAGTGGTTATAGTAAAACAACACTCTCATTTCACCACTTAAATCACTGGCTAAACAGTTTACTTTAAAATGCAGTAAACAATACATAAGATTCAATAAATCTTAACAGTAAACAGAAATCATCAAGTTGAGACTAGGCATCACCCTATAAATAAATCATGCTATCATCGTTCCCCCTCCCCCTTGCGAGAACGGAATCTGCCGTTATTGGGGTGCACCCGTAGGCCATCGCCCCTCACAGCTATCTCAGATCTATGGCCATAATCTATAAGTGGTCCTCGGGTCCACTTGCCAAGTGACCTCGAGACCGCTGATGACTTGGCGGGTCCATCAGCCCTGTGACGCCCTGAGGTGCACTTGTTGGTCCATCGACCGAGCCACCGCCCCATGCGGGTCACGCAACTACATAATAATAATGCATGAATTTAGGGCCTAAAGTCTCAAAAATCACTTTATATTTCATGAAAACCTTTAAGGGATTCTCTCACCCATATTATCATTTACTCAAATGATTTATTTCCCAGTTTAGGCTTTCTGTTTACAAAACACCTTAAAAACATTTCAAATATCAACCTCTAAAAACTGCTCGCCCATGGTTTGTTCGCCCCACAGGGCTCGCCCATGGCAGCTCGCCCAGCGCGGAGAACTTGTGTTCGCCCGCCCATTTTGTTTTTAAAATCAGAAAGCAAAACTGGCTAGCCCTCAAAGGCTCGCCCATTAATCAATTCGCCCAAAATGGTTTATATTTTCTATTTTTTTTAAAATATTTAAAATGGCTCATTTTCGTTGGAAACACCATAGAAATCTATTCGCCATGGTCAGCTCGCCCAGAATGGCTCTTCCATGGTCACTCCAAAATGGGGTGAACAAGTGTTCGCCCGCCACACTCTGTATTTAGAACAAAATACTGGCTCGCCACTTCCGGCTCGCCCATAGTTTTACTATCGAAACGGTTCGCCCGCCCTTAAAATACAAACGGGTTTATAAAAATTATAGAAAGGCTTGGCTCGCCCGCCAATACCAGTTTGCCCAACATAAAAACACAAGGCTCGCCCGCCTTATATTTAAAACAAGAGTCGCCCGCCCAAACACATTAAAAAGGGTTCGCCTAACTTTGGCTTACTCGGATTTCTCTTTAAAACAAGGGCACTTGCCCAGTTTTCATAAAAGAGAGCTCGCCACTTGGCTCGCCCGTATTTCTGCCAAGAACAAAGATACTCGCCCGACAAAACAACATATGGCGGCTTGTAGCTCGCCTAATTCACACCCATTATCACAACAATTATCAATCCAATGCATGTCAGAAAACAAAACATTTATCTCAATATTTTCATAAATTTTACTCTACAGGAGATGCATTCATATCATACACATCTCCCTTACCTGGTTTAACGAAGCCTTGTTTCGCCCTGCTTCCTGCTCGCCAATAGCCATTCCCAATTATAGGCTGCAAATAATTTATAAATTCTATTAATATTTTCATTTCATATCACTTGGCGAGATGGAAATAAATCAAATGACTACTCACCCAACAGTGCTCTAACTAGCTCACCCAGCCGAGCTCGCCATTAACCAAATGGCTTACACGTGTGAGCTCGCCCACCATAATCGCCATATATTTGTGATCTCGTCTAACGTTCACTTCAGTAGCTCTTATAGGCTAAAATGTGGGAGTTCGCCCACAATTCTACTCGAATAAAGCCTATGCATTTGAGCTCGCCATACGTGGCCTTCAATTCATAGTGGAGCTCGCCTGTAACTTAAACTGGCGTAGGGCGACCTCGCCCTTTGAACAACACTTTGGCGAGTTCTTATTACCTGCTCGCCCTCATTAGCGATTACTAATTTTCCTGATGGGCGATCACTATAGTCGCCAATCTCGTCACTTATTCCATTATTTTCCTTGTTTTCATGTTCTCTAAGGATCTAACTAAAACAAGGTTGCATTTCTATGTTTATTATTATGTAAACATATAAATCTACTGATGAACATCAAAAACACCTCAGACATATAAAACTCACCTCAACCAACTGCACTTCCAGAACAGATTACTTCCTGTCTCACGTAGGCCTTCCTTTGCTTATTCCTTTAACTCATCAAACTAAGGAGGAAAAAGGTTTGCAAGCTGGTTTACTTGTTTAGCCGCCTGAAGAGTGAAGCTCAGTAAATCAAGCATGGTAGAGATGGAAGAAGTCAGAACACAAATTTGCAGGAGGATGGTTTTCGTGAAGGGAATGAAGTTTGCTAAATGGATTTCCCTCAAGCATTTCCTCTTATATAGCCCAGCTTATCCAATCCAACTACTCACCCGTCCCTTATCTGTTTCTTTCATCATTTCACGTCTATCACTCCTTTAATGCATGAAGAAAACTGAAGCATAAGTGGCGTGAAAGTCCTCTTTACACACTCCTTTTTCTGCTTCAATTGACTTTGTTTTGTTTCTCAACCAATAAGGTTAATTCCTTACTGACTTTAACATCTTCTCCATTAATTGTCTTCAATCGTATGACTTACAAGTCAATTTTGGCTGCCAGGTTGAATCTATTTTCATTTTGCCCGTGCTTATTCAGTTCGCCTAGTCAACTTGAGGCCTCAGCTCGCCAATTAAATTTCAGTTCGCCAACATTAGATTTGGCTATTACGAGCTGATTTTCTTCCTTTAGGTGATTACCATGAGGTTTGGCGATTACAACAATTGTTACATTGTTGGCGATCGTAAGGTATTACTCTACTCGCCCATTTTGCCATGATTCCCCACAAATGGCGTTCACCATTTTTCTCTTTTTTTTTTTTCGGTTTACTCAATATATATGTATGGGCGATCACATGTTCTCGCCCATTTGGGCGATCACCTGGTATGGCTCTACTCGCCAACCTAGTTCTGATTCACCTTACATGTTGGCGAACACACCTATTCGCCCACGCCTCGTCCAACTCGCCATCACCATTGGCGATCACTTCATACTCGCCCACTGGCAAGCTATTCGTACTCGACTCTAGTGTTTTTCACAAAAATTGATCTCTTATCATTTTAAATTAAGAAGCTTTTCACTTAAGTGAAATCAATATTCACTATTTATTTAAATTCCATTTTCAATTTTATGGAATTAGAGTCTACAGTAATGTAGAATCGGATCTTACATCTTTAAAGAGTATTTCGTTTAAATTCAAGTTTTGTTTGAATTATTATTCAAAATGGTGGGTTATTCTATAATGATTAAATATAAGAATTATCTTGGTTGCATGTTTCATTGCTTGGTTAATATAAGAACATCATAGTCTGGCCATATATATATATATATCCTTTAACAAAATGTCATCTTGACAGTGATTGTCGTGTTCTTGAAATTCTAATTGAGACTGGAAACTTGTTAGAAGTGTGCATTATCATTTGTATTTTGTAAGTTACGAATGGTGGTTAGTTATTCCTCATTTTCTTTTTGTTGATTGCATAATGCTTGGTGTCATTGTTTTTCATTCAGTTTTCATGTTACAGTGTAGGATTCATTTGAATTGTCTTTCAAATTTATTACTTTAGAAGTTATTAGTTATGCATTGGCTGCTTGATCAAACAATGTTTTTCTATTGTGGTGCATTTTGTTGATGAATTATTCTAGTGAAGATCTTAGAACGGTTAGCACAACTACACTAGTGAGTACTTACCCAATTAGTTTCATGAGCTTATGTTTCTATTATTTTTATGAGAAACCAAGCTGATTGTTTCCGTCTGTCTTGCAAAATGTGAAATATAATATTAAAATTTAATAAGCATAAGTTTATTTATTTGATGATAAAATTGTTGTTTCGGGTATTTGTTTGAAGTGTGATATTTAAATATTTGTGAGCTACTAAAAGGACCATAGTAATGGTGGGGGTCTTAGTATCGACACTTAGATGTAAATGTCATTGAAATGATATTAATATCTTTTGGAATAAATCTATATAGCTAGAATTGGATGATGGTACAAGTTAAAAGGTTACGTGATTGTGGCTCTGTGTTGTGCCTACGTGGCATTATGATGTGCCCGCATGGCACTATAATGTGCCTGTGTGGCATTTAGGTGCCTATATATGTATATACGTCATAAAGTCCGTCTATGTGGCAATGGATACCGATGTATACGTATATAGATCTGTGAATTGTTCGATAACTAGTCGAGACACATACCTTAGATTCTAAATGATCATTGGTGCTGGGATGATTAATGATCATGAGATATTTGAGAGGGACCATGAATTATGGTATTTTATATAGTGGATTTCCTGCTGTATTAGAAGGATACAATGATGCTAACTGGATTTCAAATTTAGATGAGACAAAATCCACTAGTAGTTATGTTTTTACCCTCGGTGGAGGTGTTGTTGCATGAAAATAAGCCAAACAGACTATTATAGCAAAATCCACCATTGAATCGAAATTTATAGCTCTAGAATTGGCTAGTAATGAGGCTGAGTAGTTGAGAAACCTCTTAGCTAATATTCTGTTGGATTTAAAACTAACATCTTTTGTGTCTATGTATTATGATTGCCATGTGGCAATAGCCATTGTAAAGAACGAAACTTTCAATGTAAAAATAGACATATTTATTTGAGACATGATGTAATTAAGCAGCTATTGAATGATGGAATTATATCAATCAATTATGTGAAGTCAGAAGTGAATTTGGCCAATCCTCTGACTAAACCTTTGGGAAGAAAGTTCTGAAACATTGAGAGAAATGAGACTTAAGCTAATTTAAGAATAATGGAAATGGTAACTCAACCTTCGTGATTGAAGATCCTATGAATAAGGTTCAATGGGTAATAACAAGTAATTGTTATTTCTGCTAGCACTAATAAAATTGTCCATTCCTATGATTTGTGTAAGTTCTAAATTGCATGAATTTGAGAGGATGAGCTAAAGATCCTAATGTTTTTCATATCCCTTATGGGTGGTGTAAGTCATTGCAGTATACACTTGATAAAAACACTTATGTGAGTATGGAGTGGGGCCGCTCTTAAGAAATTGTGGCATAATTTCTAGAGCATTCATGAAATAACCAAGCACGTGCATGGCCTATTAGCACAAAACGGTGTCGAACAGTAAAGAATTGTGAAAATAGTGTGATAAATAAGACCTTTATTTTACAATAATGAGTTATTGATTCAAGAAGCTAAAACCTTCACCAATTACTCTGTAAAATAAGTTTTATTATTCTAGGTCTAGTTCAAATCCAAAAGACACCAGATACGAAGTATTATACTTATAATTAACCCAGCAAAATATTTTTTCTTTCAAAAATCTTTTTGAAATAGGTGGGGGATAGTTGGATATTATGATATTTCTAAAAAGACTTTTATGATTTTTTACCTTTTTTATTTAATTGTTTTTTCAGTATTTAATTCTTATCTGAAAACCAGTATTTTAGTTTATCTAAAATTCCAGATTTTCTTCTGATATTTTCAACGTTGATATCTCTCCAGATTTTTCTAAGATTTCCGACGTTATTTTGATCAGTCAAAAATTCTGTGTTGATTTTCTCATTATTTCAATCTGATTTTATTTTGAATTTTCAAAGATTTACCAAATATTACGCAATTTGAACATTGCCCAACGTTCACTTTTTTCCTATAAATATAGGGCCACAGAACTCACTCCTCACTAATTCCTGACAACTTTCTTTGCATCTTCGTTTTTTCTGTTCCTTTTGCTGGGTTGCAAAACCTTATTCTTTCTTTGTTGTTCCTACTCCCTGGGCAATCTTATAATCCTGAGGGATTACACCTATTGGTGAAATAATCCTTAAAGACAATGCAATTGCAGCACGCCTCAGGTTGTTTTACTTGTTGTTTATTCCTTCTGATTACAATAATTGTTACTTGTTAAATGAGACTTTGATTAATCTTTTCTTCTAATTTGATTCATTGCTGCATTTTCTTTTAGGTCATGGAAGGGAAACCACCAACATGTAATATCTTTAAGCAACAAGTATGCATATCTGTTTTGCAGTACCAATAATTTGTGTATATCTTTTCATGTCACTATATTTCTTATGATTTTCTCTTATTTCTTTTTACTTTGCAGTATGCATTTAATTTTTTCTCACATAACGCTCATGTTCTTGAGAATGGCTATAATGAAGAGGAAATGAAAATGGTAAAAGAGAGTAGGAAAATCTGGGTTAGTAGTTAAAGTCTTCTGATATATAAAATCACCTAAGGTCTTTTTCCTTTGAGTTTTCAATTGAGAAGGAAAGTTTTGTCTCATATGATTGTCCGTCCCATTTTCTTGGAATGACATGAAAGTTAAAGTCACTGCCACATGTATACGAGTTCCTTTGATGCGTGCACATGCTGAGAGTGTGAATCTTCTGTTTGAGAAGCCCCTTGATGAGATGATATTTTGCAATATTGTGAATTTACAATTTTATCACCAATACATGAAATAAAAGTGATATAAAAGTCACAAACATTTGATTTGTTTTTGTCATTATATAGCTAGTCCGGTGCATTTACATGCATTGCATTCATCTTTCAAGTTTTAAGCTCTTTTTTTTAGGTGATAAAATTTAGGCTTCTTCGCATTTTCCTTGTAGTTATGAGTTTTTTTCCCCATTTTCCTTTCATCACCTTCTGTAGATTTCAATCATTCATTGAGTCTCAAATATTATATATATAGATGAACAAGTTCAGTTGCATTTTTTAGAACATGTTATCTTAAATTTGATAAAGTATACAATTACATCAAATGCTACGTTGTCTTTAAACGTAATTGTTATTTTATTAAAAAGGCATGAACCAAGGAGATTTGAATGATGAGCACGAGTTATTAGAAGCTTGGCTACATCTCTTCCTATATAGAAGAGTCTTCTAGGTCCCTGTTTCCGTCCCAAAAATATCTTCCTCATGATAAATACAGCTTTGGTTTTATCTTCAGCTCTTTATTTGGTATATCTTTTGTTCATCAGGATAAAGCAAGAGAAATTTTGAAAAATGCTCTCTGAGTAGTAGTTATTGATGATCGGTCTTCTAATCACTTCCTAACGCCATTAGAGGTATCAAACAAGGACGATGTTGCAGTTGGCAAAATACGCCACGATGTTTCTCAAAAGGGAAATCATGGGTAAAATTCCTCCTTCGTCACATTTTTGCTCGTCCTTTTAGATTATTCCATGGTAATTCAAAATTTTAAAATGGGTTGGACATCTTTATCTGTGGTGACCAAGTACGCAAGGGAGCTGCACTTAATGCTGTTCAGATCGCCAAGTTGCTGTTATGATGCTGGGGTTAATTCATTTAGGCAATTAGATTTGAACACATTGGTATTTAGTTTAATTTAGTTTGTCTTCGAATGCGCGAATCTTTTGTTATCTTGTTGAGTTGAGCAAAATTTTGAAAGTCTTTTCTAGCATAAAAATTATTGATTAATAAATATGATTATAAATATTTAATATGGAAATGGAGATACAAATTTTGACAAAATAAATTAAATTTTAAAGGGAATAAAAGAATAAAAACAAATAAATAAAAAATTAAAATTTAAAAAATAAATAAAATATTATTTGAGTTGGGTTTGGGCTTATATTATTAAAATGAATACGGACCTAGATTAAAAGTCAAGCCCGAATTTTCGGATTGGGTCGGACTTGGGCATATATATAAACAGTTATTATTTGTCATGGACCCGGCCCGGTTCGGCCCATGATCAAGTTTAGCTACTATTATCTATATCGTATAAGAATCTCATTCCTATAGTTCTCCTAGTTTTAGGGGAATTCTACAATAAGGTCGAAATTTTTGACCTTATTGTAAGATCGTAAAACACATATGATTAAGCATAAATTTACTGTCATTAGGCATAAAATATGTTAAAAATATCGTAAAAACATAAGAATAAACATAAACACATTT
Source organism: Heritiera littoralis (assembly GCA_031772115.1). Taxonomy (NCBI): domain Eukaryota; kingdom Viridiplantae; phylum Streptophyta; class Magnoliopsida; order Malvales; family Malvaceae; genus Heritiera; species Heritiera littoralis. The sequence goes on along the minus strand of JAPDPK010000008.1, from coordinate 10,141,082 downwards.
TTAGTTATAATTATCATGTGTTTATGTCTATTATTTTAATTTTATGTTTATATTTTTGTGTTTACGAGACTTATAATATATATTTTACGCCGAATGACATTAAATTTACACCTAATCATGTGTGTTTACGTTAACCTTACAATAAGATCAAATATTTTGACCTTATTGTAGAAGTTCCCTTAGTCCTATCCTCTCTCTAGCTTGTTGTTTGCGATTGTGTCAACAAAGAAATTCTATTGCCAGGTTACTTCAGAACTCAGTTGAAAGAACATTTTGGATGCTGTTCTATCTATTGTCTTGTTTGCTTGAGTCTTGAGTTTGAGTATCAGTTCGAATGATCGTGTCTCCATTCTATTTGAAAAAAGAAAATTTGTTAGAATTTCGAGCCTGTGTGTTGGTACTTGAAAATTCAAAGGGAAAAAAGGTCAAGAAACAACTTGAGAATATGCTCTCATTTTGGCAAGCAAGTTATGCATCTCCCCAAGGTTAAGGTTTTAACAAAGTCAGGTTTTCATGGAAGTTTGATTCTACCAAAGGATTCAAAGGCACTCCATAAATCATATTCCTTTTGGACCAAGCATAAGCCTTTAGGAGAAGGAGAGAATTCACTATCTTGGTAGGGGAGGAAATTAGACATGGCTTATGGCTGCTTTTTCTCCTGGTAAAATAAGGCATAACTTTGACCCTTGATAAAGGTGAAGAATCACCCAAACTTAAATTACTTAGTTTTTTAAGTGAATTATATTTAAATTACTTATTCATGCAAATATAATAATATTTTAAAATTCACATAAAATTTCATTCGAAGTTTATTTAAAGATGGATTATAATACTAAATATTTATAATTGATGCATTGACGATATATATGAAAATTATATACTACCACTCACCAATAGAATGTGATATCATTAATGAGTAAAATTAAAAAATAAGGTAAATCTCATTGGGGTTCTCAAGATTTTACTATAACTTTAGTCTATTAGTTTTGAAAATGGATATTTTAGTCCAAAATCACAAATGATTTTAAAATATATCAGTCAATCACTAAACTTAAATTAATAATATCATATTCTCAAGTATTAACAATGAATTTTATTACTATTTATTACTTTTAAATAGTATTTTAAAAAATTATTTTATGTAATATTTTTATTTTCTAATACCAAAAGAGGGTATTATGGATATTTCATGAGTACCAATGTTTATTTTAATAGACTTTTTAGTAGTAACTTAATAAAACAATTTTTTATGTATCGTCAAATTTATAATTTTGGAACAAAATATTTATTTCTCAAATTAATGGACTAGAGTTGAAATATGGTAAAATTTTGACTATCTTAGTAGAATTTACCCTAAAAAATATGTAAGTCCTTAAAATAAATTAAAAATTTTATTGATATTTATTTTTAAGGGTTTATTTTTTTTAACTTTTTTTGGTTATTGGAGAGGTGAAGGGGAAGTGGATTCGAGTTTTGAACCTAATCTCTTCTAAATAAGGGTAATAACTACTAGGCGAAGTTGTAATCGTTTAATTTTTTTTAAAACTTTACTCATAAATGATATGCCATTATGCAGTTTGATCAATGGCACGTCACTGTATCAAATATATACTCTAATTGATTATTTTTTTTACATTGATAATAGAATTTTTAATTTCATAAGTGGATATTAAAAGGACTATTATCTCATATTGCAATCTAGGTTAAAAACTGCTTTATGTCTCATTTTATTCTTTAATTATTTTTTTTAATTTTTTATCTTTTCTAAAAAGTATGTATGTCCTATTAATTCAGTTTGTAAAATTTAGAGATTTTACTTGTGTGTATTTTTTTTTTGGTGCATTGGAACATGTTGCAACTGTTTAAATTGGAGGAGTTGGAAACAGACCTTTACCATTATAATCTTCTAATACATAACGACTCAACCCCACTGGAGGAGAAACCAAGACACTCCCTTCCTCATTAGTTCTGTGTGCAAATGTGGCCAAATAATCAGCACAAGAATTAGCCTCTTTGTTTATATTTGATAATAATCCATACTAAAATACGAAAAATTATATACAATAAAGCATCGAATATATACTCTAATATTAACATACATAAAAAATTTGTTTAAATTATTATGGGAGGGTACTCTAATATTATTTCAAGATCTCTGTGCAAGAATGCATTTTTTACATCAAACTATTGTAAAGGCCACTCAAAGTTAATTGCTAGAGACAGAAGAATTCTCACCGTGTTCATCTTGGCAACCGGAGCAAAGGTTTCTTGGTAATCTATTCCATATGTCTGTGTGTATCCTTTAGCCACTAGCGTAGCTTTGTACCTCTCAAGCATTCCATCTGCTTTATACTTAACTGTAAAGACCCATTTACATCCCACTGGTTTCTTTCCTCTTGGTAGCTCCACAATCTCCCAAGTATTGTTCTTCTCCAGGGCTTGTATTTCAACATTCATAGCATTCTTCCAATTTTCACAAGTTAAAGCCTTTGATAATGTTTTGGGAGTGGTTATTGTGTTTATGTTTGTAAGGAAACTTCTGTGAGATGGAGAGTATTTTTCAAAGGACATAAAATGGGATATTAGGTATAATGGATGTTTTGTGCACTCTCTAGTTCTTTTCCTAAAGGCTATAGGCAAATCAATGTCAGATAAGGAATCACTTTGAGGAGTAGAGTTAGAAGATATTACCTCATTTCCAGGATTTGAGTCTGATGATTGGTCCGGCCTTGGTTCAGGAGCTAGACTTTTCCTTCTTGAGTAAACCTGTGAGATCTCCCATCTGCTTGTGACTAGGTTGTAAGGTGTGAGACCCGATTTTATAATACTGTACATCATATTTGTAAATGATTGATAGTGGAAATAATTATTTAGTGAAATTAAATAAATATGGTGTATGAATTTCCACTTTGAATTTTTGAATTTTGAGGTTATGGTTTATAATATAGTGTATAAGAGGTGAAATAAATATTAAAGGATGAATTGAAGGTGTAGAATAATAAAGTAAGCAAATTTGAAATTTAAATATGGAAGTGATAATTCCATATTATAATATGCAAATAAATGATGTGTAAGAGAGGGGAATTTTATTATTTGGTTATATGGTATTTTGGCATTGAATGGAATACATATAAGAAGTTGAATCAAGGCCAAAACGTGTAGAAAATTTAGAGTGCACATCAGTTCTTGCTGCTGTATGCTGCACGTTTCATCCATTTATAAGGCAATTGAAATGTAAATTTTTATGGTGTAAAAGAATACAAATAAATCATATTTAAAGGAAGGAAGAAGATTAACTTGACATGTGATAAATTGTGATTGGTTGAAACATATAAAAGAGAGGCAACACTGATCAGCAAAGTGGTCTTCACGCCACTCCTTTTCTGTTATATTGCTGATCGGCTGGATTACAATTTTTAAGGTATAAAAATTGCCAACAAATGATTTTAATGGATGGAAAACTTGTATTTGGAAAGATGGTTAAATGCTATTGGTTGGAGCCTTCAAAAAGAAAGAAAACAAGTCAAAACCATGCAGCCAAATTGGACTAAACGCCACTTTCCTACTGCTGTAAGCTACCACAGCTACCTGACGTGATTCATTTAAAGAAAACTTGGCTGAAAATTTTTATAGTATAAAATGTCATATAATTGATATTTAAAAGAAGAGAAGTTCAACTTATTGGCCAGAAAACTATAAAAAGATGAGAAAATCAAGTCAAAGAAACGTGCAGCAAAGTCTATCACTGCTACAATTTTTCTGCTGCCGTTTGCTGCCTACTTTAGTGCAATATGAGATATGAAATGATGAGAACAGAGATAATAGCTAAGTGGCAACATATTATTGGAGGACATGAATGAATAGAAAATTAAATGGAACTAAAACTCCAGCAATTTTCATCCTCCTTTTCCGACTTCCCCTGCTGCTCCATGGTTTTCTGTTTGCTGCTCAATTTCATTCAGTTTGCTTACGTTTCTTCCATACTATTTATCAAAAATCTCATCCCTTATTAACTAATTACTAAAATCTTCTTCATAAATCTTACCTTCACCTTAAAACCTTCTAAGAAAACAAGGAAGAAGGAGGGCTGACGTGAAAGAAGGAACAGAAAATGGAGCCACAACCATTCGGTCAAGGGTAAGAGCATATTGAAAATTGATGTTTTCCTTTGATTTCAAACTTGATTTCTTGTAACGACCCGTTACCACGTTTTTCACCTTATTTTACACAACTTATCCGATTGGGCTATCTGTGATACTTCACTTGTACTAACTGTTAAACAATTTTAAATAACATTGTTTATATTATACACATCCCCTATCTTAATTAATTAGATAAGTAGTACTGTAGACATGTCTAAATACAGAAAATAAATGATCGTACCTCATATAAATCAGTCGGTCTGTCACATTGTTCTTTGTGTACAGCCGTGATCCAAAATCAACTGATCTCACAATCATTAAAACCTGAAATGTTTAAAATTAAGGGGTGAGCAAACCATGGCTCAGTAAGAGAGTTATATGTCACACTTGATGTTCAGCTATCTATATGCTGAAAATATTTTTCATTCTCTTTAAAATCTTCCTAGCTGGCTCTAGGCTCACATGTAGGAAGGATACTACAGTCGGCTAGGGATCCAGATAGAGTAAGGCAGGTATTCTAAAATACCTGACTTGTTCCGGAACTTAGAAGCAACTGTAGAGAGTATTAAATCCATTTTTCTCAAAACGATATGATCTTCATTTTTTTTGCACAGAGTAAACCACTTATTTCTCTTCACTTCAGTATCCTTTAAAACACGTGACAGTACAGTAATTTGTAAATATCCAATCATTGGATAATCACTTCTTTGATTATTTCTATCTTAGAAATAATTCTTATGTTATTCTTTTAGAATAAACATCTATTTCTCTTTTCAAATCAGTAACCGTATCGTACAGTTTAGTAAAACAGTATATTCAGTATTTAGTATTCAGTAAAACAGTATCTTGGTACGGTTCAGTCAGTAACTGTAAACAGTAGCTACCAATTCAGTAAATAGTATACGGTAGCTTTCCGTTCAATAAACAGTAAATGGTAGCTTTCAGTTTAGTAAAACAGTAATCAGTGGCTACCATTTCAGTGCACAATACAGTTCTGTAAACACAGTATTTTGGTACGATTTTTTATCAGTAAACAGTAACCAGTGATCAGTACAATAAACAGTACAGTAAATAGGATTCCGTAAATCCTTTTAGTAAACAGTAATTAGTGTGTGAGACTAGGCATCAAATAAATCATGCTCTCATTGTTCCCTCAGGAACACAAGTAGTCCGCTTTTGGGGTGCACCCGTAGGCCATCGCCCCTCACGGCTATCTCGGCTAGATCTATGGCCATAATCTATAGGTGGTTCTCGGGTCCACTTGCCAGGTGACCTCGAGACCTCTGATGACTTGGCGGGTCCATCAGCCTTGTGATGCCCTGAGGTGCACCCGTTGGTCCATCGACCTGAGCCATCGCCCCAGGAGGTGGGTCACGCAATTACATGAATAATAATGCATGAACTCAGGGCCTAAAGTCTCAAAACAGTATAAACCGTACCATAGCTTTTATGGATTTTTAAACACCGTAAATCAAATATCCATAAGGCTCACATGTAAATATAATCACCTTTATAAAATTTATAAAATAAATAACATTTTTCAAATTATTTCATAAAGGTATATATCATGTTTTCCATACGATGAAGACAGTTTGCAAAATCATCACTGAAAGTATAGAAGGGCAAAACTATCTTTTCTCCACCGTAAAACACGTATGCACACTTTTTCGTGCTTTCACTTGAAAACATGGTTTTTCAATAATTTATGAAAAATAATATATTTATTTTTCCAAATTCATAAATCCCGTAACCATGTTTCTTTCTTAAAGCACGTGTAGAGACCTCTAGTTTTGAAATCATAGTTTTTCATCATTTCTTAACATTTATGAAATTTATATAATTATTTATCTCACAATTAAAACCATAAAGGTTTTATATTAATTCAAATGAATATTTAAGAATATTTATAAAAATATTCACTTCGGTCTCTTTTTCATTTTCATCTCGTTTCACGTGAAATATCACCTACCGGTGAATTTTTGGTGATTTCCTTTTCACCATACTCGAAAACATGAATATTTTAAAATTAAATATCACTATATTCATGTTTTATGAAATTTACTTAATTTCTCGATTTTCGTACCCGAAAAACATATTCACGTGAAATCAAATCTTTTATTTTGGTTTTCGGTGATATTCGGTAAATTTTAGTAATTTTTTGATAATTTTTCGGCAGTATAACGACTGCCGATTTGGCTAGACTCCTGCACGAAAAATACAGTTTATATTTCTCAACTGGTATTTCACCCCAATTTGAAACCGATAAATCACAACAATTTTCAAAACTAATCATTATAAATTGCATTTATAAATTAAATGCATAATTTAAAACATGTGGCCGAATATCCTTATAGGCGGCACATGTCTCCCTTACCTGTTCGGGTCGGCGACTGCCTCTCGAAGGTCGCGCCCGTGTTCGCCTCGCCCGATTCCATCGGCACGGTTATCGAGGGAATTTTCTGGAAATTAAATTCTAAGAATTAGAATTTTTCCATAATTATTTAAATAAACAACTTACTTAAATAATTTAACATTTTTCGGGATTTCTTACCGATTCCCGTAATTCCCGAGTTTTCGAGTTTTTTGGGATTTCCCAAAATTCTCGAAATTTTCGAAGTCCGAAAATTTCCTTTTTCTTCCTTTTTTTTCTTTTTCTCTTTTCTTTTTCTTTTTTCTTTTTCTTTTTCTTTTTTCTTTTTTCTTTTCTTTTCTTCCAGCCGGACCGGTCAGACCAGTCAACCTTCCTCCACGGCCGATTCTCCTCCGGCGATTCGACGGCTCCACAGCTGGCCGGCACCACGGCGAAGCCGGATCTGACCTCTGTTCATCACGAATCGACGGCACGGCGGCGGATCGATTCGATTTACCTTCGGTTTCTTCTCCTCCTCCGTCAGCCTTCCTCCGCCGTTCTCCGCCTCAGCCGTGGCCTCCCACATCTTCCTCTTCCTCCGACGGTGGTGTGGCTGCAGTGGCGGTGGCTAATTTGGCCGGCACCGTCGGTTCCTATTTTTCTTCTTCCTCCTTCGGTTTTGCCGATTTCCTTTTGTTTCCTTTCCGATCTCCTTCGCCGGTCTCCGTTCCTTATGTCGCCGGCATCATCCTTCTCTCTCCCTCCTCCTTTCTCCCTAGCCGGCGGTGGTAGCTCCGCCACCATCGGTTCTGGTTGGGGGGGTCGGGTTTGCTTCCCCGATTCTTCCTTTCCTTTCCTCTTTTGTTTTTCCCCTCTTTCCATATTTAGTATATAATATACTATATACTATATATTATATACTATAACATATATTTTATACATATAATATATACTATATATTATACATATATTATTTCATATATAACATAATTCAATATATATTATATATAAAATATATATTGTATATTACAAAATATATACCTAGTATATATATATGTATATTAATATATTTCCAATTTAAATAACTTTCATATATATTTTCAACTTTAATGTAAATCAATATTTACATTTCTCAATTATATGTATATATATTTATATATACATAAGAGATTTTACTGAAATACATATGTATTATTTAATTCCTTCAAATAGTATATATACACACACATGTATACCAATGTATAATTATATATATACCATATAATATTTTAAATACATATGTATTTGTATAAAAATACATTTATATAATATATAATTATATAAACGTATTTCCTATTTTCTTTTCTCATTTTCTTATTTAATTTGGATTTTCCATTTATCGAAATTAAATTTTCTCATTTCCTTATTTTTTTTTTGAATTTCCAATTTAACTTTCTTCACTCGAATTTCTCGATTTGTCACTTCTTCAATTCTCAGGATTTTCACCAATATCCCGCTATCACAAATTTATTTATTTATTTGCTTTAATATTAATTTCCAATAATTGAAAATTTTACGGTTATCACATTCTCCCCACCTTAAGAAATTCGGTCCTCCGAATTTAACTTAAGTCCAAAGGTGGTACATGTCGTATACTTACGACTTTTGATCTCTAAGTCATCCTCCAAGTAATACTGCCAGTACACTTTCAACATCAAGAGTACTTTAGACCACTACATGCTGTCTTTCATCATATATTTTTATACTCCCGTAAGTTCATTCATCAAATTGGGAGTAATTCATTTCATTCCTCTTTTCACATAAGAGTCCATGCACAATATTTTTCATGTCACAGCTACTCTATGCTGTTCATCATCCATTTTTCTCACTTAGTGCCAAGTTGATATAGTTTAAAATTATCAATTACACATGTCAGTCAGTTATATGTAATTGTCCCAGTAGCTTATACATCTCATGCATCTGCTCTCTCAATGTATCTTCAAGCGTTTCAATATTACGCTAAGATATTTACATCAGTACGGAGCGATGCTATCAATACACTTGGGATCTTAAAGCCTTTTGCTATTTCTCATTAAGCTTATGGCAACTCAGAGACTCCCATCACATGTAATGCTCACTGGAACTGTACATATACATCTCCACTGTTTCTCACTCATACTGCGACTAAGGCACTAGAGAATAGAGGATTCCGATAATGGAAATTGATTCTATTTAGATCATTAGTCCTTAATCACTTCCATATCATTATATCTCTTTTGGATTCTTTATTGTCCACAACATTCATTTTATCAAGGCTGCATCTCACTTGCAGACTTTACTATTGATCATCTCTTACAATCATAGCTCATGAGACAATCATGTTCTCTTCATGTAGTATGGTCTTTACATCTCTTTTCATAATTTAGATTTCACAACTGAATCCTCAATTTATATATTTAATCACCACATCATCTATATACTTCCACCGTTTCTATCATGTTACGGTGGTTATATGTATTATCATTTTTCATTTATATACTGGCAGTAAAATAACCCGTGTCATTCATTTTACTCCTTTGAGTATCGTTACTTTCACTTGTCAAATTTGGCTTGATTTTTTTTTCATCTTGCCACAGTTATGTGATAACCAACACAAATCACTTTCAGTTTTACCTTCGGGAACTGTTTCATATTAATGTTCCCTTCTCATCATGCAACGTATTTCCTTATTCCACTTTGATTTTCGTTTTCATATTCCCACTTTTATCTCTTCATATTTTTACTCTCATCCTTTTAGTCGGTTTTCTCGATTGGTATGGTACTATACTGCTAAGATCTTTTAAAATCTTATATACCATCTTTTCTTTACACTTATCCATTTACCGACTTTAACTTCTTTCTTTAATTACATCACATTAGTAAAGCAGCTAGTCTCATCGCTCTTTTATAGACTGTCAATAGTATCTAGCTAGATCATTATTTTTCGTATCTTGATCATTTTCTCTATTATAGACAGATTCACTGTCACTCTGTCATCTCGAGATCATATATCTCAGGAGGAGATACTATCTAGCCAAATCTCTTAGTTACCAATCTTAACATAATTCCACAGTCTTTAAGAGTTTAAGGGTTATATCACAATGCTGCTCATATTTCATTTATACTTTAGACTCTATCAGTATTTCATCAATTTACTCATGTATGGATGTCTCATTCTTTAGGCTTATATACCTCACGAGGCAAATCATTAACCTCGTAACCTCAATAGGAACTCGTAAAATTCACTCCGAGTTCTAATCATCATCTTATGGACACCAATCTCAAATCTTTTATCTAAGGATTCTTATACTGAGGCTAGTCTTATTAACCCCTCATGTATCTCTGATTAGATCAATAAAGTGTCTATTTTCATGTAGATGAATACTTGTTCTTCACAAGAACTTTATTAAATAGTAATAATTTATTATATCACTTTAATTCATCTACATATCAAGGTCATCTGTGCTTCTTTCATTCACACTTATACAGATAACTTCATTAACCTCAAATTACGTTATCTGTATTTTCATCATTCACACCTTTACACGTAAATTTCATTATCCACACATATTCCAGAGTTATTTTCTTAAGCCTTTGGGATTCTTCTAGGTTCTCCGATATAAGCTTAAAATTAGGTTTCATACAATCAACCGAGTCAATGTTATCTCGATTCCTCCAATTTGCAATACTCTATGCAGTACATCAATTTGCAATGCATATCTCAAATGCTTCAGTTCTATAATTAAATATTCATTTACTACACAGAAACAGTATAAATGTATAGAACCTCAATCAACTGTACTGCTATGGATTTCATCAATTTGTTTTCTGATTACTTTCTCAGTCATTTCTATATTCATTTCACTTTTCATAATATTCAACGATCCCGTTCAATACACTTTTAATTTGGGCTCTTACAGTTTATAACCGGGCCAATCATCTTATGACATTCCACTATATACTCATTGGATCGCATCATGTAAGGCCTCGGACCGTCCGCCGTCTGCCTATACATATCTATACTATCCTCTTTTGGCGAGCACACTGGCCCCCTCAAGGATCTATCATGAGGCCCAGTCCGTTCACTAGGTCACTCAACATTCGCGCCCATAATCTACGTGTAAGTGAAATCAGTAATAGGGATCGTTATATTTATATGACATCCTCTATGCCATTTATAACTCCATTACTATCAATGGATTCCAATTCAGTTCAGCTTTATCACTGTTCCGAACATCGCCAAGCATAAGGGCATTTTCGTCATTTCGACATTTATTTCTTTCTCCTCAGTATACATTTGAATCATGAACTAATCATCTATGTGCTGATAGTATCTTTTCTGATACTTATACCAGCAATTTAGATCTCATTCGATAGAGAAGTTCACTAAGATCCACAATTAGATTATTTTGCATTAAATGCAGCTTTATATAATCAATTTCTCTATCAAATCAATCAATTCCAACTTCCGCTGGTCTATTCTGACTCCTAGTAAAATTTTGGAGTCAGGGGTATTTTGGTCATTTTTGGCCAAAAATTTTCTCTCTCTTCAAATTACCCTCAATCGGTGATCTTAAAGTCTATTTAATGATGATATTTCATTCTCCTCCTTTATATCATCATTTTCAAGTCTTAGTTCGATTTGGATCGAAAAGTACTGGTGGGGCCCTCACCGAGTCCTTTCGGTTCCTTACCGAACCGGCCTTCATTTAGATTATAAAATCACCACTTTTTGGTAATTCTGAGCCTATTTATTTCTTTAACATTCTTAATTCACAAAGTCTCACTCCCTTTATATTATTTTACTCAATTTACAATCATTTATTTTCTCTATGTATTCAGACGACACAGTACTACCGGGGATGTTTAACACTTTTCTTTCTAAAAGTATCCACAGACATCAAGTCAACCATGCTCTGATACCATTAAATCTGTAACGACCCGTTACCACGTTTTTCACCTTATTTTACACAACTTATCCGGTTGGGTTGTCTGTGATACTTCACTTGTACTAACTGTTAAACAATGTTTATATTATACACATCCCCTATTTTAATTAATTAGATAAGTAGTACTGTAGACATGTCTAAATACAGAAAATAAATGATCGTACCTCATATAAATCAGTAGGTTTGTCACATTGTTCTTTGTGTACAGCCGTGATCCAAAATCAACTGATCTCACAATCATTAAAACATGAAATGTTTAAAATTAAGGGGTGAGCAAACCACGGCTCAGTAAGAGTGTTATATGTCACACTTGATGTTCAGCTATCTATATGCTGAAAATATATTTCATTCTCTTTAAAATCTTCCTAGCTGGCTCTAGGCTCACATATAGGAAGGATACTACAGTCGGCTAGGGATCCAGATAGAGTAAGGCAGGTATTTTAAAATACCTGACTTGTTCCGGAACCTAGAAGCAACTGTAGAGAGTATTAAATCCATTTTTCTCAAAACGATATGATCTTCGTTTTTTTTTACAGAGTAAACCACTTATTTCTTTTCACTTCAGTATCCTTTAAAACACGTGACAGTACAGTAATTTGTAAATATCCAATCATTGGATAATCACTTCTTTGATTATTTCTATCTTAGAAATAATTCTTATGTTATTCTTTTAGAATAAACATCTATTTCTCTTTTCAAATCAGTAACCGTATCGTACAGTTCAGTAAAACAGTATATTCAGTATTCAGTAAAACAGTATCTCGGTACGGTTCAGTCAGTAACTGTAAACAGTAGCTAACAATTCAGTAAATAGTATACGGTAGCTTTCCGTTCAATAAACAGTAAATGGTAGCTTTCAGTTTAGTAAAACAGTAATCAGTGGCTACCATTTCAGTGCACAATACAGTTCTGTAAACACAGTATTTTGGTACGATTTTTTTATCAGTAACCAGTGATCAGTACAATAAACAGTACAGTAAATAGGATTCCGTAAATCCTTTCAGTAAACAGTAATCAGTGTGTGAGACTAGGCATCAAATAAATCATGCTCCCATTGTTCCCTCAAGAACACAAGTCGTCCGCTTTTGGGGTGCACCCGTAGGCCATCGCCCCTCACGACTATCTCGGCTAGATCTATGGCCATAATCTATAGGTGGTCCTCGGGTCCACTTGCCAAGTGACCTCGAGACCTCTGATGACTTGGCGGGTCCATCAGCCTTGTGACGCCCTGAGGTGCACCCGTTGGTCCATCGACCTGAGCCACCGCCCCAGGTGGGTCACGCAATTACATGAATAATAATGCATGAACTCAGGGCCTAAAGTCTCAAAACAGTATAAACCGTACCATAGCCTTTATGGATTTTTAAACACCGTAAATCAAATATCCATAAGGCTCACATGTAAATATAATCACCTTTATGAAATTTATAAAATAAATAACATTTTTCAAATTATTTCATAAAGGTATATATCATGTTTTCTATACGATGAAGACAGTTTGCAAAATCATCACTGAAAGTATAGAAGGGCAAAACTGTCTTTTCTCCACCGTAAAACATGTATGCACGCTTTTCCGTGCTTTCACTTGAAAACATGGTTTTTCAATAATTTATGAAAAATAAAATATTTATTTTTCCAAATTCATAAATCCCGTAACCATGTTTCTTTCTTAAAACACGTGTAGAGATCTCTAGTCTCGAAATCATAGTTTTTCATCATTTCTTAACATTTATGGAATTTATATAATTATTTATCTCACAATTAAAATCATAAAGGTTTTATATTAAATCAAGTGAATATTTAAGAATATTTATAAAAATATTCACTTCGGCCTCTTTTTCATTTTCATCTCGTTTCACGTGAAATATCACCTACCGGTGTATTTTCGGTGATTTCCTTTTCACCATACTCGAAAACATGAATATTTTAAAATTAAATATCACTATATTCATGTTTGATGAAATTTACTTAATTTCTCGATTTTCGTACCCGAAAACCGATTCACGTGAAATCAAATTTTTTATTTTGGTTTTCGGTGATATTCGGTAAATTTTAGTAATTTTTTGATAATTTTTCGGCAGTATAACGACTGCCGATTTGGCTAGCCTCCTGCACAAAAAATACAGTTTATATTTCTCAACTAGTATTTCACCCCAATTTGAAACCGATAAATCACAACAATTTTCAAAACTAATCATTATAAATTGCATTTATAAATTAAATGCATAATTTAAAACATGTGGCCGAATATCCTTATAGGCGGCACATGTCCCTTACCTGTTTCGGGTCGGCGACTGCCTCTCGAAGGTCGCGCCCGTGTTCGTCTCGCCCGATTCCATCGGCACGGTTATCGATGGAATTTTCTGGAAATTAAATTGTAAGATTTAGAATTTTTTCATAATTATTTAAATAAATAACTTATTTAAATAATTTAACATTTTTTGAGATTTCTTATCGATTCCCGTAATTTCCGAGTTTTTTGGGATTTCCCGAAATTCTCGAAATTTTCGAATTCCGAAAATTTCCTTTTTCTCTCTCCTTTTTCTTCCTTTTTTTTTCTTTTTCTCTTTTCTTTTCTTTTCTTTTCTTTTCTTTTCTTTTCTTTTCTTTTCTTTTCTTTTTCTTTTTTCTTTTCTTTTCTTCCAGCCGGACCGGTCAGACCAGTCAACCTTCCTCCACGGCCGGTTCTCCTCCGGAGGCAGGTTCTCCGGCGGTTCGACGGCTCCACAGCTGGCCGGCACCACGGCGAAGCCAGATCTGACCTCCGTTCATCACGAATCGACGGCACGGCGACGGATCGACTCGATTTACCTTCGGTTTCTTCTCCTCCTCCGTCAGCCTTCCTCCGCCGTTCTCCGTCGTGGCCTCCCACACCTTCCTCTTCTTCCGACGGTGGTGTGGCTGCAGTGGTGGTGGCCAATTTGGCCGGCACCGCCGGTTCCTATTTTTCTTCTTCCTCCTTCGATTTCGCCGATTTCCTTCTGTTTCCTTTCCGATCTCCTTCGCCGGTCTCCGTTCCTCACGTCGCCGACATCATCTTTCTCTCTCGCTCCTCCTTTCTCCCTCGCCGATGGTGGTAGCTCCGCCACCGTCGGTTCTGGCTGGGGGGTCGGGTTTGCTTCCCCGATTCTTCCTTTCCTTTCCTCTTTTGTTTTTCCCCTCTTTCCATATTTAGTATATAATATACTATATACTATATATTATACACTATAACATATATTTTATACATATAATATATACTATATATTATACATATATTATTTCATATATAACATAATTCAATATATATTATATATAAAATATATATTGTATATACAAAATATATACCTAGTATATATATATATGTATATTAATATATTTCCAATTTAAATAACTTTCGTCTATATTTTCAACTTTAATGTAAATCAATATTTACATTTCTCAATTATATGTATATATATTTATATATACATAAGAGATTTTACTGAAATACATATGTATTATTTAATTCCTTCAAATAGTATATATATATATACACATGTATACCAATGTATAATTATATATATACCATATAATATTTTAAATACATATGTATTTGTATAAAAATACATTTATATAATATATAATTATATAAATGTATTTCCTATTTTCTTTTCTCATTTCCTTATTTAATTTGGATTTTCCATTTATCCAAATTAAATTTCCTCATTTCCTTATTTTTTTTGAATTTCCAATTTAACTTTCTTCACTCGAATTTCTCTATTTGTCACTTCTTCAATTCTCGGGATTTTCACCAATAGCCCGCTATCACAATTTTATTTATTTATTTGCTTTAATATTAATTTCCAATAATTGGAAAATTTACGGTTATCATATTTCTAGTATTTTCAAGGTGTAGAAAAATATTATGAAGTTATTTTTTCATAATATTAGCTCAATAAAAATCTGTCATTTTGGAGAATTTAGGTGGAATTGTTATCTCATGGAAGACATGCAATTCTTCTATGAAAATAGTAGGAAATAATAGCTTGAGATGGAATAAGGTGAATAGAGAACAAAAATTCATGAAATGGTGGAAAATCAAAATTGGCCATTTAAGAAGAAATTTCGATCAACTTGAGAACCTAGAGGAGGCTTTTATTTCTTACATGGGAAATGATAAGGAATAATAATTTAAGATGAAAGAAGAATGATAAAAAGGTTAGATTGAAAAATAGAAGAAAAATCATGAAGATATGCAATAAGGGGATTTCGGCCATAGCTTAATTGGCCATGATATTATACTGAATTTTAAGGTTTAATGACAGAAAATGAATATAGAAAATTAAAGAAGAAGATCGGTGAAATTGGAACCGAAAAAGGAGCTAAAACGAGAAAGCTCAGTTTTAGCACCAGTGTAAATAAACTGGTTGTGCATTACTGTGCCATTAGTGGCTGCATTTTATGAAAGCTAGTGGCTTAAAATTAAAAGGAAAAATATTGATAAAGTTTGGTAAAATTATTTTGCAGCTGGGAATTACGAAATTCGATAGGCGCAACCGGAAAGCTCGGTTTCGTAAAACAGGTAAGGGGGAGTGTGTGAGTTGTAGTGATATAATGAATTGCATGTTTTCTTGAGTTAAATTTTATGAGAATATTGGATGCATGATTTGGTTTGAAAACATGCAAAATTGTGGTTGATAAGCTGGTTTATATATTGTGATTTGCATGTAGGATGTTAGGAATCCGCAGCCATTATGCTGTCAGAAAATTTCCTAAAACATTCTAAAATATTATAAAATATTTTAGAAGCATGAAATGATTTAAATGGGAAATTTTGAATATAATTCCCACCAATTTTCCATAATTGGAAATTATGAGAAAGTTATGAAAAATTAAATATTCATGTTTTATATTTTATTAAAGTGAGAATTTGATTTATTTTATATGATATTAAATATTCAAATTGAATATTTATTTACTTTCTCACTTGATACATGAATATTTACTGATAGATTTACTGTATGTGAAAATGGGGAATAAAATACCTTTTTGGAAAATAATTCTTTAAATAAATGATGAAATTTACAAAATATTCCTTAAAGGTATTTTTGAGAAATAAATTGATTTTGAGACTTTAGGCCCCGAGATTCATGCTTTATTGTTATACTGTTATTGTCACGTGGCTGATTGACCCACCAGTCATCAGCGGTCCCGGAGGCACCTGGCAAGTGTACACCGAGAACCACCTATAGATTATGGCCATAGATCTAACTATATACTGTTACTGTGTTCCTTCGGGAACGATTACTGTGTCCCTAGTGGACGATTATAACATGATACCATGTAGGGGGATGCCTAGTCTCAACTTACTGATTACTGTTTACTGAACTGGTAGCTACTGATTACTGTTTACTGAACTGAAATCTACTGATTACTGTTTCCTGAACTGGTAGCTACTGATTTCTATTTACTAAACTGGTAGCTACTGATTTCTATTTACTAAACTGAAATCTACTTATTACTATTTACTGAACTGAAACCTACTGATTATTGTTCACTGAACTGAATTGTATGAAATACTGTTTATTGAACTGAAAGGAAATTTACCGTTATCGAGAAAGAATACTTTGAAAATTATTTCTAAAATAGAAATAATTACTGAATTGTTATCCAATGAATTGGATATTTATAAGCTACTATACTGAAAAGACTGTTTACTGTAACTACTGTTTTACCATTGGACTGTCATGTGTTTTGAACTGTACTGAAAGGAAGGAAAATAAATAATTTATCCCATTTATAATTATGAAAAAAAGGGTATTAAATTGTTTTATCAAGACAAGTTATAAATTACTCCCTATAGTCGCTATGGGTTTCCGGGACAAGACAGGTATTCCAAAATACTTTCCATGCTCCATCTGGATTTTTCGGCTGACTATAGTATCCTTCCTTTACTGTGCTTAGTACACCGTTAAAAAATAAATGTTTTACGGCATATAGTTTTCATTATATCAAGCAGCATACGACTCCTTTACTTAGCATGTGGTTTGCTCACCCCTTACTTTCAAATTTTTCAGATTAATTATGAGGATTATCGGATCGCTTCCTCGGATAAATATAGCTACGAGTAGCCCATTGGGACAAAGAGCATTGAAATTTAAAGGTATAGTCACTTCTCTTATATATTCAGACACTTGTATACAGTACTACATTATTGAAAAATAGAAACAGGGGATGCAAAGTGTAAGGAATATTGTGAAAATTTTTATATTCCGAATTTATAGAATAAATGTTTACCATTTATTACTGTTAAAGATCAAGTGTTAAAGGCACCATACACAGCCCAACCGCTAAAAATGTGTAAAATACTAGTAAATATTGTGTAAAAATGTACACTCAAACTGTTACATAAGGAGGGCTCATTTAGGGTTTGTGAAGGAGGAGGCTAAGGTTGCTCAATTGTAACTTCAATGGAGGTCTTGGTCTCGGGTTGGAATTTAGAAGATGATAACGGTAAGTTAAGGAGAAAGAAGTCTTGATCCTTATCTTCCACAAATGTTGTCTCCCTCTGAAGATAAAGTTGAGTGAAATATGGTTCTGTTTCAACGAAGGTAACATCTGTGGAGATTAGGAGTTTTTTAGTAGGTGAGTGATAGCACTTGTACCCTTTATGTGTTGAAGAGTATCTCACAAAGACACACTTGATAGCTCTAGGGTCTAACTTTCCTCTATTTTGGCTGTGGACATGAACAAATGAGACACAACCAAATACTTTAAGAACAAGATGGTTTGTTGTACTAAGACTTGGATAAAAGTGAGACAATACCTCTATGGGACTCTTAAAGTTTAACACTCAGGATGGTAACCTATTTATGACATGTGTGGCTATAAGAACTGCTTCCCCCTAAAAGTATTTTGGCACCTTTCTGAAATAATAATGCTCAGGTGGTGTTTAGGAGATGGCCATTTTTCCTTTCTGCAACTCCATTTTGTTGTGGAGTAGAGACACAAGATGATTCATGAATAATACCTTGTTGTTGAAATATGAGGAAAGTGTTTAGTTGAAGTAATCTTTTACATTATCTGACCTAATCCTTTATATTTGGACCCCAAATTGGTTTTTTATCATGGAAAAGAAGTTTGGGAGGATATCACTCACATCAGATTTTGATTTAAACAGAAATATCCAGGTAACTCTTGTACAATCATAAATAAATGAAACAAATCAACGTGCCCCAGAAATATTTGGAATTGTAGATGGACCCCATATATCACTATGAATCAACTCAAAAGGAAAAGACTTCTTTTATTATTGGTGGGAAAGGTAGCACGTCTGTGCTCTGCAAGTTCACATGCATCACAATGAAATTGCTTATCGACTAGTCCTTTGAACAAAGAAGGGAACATAATTTCAAGGGTTGAAAAAGAAGGATGTCTGAGCCTAAAATGGTGAAGCCAAATTGTGTCTTTATTGGTGAGGTTTTGTCTAGAAAGGTAGGTTAGGGGTTGGTTCCAATACCAACCTTTGATTTCTCGAATTCCTCAAGATAGTATAATCCATCATTCTCCTTAACACGTCCAATCATCATTCCCGAGCCCTGGTCTTGAAATAGACAATAAGATGGAAAAAAAAGTTACTTTGCAATTCATGTCATGAGAAAGCTTGGATATTGATAAAAGATTGGTGGACAATTTGGGAACATGTAGGACATTTTTCAAAGTAAGGTTAGGACTGATTTTTATTTCTCCTACCCTAGCTACCGTGGCTAATGAGCCATCTGCAGTAGCAATTTTCCTGTTGCTAGAACAAGGTGAATATGAACTGAAGTTTTGAGAGGAATAAGTCATATGATCCGTGGTTCCTGAATCAATAATCCACAAATAATTAAAGGTTCTGTTTGAGGCATTTAAAGCGCGAGAGATTGGAAGTTTACCTAAATGTATCAATGAATAGGTACCTGAAGGTTTTTCGAGGATACTTAGGAGATTTCTTAGCTTTTCAATCTCTTCTTTGTTAAGACTGCTTGACTCCTTTGGTGTTGCAGTGGTTGTTTCTGCAACTTTTGACATCTTTTCACAAAGCAAAACTTGCTGAAGGACTAGTGAGAATCATGGATAAATTGGCAATGAAGGCCAAGCAATAAAGAGAAACCACCAATGATGAAGAACAGAGGAAAAATCCGGCTATGAAGGTTGGTAAAAAAGAACATGTGAAATACTCTGTTTTGTCTTTAGAAAACAGAGCAAAAAAAACAACGATGAAGGATGGAACAAGAGAACTAGAACCGAGCCTATAGAAATGAACAGAAACAAATTTTGGTCATGAAGGTTGGATGAGAAAATGACTATGAAGGCCTAAGGCAAAAAAATTAGCAACGAAGGCTGAAAAAGTGATTGATTTCCAAGAAAAAACCTAGAGCTCTTGATACCATGTAGAGAATCAAAATATTGTATTAAAAGACTTAAAATAAAATAGTACATAGGTATCCTATTTATATAGAAAGAACTTTAACTAAATAGGAAAGTATATCACCCATAATCCTAGATATTATTCTAATTAATAGAATCTATAACCTTAATGCTAGGGATACACATAATTACAGATTTCCTAAAATAACAAATTAATTAAAACAGTTGACTTTCAAATAGTATTCTTGACATTCCTCGTGACAAATGTAGCTTTGGTTTTATTTTCAACTTTTTATTTGGTAAATCTTTTGTTTATCGAGATAAAGCAAGAGAAATTTTGAAAAATGCTCCCGGAGTAGTAGTTATTGATGATCGGACTTCTAATCACTTCCCTACGCCATTGGAGGTATCAAACAAAGACGATGTTGTAATTGGCAGAATACGCCAGGATGTGTCATGGGAAGGAAATCATAGGTAAAATTCCTTCTTCCTTACATTTTTGTTTGTCCTTTTAGACTATTTCATACTCATACAAAATTTTAAAATAGGTTGGACATCTTCGTCTGCGGTGACTAAGTACGCAAGGGAGCTGCACTTAATGCTGTTCAGATTTCTAAGTTGCTGTTATGTTCTTGCTGGGGTAAATTAATTCAGGCAATTAGATTTGAACACACTGATATTTAGCTTAATTTAGTTGGTCTTTGAATGCACAAATATTTTTATAATCTTGTTGAGTAGAACAAAATTTTGAAAGTCTTTTCTAGCATAAACATATAAGGTTATATATTTTGGCTCTTGATGTTTTCAGTTCTTCAAGTATATTATTTGCACTGATATTTCCTCTTGGAGGGAAATATTGTTTAAATTATCTTGTAAGATTAATCCTTCTTAGGTGACATAAGATTACTTTCTTCTCTATTAGTCAACTTAGAACTTCATAGCTATAAAATATGTATGTGCCAAGTTACATTTTAATAAAGTAAATATGTGTGTGTGTGTGTGTATTGTTGAAACTGAAAGACAAGCCCTGTGTGGATGACATGTGGTCCAACCGAGAATTGACTCATGGGTTAAACATGACACCATTGTTGTTGGCTAAACCTGAAGAAGATATGGAGCTACTACTAACTATATTGTATAAAAATCTCACTCTTATAGTTCTAGGAGAATTTTATAGTAAGGTCAGTATTTTTGACCTTAGTAGAAGGTCAACATAAAACATGTAAGATTAAGCATAAATTTACTAAATTTACGCTTAATCATGCATGTTTTATGTTGACCTTACAATAAGTTCAAACTTTCCGACCTTATTGTAGAAGTTTCCATATAGTCCTATCCTCTCTTTAGCTTGTTGTTTGTGATTGTGTCAACAAACAATTTCTATTGGCAAGTTACTTGAGAACTTAGTTGAAAGAACATTTTGGATGATGTTCTATATATTGTCTTGTTTGCTTGAGTCTTGAGTTTGAGTATCGGCTCAAATGATCGTGTTTTCAAAAGAAAGTTTTGTTAGAATTTCGAGTCTGTGTGTTGGTACTTGAAAATTCAAAGGGAAAAAAGGTAAAGAAACTTGAGAATATACTCTCATTTTGGCAAGCAAGTTATGCATCTTCCCAAGGTTAAGGTTTTAACTAAGGATTCCGTGGAAGTTTTATTCTACCAAAGGATTCAAAGCCACTCCATAAATCGTATTCCTTTTGGACCAAAGCATAAGCCCTTGGAAGAAGGAGAGAATTTACTGTCCTGTTAGGGAAGGAAATCAGACATGGCTTATGGCTTCCTTTTCTCCTAGTAAAATAAGGCATAACTTTGACCCTTGGTTAAGGAAAGAATCACCCAAACTTAAATTACCAAGTTTTTTAAATGGGTTGTATTTAAGTTACTTATTCATGCAAATATAATATTATATTTAAAATTCACATATAAATTATCGTTCAAAGTTCATGTAAAGTTTTGATTATAATACAAATGGTTTATATTTGATGCATTGACGATGTATATAGTAATTATATGCTTATAGTTAACAATAGAATGTCACATCATTAATAAACAAAATTAAAATAAATTTAAAAAATTTATTGATATTTATTTTTAAGGGTTTATTTATTTTTTGGTTCATTAAGAGGTGAAGGGAAAATGGATTCGAATTTGGACTTTATTTTTCCTAAAGAAAAGTTATAATTATTGGGCAAAGCTTTGGTTATTTATTTTTTTTAACTTTACTTTTTAATGACATGACATTCTATTGTAAAATATATATATATGAGGAGGAATCCACTTACACCAGTATAAAACTAACTAGTTTTACACTTTTTTTGACCATCAGATTGATATTAAACTTGTGGTTGAGATTAAATTCCTCATAAGTGTAATTAAATGTAAAAATATTACTACTCTCTTTCCTTTTTTACATTTTTTCTTTTCGTTTTTTAATTACCATAATTATTTAAGCTAGTTCTTTTCTTTAACTGTTTCTTCTCATCTCTATCTCCTCGCTCACACGTCTTATCGCCTGCAAAAACCTACTTCGCTCCAAGTTATTTTCTTATTATTATTTTTTAATTTTGCTTTTTCAATTGCTAACCATGCACCTTACAAACATAGGTTTCATATTTAATCCCTAATTAGATTGAAGAATACACATGGGCCACGTACCTTAATTGTCTCTCTTCTTTTTGCTTTCAAATGTTGTTTTGAAATTGGGTTTAGAGTATTTTTCTTTTAAAAGGGTATTTCTTATTTTTGTTAATGATTAATTTGTTTGAGTAACGCAAAATTAATTTTATGGAGGTATTACTTAGAATACAGAGTTTGATATTTAAGCCCAAAATATTCTTCGCTTACATAAGGGTGAAGAATACATAGAGACCTTGCAAAGTTATTTTTTATCTAGAATAAACAAGTTTAATATTTAAATAGAATTGTTTATTATAGTTTAGAATACCAAAATTAATTCCATGCCTTGCAAAAGTGAGAACCCAACGTCACTGGCAAGTTCAACAGGTTTTGAAGAAGCAATTCTAGTTTTAAAGAGGAATGAGGGAAAAGAGAGTTAATTAAAAAGAAACGAAAAGAATAGAATCTCAGGTAATTATGATAGTTAAAAAGGAAAAGGAAACAATGTAAGAAAAGGAAAGAGAGTAGTAATATTTGTACATTTAATTACACTTATGACGAATTTAATCTCAACCACAGGTTCAATATTAATCTGATGGTCAAGAAAAGATGTAAAACTAGTTAATTTTACACTGGTGTAAGTGGATCCCCCCCTCTCTCTCTCTCTCTCTCTCTATATATATATATATATATATATATATATATATATATATATATATATGACATTATGTTGTTTGAGCAATGACACCATCATTGTATCAAATATATACCTAATGAATTATTATCCTTTATAGAAATAATAGAATTTTTTTAAATTTCGTCAATGGATATTAAAAGGATTATTATCTCATATTATAACAAGGTGGAGTTAAAAAATTACTTTATATATCATTTTATTTTTTAATTAATTTTTTTTATTTTTTTAATATTCTCTAAAAAGTATGTAACATCTTGTTAATTTTGCTTGTAAAATCTAAAAATTTTACTGTAAGACCCGAATTTTATTATACTATATACCATATTTGTACATGAATGATGGTGGAAATAAATTGTTTTAGTAAAATTAAAGAAAACAATTGAATATGAATTTCCACTTTTCATTTTAAGTTATGATGTATAATATGGTGTATATGCATTTGGTTGAAAAGAAATGCAAAAAGGAACCTTATTGGTTGAAATGTGGAAGCATTAAATGAGATAAGACAAAGTTAATAATTGTGACTGGCATTGGCGTGGGAAAGAAGAAGAATAAAAAGAGAAATTGTAGTCAAAACGTGCAGAGACTTCTTTCACCCCCGTTCCTTTTTTTGATTGCAAGCCGTTCCTTTTGGCTGGAAATTTCTTCAACATTTAATGGGCTGTAGAAAATTTCACCACGCCATGCCCTTGAACAGGATAAGACAATGTAATGATGTAATGATGAGTTATAAGACAATATTTTTCTTCACCTATTAATGAGTTATAAGACAATGTAATGATGAAAGAAAACAGGATAAGAACTTGCAGTAGACTTTGAGGAGATTTAAGTGATTATATAAGAAGGAATACATGAGGAGAACCCATTTAGCAAACTTCATCTTCTTCAAAGTCTTTCTCTCATTCCGTTCCACTGCAAACTCATACTTAGTTCTTTTGTGTCTCTTGTATATGAGCAATAAAACTTTATCTTTTAGCTAGCCAAACTCTTCTACAGTGTTGAAGAGCTAAGGAACAAGAGAAGTAAAGCTAAGAAAGGCAAGAAAGCATTCTGTTGTTGGAAGAGCAACTTAGGAAAGGTGAGTTTCATAGTTTTATAGTTCTCTTGATATTTAATGATAGATTTCTATGTTTTACAACGTAATAAACATAGATATAGCTTGGTTGCTGTTAAATATTGTTGAATATATAAGAAACTAGATGGAAAAATAACCAAGAATGAGTAAGGAAACACGATGGGCGACTAGAAAGCTGCTAGTCAAAATGGGTGAGTACTCGCCCAAAGGATAGGGCGAGTTTGAGAAATTGTTATGTGAGTTCGCCAATACTGTGGGATAGTTAGAATGACTGTTCGGGTGGGCAAGGACCAACGATCGCCAAAAGGCGAGAATGGCGACAATAATGATCGCCCAGGAGAAATGCTGATGATCGCCAATAAGGCGAGTAGTAAATAAAGAGGTTGCCCAACACTAGCTTAATACATGGGCGAGCCCATCTCTGAGTAGAAAGCCGTCTGGCGAACTCACATGTATAAGGCATTGGGCAAGTAAAATTGGGCGAACTCTTACATCTGAGAAAATGTAAGTCTGGCGAGCTGAATGTTGGGCGAGCTCCCAAATAGATGAATAGAGAGTAATTCTGGGCGAGCTCAGTTGGGCGAGCTATTATCTCGCCAAAGTAATTGAAAATAGTTTTAGGAAAATTGTTAGAAAAGAAAATATTAATAGTTTCATAAATTATTTGCAGCTGGGAATTGGGAATTGCTATTGGCGAGCAGGAAGCAAGGCGAAGCAAGACTTCGTGAGATCAGGTAAGGAAGTAGTATGTGAAGTGAATGCATGTCCTGTGGAGTAAAAGTGTTAAGAAAATATTAGTAATTGTTTTGTTTTCTGACATGCATTGGTTTAAATAAAGTGTTTTGATCTTGGGCGAGCTACAAAGCCGCCATATGTTGTTTGTTAGGCGAACTGGTTAGGGTGGGCGATCCTAACCTTCAATAAAGTATTAAGCTAAGAATTTTTATGAGAATCTGGTCGAGTGCCTTGTTTTAAAGAGAAATTCGGGCAAGCCAAAGTTGGGCGAATTTTTTTTATGTTGTTTGTGCGGGTGACCCTTGCCTTAAATTAAAGGCGGGCGAGCTATTAATTGATGAGCCAAACTTTGTTTTGAAAAGCTAAGTGGCGGGCGAATACTAATTCGCCGCCTTGTTGAGTTAGTCATGGGCGAGCCGTGATGGGCGAGCTGACCATGGCGAAAAGGTTTAAAGTTTATTTTCTTAAACGAAAAATAAGATAGTCTAATATGTGAAAAATAGAAAATATAAACTTTTTGAGGAGGATTGATTATTGGGCGAGTTGACTATTGGGTGAGTTGACCATTGGGCGAGCTGACTATGGGCGAACTAGCCATGAGCGAGCCAGTATAACCCATGCCTTTCTCACACGGAAAATGTTGAGATTGCGGGCTGTTTTACTGTTTTATAAGACCTTTTGGAAATCAGATCATTTTGTGGAAATAATAACATAATATATAACTTGATTTTGAGACGTTAGGCCATGAGTTCATGCATTGTTATTTATGTAGTTGCGTGACCTGCCTGGGGCGGTGGCTCGGGTCGATGGACCTATGGGCGCACTTCAAGGCGTCACAGGGCTGATGGACCCGCCAAGTCATCAACGGTCTCGAGGTCACTTGGCAAGTGGACCCGAGGACCATCTATAGATTATGGCCATACATCTAGTTGAGATAGCCGTGAGGGGCGATGGCCTACGGGTGCACCCCAAAAGCGGATGACTTGTGTTCCTTGCATGATTTAAATTGTTGCCTAGTCTCAATCATATGATTTCTAAAAGGACCTATTAAATCCTGTTTAATGTTAACTATATTCATTGTTTTCCTAATGAATTTGATCGTTAGGATAATTAAGTGGCTTTGAGAATATAGTTTTTCTATTTATAACGCAGCATACACCTTCCTTATTGAACACGTTGTCGCTCACTCCTTATTTTTCACTCCACAGATAACTGATTTGGACTAAGAGACTTACCTTCCTGAGATTTGATATCGAAGGTATGTGGTATTCTTTTATATATTCAGTAAAGTTGTACAGTACTACTTTAAATAGAAGGGAATGTATATACATCTTAAGGAAAAGACCCTAATAATTCATATTTACATATTAGTACGTGAAGTAAAAGTACCAATTTTTAATAAAGCAGTAGAAGTTGTTAAGCATCACAGATAGCCCAACCGGTAATTAAGTATAAGTTATGAGTAAGTATCATGATATACAGTAGCTTTGGGATGTTACATTTACTTGTGTGTAGTTCATAAAAATCCATACTAAAATACATAAAGTTATACACAATAAAGCATCAGGTATATACTTTAATATTAACATACATAAAAAACTTTTTTAAATTATTATGGGAGGGTAGCCAGTAGGATTCCGAAACGTGTCACTCTCAAATAAGTTAAACCGTTGAGGAGCAGAACTCACGGAAGCCTGATGTTATCTCGCCTGACGTCAGCAAAAATACTAATATAATCATGCAAAGCAAAGCATGGAATCTCCATGCCTTCTATTTATGTTTCCTTGGCGCCACAATTGCATATCGCCAATCCCATTTCTCTCTCTGTTTTAGTTTCCCCTGTTTCTCCTCTGTTTTCATCCTGAATTCTCTTGAGTCCCTGGTGAGTTCTTTTCTCTGGTGATTTTCCTCAAATCTCTTCAACTTCCGGTCAATCTCTGTCTCTCTTTCGGCTTTCTGTCACTCTCTCTGTTTTAGTTTTCCCCTGTTTGTCCTCTGTTTTCATATGAATTCTCTGAAATCCCTAGTGATTTTGTCTCCCTTGTGATTTCCCCCTCAAATCTCTTCAACTTCTAGTCAATCTCTGTCTCTCTTTCGGTTTTCCTCTTCAGTTCCTGCTGAATTTCTGTCTCCTGTCTCTGTTTTGTTTTTTCTTCCATCTCCTCTGCTTCATTCTGTCATCTTCCTCAAAGTCTTGTAAGTCTTTAATCCCAACCTTAATGAGGTTTAAAATGCTTATTTCTTATAACTTTGTGGGTTTTGGTTTGTGAAATTGCAGAGAAATGAGCAAGACGATTAGGCTCGCCGGGTTTGCTGCTGCTGTGACTGTGCCAGAAGTGATACAATTCCTGGAGGAATACACCGGGAAAGGAAGCGTTGTGAAGGCGAAAGTTGGGAAAAAAGAAGGCTTCTCCAGGGCTTATGCCATAGTCCAATTCAAATCCATGGAAGATGTTGAAAGAATCCTGCAATGGACTGCTAATCGCGATCTTTGGCACAACGATTCTTTTTTGAGAGCCTTGAAATTGAAAAACAACATTATCCCAGAACCAGACCCGCAGTTCAGTCTGCATAGCATTGATAATCTGACGATGCACTTTGGTTGTCCGGTTTCGGAAGACAGGTTTTCTGTTCTATGGAAACAGGATCAAATCTCCTTCAAGTTCCGTCAGAAACTGGACAACTTGTACTTCTTTCTATCTTACAATTTTGAGGAGTACAAGCTGGAATTGTTAGGTGACAATGTTTTGCGTGTTGAGTTGCATTATGTACCTGAACAAAGTAAGAGGAGTCTGATTATTCAGGTATGTTTGAAATTAATTCCATTCTTTTTATGACTCATGAAATATTTGAAATTCGACTTAAAATTAAACGAATCAAATTTAAATAATTATTTAATTGAATTCTGATGTTTAATTAGATAAATTAGTAAATAATTGTAACGAACTAAATTAGTATTAAACTAAACTCAAGATCACATTTAATAAAATTTGAACCCGGAACCTCAAAGCTTTCTCTTTGGCACAGCCAAAACCTCATTAGCAGATCTCACAATTAATATAAATCTGTTTATGTATGATATTTTTTACTGGTGGCTTTAACAAATCCCAGGGTTGTGATTAATCCCAAACAATGTATAGTATTTGAATTTACGTTTTCAAAAGGTATGTTAGTTTAATACCATGTTAGCTTTTGATCCGTGCATTTTTTTTTTGTTTAAATATGTGTATATACATATTAATTAGTATTTTTTTTCAAAATTATCTCTATCTTTTCGAGATTTAAAAAATATATAATTTATACATTCAAGTGGCATCATTAAAAAAATTAAACTTTTTAAAAAAGAAGTATGTCAAACTTTAATATATATAGATATGTAATAATCAATATTATTAAGCAATAAAGAAATGATAAAAATAAGAATTTTTTTTTGAGTCTAATTAATATTTTTCTTTTTTTAACCAAAAAAATATTGTTCACCATCAAATTTATACACCAAAATATATTATTTTTATTTTTAGTTACGGTAACATATATATTTATATAGTTAGTTATTTAAGTTCAAATATGCATCTTTACCTTTCTTTTTTTTTTTTAATTTAAAGTGTCAATTGGTCATCAAATAATTTTTATTTTTGTATATGTATATTTTCTTTGTCAAATCCAATTTTATAACTTATATAAATATATAAAACCTAAAGGATTTTGGCTAAATATATTTGATATGATGTCATATCAAATATATTTAAATATCTGACAAATCCAATTTAATATGTGTTATTTATATTTAATAAGATATAAAATAAGAAGTAAATGAGTTTTTCTTTTTTAGAGAGAATGAGATTTTATTCCATGATTAATTTATTACATCCAATTCCATTCCTCTACAATCATCTTGTAGTAAAACGAGCTTTCAATTATATATTATAAAGTTGGGGCTTTTCCTTTTTCTTTTTTTCTTCCTTCTAATTTTAGCAATACTTAAAAATCAATATTTGATACTTTAAAATTTTAATGTCAGAACCATTTAAAAATGAGATTTAAAAATATATTAAGATGAATTTAAACAAAGTAATTATTTATCTTTTATTAGTTCTAAAATTAATATTTAAATATTTTAAAGATTTGGTGTATTATCCATTTAAAAATGAGATTTAAACAATATACTAAGATAAATTTAAATAAAGTAAATAATTATTTATATTTTTATCAATTTTATAATTAAAATTTGAATATTTTAAAGATTTATAGTTTTAGCTGTTTCATTCTCTATTTTTATACTTTAATTTAAATGGGTAAGTTCATATTTATTTTTGCTATCGATCTAGTATAAATTAATTTGCTTAAACGTCAAAAGATTACGCTATCAACTTAGGATATTATCTTTTTAGTTAAAAGTTTTGGCTTTTATATTTTTAAATAAGATTTTTCTGCCACTTTGTTGTGGGAACTGTATTTTTCTAAATAAAAAAATATTATTCTTGTTAGAATAAAAACATAAATTGATTTATCAAAATTTTATGATTAATATTATAAATTTTTAAAGAAATTAGTAAGGATATAAAATATTTTATTAAAATATTTAAAAAACAATAGAAAATATTGTGAAATTCTTTTTTTTTTAATTTTTTATTTTGACTTCTTTATTTATTTCTATATTTACTTTATTTTTTAATTTTTATTATATTTTAGTGAAATTATACCTTACTTTGAGAATTTTCAATGATTTTTCTTAACAATCCTATTTTTTCAAATTTTTTTAATAATTACTAATTTTACTAACATTATATGATAAAATAAATTTATTTAATTTTCTTACAAATTTTAGACTTAAATGAAGATCAAAACATAAAAAGCATTTAAAAGTTAAAGACTAAAAACTAAAAAAATACCTCTAACCTTTTAGATTTTAACTTAATAAAACAAAAGAATCAACTAATTTAAATTTAATTAATCTTCAAAATTGTAGATTCCTAAATCAAGCACAGGTTAACACCTTGTCACTGCTAAATCTAATTTTCAAAAAACCATTGACCGTTGTCATGTCACCATATCAGATATCACCATATTGTACTCCACGAACGACGTGCCAACATCGAAATCTCACCAAAATTCTATCACAAGTCTTATTAATATTTTCTTAAACTACTACCATGATTTAGTACTTATTTTCCTATTAATTTTCATTTAAATTAATTTGTTCTATATAATAAAACAAAATAATTAAGCGTTAGTTCAAAAGATTAATGACATAAAATTCAAATACTAGTATCTACATTCTCTTAAATTTTGTAATTCATGTGTATATTTTGTGTTTTTATTGTGTCAAATCGTATTCGTATCATATAACACACAAAAATTTTATGTTGAAATTTGTATCAATATGCTAAATACAAAACATTTTTTAATTTTTATTAAATTTATATATATATTTTTTTCAAATCTTAGCTGTATTACTTTCATATCTATATTTTCTCTTTTCGGTGTGAAATGCTTTTATTGTAAAATCCTATAATTAAACACTAGATCACTTACTTTAAGGGTTTTGTTTTATTCTTTTATTTTTCTATACAACTCATTCTTGATATGTATTTTAGCTACATAAAATTTCTGATTTTGTAGTTTTCATATCGTATATATTATCGCATTGTATCTCTCTAGGATTATTGATTTATTTTTTCCCATTTATCTTAGTTACTTGGGGCCCCTCGGATCTATAAGAAAGACGTAGCTGCTCTGGCAAACTCTTCTAGGGAAGTTACAGAGGATGACTTGTGGACTAGGGAAGTAGATTTCACCCCAGGCCATTGTATCGGTCAATCTTTTGCTTTATGCTTAGAGCTTCCTCGAGTAGTGCAACTCCCAAGATTCGATGAGAGTTTCAATTGTAGAAAAGTTCAAGATAATTTTGCTCTCCAAAATGGTTCAACGTTTTCTTCCAACCCCGATCTAGTTCCAATCATAGATCCACCTCCAGGTTTTGATTTGCCTTACAGTATCTTGTTTAAAGTAAATTCTTTGCTCCAGCATGGTATTCTTCCTCCGACAGCTCTTGATGCCAGTTTCTTTGAGTTGGTTGATCCTAGTAAAATAGATATTGCATTCATAGAACATGGATTGGAGAAACTGTTTGAATTCGAAGAATATTGCTATGAACCTGTCAAGTGGCTGAATGAGCAGTATAAGAAATATAGCAAGTTGGAGAAACCTCGTACACCTTCCATTCCCGCATTTGATGATGGATTGGTGGCGGTTAGAAGGATTCAGGTGACCCCATCCAAGATATATTTCCGTGGCCCGGATGTGAATCTTTCTAATCGTGTTCTTCGTAATTATATTAGTGATATCGATAATTTTATTCGGGTTTCTTTTGTTGATGAGGAGCTTGGAAAGATTCATTCAACAGAATTGTCTTCAAGCACTGTTAGTGATGGAAAGCATACTGGAATTTATCAAAGGATTCTATCAACTCTTAGAAATGGAATCGTTATTGGTGATATGAAATTCGAGTTTCTTGCTTGTTCAACAAGTCAATTGCGGGAAAACTCCATCTGGATGTTTGCATCAAAACCTGGGCTTACTGCAGACAATATTAGAGAGAAGATGGGTCATTTTCATGCCATAAGGAATGTGGCCAAATACTCTGCTAGATTAGGCCAGTCTTTAAGCTCATCTAGGGAAACTTTGGAAGTGAGAAGTGATGAAATTGAGATAATCCCAGACATTGAAATTGAAACTAATGGGAAAAAGTATGTTTTCTCTGATGGCATCGGAAAAATATCTGCTAGACTTGCCCAGCAAGTGGCTCGGAAATGTGGCATAAAATATCATACTCCGTCGGCGTTTCAAATTCGATATGGTGGTTACAAAGGCGTTGTAGCTGTCGATCCGTCATCTTTGGTAAAGTTATCATTGAGAAAGAGTATGGAGAAGTACGATGCTGATAGCACAAGTCTGGATGTTTTGTCATGGAGCAAGTATCATCCATGTTTTCTTAATCGCCAAATAATCATATTGATGTCTACTCTTGGGATTGAGGATTTTGTTTTTGAAAACAAGCAGAAAGAGACTATAGCTCAATTAGAAGCAATTCTGACGGATCCTAATAGGGCAAGGGAGGCAATGGAGTGGACAGTTCAGGGAGAAATGATCAATGTTATAAGAGAAATGCTTTTGTCTGGTTACACCCCAGATTCAGAACCGTTTTTGTCAATGATTCTACAAGCAATACGTGCATCGAAGTTACTGGATTTGAGAACCAAAACAAGGATTTTTGTTAAGGATGGAAGGATTATGATGGGATGTCTGGATGAAACTGGGACTTTAGAATATGGTCAGGTGTTTGTGCAGTACTCTAAACCGAGGAAATTTTCTAGCGACAACGATGGCAGATCGGATCAAAATCGCCATGTTGTTAAAGGGAAAGTAGTTGTTACTAAAAACCCTTGTTTGCACCCTGGAGACCTTCGAGTTCTACAGGCTGTGGATGTAGTGGTTTTGCATCACATGGTGGATTGCATTGTTTTCCCACAAAAAGGATCTAGGTATGACTTTCCAATATTCATATTCATATGCTTTTTTGAATTGTTTTTGAGTATGAAACTTGCGTTTTCTTTATAAAAAATGGTACATTATAAGATAGATTACAATCATAATCAAGTATTACATTTATAAACCACTTTAATCACCTAGACAAATCGGTATATATTTACCGAAAGTTTAGAAATAAACATTATGCAAATCAATTTATGATTTGATCATAGTTAGCAGTTGTATTTCATGATTCATCTCTATGGCTTTTAGTTCTTGCAAGATTAAAACATATCTAGAGGTTTCTTTGTATAGTTAAACACTTTATTTACTGATAGTGCTTGTATTACATCATCAAACAGGCCTCATCCGAATGAATGTTCTGGTAGTGATTTGGATGGTGATTTGTATTTTGTTTCTTGGGATGAAGATCTCATTCCTAACTGCCAAATTCCACCCATGGATTATGGTGCAGCACTAGCTCAGGTTTTGGAACAAGATGTTACTATGGAGGTATTACTCAAATCATATAGTCAAATATTAACACTCATATTACTAATTTATGAAGCATGTCTTCTAGATTATGAGGAGTACTTGTAACGCCCTAATTCCACGTTGCGATATTGTGAGATTCTGCTATGATATATAAATAGAGATTTGAACTTATACTTGCGAAATGCCTTTTGTGGGATAAACTCGTGAGACTTTTAGGTCAAAGTGAACAATATCCCTTGTATGTTGGGTGTTGTAACACCTCAATTCTACATCAAAATATTGTGAGATTGTGATCTATACTTATAAGATCTTTTTTGTGAGATAAAATTGTGAAACTTTTGGATCAAATGGACAATACATGTGCTTATAACTAACATTTGACGGTTCTTTCTGGTTAACATAGATGTCTACTTCTACATACAGGATGTAGCTGAGTACTTCACAAATTACATACTCAACGATAGCTTGGGGATCATTTCCAATGCCCACACCGTCTTTGCAGACAAAGAGCCTCTTAAGGCAAGGAGCGAGCCTTGCATTGAGCTTGCCAAGCTATCATCCATAGCAGTTGACTTCCCTAAAACTGGTGTTCCAGCCAAGATGCCCTTTCGTTTAAGTGCCCGAGAATATCCAGATTTCATGGAAAAGCCTGCGAAGTTGACCTATGAATCGCAGGGTGTGATTGGAAGGCTTTACCGTGAGGTGAAAAGCATCACTCTAGGGGTAGATACTAGCGTTAGAAGTTTCACCAAGACAGTAGCCGAGAAATTCTATGACTCGGACATGGAATTCGATGGTTTTTGGGCATATGTCAATGATGCTAAGCATAAGAAATCTCAGTATGACGATAAACTAGGTAACTTGATGCTTAACTATGGCATCAAAACTGAGGCCGAAATGATCAGTGGATGCATAGTCAACGGGTCGAAATATTTTAACCGAAGAAGAGACTTTGAAACAATTGTTTTCTCTGTGAAGGCACTTCGGAAAGAAGCCAAGGACTGGTTCTATGAGACAGGAGGTGTTGAATCAAACTCCAATGTCGACAACGTGTTCGCCAAAGCTTCAGCTTGGTACCATGTGACATACCATCCTAGCTTCTGGGGTGTCTACAAAGATAGAGCCAATCGAGAGCATTTCATCAGCTTTCCATGGTGTATCTACGACAAGCTTCTGCAGATCAAGAAGAGCAAAAACAGGGAGAGATCATTAGGTTTCTCATCTCCTAAACATAAATCCAATCATGGTGGGCTGAACTTTGATGAGCAACCTAGTCAGTCGGTTCTTTGTTCTTTCATGTGAGTCATGCTATTGAATAACTTGTGTAGGTCTCAAAAATTAGAAAAGTACGAATATATTACTTAAGATATATTTGCAAAAAGATTTTAAGGAGGTTATCAATCCATATGAGAATTTTAAGAAAACTAAATGCGTTATCAATCCATATGAGAATTTTAAGAAAACTAAATGCTATTGTCACGTTTCGAATATCAGATAATCTTACTTACTATTTTCATATATCTTAATTAATTTTGATTGGACTGTCTGCAATATCGATATATATTTCGAATAAATAACTATTGTTATCAAATATCTAAATACTAAAATTTAAATTTCAACTGGCTTATAATTTCATTTAACAAACTAGTTCAAAAATTTACATCCCAAGTACTAATATACATAACATAGCATTATACATAAATAGTCTGAACATATGAAACATAACTCGTATACCACAACAGGTATGGTTAAATTGCTTGAGAGATACAAAAATTACAATCAGGTCCTCCTGAGTAGACCAGAATTTACTGTAGATAACTTGGAAGAAAAATAAGGGGGTGAGCTTACGCCTAGTAAGAAATATATATACGAAAGCTAATACAACGTATAACTACATGTAATATTCAAAAAATCAAATTCCTATATACGAAAAATGTTAATAGTAGGCATGAAGTCAGAAAAGATTTTATAGTGGGTTAAATAACCAAGTTGAGTATAGAAAGATGCTTTAGAGCACTTCACTTGTCCCAATATCTAATTTCCACTATTAGAAGTTTAGAAACATTCGATTTAATCACAGATTTCCATAAACATTTACTAACTTCCAACATACAATTTCATAAAACATTCAAATAAGTTCTAAAACACTTTGTAAACAATATAAATCATTTTCAAACAAATCACTTAGGGATTTAGACCATAAGCATATTTGTCAAATATAACAAAATTAGAAAATAGTAAAGTTTGAGAGTGCTTGGATCTATGTTAACCAGGGATTTACCATCTCGGTAAAAACAATATAGTGGAGACTAAACTTCATTCGATAGACTCATGCACTATAGTAGACGTATGACCATAGTCAAAGGGGCCATAGTGAACACTAGCCAAGTGACAACTGTGGGAGCTGAAGACTGTGCTAAGGTCGATAGCATCAGAACGAAACGGAAATACATGTACTCGCTGGTAGCTACAGGACTAAGAGTCTCAAAATAATTCATAAATCATTTCAGATTTGTTTACGGAGACAAATTCAGTTGTGATAACCGCAAATTTTCTATTTTGGAAATTAATATTAAAGAAAATAGATAAGAGGAAATAAATAAATTTTATTTATTTATATACGATTTAGTACATTTAAATAATACATATGTATATAAATATGATCTTTTATGTATATATATAAATATATACATATATAAGAAAAGTAAATATTATTTTATCAAAATTTATATATATATATATTGTAATACAATATATATCTATAAATACATATATATATGAAATATATATTAATTCAAATTAAAATTTATATATATATATATGTATTTTGTGTAAAAAAATATATATATGTGTGTGTTATATTATGTTTATATATATAATATAAAAAAAATGGAAATAACAGAAACGGGAAACACCCGTTCCCGTTTCTGTGTTAATAACACAGATTTTGCCGCCCCCGTCAGCGGCCGCCGGAGAAGGAAAGGAGAGGAGGGAAGAGAAGCGTCGTTGCCAGCAAAGCAAGAGGAGAAGAAATCGACCGGCGACGGAAAGAAAGAAACCAAAACAGGAAGCGAAATCGACGGAAAAGCCGGAAGAGAAAAGAAAATAGGAGACGGCGGTGCCGGCGGAATTGGCCACGGCCACTGCCACCGAAGCATCGTCGGAGGGAGAGGAAGAGGATGGAGGCCACTGTTGGGGCGGAGAACGGCGGAGGAAGGCCGGCGAAGAGCGGAAGAAACTGAAGCTAAATCAAGTTGATCCGCCGCCGTGTCGCCGATCCAGGGCAAAACGGAGGGCACCGATAGCTTCGCCGTGCCGTCAACCAGCTGAGGAGCCAGTGAACCGCCGGAGAACCGGCCGCCGGCGAAGAACCGGCGAGGAAGGGACACTGAACCGGCCAACGGGAAAAAGAAAAGAAAAAGAAAGAAAAAGGAAAAAAAAAAAAAAAAAAAAAAAAAAAAGAAAAAAAGAAAAGAAAAGAAAAAAAAGAAAAGAAAAGAAGAAAAGAAAAGAGAAAAAGGAAGAAAGAAAAGAGGAAAAGAAGAAAGAGAGAGAAAAAGGAAAATGTTCGAGAATTCGAAAAATTCTCGGGAACTTGAGAATCTCGGGAATCGGTAAGAAATCCGAGAAATTATTAATGATAATTATTTAAATAAATTATTTATTTAAATAATTTGAGAAAATTCTAAAATTTAGAATTTAAATTTCCAGAAATTATTCTCAGCGATCGAGACGATGGATCGGGAGAAATGGAGTACGGGCGCGACCGATAAGAGGAAGTCGTCAACCCGGAAAAGGTAAGGGATGCATGTGCAGCACTGTAGGGATATTCAGTCTGCATGTTTTAATTTCGAAATATTTTATGGAAATATTTTATGAAATTATTATGATAAATGATTGGTTGAAAATTTGTGGTGATGCACTGGCTGGATTTTAAACTGTATTTTCCGTGCAGGAGGCTAGCCAATCGGCAGCCGTTATACTGCCGAAAAATTATCAAAAAAAAAAATCTCCAAAAATTACTGAAAATCATAATAAATGATTTTATGTCACGAGAAATGATTTTCAATCACGAAAATCGAGAGAAAAGGAATATTTTCAAAAAACATGAATAAAATGAAAATGGTTTTACATTTATTCATGTTTTCGAAAATGGTGATAATGAAATCACCGAAAATCCTCTTCGAGAATGGTGATAATGAAATCACCGAAAATTCTCTTAATATGTAAATTACACGTAATATGAGATGAAAAATGAAAAGAAGTAAAGTGAATATTTTTATGAATATTTTCATAATTATTTCTTAAATATTCACTAGATGGTTTTATAACCTTTATGATTTTAAATTAGGAAATTATATATTTTATAAATTTCATAAAGGTTATTTTATGATGAAAACATGGTTTTAAGACTAGTTGGCCCTCTATCATGCCGACATGTGATATGTAATACGTGATATGTGATATGTAACATGTGATATGTGATATGTAGTCCCGGCCGACACCTGATCAGTGATCCGCCGAAGACAATTATAGACTATGGCCATAGATCTGACATGATTATTCATACCCTTCGGGGTCTATAGCATGATACGAGTAACGACCCAGTGGACGGGCTGGGCGTGTGTGCCTAAGTCTCCACATATGATTTGTTTTAAATGAAAATGTTTTACATGATACGTGATATGTGAAATATAAATGTTTTATATGATATGTGATACGTAAAATGTAAATGATTTACAGCATTCTACAAAATGCTTATTTCAGTACTGATTTTAGTACTACGAGATGATTTTCATATGATATGTAATATGAACATGTGATACGTTTTCAAAAGGAAAAAGAGTTTATAAGTCTAATATTCTTACTATGATTTTAAATTGAATATTAGACTATATGTGACATGAATATGTGATATGTTTTCAAAAGGAAAAAGGATGGAAATAAATCTAATATTCTTATTTTAATTTTTAAATTGAATATTAGATTTAAATGATATATATGTTATACGAAAAAGATTTAATAGCTGATTTTGCTATTTAAAGTACTGTACTAATTATGGTTGTACAGTAAAACATGAAATGAGTTTTAAATGAGAATGATGAGAATTTAACTAATATTCTTTTCAAAGAAAATATGAATATTAGTTATTTTACTTAAATGCTTTATTTCATAAAAGCATTATTTTGAAAAAGAATATGAAAAGATTACGAAATAGAAAGGAAAGGATTTGAATTTCAAAACAAGAAAGAATATTACTCTCTACAGTTGCTTCTAGGTTCCGGGACAAGATAGGTATTTCAAAATACCTACCTTACTCCATCCGGATCCCTAGCCGACTATAGTATCCTTCCTAAACGTGAGCCTAGAGCCCTATAGGAAAAATGAAAAAGTTTTTCAGCATATAGGAAGCTGAATATCAAGTATGCATATAATTCCCTTACTGAGCCGTGGTTTGCTCACCCCTTAATTTTAACATTTCAGGTTTTCGAAGACCGAGAGTCTAGCAGTAAAAGGATTTTCGACTGCGCATTTGGGGACGATGCGACAGGTTGATTTAATTAATAAGGTATGATCATTTATTTTCTGTATTTAGACTTATTTACGGTAGTACTTCCTTGTGAATTAAGATAGGGGATGTAATTCATATTATCATTTAATATGAAATTGTTTATACGTAAAAGTAAAAGTAAAGTATCGTAGACAGCCCAACCATATAAGATGTATAGAATAAGGTGAAAAATAGGGTCACGGGCTGTGACATCAGTAAATCATACCTTCGATTAATTCATAAAGCATTAAATTCGAAAAATCAATATATTTCAAATATAAAAAATCACCAAATATTCTCTGTAACAGCCCGTTATCACATTTTTCACGTATTTCCATACAACTTTACCGGTTGGGCTGTCTGCGATGCCAATAACATTCTACAATGATAATGATAAATAATAACATTTATTTATCAAATGCGGAATATGAAATTTCTTTTTTCAGTATTCCTTACATCTGACATCCCCTGTTAACCTTTATTTCCATAAAGAAGTACTATATACATATGTCTGGAATGTAAAAGAGAAGAGACTGTACCTGTCACGTTTAACATAACATGCCTCAGCGCTTTAAACGTAGTTATACCCATCTGAGAGCTAGTTCTCTAACTCCGTGTCTTTTATCTGTGGAGTTAAAACAAAAGGGGTGAGCGATTCATACGCTCAGTAAATGAGACATATGCTGCTTTATAAAAATAAAGACTATATACCACCAAATATTTGTTTTTCCTAAAATCATATCACATAGGAAAACAGTGGATATAGTAAGCAACACTCTCAATACACCATTCAAACCACTGGTTAAACAGTTTACTTTGAAATGTAGTAAACAGTAGATAGGATTCAATAAATCCTCTCAATAAACAGAAATCCACAAGTTGAGACTAGGTAACAAACAAATCATGCTATCATTGTTCCCCCAGGAACACAAGTCCGCTTTTGGGGTGCACCCGTAGGCCACCGCCCCTCACGGCTATCTCAGATCTATGGCCATAATCTATAGGTGGTCCTCGGGTCCACTTGCCAAGTGACCTCGAGACCGCGATGACTTGGCGGGTCCATCAGCCCTGTGACGCCCTGAGGTGCACTCGTTGGTCCATCGACCGAGCCACCGCCCCAGGTAGGTCACGCAACTACATGAATAATACTGCATGAACTCAGGGCCTAAAGTCTCAAAAATCACTTTTATATTTCATGAAAATCTTTAAGGAATTCTCTCACCCATATTATCATTTACTCAAATGATTTAATTCTCAAAAAGGTTTAGGCTTTAAGTTTACAAAACACCTTGAAAACCTTTAAAATCTCAACGTTTAAAACCTGCTCGCCCATGGCAGCTCGCCCGGTGCGGAGAACTTCTGTTCGCCCGCCCAACTTTGCTTTTAAATCAGAAAGCAAAACTGGCTCGCCCTCAGTGGCTCGCCCATTAGTCAACTCGCCCAGAAGGGTTTATATTTTCTATTTTCAAAGATATTAAAATGGCTCATTTTTCCTTAAGAAAATACCATCGAAAATCTGTTCGCCATGGTCAGCTCGCCAGTCTAGCTCGCCAATGGTCAACTTGAAAATGGGGTGAACAAGTGTTCGCCCGCCAATTCTTTCTTTTAAAACATTGAGTAAAAACCAGCTCGCCTTCAATGGCTCGCCAACAACTTTCTCAACTTAGGGGTCATCCGCCCCAAATAAAATATAAAAGGGTTCACCCAAATGGTTCGCCCGCCTTTTATTAGATCAAGGGTTGTTCGCCCGAAAACAAAACAAAAAGGTTCGCCAAACTAATATCATAAGGGTCGGCTTAGTAGCTCGCCCAATATCAAAATAGACGGGATCGCCCGCCCTAACCAGTTAAATCAACAATTTTCAAATCGCCCAAGATCAAGACACTTTATCATACAATGCATGTCAGAAAACAAAACATTTATCTCAATATTTTCATAAAATTTACTCCACAGGACATGCATTTACTTCACACACATCTCCCTTACCTGATTCAACGAAACCTTGCTTCCTTCTCGCCTTCCAAATCGCATGTACCGAGTTCATAATTCCCGGCTGCAAATAATTTATAAATTCTATTAATATTTCCATTTCATATTACTTGGCGAGATTGCGATAAATAAAATGACTACTCGCCCGACAGAGCTCTAACTAGCTCGCCCGACAGAGCTCTAACTAGCTCGCCCTACCGAGCTCGCTATCCATCAAATGGCTTACACGTGGGAGCTCGCCCGCCATTACTCGCCATTAATATACTTTGGCTATTCAGAGGGAGCTCGCCCTCAACCAACATGCCATGCCACAAAGGCCTTAATGTGGGAGTTCACCCACACATCAACTCGCCCGAAGCCTATGCATTTGGGTTCGCCATAAGTGGCTTTCTACTCAGAGATGGACTCGCCTATAATTTAAACTGGCGTTGGGCGACCTCGCCCCTTCAACAACAACTATGGCGAGTTTATATTGCCTACTCGCCCATTGGCGATCACTAAATTTCAACGTGGGCGATCACAGTAGTCGCCATTCCCGTCACTTATTCCATTATTTTCCTTGTTTTCATATTCTCTAAGGATCTAACTAAAAACAAGACTGTATCTATGTTTATTACTTCATAAAACATAGAAATCTATCATTGAGCATCAAGAACACCTCAGAAATATGAAACTCACCTCAACCAACTGCACTTCCAGAACAAATTGCTTTCCTTCCCACGTTGGTCTCCTTTTGCTTATTCCTTCAGCTCATCAAACTAAGGAGGAAAGGTTTGCAAGCTGGTTTACTTGTTGGCTAACTTAAGGTGAAGCTTGGTAGATCAAACATGGCGGAGAAATGGAAGAAACAGAGCATAACTTGCAGTGAAATGGTTTTCCTGAAGAAGCTGGAGTTGGCTAACTCTGTTATCCTCATTTGTTTCTCCTTTTATAGCCATACTATCCAATCATAATTCACTACTTGGTCTTATCTCATTTCTAGCATTTATTTCACGTCTATCATGCATTTAATGCATGAAGAAAAACTGCACTTACATTGGCGAGAAAGTCTTCCTTCCACACACATCTTCTGCTTCTATTGACTTTGTTTTACTTCTCAACCAATAAGGTTAATTCCTTACTGACTTTAACATCTTCTCCATTAATTGTCTTCAACCATAAGACTTACAAAGTCAATTTTTGCTACACACATGTTTTGAATCTATTTTCATTTTGTCCACAAATGTTGCTTTGAGTTCGCCCCATCATTCCTGAGGCCTCAACTCACCAATTCACTTTTAGTTCGCCAACATTCACAGCTTGCCTGTGCTCATCGCCACTTTGTCTTTATTCTAACTTAAGATTTGGCGATTACTCCTACATTGTTGGCGATCACCAGGTTTGATTTACTAGCCCACTTGCTATCATAAAACCTTCTCAATCCAATGGGCGATCACAAATCCTCGCCCAGTTCGGCTAACATCTTTGTAGACACCATTTTTGTCCGGT
The DNA here is from genome assembly GCA_031772115.1 of Heritiera littoralis. Taxonomy (NCBI): domain Eukaryota; kingdom Viridiplantae; phylum Streptophyta; class Magnoliopsida; order Malvales; family Malvaceae; genus Heritiera; species Heritiera littoralis. The sequence continues at coordinate 10,099,077 of JAPDPK010000008.1, read as the reverse complement.
TCTTTTTCAAACATTTTTAATTAATTAGTTTTTATATTTGATTTTTAATTTTTATTTTTTAGATTTAGAAATAAATTTTGGATTTTGATTTTGATTTTTATAGAATAAAATAAAGAAAATAAAAAAAAGAGAAGGAAATCAGAAGTAATTTTGATAGGAAAGTAAAATTAAATGAGACTATTAAAGATTGAAAATCAAAATTTTGTGAAAAGGAAAGTCAAAATTAATATTGGATTCAAGTCCGATTCTTGAAATCTAAAAATATTTTTCCTAGAAAATTGATTCTTGAATTTTATATATATTACCAAAAATAAAAAAATTAAAAAAACAAAAAAATAAAAAAAAACCCTAGGTCTATAAAAGGAGAGAGCACAATACACAAAGGGGAGGAACACACAAAAAAAAAACCTAAAAAAAACCCTAAAAAAAACCTAGAAAAAAAGACGAGAAAAAACCTAGAAGAGAGACCCACGGCGCCTTTTTTGCTAAAAAAAAAAAAGTCTTCCCAGAGGAAGCCACCGGGAGAGAGGTTTTTATCATCATCATCCCCTCACTGCTCACCATTGATCATTATTTTTTCACCTCTATTGCTACCAAACCAAAACCCCAGGAACGACCTTTCTTTGCCAACTTTACCACGCCTACTTTGCATGCCGCTGCTTCATTACTGCACCCTTTGTTTCACCGTTCACCTCCCTGACTTCCTGTGCCATCTTCTGCCTCACCACACTGCTGCATCCCTGCTCTGTCTGGCGCCGATCACTGCACCATCACTGATTTGCTCCTACTTGTTGCCTCTTGTTTCATCGCCAGCTCTGTCCGGAGCCATCGTTCCCTGCATCGCGCGTCTCTTCCTTATTCACGGCCAAACCCAATCTTCACCACGGGACTCCTTTGTTTCACCATCTTCCTACCGAGCCACCCCACTTGCCCACTCCACTGCACCATCATCACTAGCCCCTTTGCAATAGCCGAGCTTGCCGCTGCCATCACCACCATCGTCGTCTTTCATCTCCAAACCAACCATCACCAGCTACTGCAAGAATTAGGAAAGGAAAGAAGGAAAGATAAAAAAGAAAGAATAGAAAACAAAGGAAAATACAAAGAAAGGAAAGGAAAGTGACGTGAGGTAAAAGAAGTTTTTTTTTTTACTTATTAATTTGCACTTGTTAATAGTATTTTAATTGATGCATGATTAAGTGAGAATGTAATAAAATGATAATTTGTTAAATCCCATGTTAATATAATATTTGATAGATTTAGTTTATATAATATTTGACTAAGTTTTGCATAATAATTCTATTTAATATTAATTTGCCTGTTAATTCATATAAAATTCAAATTAGTGCATATAATTGATTTGACTTAACAATCTTTAAATATTAGATTTGCATATTAGTAATTTGTATGTTTTTTTATATAATTTGATTTTGCATGATTATTGGATAATTTGATAATTTTGCATGATTTGTATATTTGTAGAACTAAATTTAGTTTACATATAATTTGTATGAATAATGTGATATATTTGCATGAGAATATTATGATATTGTGATAACTTGGCTCGGCTTGCATGTGTCATTAGGATTTAATTAAATAATGAAATTGTGCGATTTACATTGTCGACTTAGGAATTTTATTTTAGAAAATATGGCTTATAAAATGAGATAGATAAAACAAAAATTAGAAAAAATAATAAAATCATAAAATATGGAGATAAATTGAGATTATTCCAACGACGGAACTCCAAGAGGATTGCGATCGAGTAACATTCTCAGAGATCTTGAGGTGAGGAGGTCCTTTTTAAGTTTTACCAGCTTGATGGAAGATTTAAAAATTCATTTCCGATATTTAAAACTCAAATTTATTAAAAAATTGAAATAAGAATCAATTAAAATTAATTGTAATTAAAAGAATAAATAATCAAATTAGAAATAAAAAAATTATAAAAAAAATAATATATTTAGAAATAAAAATTGAATAGTAAAAATACAAATTATCCGACGACGGAATTCTAAAGGGACTGCGCTTGAGTAGTACTTTTAGATGTCTTGAGGTGAGGAGAGTTCTTTTAAGTCTTGCCAGCTTGATGGAAGATTTAAAGGACATTTCCAAGATTTAATAAATTAAATTATAAAAATAAAAATTAAATTAGATTAAGAAATAGTAAATTAAAATTAGGTTCAATATAATAAAGAATAAAAATCAAATTAATAAATTAGAATTAAAATTAGAAAAGAATTAAAATAAATAGAAATTAAATTAAATTAAATATTTTAATAAATGTGAATTATTCCGAGGATGGAATTTAAAGGGAATTGCGATTGAGTAGTTTCTTTAAAAATTCCTAAGATGAGAAAGTTTCTTTAAGGTCTTACCAACTTGATGGAAGGTCTTTAAGCAAAATCTTCAATATCAAATAATACATGTTTATTTAAAGATATAAAAATATACGAAATAATAATTTATATAAGGAAATAATAACAATAAGAATAAAATAAGATAAAATAATAAATAGAAATTGGATAGGAGTCGAAATAGGGTTTGCATAAAATATCTAAACAATCCGACGACGGAGCCTCTTCAAGAAAGGCGATTGGTCCTACTTGAATACTCTTGAGGTGAGAATAACTTTTAAGTTGTCCAACCAGCTTGATGGAGGAGACTTAAAAGATTTTTCAATATTTAATTATATCGAAATTAAAGTAAAAGGCAAAATTAAGATAACCTTAGATCACTTGGTACCATTTTAGGATGGGCGTTGTGAGGGTGCTAATCCTTCCTCACACGTAACCGTACTCCCGAACTTAGAACTTTTAACGTAGACCAGGTCTTATCCTTAGTTTGAATAGGTGACCAATCACACCTAGGTTAGAATGATTGGTGGCGACTCCATAGTTTTGTGTCTAGCTATTAGGTTTCCCGAAACTTGCAAAGAACTTGGCGAACTTACCTATTCTCCAAACCAAAGAGGCAACGAATCAACTCTCCCTACTCATTCCTTGGGCGATCAGATCCCTCGTCACAACGGGCGATTACCTCACACAACTAGTTGGCGAACTCATCTATTCGCCCACGCCATTGTCCAACTTACCGTGACCATTGGCGAATGTCCTCTTGCTCGCCCATTGGCGAGCTGCCAGCTTACTCGCCCGTAATGTATTTCTCATAATTTGCTCCGTTCTCACCTCAAGTCAAGGAGCTTTTCACCCTTGTTGGAAATCAACCTTCTTTATTTGTCTAATTTCCATTATCACTTTTATGAAATTAGACTCTACAGTAGTGTAGAATCGGATCTTACATTCTCTAATCAATAATCAATGTTCAAAATATTTTATTTAAGTACAGAAGAGGCATAAAAATATGAATACATCTAGAAATGTGTAAAATCTAGCTAAAATCTATTCAAAAACTGAGTTCCAAATTTATTATGCGTAAAGTCATATTTAGGAGCTTAAATTTTAAACACAGATAGGCTCTTTCCTTTTATTCAAAAAAATCATGCCAAATGATAAATTTAAGGGTTTTAGATTAGTTTATGTAACGATCCGTTACCATATTTTTCACCTTATTTTACACAATTCATCCGGTTAGGCTGTCTGTGATACTTTACTTTTACTAACTGTTAAATAAATTTACATAACATTGTTTATATTATACATATCCCTATCTTAGTTAATCAGATAAGTAGTACTGTAGACATGTCTAAATACAGAAAATAAATGATCATACCTCATATAAATCAGTCGGTCTATCACATCGTCCATTATGTGCAGCCGTGAATCCACAATCAACTGATCTCACAATCATCAAAACCTGAAATGTTAATATTGGGGAGTGAGCAAACCACGGCTCAGTAAGAGAGTTATATGTCACACTTGATATTCAACTATCTATATGCTGAAAACATTTTTTTATTCTCTTTCTTTTAAATCTTCCTAGCTGGCTCTAGGCTCACATGTAGGAAGGATACTACAGTCGGCTAGCGATCCAGACAGAGTAAGGTAGGTATTTTAGAATACCATACTTGTTCCGGAACCTAGAAGCAACAGTAGAGAGTACTAAATCCATTTTTCTCAAAATGATATGATTTTCATTTTTCACGGAGTAAACCACTTATTTCTTTTCACTTCAGTATCCTTTAAAACACATGACAGTTCAGTAGTAAAACAGTGGTTTACTTCTCTTCTCTTCAGTACAGTGATTTGTAATTATCCAATCATTGGATAAACATTTCTTCGATTATTTCTATCTTAGAAATAATTCTTATGTTATTCTTTTAGAATAAACATTTATTTCTCTTTTCAAATCAGTAACCGTATCGTACAGTTCAATAAAACAGTTTATTCAGTATTCAGTAAAACAGTATCTCGATACGGTTCAATCCGTAACAGAAAATAGTAGCTACCAACTTAGTAAATAGTATAAGGTAGCTTTCAGTTCAGTAAACAGTAAATGGTAGCCTTTAGTTCAGTAAAACAGTAATCAATGGCTACCATTTCAATATACAGTACAGTTCTGTAAACAGTGTTTTGGTACGATTTTTCATCAGTAAACAGTAAACAGTAAACAGTACCGTAGTTCAGTACAGTAAACAGTACAGTACAGTAAATAGGATTCCGTAAATCCTTTCAGTAAACAGTAAACAGTAAGTGAGACTAGGCATCACCCTACAAATAAATCATGCTATCATCGTTCCCCCTCCCCCTTGCGAGAACGGCATAATCATCCCAAAAAGGGATATAGTAGATCTATGGCCACAATCTATGGGTGGTCCTCGGGTCCACTTGCCAGGTGACCTAGAGACCTCTGATGACTTGGCAGGTCCATCAGACTCACAACTCATAATGCATGAAACTAGGGGCCTAAAGTCTCAAAATAGTACAAAAACCGTACCTTAGCCTTTATGGATTTTAAACACCGTAAATCAAATATCCATAAGGCTCACACGTAAATATAATCACCTTTATGAAATTTATAAAATAAATAATATTTTTCAAATTATTTAATAAAGGTATATAGCATGTTTTTCATACGATGAAGACAGTTTGCAGAATCATCACTGAAAATATAGAAGGGCAAAACTGTCCTTTTTCCACCGTAAAATACATATGCACGCTTTTCCGTGCATTCAATCGAAAACATGATTTTATAATTATCGAAATTCAAATAAACTATTTTTATAATTTATGAAAATAAAATATTTATTTTCTAGCTTTAATTTCTCATCACTATGTTTTCTTTTAAAAACACGCGTAGAGACATCTGGTCTCGAAATCATAGTTGTTCACCATTTCTTAACCTTTATGGAATTTTTCATATTTAATTATTTCCATAGTTAAAACCATAAAGGTTTTATATGAAATCAAGTGAATATTTAAGAATATTTATAAAAATATTCACTTCAGTCTCTTTTTCATTTTCATTTCGTTTCACGTGAAAAATCACCTACCGGGTGAATTTTCGGTGATTTCCTTTTCACCATTCTCTAAAACATGAGTATTTTAAAATCAAATATCACTATATTCATGTTTTATGAAATTTACTTGATTTCTTGATTTTCGTACCCGAAAATCGATTCAAGTGAAATCAAATCTTATATTTCGGTTTTCGGTGATTTTCGGTAAATTTCAAAAAATTTTCGATAATTTTTTCGACAGTATAACGGCTGCCGATTTGGCTAGCCTCCTGCACGAAAAATACAGTTTATATTTCTCAACTGGTATTTCACCACAATTTGAAACCGATAAATCATCACAATTTTCAAAACTAATCATTATAAATTGCATTTATAAATTAAATGCATAATTTAAAACATGTGACCGAATATCCTTACAGGCGGCACATGTCTCTCTTACCTGTTTCAGGTCGGCGATTGCCTCTCGAAGGTCGCGCCCGTGTTCACCTCGCCCGATTCCATCGGCTCGGTCATCGATGGAATTTTCTGGAATTTAAATTCTAAAATTTAGAATTTTTTCATAATTATTTAAATAAATAAATTATTTAAATAATTTAACACTTCTCGAAATTTCTTATCGATTCCCGTAATTTCGGGGATTTTCCGTAATTTTCGAATTCTCGGGAATTTTTCAAATTCCCGGAATTCTTTTTTCTCTTTCTCTTTCTTCTTTTTTTTTCTTTCTTTTCTTTTTCTTTTTCTTTTCTTTTCCTTTCTTTCCTGGCCGGTTCAGGCCCTTCAGTCCTGTTGTCTTCCCCTCACAGCCGGTTCTTCTCCGATGACCGATTCTCCGGCGATTTGGTGGCCCCGTAGCTGGCCGGCGTCGAGGCGAGGCTACCAGTGGCCTCTGTTCAGCCTGGATCGGTGGCACGGCAGCGAATCTACTCGATTTTACCTCGGTTTCTCTCTTCCTCCGTTGGCCTTCCTCCACCGTTGGTGGCCTCACCGATGGCCTCCTACCGTTTCCTCTTCCTCCGGCGGTGGTGTGGCTGCAGTGGCGGCGGCCAATTCGGTCGGGACCACCGGTTCCCATTTTCCTTTTCCTTTTCCTTCCCGGCTTCCGCTGGTTTCTGTTTCGATTTTCCCTCTTTTCCGCTATTTCTTTTTCTCTTCCGGTCACCGGCGTCTTCTCCTCTCCTCGCCGGTGCCGTCTCTTCCTCTCTCTCCCTCGTAGACAGTGGTCAGCCTCACCGGCTAGAAAGGATCGGGTTTCTTCCCCGATTCCTCCTTCTATTTTCCTTCCTTTTTTTTATTTCTATATATAGTATACTATATATATTATACTATATGTCATTTTATATATATTATAATTTCATACTATATACATACTATATATATAAAGATATATATACACATATTATATTGAAAATATATATATCTAATATATATTTTTTGTATATTTATATACTTTAAAATTAATTACCTTTACATATATATTTATATATATATATATGTTATAATACCATATATATTGTATTTACAATATATATTTTCTTCCTCAATTTCTTATTTAATTTGGATTTTCATTTATCTAAATTAAACTTTTCTTCTCTTCATTATTTTCCATAATTTCTTATCTTATTTTTCCGATTTAATTTTAATTTTTTTCCCTTCACTCGGATTTCCATCATCCGTTCCTTTCTCAATTCTCGGGATTTTCACCAATATCCCGTTCTCACAATTTTATTTATTTCCAATATTTATAATTTTCAATAAATGAAAAATTTACAGTTATCACAGTTTAGGAAATTTTGACAGCATAACGGTACTTTCTATCCTAACCTCATGCACGAAATTACAGCTTTAAACCACAAGTTCAGTTTCTCAATTTCAAACCAAACCATCATTTCCAATCTCATAAAAAGTAAAATTTATCAACTTCATGCAACGCAGTATCACTACGCTTCATACATATATCCCTTACCTATCAAATCCTTGTTGTCTCTTTCGTTAGCACCAGTATGACCTTCTAGCTTCTGAGCTGCAATTCACCATTTAAACACAATTAATTCACTACAATTCAGTTATAAAGAATATTTAACTTATTAAGTACTATTGCATTGCCTACTATAGCTCTAAATTCTGTCTAATTTCTACCAGTGCTAACATTGCAACTAGCGTCAAAACACCTCCGTTTTCGATTCTGATTGCGCCTATAGTCTCGTATGAATTTATACATTATTCTAGAACTCAAAACACATTGAAATGAGCATGATTCCTACTTCCTCTTCTCTTGGCCAAATGGATTCTGGCTTCCTACACCTCACATTACTTCAATTTAAGTTTAATTTCATGCTTTACACTTGTTCTACATTAATTCTACACCATTTTCATATGAAACAACATCATGTTCATGCCACACTAAGCTTGGGCGAAACCCTTGGGAGATAAATTTCATGGTTCCAAGTTGAATTAAGCTTAAATACATGCCTAGACATTTGAAACACATGATAAATAATCAAGAAACCATAAAAAAAACTTAAGCTTTCTAACCTTCCTCACCTTGGCGGAATTGCTTGGAGAGCTCTTCACTATGCAAATGGCCACTTTAGGCCTTGATTTAGGTACCAAAATATACAACACAGAAAATTAGATAGGGTTTATGAAGCGATTTTTCGGTTTCAGTGTCTTTTTCTCTAGGTTTGATAAGTTTCTCTCTCTTCCAAGCTTTCAAAAATGGAGGAGGTGCATGAGGAAGAATATCACCAGCCAAATGAGGTAGAAAAATGGAGAAAATTCCATTTTTAAAATATCTTCATATGAAATTACTAAAATAACCTTATACCTAAAGAAATCTTTTAATTTTGTCCTTAGCGATTGACTTAGTAAAAAATAGCCTATCCAACCTCCAAAATATTTCATTTAATCATAAAATACCTCTATTTAACTTGTTTTAATCATTGGTGGAGCTTTTGTTAAGGTTTGACTAGTCATTTAGGTGAAATTACCAAAATAGGCCTAACCGTTAAATCGCATAATTTCATTTCTTTCACCTATGTTATACTATCAGTTCACATGGCCTAAAACCTTGTTTTATGAAAAATTATCCCCCATTGATATTTGATCAAAATCCATCTTGTTTTTACTATTATTCATGAAAATTTCGACAACCTATGGATTTAATCGTCGTTTTCTAAATTGTTTCACATTTTGTAGACACCTAATTTTGTCCAGATTTACAAATTGTTTTGATAAATTTGATACTTTTCAATTTTTTTGAAGTTTTGTTAAGATTTCTTGAATGATTTGTTAAATTAAGTTTTAGACTTGAGAAAAAAAATGAAGATACTCAATTTAAATCGAACAAAAAATTTTATTTTTGCTCATTTTAAATTTTGGGCCTCATTGATCCAGCCCAATTTAAACTCAAGTAGTATGGGCTTTAAGACCCAAATCTTAATGGGCTTGTGCCTAGTTATTTATTTCATTTTTAATTATTTATTTATTTTTCTTTTATTTGATTTGATTTTTATTTTGATTATTATTATTATTATTGTTATTTTTCTAATCTATCGGTCCATTTAATGGGGTCCTCTTCTCCATACCCGTCACTTGATATAGCCCCTCTCCTAAGCACAACACTGTCCATCAGCCACCCAAAATCTACAGCCAAATCCGCGCCCCCATAACAGCCATTTTGGTGGCCGAATTTAGTGACTAAAATCCTTTGGACAGAAACTAAAAGGAGGGGATCAAATGGAAGATCCTAATCAATTTAAAGGCAGGAAGCAACAAAAAAAAGGAGGAGATCTTTCTCAGTTCCTAAACTAGCAACAACCACCAGCCATCAACCATTCGGCCATTGTCAAACCATAGCAACCTCTCATCCCAAATAACCTCTCAACCCTCAGACAATTATCCAAGCCCTCTTTACCACCATTGCCTTACCATAGATACCACCACTGTGAACCACCTTCAGCTTACCACCTTCAATCACCTTCATCATTGTAATCTTCACTAGCGGAACCTATCATAGAGAACCACCATTCGGCCATCCAGCATACACACACAACGGCCACCAAAAACCACTAACACAGAACACAAACACACCACCAAAGGCTACCTCAAGCCCGAAACCTACCAATCATCAACCTTTTCGGCCACCATTCACCATCACCACCATCACCACCATCACTCAAGCTAGCAACCCTTACCACCTTCACCACTGTCGCTGGGCATCTACCACCACTATCCGCGCTACCATTTTCACTTAAGAATTCCCAACTCAATCCCTTCAACCCGAAACCCTTGCTAGGCCACTAGTCCCGTGGAACCCAAACCCCAAAATGGACCTAGATCTAAACACACACCCACCTACAAAAAACAAAGAAACAGCAACAAACCCAAACCATAAAGCAACAATAAAAAATGGTCGGAAGGATTAAGGGGATGAGGTCTCAGTTCTAAGGGTTCCAAAGGCCTTTGGGCCTTGAGATCTGGTGAGAAAGGAGCTAGGAAGGAGGATAAAATCATAGTAGAAAGTAGAAGGTAGTTCGAACGACGGAGATGACATTTTTGGGGGTTGAAACCGTGAGTTTCCTTTTCAAATCTAGCTAAATTTAGGCATTTTTTGAGAAATCCAAGTTCAAAAATGGAAAGAGGAAAGAAAGATCATTCCGAAAGTAACTTCCTTTTTGGTTTTGGTCATTGACTGGTGGCTGCAGAAGGCGGCGAGAGGCGGTTCCAGCTGGAAATCGGAGAGAAGGGAGAGAGATCTGAAAGAAAAGATTTTTTAAAAAAGAGAGTGAAAATGAAATGCTAAAAAAAAAAGTTACCATTTTATAGTGTAAAAAAAGAGAAAGGCTGTTGTTGACCTGCGCCTGGACCCGACTCGGGTCTAGGATCCGTGTGCCGGCCCGCGGAGGAAAGGAGATGCTGCTCCAACCCGCTTCGCCTCATCCGACCCGATCTGCACGCCAACCTTGTCCATTATCCAGCCTGCCAGAAATCTCATTGGGAGGCCCAACCTCAGTTGAGCCCATTTTCGTGTGGGGAAATCATTGGGCCATTAATTGGGCCACTTTCAAAAGGTTCCCTTGGGTTTTCTTAAACCCAAATTATTTGGTATATTCTTATCTTGATTAATTTATTTTTATCTATTTGTGAACTTAATATTTCATGTGTCATTATTAATTTCATTCTTTTATAAAAAAAAAAGAAAAAAGAAAAAAAGAATTCTAAAAATTCTGTTAAAATTAGCAACAAATATTAGTTTTAAATTTGATTGGTACAATTTAATGGGTTTTGTTTTAAAGGAGTTAATAATGATAAATAAATAAATTTTTGTATTAATTATTATTTTGTTGATAAAGTGTGCACTAGGAAATGTTAAATTTAATTGAATAAATTTTTCGATGATGGGATGTTATGAAATTCACAAGTAGTGATTTCCTAACTGATCCCTAGGTGAGAGAAATCCATCTAAATGTTACCAAAAGTATGGAATATTTAGTGCGATTTTTCAATAATTTAATTTTTTTTGTTAAAAATAAAAATAAATAAGTTTTTAAAAGAAAATAGAAAAAGGAAATTAATAATAAAGTTTAAATTTAATTAATGTGAATTTTCGATGATGGGATGTTACGGAAGTCACAAGTAGTGATTTCTAACTGATCCCCAGGTGAGACAAATTAACTAAATGTTACCAGAGTATTGGAATGTTTAGCTAAATTCTTCAATAGAAAATCAAAATATATAAAATTCCTTTTATAAATCTATATGCATCATATATCTTTTATTAACATCATATGCATCTATCATCAATTATACAAATAACGCGAGCCCTACTGAGGATGAGATTCTATAGAAGTCACAAATAGTGATTCTTAAGAAATTTCTAGGTGAGAAAAATTATTTCAAATGTTACCAAAAGTATTGGAGTATTTGATTTAATTTTTCAATAAAAGGGGTTCATGTTTATTTTTAAAATGAAACTTATTTTAAAAAAAATATAAATGTATATAGTAATAAATTTTAATCAATTATACAAATAACGTGAGCCCTACCGATGATGAGATTCTATAGAAGTCACAAGTAGTGATTCTTAAGAAATCTCTAGGTGAGGGTGTTATTTCAAATATTACCAAAAGTATTGGGGTATTTGATTTAATATTTCAATACAAAAGGTTCACATTCAATTTCTAAAAAATAATAAATAAATAAAATAAAATCTAACTTTTAAAAATAAAAAATGATTTTGATAAATAATTAAATTCTTTTAAAAATAAAATAAAAATGAATTATTTTTAAGTATTAAATTAAGATCATTTCATTCAAATCAAAGGATAACACATGACTACAATGGTACCGTTTTTTAAACAGGCGTTGTGGGAGTGCTAATCCTTCCCCACACGTAACCATACTCTCGAACCCAACCTTGTTTTTGCAGACTCCAAATTGTGTTTTTAATAAAACTTAATTAATTTTGAGATTTTGTTAAAAAGATAAAAATTTTGAGGTGACCAATCACACCTTATCAAAAAATATTGGTGGTGACTCCTTTTGTTTTTAAATGTTTTCAAAATCGTCGAGCGGTCGAGTCCTCAAACAAAATTGTTACGACAGCTTGGCGACTCCACTGGGGAACTTTTTTTTAGAGTCAAGCCATTTATTAGTCATGTGTTATCCTAAGTTTTAATTTAATGGTCTTAATTAATATTTAAATTTAATTTCTTTAATTTTAAATAATTTTTTGCATTTGTATTTTAGTTATTACGTTTATTTTACTACATTATTTATTTTGTAAATATTATTCTTAATAAATTGTTAGGGCATATAGGATAAGGGTTATAGTTTGATGAATGTTGGATGTGTTCCCTCATGCACACATTTGCACTTGAATTTTCATGACATGAGCCCTATATCCGGGTTCCGTCCTTCTTAAGAGGGAGTAGAGTACCTTTGCTCTCGTGAGGCAATAACCTCCGCAATGGCAAGTGAAACACTCCCACTGAAATTAAATCTTACTAGTCCAATGTGGATGATAGTGAGGTATAATTTGAGAACCTTTATATCTTTATAAATCCCAACCCAGCATGGAAAGGGCCCCAAGAAACCAACTTTAAGTAGAGCTATGCCCGAATCCTATAGAGAGTATCCTAAAATTGGGACATGAGGGAACATATTCGACCCTTTTTTCTCATATCTATAATAAAGGTACTATCGATTTTGGTTTGAATTATATATAATTTAAGTCTTTGATTTTTTTAAAAAAAAGAATTTTTGTAAAATAAAAATAAAATAAAAAATATTTTCTTTGGAAAAGATTTTGTCAAAAAAAGAAATCCTCTTATTTTTGAAAAAAAAATAAAGATGTGTGATAAAAATAATAGAACAAATATGTAACTTTTCTTTTAAAAATGCAAATAATTCTTTATTCTTTTTTTAAAAGGGGAATTTTTTTTTGAAAATAGGTGTTATGCCCAGCCCTCCTCCCCATTGAGCCGGTCACTGGGATCACTCAACCGTACTGTCCCCTCTGAGCCCTCCTCACTTGAGCGGTCATGTGACGTCCCAGTCACCATACATTTCTTATTCATCTTTTATCCTTTTTCCCTTAAACTTAGTTAGATTTGCTTGTCAATGTCAATCATACTTTTGTTTCTTTGGCTTACTGTCTAAGAGCTCAATATATTTAATTCAATTACAATAAAACAGACTAATGATACATGTATATATGTACCATCCATTTCCACAGGATCTCATACATCATCTTAACTTAAATCCCCGACATCTTATATACATGAATGCTAGTTGTACTGTACCATAGCTGAATTACAAGTTTACTTTGCATAACTACATAAGTATACCTTCTATACTACTTGGGAAGCGTCTCTTGAAGGTAAACTTTCAAAATCCACTCGTAGGCTCTTCTATTTAGAGCGAGGGATTACTCCGGATAGTCTGTATGAAAAATGTTCGTAAAAGGGTGAGTTTACGCTCAGTAAGAAAAATATGTAAAAGAGCGTGCTATGCCTCTATATGTATTTTTCCTACTTGGCTCTATAATGTCATGTAAAGCATTATAAAGCATGCATCATAAACCTCTTTCATGCATTGTTTGCAACCATGTATATTTCTTTCAAATGGTGTAGGCAAACATACTTTTTTGAAAACATCATACTTCATACATACTTTAAAGCATCATACTTCATAAACTTACTTTGAAACATACATTGTATTCTTAAAACATACATCATGCTTCTTTACTTCAAAACATACTTCAAAACATCATACTTCATAACTTACTTCTTTACTTTAAAACATACTTCATAACGTACTTTAAAACATACTTTACATGCTTTTATAACATAGCATGCTTCATGTACTTCTTCAAAATATATTTCAAATACTTCTTTGAAATATCATTTACATACATACATACATACTTTTCTTGAAACATCTTATACTTTCTTGAAAACATACTTCATATACTTTTTTTAAAACTTCTTGTACGAGAAAACCAAGTACTTTCGATTTCTTTATTCTTAGAAATCGCATAAACATATAGTTTTGATAACATAAAAACTATTCATACTTTTGTGGAGTTATGCACTACATCATCATCATCATCATAATCATGTGGCGTACCCCATAGGGCCAGGAATTCTCCCTTAGCCGAACATGAAACAAAAACAGATTGGCCAACTGTGGGTGGCTACAGCCAACACTAGTCAGGTGTCCTCTGTAGCAACTGAGGCCTGACTTATGGTCCTCAGCCCTTAACATACATCATTTCAGGACTTGATCAGAGCCCCTACTAGAAACATGAAAGTGCATAATCTCAAAACATATGCCATGTAGCTTCTAGCCATGACATTTCATACTTTTAGAAAATAGGTATGAAAACTTCTTTTCAAAACATGGCAGTCGACTGGCCTCATAGGGCAGTCGGCTGCTGCTTCATATTTTCATTTATCGAAATTATTTTCATTTAAAATTTCGATATTTTCATCTTTGAAAACATATAAGGGCAGTCGACTGGTCCATATAGCAGTCGGCTGGTTTTCAAACAGAATACTTCTTAAGAAATAGCAGTCGACTGGTACATATAGCGGTCGACTGTTTTTGAAACAGAATGCATCTCGGAAAATAGCAGTCGACTGGTCCTATAGGCAGTCGGCTGGTTTCGAAACAGAATGCATTTTCATAAATAGCAGTCGACCGTCTTACATAGCAGTCGACTGGTTTGGAACAGAAAGCTTTTCTGGAAAATAGCAGTCGACTGGCATACATAGCAGTCGACTGGTTTGAAACAGAATGCTTTTCTTGAAAATAGCAGTCGACTGGCATACATAGCAGTCGACTGGTTTGCATCGGTTTTCGGAAAACGACGTTTTGGTTGTCTCTAGGCAGTCGACTTCCCATTTAAGGCAGTCGGCTGCTCCTAGCCTAATTGGTACTAGGAGACAAATCCGAAAATGCATCTTTTCATGCACCAAATCCAACTAGTACTTCTTCCAAACCACATAAAACAGTATAAAACATGCGGACATAGCCGCCTTACGTCCGTTACATAAATTCCTTACCTTGATTCCTTCGGAAACGCAAGATCACTTGATGCGTTAACCCTAGCTTTCACTCCTTCAAATCTGAAATCATCATATCAAAGCAAACCTTTAAGAATTTGCCATAAACATGTTATACTAATTCAGTACAACACCATACCATAAACATACTTGAACAAATCATCTTCTTCTCTTACCTTTTGCTAGTGACCAAAATCTCAACTTTGAGATCTCTTCCAATACTTGAAATCAATCCACCAAACTTCAGATATAGCCTCGTCTAGTGACTACGATCATTTTTCGTCTAACAAACTTAACGATTTGGTTACTAAACAAGGGTGTTTGTCATGGTGGATATGGATAGAACTTATGGAAACTTGGAGAACACGAGGGAGAGGGCTAGAACGAGAGGGCTGGAAAGAAGCTGGCTGACGTTGGGTGATGGCTGGGGGATGAGTCATGCCATTTCATTTATTGCTTCCCTATCCAATATCATCTCATCTTAGCCACTTATTCCTTGACTCCTTTTTGACCTATCTTTGACCATTAATTCTCTTCTTCCCTTTTGACTCAAGACCATTTGTCCATTTAATCTCAATAATATTTCTGATTTAATTCTTGTCTCATACTCTTAATATTTTTCTGATATCAACCTAATAAATCATTTGTCTTATTAACCATCCACTTTCATATTTCTCCCATACATCATGCATACATCATTCATACATTAAGCTTCATATTCATTTAATTGGTCTTCTTTCTTCCTATTCCATTTATTTTCCTGACATCAATATTAATTGACTACTTGATTATTTAATCTTTCATCTCCTTACTTCTTCCATGTTCCATACATCCTTCATACTTCATAATTCTCATGTCCATTTACTTCATTTAAGCCAAAATGCTTTACAATTATGGAGGAATTTCATGAAATTGGGGGATTTCACATTCTCCCCACCTTAGAGAATTTGGTCCTCCAAATTTAAATCAGGTTATGTCTTAAACAGTTCTTGATACTCTTCATTTTCAAGCTATTTAGCTTCATGTACCTTTTTCCATAGTGTGGTATTGTCAATAATCTTAACCAATGGGATCATCATAGACTTCTATATCATATCTTTTCTGTTCAAAATCCGAATGGCTCTTTCACATGACTTGTGTCTTTCTATACTTCTAAGGTTTCATCTTTCGTGACATAAGATGAATTCTGAATTATACTTTCGAAGCATTGACACTTTCTATTCTTATAGCATTTCATACCGTGTCCTCCCAGTACTTGTATAATAGCTATTTTCATAACTAAACTCAGTCAATGGCAGATGGTCGTCCCATGAGCCTTTAAAATACATAGCACCAGCTCTCACATGTCCTCGAGCGTCTAAATCATGCGCTCGAACTGCTCATTAGTCTGCGGACGAAAAGCTGTGCAAAACTTCCAACTGAGATTCCATGGTTCCTTGTTAATCCCCTTAAATGAGAATTGAACCTGAAATCTCTATCACATGAATTTGCTCATTGGAACTCCACTTAATCTTATGACATTCTTTCATCTACATTTCTGCCAAAGCACTAAGTACATCCATAGACTTCTTAAGTAGTAAGTGGGCTTACTTAACAGATCTGTTCATCAATTCTGGCTTAATCCTTATACTAGTCATCATTCCCAATTTACTTTGAAAGCATAACATTTAGCTTAAGGCTTGGAAATTTCTCAAGTAACTTCTTACTTTCTTGTCATCATATGAACCATTATTCTTTCATGCTTCTGACTCATAACATTTGCCATCACAATGGCTTTTTATACTTTCTTTCTTTTGCCCTTTTTAATACCCACATGCTAATCACATTTTAAACTATTAGCATAGCTCTTTCAATTCATATCCCAAAATATTTTCTTCTCATAGCATCAAACATGCCTATGAATGAACATCTTCATTTCCCTATGTACTCTAGGGATCAATCAGGAAGGATACTATAGTCGGCTAGGTAACCGAGTAGAGTATGGAAGGTACTTTAGAGCACCTGTCGTGTTTCGGTCCCTAGATGCGACTATAGAGAATAATTACCGTCGTTGAGATAACTCATCTCTCATATTAATTCATATTCCTTTCAGAGTAATACTTTTATAGCATAAAACATTTAAGTAAAATCGACTAATATAAGTCAATCATCATTCTCATTTAAACTCCTTTCACATATCACTATATATCATAAAACTTTATACCAAAGAGTACTTCAGAATTCCAACTATCATTTCTCATCAATTATTATATTTCATTAAGTTCGGAACTTTTCTTTACTATCTCAACATCGTAAGCAAAAAAAATCCTTCATATAACCATATTACCTCTATTGACTTTCTTTACAACTTAGTCAGATCATACAACATACTTTTGTCTTATACATCTTTAACATTTACATCATAGTTAACAGGTGTCTTTCCTTTCTCTTTAGCAGTAGCCTTGCGCTGTGGTTGAGGAGTCCCCTCAGATTCCTCGAATGTCCTCATGTCTCTCTTGGGACAATCTTTGATCAAATGTCCTCGTTCACCACATCTGAAACATGTGCCACTTGCCAACCGGCATGGCTGTGATCTATGGAACTTTTTGCAATGTTCACACCTTTGTCCTATACTCTTAGGTGAACTAGCTGAATGTCGGAATCTATCATCATTCATCTTGATTCCCGTAGCTCTAGGATTCCCTATTGAAGCTCTTCATATGGCCTACATCTCTTAGATGAGCATCCATCTTTCGAGATCTTCCTTTCTGACTTCCGCTTTATCGGTTTCTTACTTTTACTTTGGATTCGAAAATCAGTTTGATGAAGCTCATAGTCCTGCTCACACAACTGAGCCTTACGGACGGTCTCATTATAAGTAGTGACACCTATAGTGTACAACTTGGATTTGATAGGAGACTTCAATCCTTCTATAAATCTGTATATCTTATATCCTTCACACCTGATGGTCTCTCGATCGAATCCACTTAGAGAAATAAACCTTGACTCATATTGATTAACTGACATTGTCCCTTGAGTCAATTTCAAAAATTCAATCTTCAACCTAGTCTGATCAGTGCGTGGGATGTACTGCTCAGTAAAGGCTTCTAAAAATTTATCCCACGTAACCTCAACATGTTGGGCTTCCAAAAAGGCCTGAGTGGACTGCCACCAATACTTTGCATCATCCACTAACAGATAAACAGCCAAACCTACTTTTTCCCTTCCGGAACATAACATATACTCGAAAGATCTAGTGACCGCCTTCACCCAATTCACTGCGGCCAATGGGTTCTTATCCCCCTTAAACTTAGGCGGATCCAGCTTCTTATATTTCTTAATCAAGGTCATACTGCAATAGGCTGTGGGATCCCGCCTTTCAATAACTGGGAATGGTGGGGGTAACTCTGTCTGTACTGGTGGTGGCTGTACCATAGGAATGGCGAATGGTACACTTGTGACCATGTTTGGAAAGTTCGCCATAAACTGCGTAAACATAGTGGTCATATTTTCCACTTGCTTCTCCATCTTCGCTAACCTAGTGTTTGGGCTATGAGGTAGAGATGGAAAAGAAAACTGTGTTGGTGACTGTTCTACATAATCCCTTCCTCTTCCTTCACCATCATCCCTTCTATCTGAGCTCATTCTGTCGATAAAATCACAAAATTGAGCTACTTAGTATAACTTCCAACAGTTATACATCGTATATATATTCAGACAAGTACAGTACAATTGGGGATATACTCTACTTCTAACTCATCGACACTGACAAACCTCAATCTAATTGCTCTGATACCACTCTGTGACGTCCCAGTCACCATACATTTCTTATTCATCTTTTATCCTTTTTCCCTTAAACTTAGTTAGATTTGCTTGTCAATGTCAATCATACTTTTGTTTCTTTGGCTTACTGTCTAAGAGCTCAATATATTTAATTCAATTACAATAAAACAGACTAATGATACATGTATATATGTACCATCCATTTCCACAGGATCTCATACATCATCTTAACTTAAATCCCCGACATCTTATATACATGAATGCTAGTTGTACTGTACCATAGCTGAATTACAAGTTTACTTTGCATAACTACATAAGTATACCTTCTATACTACTTGGGAAGCGTCTCTTGAAGGTAAACTTTCAAAATCCACTCGTAGGCTCTTCTATTTAGAGCGAGGGATTACTCCGGATAGTCTGTATGAAAAATGTTCGTAAAAGGGTGAGTTTACGCTCAGTAAGAAAAATATGTAAAAGAGCGTGCTATGCCTCTATATGTATTTTTCCTACTTGGCTCTATAATGTCATGTAAAGCATTATAAAGCATGCATCATAAACCTCTTTCATGCATTGTTTGCAACCATGTATATTTCTTTCAAATGGTGTAGGCAAACATACTTTTTTGAAAACATCATACTTCATACATACTTTAAAGCATCATACTTCATAAACTTACTTTGAAACATACATTGTATTCTTAAACATACATCATGCTTCTTTACTTCAAAACATACTTCAAAACATCATACTTCATAACTTACTTCTTTACTTTAAAACATACTTCATAACGTACTTTAAAACATACTTTACATGCTTTTATAACATACATGCTTCATGTACTTCTTCAAAATATATTTCAAATACTTCTTTGAAATATCATTTACATACATACATACATACTTTTCTTGAAACATCTTATACTTTCTTGAAAACATACTTCATATACTTCTTTTAAAACTTCTTGTACGAGAAAACCAAGTACTTTCGATTTCTTTATTCTTAGAAATCGCATAAACATATAGTTTTGATAACATAAAAACTATTCATACTTTTGTGGAGTTATGCACTACATCATCATCATCATCATAATCATGTGGCGTACCCCATAGGGCCAGGAATTCTCCCTTAGCCGAACATGAAACAAAAACAGATTGGCCAACTGTGGGTGGCTACAGCCAACACTAGTCAGGTGTCCTCTGTAGCAACTGAGGCCTGACTTATGGTCCTCAGCCCTTAACATACATCATTTCAGGACTTGATCAGAGCCCCTACTAGAAACATGAAAGTGCATAATCTCAAAACATATGCCATGTAGCTTCTAGCCATGACATTTCATACTTTTAGAAAATAGGTATGAAAACTTCTTTTCAAAACATGGCAGTCGACTGGCCTCATAGGGCAGTCGGCTGCTGCTTCATATTTTCATTTATCGAAATTATTTTCATTTAAAATTTCGATATTTTCATCTTTGAAAACATATAAGGGCAGTCGACTGGTCCATATAGCAGTCGGCTGGTTTTCAAACAGAATACTTCTTAAGAAATAGCAGTCGACTGGTACATATAGCGGTCGACTGTTTTTGAAACAGAATGCATCTCGGAAAATAGCAGTCGACTGGTCCTATAGGCAGTCGGCTGGTTTCGAAACAGAATGCATTTTCATAAATAGCAGTCGACCGTCTTACATAGCAGTCGACTGGTTTGGAACAGAAAGCTTTTCTGGAAAATAGCAGTCGACTGGCATACATAGCAGTCGACTGGTTTGAAACAGAATGCTTTTCTTGAAAATAGCAGTCGACTGGCATACATAGCAGTCGACTGGTTTGCATCGGTTTTCGGAAAACGACGTTTTGGTTGTCTCTAGGCAGTCGACTTCCCATTTAAGGCAGTCGGCTGCTCCTAGCCTAATTGGTACTAGGAGACAAATCCGAAAATGCATCTTTTCATGCACCAAATCCAACTAGTACTTCTTCCAAACCACATAAAACAGTATAAAACATGCGGACATAGCCGCCTTACGTCCGTTACATAAATTCCTTACCTTGATTCCTTCGGAAACGCAAGATCACTTGATGCGTTAACCCTAGCTTTCACTCCTTCAAATCTGAAATCATCATATCAAAGCAAACCTTTAAGAATTTTGCCATAAACATGTTATACTAATTCAGTACAACACCATACCATAAACATACTTGAACAAATCATCTTCTTCTCTTACCTTTTGCTAGTGACCAAAATCTCAACTTTGAGATCTCTTCCAATACTTGAAATCAATCCACCAAACTTCAGATATAGCCTCGTCTAGTGACTACGATCATTTTTCGTCTAACAAACTTAACGATTTGGTTACTAAACAAGGGTGTTTGTCATGGTGGATATGGATAGAACTTATGGAAACTTGGAGAACACGAGGGAGAGGGCTAGAACGAGAGGGCTGGAAAGAAGCTGGCTGACGTTGGGTGATGGCTGGGGGATGAGTCATGCCATTTCATTTATTGCTTCCCTATCCAATATCATCTCATCTCAGCCACTTATTCCTTGACTCCTTTTTGACCTATCTTTGACCATTAATTCTCTTCTTCCCTTTTGACTCAAGACCATTTGTCCATTTAATCTCAATAATATTTCTGATTTAATTCTTGTCTCATACTCTTAATATTTTTCTGATATCAACCTAATAAATCATTTGTCTTATTAACCATCCACTTTCATATTTCTCCCATACATCATGCATACATCATTCATACATTAAGCTTCATATTCATTTAATTGGTCTTCTTTCTTCCTATTCCATTTATTTTCCTGACATCAATATTAATTGACTACTTGATTATTTAATCTTTCATCTCCTTACTTCTTCCATGTTCCATACATCCTTCATACTTCATAATTCTCATGTCCATTTACTTCATTTAAGCCAAAATGCTTTACAATTATGGAGGAATTTCATGAAATTGGGGGATTTCACAGGTCACTCTCAGGGTTTTATCGGGAACAAATCCCAATTCGCGTCCGACGCTACTCGAACCCTTGACTTCCTCAAGAGTCGAGTAACGACTAACCATTGGACCATTGGACCTAGGTCCAATGGTTAGTCGTTACGCGACTCTTGAGAAAGTCAAGGGTTCGAGTAGCGGCGGACGCGAATTGGGATTTATTCCCGATAAAACCCTGAGAGTGACCGCTCAAGTGAGGAGGGCTCAGAGGGGACAGTACGGTTGAGTGATCCCAGTGACAGGCTCAATGGGGAGGAGGGCTGGGCATCACAATAAAACACGTGTTTTATTGTAATGCCCAGCCTTCCTCCCAATTGAGCCGGTCACTGGGACATTACTCAACCGTACTGTCCCCTCTGAGCCCTCCTCACATGAGCGGTTACTCTCAGGGTTTTATTTTGCGTCCGCCGTTACTCGAACCCTTGACTTCCTCAAGAGTCGAGTAACGACTAACCATTGGGCCTGGTTAGTTGTTACTCGACTCTTGAGGAAGTCAAGGGTTCGAGTAACGGCGGACGCGAAATAAAACCCTGAGAGTAACCGCTCATGTGAGGAGGGCTCAGAGGGGACAGTACGGTTGAGTAATGTCCCAGTGACCGGCTCAACTGGGAGGAGGGCTGGGCATTACAATAAAACGCGCGTTTTATTATGATGCCCAGCCCTCCTCCCCATTGAGCCGGTCACTGGGATCACTCAACCTTACTGTCCCCTCTGAGCCCTCATCACTTGAGCGGTCACTCTCAGGGTTTTATCAGGAATAAATCCCAATTCGCGTTCGCCGCTACTTGAACCCTTGACTTCCTCCACAATCGAGTAACGATCACTCAACCGTACTGTCCCCTCTAAGCCCTCCTCACTTGAGCGGTCACTCTCAGGGTTTTATCGGGAATAAATCCCAATTCGCATCCGCCGCTACTCGAACCCTTGACTTCCTCAAGAGTCGAGTAACGACTAACCATTGGACCTAGGTCCAATGGTTAGTCGTTACTCGACTCTTGAGGAAGTCAAGGGTTCGAGTAGCGATGGATGCGAATTGGGATTTATTCCCGATAAAACCCTGAGAGTGACCGCTCAAGTGAGGAGGGCTCAAAGGGGACAGTACAGTTAAGTGATCCCAGTGACCGGCTCAGTGGGGAGGAGGGCTGGGCATCACAATAAATGATTCAATATGGCTCCTTGGGTTGACCCAACTGAACTATCACCATTTTTTATTGTGGCGACCCAGCCCTCCTCCCAGTTGAGCTGGTCACTGGATCCCATTCAACCGTACTGTCCTCTTTGGCCACAGCCCTTCTCACATGAGCGGTCACTGTGCCTCAAGTTTTTATCGGGAATAAATCCCAATTCGCGTCCGTCGCTACTCGAACCGTTGACTTCCTTAAGAGTCGAGTAACGACTAACGCGAATTGGGATTTATTCCCGATAAAACCTTGAGGCACAGTGACCGCTCATGTGAGGAGGGCTGTGGCCAAAGAGGATAGTACGGTTGAGTGGGATCTAGTGACCAGCTCAACTGGGAGGAGGGCTGGGTCGCCACAATAAAACACGCGTTTATTTTATTGTAATGTCCCAGTGACCAGCTCAACTGGGAGGAGGGCTGGGCATTACAATAAAATAGTCAAGGGTTCGAGTAGCGACGGACGCGAATTGGGATTTATTCCCAATAAAACCTTGAGGCACAGTGACCGCTCATGTGAGGAGGGCTGTGGCTAAAGAGGACAGTACGGTTGAGTGGGATCCAGTGACCAGCTCAACTGGGAGGAGGGCTGGGTCGCCACAGTAGGTTTATAAAAATAGGAACTAATAAAAGTACGTTCTCCAAAGCAAGAGGAAGAAAAAGAGGTTTATGTATATTTGGTTACAAGATCTTTTATATCTACAAAAGCAAAAAAAAAAAGGTTTTAATTTCTTTCACTTTTTTTCTTTAAAAGAAAAATATGAAATGATAAAAAAACACATAAACTTTTCTTTTTATAGTAAAAATGAAATAATTTATTAAAAAAATGGTTGAGAAAAATATGATTTTTTTTCCTCACTAAAGATAATAAGAAGAAATTCAATTAAGTTTTTTTTTTAAAAAAAAATTTTCTTTATTCTTTATTCTTCTTGGAAAAACTTCTTAAGAAAAAAGCATAGAAAAGAAAAGTAAAAGGGATTGAGTAGGAAATGAATTAATCTTTCTTCAAAAAAGTGTTAGAATAAAATGAGAGAATGAATGAAAAAAAGTCTTTTTTTCTTTCTTTTTAAAGTCAAAATAATATTAAAGGTTAAAAAAAAGGATGAATAATTTATTTTCCTGTATAGAATTTTCAAAGAATGGTTTGACATGTAAAATATTTTTAGTTGTGCAAGAAGTTTAATAAAAAAGCAAAAATGCTTGTAAAAAATAATTTAAAAGATAGTTTGAAAATAAAAACAAAAATTGTTTTTAATTTTTTCATTGCAAAAATTTTTTTTATAAAGGTAAATAAAAAGGTCAACAAAATTTTTCCTGGATTATTTTTTTTGAATAATTTAAAGAATAAGTTGACATCAAAAAATAAAAAAAAATATTTTTTTTTGGGTTGTGTAGGAATTTTAATGAGAGTCTAAATATGCTAAAAAAAGGGGTTTAAAAAATGTTTTTCTTTCCTTTTCTTGATTATCTCATTGCAAAACATTTGGTTGAATAATAAAAAAGGATGTCAACAAAATTATCCTTGAATTTATTTGGTAAACAATTTAAAGAATAATTTGATCCAAAATAAAGATGAAATAAAAAAATAAAAAAAAGAAAATCTAGTAAGAAACATGAAAATTTTTAGAAAAATAGAAAATTTAAAAAAATTGTTTGGTGATAAAAGAAAAATGATTTTTAGAAAAACTGAGAAGAATGTTTTGGTTTAGTTAGGAATTTCATCTTCCTTGCATGTTGGATTAAGGAATAATAGGATTATTGTCTAGGTATTGTGAATATAAATATTAGTTTTCTCAAGCATGTTAGCGACATGTATCATTTTAATTTCATATCATTTTATCATCATTCTGTCTATATGTATTGATAATCATGTCATGTACATTTTAGAGTCATGTAAGTTGGGTGAAATAAAACAAAACTTGATTTTCATTATAATTGCATTTTACATAAACATCTCTTTCATTACTACCTTGCTATTGTGTTATGTCTTAAACATTTTACATTGCATTTCATAGTTAAAAAAAAAAGAAAAAGAAAAAAAGAATATGTTCTTTCTCATAGAAAATTAAAAACAAAAGAAAAAAGAGAGAGAGAGTTTTGAAACAAGTTTGGTATGGTTCAAGGTTATTTTTCAATTTCTCTTGTTTCGAACTTGACCTCTTAAGTTAATAAGTGAATGTGTTAAGTAAGAGGCAAATTTTAGTTTGAACTTTGGTATGCATTTTACATTGTTGCACCACATTTTGTAGGTAAATCTTTGAGAAACTAGACCAAGTCTTTTACAATCTTGAATTTGTTTATTCTTTCTAGATCAAATTTATGTACATGTGTTATTGATTGATTATTTTCATTAAAATTATTCCTCCCTAAGATTTGGTTAAAGTGAAGACCTAAATACCTAACATGTAAAATCAAGAAAGTTATACAAATTAACAAAATTAAAAATTAAAAAAAAAGAAGAAAAATGGTTCCATTTCACGTTTCAAGATAAAAAGAATAGATTTTTGTCATACATATCATTTGCATACATATATAAATAAAATGATTTTCATAAAATTCACATCATACACTTGTTATACTTCAGTAAATATGCCAATACTCTTTATTTTTTATAAAAAATGAGAAATTTGTTTGTTTCAAAAATTCTTGGAAAAAATAAGAGAAAGTTTTTTTAGATAAAACCAAGATAATAATATGGATTTCTAATTAAAAATTGTAGTAATAAGGTTCAAGGCCTCTTGACCATCAAAGGTTATAAAGCAGTTTGAGGCTCTCACAAGTATAGGTCATGGAAGAAGGGCAAGCTAGCCGAATGGAGAAAATAGAAAAGGCGCAAGAAGAGATGAAGGGGCAATTGGCTGCAATGATGGAGATGATGACCAAAATGAATAGAGGAAAGGAACCAGTAGGGGAAGCAACTACTTAAGAAAGGTGGGCACAAGATGGTGAACGTTCATATCCACATAGTCCTATTCCACCCCAAGTCCATACTTCACAGCATATGCTATTTTCGGGGCACAACATTCCAAACCCCAGGAGGAAGCCATCAGACCCAATCCATGTCCATGATTCAGATGATCCTAAAGAATAAGAGAAACTAAAGATGAGTGTATCAATAGTGAAAGAGAATTTAGAGCCTCAAACAAAGTTAGATCTCCTTGAAGAAAGGTTACGAGCTATCGAAGGGATGGATTTATATGGTTCCATGGATGCGAGCGAGCTGTGTTTGGTACCAGGTGTAGTTATCCCACCAAAGTTCAAGGTTCTAGACTTTGAAAAGTATGATGGAACCAAATACCCAATAACTCATATCAAGATGTATTGCAAGAAAATGGCTATCTATGCTCGGAATGATGAATTATTGTTGCATATTTTTCAAGACAGTCTTACCGGATCAGCCATTAGGTGGTACACCCAACTAGATCGAGCCCATATCCGCTCATGGAAGGAATTGGCTCGGGCATTTATTGCTCAATACAAGCACATTGAAGATTTGGCACCAGACCGCCTATCTTTACAGGGCATGAGGAAAAAACATGAGGAGAGCTTTAGAGAATATGCTCAAAGTTGGAGGGATGTAGCTGCCCAAGTTCAACCGCCCCTCACAGAGAAAGAAACCTCCATTTTGTTTGTCGACACACTCCCAGCACCGTTTTATGAAATGATGGTCGGAAATGACACAAAGAATTTTGTAAATATGATGATCTTTGGTGAAATTATAGATAATGCAATCAAGAGTGGCAAGCTTGTAGGAGATGACACCATGAATGCAAGAAAAGGTGATACATTGAGGAGTGAAGGAGATGTTCATGCTATGAATTATAGGGGGCAACATGTGGGGTACTTTGCTCCATATCATCCTTATCCAGTGTACCAAACCCATTACCCCATCACAAATAATACCTCTCCAAGCTTGAATACTCATCAGCCAATCCCACAGTCTAGATGGCAAATGGGTTTCCAAACACCTATACCTATCCAAAGCAACCAAAGAGGATCTCGAAACAAATGGAGAAGGACTGACATTGATCCGATTCCTTGGTCCTACACTGAAGTATTTCAATACCTCATCGAGAATCAACTTGTTACCCCAATCCCACGAAAGCCTTTGGAGCCTCCATATCCAGAGTGGTACGACCCTGATGCTCGATGTGACTATCATAATGGAAACTTGGGTCACTTGATAAAAAAGCTGCCTTGCTTTTAAGCGTAAGGTGCAAAGTTTGATCAGAAAGGGTTTATTGAATCTTGAGATAAAGGAATGAATGAATGTTAATTTCTCATCCAACCATGCCAGGGTATAACTACAAAAAGGATCCTTCTGGTGGGTCATCCATGATGATGTGAAGTTGTTTTTGATTAAAGTTATAGCCTAACTTTAATGGCTTTTTATGTATAGACTTTCATTTATCTTTTATCATCTTAATGAAGTAGCATATGAATTTTCATCACATTTCTCTCTCTCCTTCGATTCAGATTTGGCTTTGTCTTCTTTATATACCTAACCACATTTCTTCCATTTTTTAAAAATTTTTAAACGATAAATATGATGTTGATGTTGATAATAATGTTAGCTTTAAATTGACATATATATTTTGAAATGACAAAAACTTAAGTAAGCTTTAATGTTTTAATTCATATTGTAAATTTGCCTTATCACACATGATTTTCTCAATCCATTTTCAAGTGATCATATCAAACATTAAGACCATGATTTAATGATACATCCTTATTGGTCTTAATACTTTATAAATGTTTTGAATATTTTAGAAAATCACTTGATGAATTTTTGGATCATGTTTTCATTTGAGAAAGTCAAGAAAAACTCCCTTAAAGCTTATAAATGTTTTGGGTTGAATTAAAATCAAAAGCCATATCATTTCTAACCCAAAAGTGCAGGAAAAACTCATTCTGGAAGTATGGGATCGATCCCTTTTGCAAAAGGATTGATCCCTTTATGTCAGAAAGTCCCCAACGGCTAGTTTCTGTGAGATACGACGGCTAGTTTTTGTTTTGGCTCCAACCAACGTCCACAAACCATCCAAGGGACTATAAATAGAGGCTTAGAAGCTAAAGGAAAAAAGAGGAACTACTCAATCAACTCCAATACTCATTTTCCTCAAATCCTCAAGCCTCAACAACAAATCAAGAGCTACAAAGTCTTCATCTTCCATCATTCACATATCTCTTGTATTGCTTAGCACAAATCTTGTATAGGCTTTCACTTGTGCCTAATTTCTGTAATCATTTACCTACTTAGAGGTCTTCTTTGATTACACAATTTGTAAACCAATTCATTCTTTGTAAAAGGGGAGGTTTCTCTTTAGCCTAAGAAAAAGAGGGAGGTTTCTCTTGAGCATAGAAAAAAAGAGAGGTTTCTCTTGAGCCTGCAAAAAGAGGGAGTGTAACACAAATTCAAGGATAGTGAATTTGGGAAAATCCTTGGGAGCGTCTCAAGGTAGAGGACGTAGGCAAGGTTGCCGAACCTCTATAAATCGCTTGCGTACATTTCTCTTTCCCTACTCTCTTTAATTACTTGCAATTATATTTGTGCTTATTATATTGAATTTGGATTGCATGATTAATAGCCTAGAGAACTTAGAAAATATTTATATAGGCTAGAGAATTTAGAAGAATCAAAAAACAAGCTTAAAGTTAGTCAAAAACCGATTCACCCCCCTCTCGGTATAACATATAAGAGCCAACAATTGGTATCAGAGCTTGGACTCGAGATTGATTTAGACTAACCTCTATCGAGCAAAACGATCTTAAATGGCTCACTTGAATGTAGGCACACCCCTAGGAGAAGAGGGACAATCATTAGTTAGACCTCCACTCTTCAATGGTGAGAATTATTCATATTGAAAAACTAGAATAATCTTATTTGTACAATCAAATGATTATGAAGTGTGGAGAATTATAGTGAATGGTCCTAGAATTCCTATGAAGAAAGTAGATGAAAAAGATGTCCTTAAGAGTGAGGATGAGTGGGACACAAACGACATGAGAGTGGCACAAATGAATGCCAAGGCTATGCACACCCTCTTTTGTGCTTTAGGTCCCAATGAGTATAATAGAGTCTCCTTATGTGAGAATGCTAAACAAATATGGGATAAACTAGCCATCACACATGAAGGCACAAATCAAGTTAGAGAGACCAAAGTAGGAATGCTCACACATGATTATGAGCTTTTTAGGATGAAAGAAAATGAGTCCATTAGCGAAATGTTCACTAGGTTTAATGATATAATTAATGGACTTAAGGCTCTAGGCAAGCTTATTCTAATGTTGAAATGGTAAAGAAAATTTTGAATAGCTTGCCAAAATCTTGGGAGGCAAAGGTAACCGCAATAGAAGAGTTTAAGGATCCAAATACCTTGTCTCTAGCTGAACTTATGGGCTCCCTACTTACATATGAAATGAAAATGAAAAGAAATGAAGTGCCTTCAAAGAAAGTAGGGGTAGCACTTAAGTCTTCCACTCATGAGATCATTGAAAATGATAGTGATGAGAGTGGAAATGAGGAAGAAAAGGAAATGGCAATGTTTGCCAAAAGATTTAATAGGTTCATAAGAATGAAAGAAAAAGAAAATAATAGGAGACATCAAAGAGGGGAGTCAAGTAGAAGAGAAAAGGACCCCTTAGTGTGTTATGAGTGTAATGAACAGGGTCATACTAAGTTAGATTGCCCCTTACTTAGGAAAGAAAAGGATAGGAAACCTAGGAAGAAAGCATTTGTGGCTGCATAGAGTGATAGTGATAGCTCCGATGAGGAAAACGTAGATGATGAGGTAGCTTACTCATGCTTTATGGCCATTAGTGATGATGAGGATAGTTGTAGTTCTAGTGAAAATAATGATTATACCTTTAGTGAACTACAAAATGCCTTTAATGATTTAGCAAATTAATTTCAATGCATGAACTCCAAATATAAGAAAATCATTGCTAAATTAAAAATAGAAAATGAAGCTTTGACAAATGCTAAGATAGAATTTGAAAAGAAATTAGAAGATGCTAACTTAGAAATAAATGAGTTGAATGAAAAGAATACAAATTTGCACAACTCATTTACGAGGTTCTATATGGGTCAACAAAAATTAGATCATATGCTTGAGACCCAAAGAGCTTTCTTTGATAAAGATGGGTTAGGTTATAATGCAATACAAAAAGAAACTCATCTAAAGAATTTCCTTGTGAGCAAAAATATTATGCATGATTTATCTCTTACATGCTCACTATGCAATAGAATAGGACACTCTTCACAAGCATGCACATATAGGAAAACCACATTTAGAGGAAGAGTAGTTAGGAAAATATGGGTGCCAAAGCATGCTGTAAATAATGTTGAATTGTGCTTGAAATGGATCCCTAAAGGATCAAAGATTGTTTGCACTAACTCTCATGGACCCAAGAAAATTTGGGTACCAAAGCATGTTTGAATTTGTTTGTTGTAGGAGTGTTAGAGCATGGGAATACAATGGAACAATGGAGTTTAAATGCTCAACACATCCTCATGGAGTTTGCTTGTGCCAATGAGACAGAGGAAGAGCTTGAGGATCCACCCTTGGCATGGTTACAAAAATTCTTCAAAGAATAGCTCAAGGTGGACTCAACAATTCAAGGCAAAGCATACTTAAGCAAAGGAGTTTTGTAAGCTTATATTCTATCTTTTCAAAACTCATATGTATTAAAATTATTTGTTTGATTTAATGAGGCATTTGGTTGATGATTCTTGATGCATTGTGAGTTGAATGATTGAACAAAAAGGCATGACAAAGATTTTTGATTGTTTGATTATAGTACTTGAGGCATTGAATGATTGAATGAAAAGCATGTTTGATGATTTTGAAATGACTTTGTATGATTGGAGCAAGTATGAGATGTGTTGATAATATATTGATATGCTCCAAAAATTGTTAAATATGTCATTTATGCAAAATGCTATGTCATGAGCATCAATGAGAAATTTGTATGTTGGAAATCATGGCATGTTGTTCACAAGATGTATGCTTTAATGATATATGTGCTTAAAACCTATGTGAACAAGTTTGTTTTGATATATTTATGTAATTCAATGCATTGATTTTGCCAAAACATGCATAAATCTCAAAATGACCTCCTTTGAGGCCAAAAATGCATTTTATTGTGAAAATTCTTCCAAAATTGCAAAATCTTTTGTAAAATGGTTTTTGATTCATATTTTTCATTCATACAAATCCAAAATCATTTTACACAAATGTTTAAACCATTACTTGGACTTAAAATACTCAAAAACGAAGTTTTGGCACCTCAAAGGTTGGATTTTCTGTCAAAAACTGCAGAAACAGGATGAGGGATCGATCCCTCAACAAGCAGGATCGATCCCCCTTGAGCAGAATGCAGGAAATCTGCATTCTGGAGTTAAGGGATCGATCTCCCTCCTATAGGGATCGATCCTCCCAAGCCAGAAAGGGCTTTCCTGCATGTTTTCAACCGAAATTGAGAAGAACTTTTTATTGTTTTGATACTTTCTCTCTTCTAAACTTAAAATTCATTGTTTTAACTTCTTTTTGATGAACTTTAATATATGAAAATTCATTTTTCATTCATATCATGCCTCAACTTCATCAATTTGTATCATTTCCAACAAATGGTATCCCTTTCAACAATCAATATCATTTTTCTTGAGCTCACAAGTGCAAAATCATTTTTCTTGTTGAAAACAGTCATGAATTGCATAAATCTTGAAATAATCTTGAAATATATTTTCAATGAATGCTTAAACATAATTTTGAGATTTATTTCAATGATTTGTGGATATATTTGAGAATTTGATAAACTTATGCATAATGAGTATTCTTCATATTTTTTGTTCATCTTAGTCAAGCATGCTTATAGGATTATGTCTTTTAGCTTGACTTATCAATTCCACACTAGGTTTCATGATAATTATACATCTAGTGAAAGATGAATAGTTAAGGTCATATACTTTAATGATAAAATAATTAAAACTTGACCTTAAGGATTGATGTCAAATGTAAATTCAACAATAGGTATAAGGTCATAATTTTCCTTGGCCTATAATTTGTAATGATAAATGGATCTTAAATGTTATAATGCATGAAAATTTATCATCCATGAACTTAAAATTCTCTTATGGCCAAATTATTAAACTTGGGCTTTAATGATAACAACAACATTCAAAGATAAATGCAAACTTGAACATAAATACCTTGATTAATATCCTTGCATTTATTATTTGAATCTCTCCTTGCTCATAATTGCTTAAGAACTTGAATTGGAACATTAGCATAGGATTTTTGTGCTTGAAACCATGGAAGAAAATGTGTTTGCTTGAATACCTTGATTTTTTTCTTCCATATGGTATAATTTTGTGAATATGAATATGGATTAATACTTTATGATAGTGTGCTAATATTTAATTGATCCATATGCATATTTGATGATGTGTGATTGTGTTCTTGCATACTTAGAATGATTAATTTCTTGACAGGAACACACTACACATAAATAATAGATTCATGCAAAATGTCTAAGTCAACCATTAGTAACAATTGGTAATTAGATTGAAATAACAATTGGTATCATTGGTAACCATATTTTCAACAACTGGTAAACCAAAACTAATTGACAATTGGTATGAGCTTTAAATTGGCAATTCTTCTTGTGCTCTTTAGTTTGAAATGACAAATCGAGAAGAATTCATTTAGGATATTTTTGCATGAAACTCTTGTGTGCTAAATTTGTAGTTAATTGCTATATGTTTCAATTCTATGCACATTCTTGCTTGAAAGTGATTTATGAGCTCTTGCATATGATATGTCATCTAATTTTAGCTCATAATCATGATGTATTGCCATGCACCTTAGTTGGACCTTAGAGAACAATTGATAAACTTAGGTGCTTGCTTAACTTCTTACCAATTGGAATCTTCTTGCAAAATTATTTATCAACAATTGGTATAGGATCATAAGTCATATTCTTTGCATGAATATTTCATACTCTTTGTGAATATTGACTTCTTTGTGCTATGAGTCCCATGTACTAACACGTTTCTTGTTGGATGGAGCATAATTATCTCTTCTCACATAGCCATGATTTTAGGGGGAGCATATTTTTTATTATTTTTCCTTCTTTTTGCTATGACAAAAAGGGGGAGAGATAGATATTAAAAGGGAGAGATATTAAGGGGGAGAGATAATGAGGGAGAAATAGTTTGAAAATTCATTTTCAAAATCCATGCTTATATTAAGGGAGAGCTTTATAAATCCTGCTTTATTTGAGGGGGAGTATTTTATCAAAGAATTTTCAAAGCAAATTTACACTAAGTTTTGTCATATCAAAAAGGGGGAGATTATTAGCTTTAAATTGACATATATATTTTGAAATGACAAAAACTTAAGTAAGCTTTAATGTTTTAATTCATATTGTAAATTTGCCTTATCACACATGACCATGATTTAATGATACATCCTTATTGGTCTTAATACTTTATAAATGTTTTGAATATTTTAGAAAATCACTTGATGAATTTTTGGACCATGTTTTTATTTGAGAAAGTCAAGAAAAACTCCCTTAAAGCTTATAAATGTTTTGGGTTGAATTAAAATCAAAAGCCATATTATTTCTAACCCAAAAGTGCAGGAAAAACTCATTCTGGAAGCATGGGATCGATCCCCTAAGGAAAGGGATCGATCCCTTTTTGGCATAATGCCCTGGAAGCCAAGAATGAAGCATGGGATCGATCCCTTTTGCAAAAGGATCGATCCCTTTATGTCAGAAAGTCCCCAACGGCTAGTTTCTGTGAGATACAACGGCTAGTTTCTGTTTTGGCTCCAACCAACGTCCACAAACCATCCAAGGGACTATAAATAGAGGCTTAGAAGCTAAAGGAAAAAAGAGGAACTACTCAATCAACTCCAGTACTCATTTTCCTCAAATCCTCAAGCCTCAACAACAAATCAAGAGCTACAAAGTCTTCATCTTCCATCATTCACATATCTCTTGTATTGCTTAACACAAATCTTGTATAGGCTTTCACTTGTGCCTAATTTCTGTAATCATTTACCTACTTAGAGGTCTTCTTTGATTACACAATTTGTAAACCAATTCATTCCTTGTAAAAGGGGAGGTTTCTCTTTAGCCTAAGAAAAAGTGGGAGGTTTCTCTTGGGCCTAGAAAAAAAGAGAGGTTTCTCTTGAGCCTGCAAAAAGAGGGAGTGTAACACAAATTCAAGGATAGTGAATTTGGGAAAATCCTTGGGAGCGTCTCAAGGTAGAGGACGTAGGCAAGGTTGCCGAACCTTTATAAATCGCTTGCGTACATTTCTCTTTCCCTACTCTCTTTAATTACTTGCAATTATATTTGTGCTTATTGTATTGAATTTGGATTGCATGATTAATAGCCTAGAGAACTTAGAAAATATTTATATAGGCTAGAGAATTTAGAAGAATCGAAAAACGAGCTTAAAGTTAGTTAAAAACTGATTCACCCCCCTCTCGGTATAGCATATAAGAGCCAACAAATAATTTGGGATTGGAACTTTACCAAAGCTTTATTCGTGTTGACAATCTTGTCAAAAATCTTGGCATGAATATTGCAGTGAAAATATGATTTGTATATAGAGAAGGTGGGAGTTCACATGCAATTTTGTAACAAATGGTTCCACAAGTTGGTGTTTGCTCAGTAAATAATTCTTTGATAAGAGTTTTCACATTTGAAAGGAAGAATGGCCATCTTCCACCTACATTTCACTGTAAGAAAATTGTCCACTGCTAACCTCTTTGAGCCTAGTATGTTTGTTTTGTTTGTTTTTTAAAAAATCCACCAAGGATCACCCTCCACATTGGGGGGCAAAATCTAAAAAAAAAAGAAAGAAGAAAGAAAAAAAGAAAGAAGTTTGTTCACTTGAAATCTATGAAAGAATTTAAGGGGCAAATGAAAGAAGAAAACCCCTTTACATTTTAAAGTTATTTGTGAAAAAAAAAGGAGAAAATAAGAAATGGAATTAGAATGAAAAAGAATGGATGAAAAATGGGGCAAAATGCCTAAATGAGTCGTATTAGAAAATGATCCTTTGGTTTATAACCTTTTAAAACACAAAGTTTGGGCCTACTATGTCCTTTCTTTCATAACCCCTCACCTTAGCCTACATTACGTACCTTAAAAGTTCATTTTGATCAAGTGTGAAAATTTGAGTCGAAGGACCATGCATTGGGCTAAGAAATTACGTGAAAATTGTAATTCTTTGATAGTGGATCATAATGAGGATGTTAAGGATGAATAAAAAATGATGAAAAATAAAAAAGTGAAAAATGACAAAAAATAAAAATAAAAAAAGGAAATGAAAAATGATGAAAAAAAAGAGAAAAAGAAAAATAATGAATCAAATTGAAAACCAAAAAAAGGCTGTTCGAGTCAAATAAGGATGGATGATCAAGTTGGCAAGTAGAGAAGAGATCTTTGCCTTAGATTGTCATGGTGGAAACATTTTGTCAAGTAGGGGCTAATCTCCATACAATTAACTCAAAAAGATTAAGGACATCAAGGAAATAGATTTGTTAGAGAAAGAATCCCAAATTTTCTATTAAGATTGATTGAATATTTGTTGTTTGAAAATTGTCACCTTTTCGTTCCTTCAAGTTGCCTTGCTTTTTGACAAAACTATTCCTATTCCCTTCATCATAAATACCCCTCCTTTAATTTTTATCCCATTGCATACCAATAACAAATCAAGAAAATGTGATGACATTGCATTTGTTATGAAACTGAAATGATGAAAAATAAATGAATAGTAATATTCATAAAAGTTCATGCATTATTAAATATTTTAGGGATGATATGGGGCAAATGAGAATTGAAATGATAACGAAGAGTGTTGATGCTCGAAGTCTCCAACTGAAATATGCCAATGTTGATTAGGGAGTGAAGAATGAAGGAAAATCAATTAAGATTGTGAAATCAGTTTTAGGATGAAAAAGAAAGGATGGCCTTGTAAACCTTGTTACCATCGTTTTTTGCATTTTTTTTATCAACCTTTACATTGCATTCATCACATACATTTGGGAAAGAAATATAAAAATTTTTAACCTTGAGTGGAAGAATTTTCAATTTTAAGTCGAGTAAAATTTTGGAAGCATGATTTTCAAGAATTTTAAAGCAAGAATTAAGATTTTAAAATGATGAACTTTGAATTTTATAGGAAATTAAAATTTAAAAAAAAAAAGA
This sequence comes from Heritiera littoralis, assembly GCA_031772115.1. Taxonomy (NCBI): domain Eukaryota; kingdom Viridiplantae; phylum Streptophyta; class Magnoliopsida; order Malvales; family Malvaceae; genus Heritiera; species Heritiera littoralis. Next base: position 10,062,931 of record JAPDPK010000008.1, on the reverse strand, counting down.
GAAGATGTTGAGATGTGAGAAATTTTCTAGACTTTTCGGATGTGAATTCCCGAGATAAATTTTCGAACGTGAATTCCTAAACAAATTTTCTAGAAGTGAATTCCTAGATTGTCGAACAAATTTCTAAAAGTGAATTCCTAGATTTTCGGATGCGAATTCCTGAAATAGAAATTTTCTAGATGAGAATCTCTAAATTATCGGAAGTGAATTCCCAATTTAAGTCTATGTTTTTTAAAAAAAAAAAGAGAATTCTTGAAAGTTTAAATTTTAAATTTGAATTTATTAAAGTAAGATTTACTTTCAAAGATTGAGGCTTTTCAAACAGAATTCCTGAGATAAACTTTAGGATGTGAATCCCCGAAATAAATTTTCTAGATATGAATACTTGGACTTTCGGATGAGAATCCCCGAAATAAATTTTCTAGATATGAATATCTAGACCTTCGAATGTGAATCCCTAAAATAGACTTTTCGGATGTGAATTTTCGAAACAAATATTCGGATGCGAATGCCCAAACAAATTTCTAGAAGTGAATTCCTAAATTTTTGGATGTCAATTCTCGAAACCAACATTCGGATGTGAATGCCCGTACAAATTTTCAAGATATAAGTACCTAGATTTTATGATGTGAATTCCTGAAACCAACCTTCGGATGCGAATTCTCGATACAAACCTTCAGATGTGAATTCCCGAACAAATTTTCTAGATATGAATATCTAGATCTTCGGATGTGAATCCCCGAAACAAAATTTCTAGATATGAATACTTGGACTTTCGGATGAGAATCCCCGAAACAGACTTTTGAATGTGAATCCCTGAAACAAACTTTCGAATGTGAATTCTCGAGATAAATTTTTGGATGTGAATTCTCGAAACAAATTTTCTAAAAGTGAATTCCTAGATTTTTGGATGAGAATTCCCGAAACAAACATTCGAATGTTAATTTTTGAACAAATTTTTGGATGTGAGTTCCCAAGATAAATTTTCGGATGTTAATTCTCGAAATAAATTTTCGGATGTGAATTCTCGAAACAAAATTATCCAGATGTGAATACCTGGACTTTTGGATGTGAATTCCTGAAAGACCTTTGGATGTGAATTCCTGAACAAATTTTCCAAATATGAATACTTAGAATATCGGATGTAAATTCCCGAGACAAATTTTCGGATGTGAATTCCAGAAACAAAATTTTTCAGATGTGAATACCTAGACTTTTGGATGTGAATTCCTGAAAGACTTTCGGATGTGAATCCCCGAAACAAACCGTTGGATGTGAATTCCAGAACAAATTTTCCAAAAATGAATACTTAGAATTTTCGGATGTGAATCCCCGAAACAAATTATCCAGATGTGAATACCTAGACTTTTAGATGTGAATTCCTGAACAAATTTTCCAAATATGAATACTTAAAATTTCGGATGTGAATTCCCGAAACAAAATTTTTCGGATGTGAATACCAGGACTTTTGGATGTGAATTCCTGAAAGACCTTCGGATGTGAATCCCTGAACAAATTTTTCAGATATGAATACCTGGACTTTCGAATGTGAATTCCTGAGATAAATTTTCTAGATGAGAATCTCTAAATTATCGGAAGTGAATTCCAGAATTAAGTCTATGTTTTCAAAAAAAAAAGAGAATTCTTGAAAGTTTAAATTTTAAATTTGAATTTATTAAAGTAAGATTTACTTTCAAAGATTGAGGCTTTTCAAACAGAATTCCTGAGATAAACTTTAGGATGTGAATCCCCGAAATAAATTTTCTAGATATGAATACTTGGACTTTCGGATGAGAATCCCCGAAATAAATTTTCTAGATATGAATACTTGGACTTTCGGATGAGAATCCCCGAAATAAATTTTCTAGATATGAATATCTAGACCTTCGAATGTGAATCCCTAAAATAGACTTTTCGGATGTGAATTTTCGAAACAAATATTCGGATGCGAATGCCCAAACAAATTTCTAGAAGTGAATTCCTAAATTTTTGGATGTCAATTCTCGAAACCAACATTCGGATGTGAATGCCCGTACAAATTTTCAAGATATAAGTACCTAGATTTTATGATGCGAATTCCTGAAACCAACCTTCGGATGCGAATTCTCGATACAAACCTTCAGATGTGAATTACCGAACAAATTTTCTAGATATGAATATCTAGATCTTCGGATGTGAATCCCCGAAACAAAATTTCTAGATATGAATACTTGGACTTTCGGATGAGAATCCCCGAAACAGACTTTTGAATGTGAATCCCTGAAACAAACTTTCGGATGTGAATTCTCGAGATAAATTTTTGGATGTGAATTCTTGAAACAAATTTTCTAAAAGTGAATTCCTAGATTTTTGGATGAGAATTCTCGAAACAAACATTCAAATGTTAATTTTTGAACAAATTTTCGGATGTGATTTCTCGAGATAAATTTTCGGATGTTAATTCTCGAGATAAATTTTCGGATGTGAATTCTCGAAACAAAATTATCCAGATGTGAATTCCTGGACTTTTGGATGTGAATTCCTGAAAGACCTTTGGATGTGAATTCCTGAACAAATTTTCCAAATATGAATACTTGGAATATCGGATGTAAATTCCCGAGACAAATTTTCGGATGTGAATTCCAGAAACAAAATTTTTCAGATGTGAATACCTAGACTTTTGGATGTGAATTCCTGAAAGACTTTCGGATGTGAATCCTCGAAACAAACCTTTGGATGTGAATTCCCAAACAAATTTTCCAGAAATGAATACTTAGAATTTTCGGATGTGAATCCCTGAAACAAATTATCCAGATGTGAATACCTAGACTTTTAGATGTGAATTCCTGAACAAATTTTCCAAATATGAATACTTAGAATTTCGGATGTGAATTCCCGAAACAAAATTTTTCGGATGTGAATACCTGGACTTTTGGATGTGAATTCCTGAAAGACCTTCGGATGTGAATCCCTGAACAAATTTTTCAGATATGAATACCTGGACTTTTGAATGTGAATTCCTGAGATAAATTTTCGGATGTGAATTCCAGAAACAAAATTTTCTAGATGTGAAATCCTAGATCTTTGGATATGAAATCTATCAATCTTAGGTATGTTTTAGAATTTAAAGTTTCAATGCCTTTGTTGCAAGAGGAGCACATTTCAGAAAGGAATTTTAAATTTTAATGCCTCTGTTGCAAGAGGAGCACTTTTCAAGAAGGGATTTAAGTTTCATTGCCTCTGCTGCAAGAGGAGCACATTCCAGGAAGAATTTTTAAGTTTCATTGCTTTTGTTGCAAGAGGAGCACATTTCAAGAAGGAATTTAAAGTTTTATTGCCTCTGTTGCAAGAAAAGCACATTACAGGAAGAATTTAAAGTTTCATTGCCTCTATTGCAAGAGGAGCACATTTCATGAAGGAATTTAAAGTTTCAATGCCTTTGTTGTAAGAGGAGCACATTTCAAGAAGAAGTTTTAAAGTTTCAACGCTTCTATCGTAGGAGGAGTACATTTTAGAAAAAAATTTAAAGTTTCAATGCCTTTATTATAGGAAGAGCATCTTTTCAAGAAGAATTTAAAAAAAGAAAAAAAACAAAAAAAACAAAAACAAAGAAAAAAAACAAAAACAAAAGAAGTAGATCATAGGTCGGACAAAATTGTTGTCTATTGTCTTTGCCCTATTCCTGATCCTCAGCAATGTGCAAAGAGGGGCAGCTGTGACACCTAATTTTGTCCAGATTTACAAATTGTTTTGATAAATTTGATACTTTTCAATTTTTTTGAAGTTTTGTTAAGATTTCTTGAATGATTTGTTAAATTAAGTTTTAGACTTGAGAAAAAAAAATGAAGATACTCAATTTAAATCGAACAAAAAATTTTATATTTGTTCATTTTAAATTTTGGGCCTCATTGATCCAACCCAATTTAAACTCAAGTAGTATGGGCTTTAAGGCCCAAATCTTAATGGGCTTGTGTCTAGTTATTTATTTTCATTTTTAATTATTTATTTTATTTTTCTTTATTTTTCTTTTATTTGATTTGATTTTTATTTTGATTTTTTTATTATTATTGTTATTTTTCTAATTCATCAGTCCATTTAATGGGGCTCTCTTCTCCATACCCATCGCCTGATATAGCCCCTCTCCTAAGCACAACACTGTCCATCAGCCACCCAAAATCTGCAGCCAAATCCTCACCCCCATAACAGCCATTTTGGTGGCCGAATTTAGTGACTAAAATCCTTTGGATAGAAACTAAAAGGAGGGGATCAAATGGAAGATCCTAATCAATTTAAAGGTGGGAAACAACAAAAAAAAGGAGGAGATCTTTCTCCGTTCCTAAACTAGCAACAACCACCATCCATCAACCATTCGACCATTGTCAAACCACAGCAACCTCTCATCCCAAATAACCTCTCAACCCTCAGACAATTATCCAAGCCCTCTTCACCACCATTGCCTCACCATAGACACCACCACCGTGAACCACCTTCAGCTTACCACCTTCAATCACCTTCATCATTGTTCTCTTCACCAGCCGAACCTATCATAGAGAACCACCATTCGGCCATCAAGCATACACACACAACAGCCACCAAAAACCACTAACACAGAACCCAAACACACCACCAAAGGCTACCTCAAGCCCAAAACCCACCAATCCTCAACCTTTTCGGCCACCATTCACCATCATCACCATCACTCAAGCTAGCAACCCTTACCACCTTCACCACTGTCGCTGGGCATCTACCACCACCACTATCCGCGCTACCATTTTCACCCAAGAATTCCCAACTCAATCCCTTCAATATGAAACCCTTGCTAGGCCACTAGTCTCGTGGAACCCAAACCCCAAAACGGACCTAGATCTAAACACATACCACCTACAAAAAAAAGAAATAGCAACAAATCCAAACCATAAAGCAACAATAGAAAATAGTCGGAAGGATTAAAGGGATAAGGTCTCGGTTCTAAGGGTTCCAAAGGCCTTTGGGCCTTGAGATCTGGCGAGAAAGGAGCTAGGAAGGAGGATAAAATCATAGTAGAAAGTATAAGGCAGTTCGAACGGCGGAGACGACATTTTTGGGGGTTGAAACCATGAGTTTCTTTTTCAGATCTAGCTAATTTTAGGCATTTTTTTGAGAAATCCAAGTTCAAAACGAAAAGAGGAAAAAAAGATCATTCCGAAAGTAACTTTCTTTTCAGTTTTGGTCACTGGTCGGTGGCTGCAGAAGGCAGCAAGCGACGATTCCTGCTGGAAATCGGAGAGAAGGGAGAGAGATCTGAAAGAAAAGATTTTTTTAAAAAAGAGTGAAAATGAAATGCTAAAAAAAAAAAAGTTAGCATTTTATAGTGTAAAAAAAGAGAAAGGCTATTGTTGACCCGTCAGGTCCAGGATCCGTGTGCCCGGCCCCCGGAGGAAGGGGATTCGTGTGCTGCTCCAACCCGCTTCACCTGATCCGACCCAATCCGCACGCCAACCCTATCTACTATCCAGCCTGCCGGAAGCCTCATTGGGCGGCCTAACCTCAGCTGAGCCTATTTCCGTGTGCGGAAATCATTGGGCTGTTAATTGGGCCACTTTCAAAGGGTTCCCTTGGGTTTTCTTAGACCCAAATTATTTGGTATATTCTTATCTTGATTAATTTATTTTTATCTATTTGTGAACTTAATATTTCATGTGTCATATTAATTTCATTCTTTTATAAAAAAAAAGAAAAAAAAGAAAAAGAAAAAAAGAATTCTAAAAATTTTATTAAAATTAGCAATAAATATTAGTTTTAAATTTGATTAGTACAATTTAATGGGTTTTGTTTTAAAGGAGTTAATAATGATAAATAAATAAATTTTTGTATTAATTATTATTATGTTGATAAAGTGTACACTAGGAAATGTTAAATTTAATTGAATAAATTTTCCGATGATGGGATGCTATGAAATTCACAATTAGTGATTTCCTAACTGATCCCTAGGTGAGAGAAATCCATCTAAATGTTACCAAAAGTATTGGAATATTTAGTGCGATTTTTCAATAATTTATTTTTTTGTTAAAAATAAAAGTAAATAATTTTTTAAAAGAAAATAGAGAAAGGAAATTAATAATAAAGTTTAAATTTAATTAATGTGAATTTTCGATGATGGGATGTTACGAAAGTCACAAGTAGTGATTCCTAACTATTTCCTAGGTGAGAAAAATTAACTAAATGTTACCAGAGTATTAGAATGTTTAGCTAAATTCTTCAATATTGTGAGTTTCATTAAGAAAATCAAAATATATAAAATTCCTTTTATAAATCTATATGCATCATATATCTTTTATTAACATCATATGCATCCATCATCAATTATACATATAACGTGAGCCCTACTGAGGATGAAATTCTATAGAAGTCACAAGTAGTGATTCTTAAGAAATCTCTAAGTGAAGAAAATTATTCCAAATATTATCAAAAGTATTGGGGTATTTAATTTAATATTTTAATACAAAAGGTTCACATTCAATTTCTAAAAAATAATAAATAAATAAAATAAAATCTAACTTTTAAAAATAAAAAATGATTTTGATAAATAATTAAATGCTTTTAAAAATAGAATAAAAATGAATTATTTTTAAATATTAAATTAAGATCATTTCATTAAAATCAAAGGATAACACATGACTACAATGGTACTGTTTTTTAAACAGGCGTTGTGGGGGTGCTAATCCTTCCCCACACATAACCGTACTCGCGAACCCAACCTTGTTTTTACAAACCCTAAATTGTCTTTTTAATAAAACTTAATTAATTTTGAGATTTTATTAAAAAGATAAAAATTTTGAGGTGACTAATCACACCTTATCAAAAAAGATTGGTGGTGATTCCCTTTGTTTTTAAATGTTTTCAAAATCGTCGAGCGATCAAGTCCCCGGATGAAATCGTTACGACAGTTTGTGAAGCGATTTTTCGGTTTCAGTGTCTTTTTCTCTAGGTTTGATAGGTTTCTATCTCTTCCAAGCTTTCAAAAATGGAGGAGGTGCATGAGGAAGAAGATGGCCAGCCAAATGAGGTAGAAAAATGGAGAAAATTCCATTTTTAAAATATCTTCATATGAACTTACTAAAATAACCTTATACCTAAAGAAATCTTTTAATTTTGCCCTTAGCGATTGACTTAGTAAAAAATAGTCTATCCAACCTCCAAAATATTTCATTTAATCATAAAATACCTCTATTTAACTTGTTTTAATCATTGGTGGAGCTTTTGTTAAGGTTTGACTAGTCATTTAGGTGAAATTACCAAAATAGGCCTAACCGTTGAATTGCATAATTTCATTTCTTTCACCTATTTTATACTATCAATCCACATGGCCTAAAACCTTGTTTTATGAAAAATTATCTCCCACTGATATTTGATCAAAATCCATCTCGTTATTATTGTTATTCATGAAAATTTCGATGACCTATGGATTTAATCATCGTTTTCTAAATTAAGTTTGAGTTGCAGATTTCTAAATTGAGTTTGAGGTGTAGATTTTTACCATCATATTATTTAGCTTTAAAATTTCACTCTAGCCGAGTTTTACCTTCATCTAGACACTAGAGAGCTTATGGGGCCCACCATTCGGTATCTACAAAGAAATCAACATTTGGACAGGTATTAGCACCCAACACTCCTAATTTCATGAATAGTAGATTTTAACAATAATAAGGAAGGTGGATCTCACGGCTATAGAATTTAAAAAATGTAAAAATTTAGTGAAAAGCCAAAGTATGATTCATTGGTCAGTGAGCTTATACAAGGCAAACTCCAACATTCATCCTCTAGGCCGCCTGATTGAGAATATTAGAGAGCTAGTCTTTAGGGCATCGAAGCACACATTTCAACATACTTTCAGGGAGGATAATTTTTGTGCAAATGCTTTGGTGAAATCTGGATGTAACATGTATGTGGATTATGAAAAACTATAGAAGCCACCTTTATTTCTAAATTCGCTTTTGTTAGCAGATGCATGGGAATGCTAATTTCCCTCGCAACTTTAGTCTTAATTAAGCTTTTGCTATTTTCTTTTGTAAAAAAAAAAAGTATGAAATTAAATAAACAAATTTTTTTAAAACAAAATAACAATTTATAAAATAAAATTCTTTAAATTAATAATCAATAATGGATTCACAATTATTAGTTCTCAAGCTATACAATCAACCAAACTCATCGCATAATAATAATAATAATAATAATAATAATAATAATAATTTAAACACATATATTGACCTTTGAGAGCAAAAAACATCGTCTTTTAAGGAAGACCTTAAATGGCCCAAAATTATATTGTTTTCTCTTTGTCTCCTTTGTTAAGCTTTAATGGCTCCATATTAGAAATTTATTAGGATAAATACCCAACTATAACCTCAATTTTTTTTTGCATAAAATGACATTAAGCTCTTAACATTTTATTGCGTGAAAATCAGTACATAACGTTTATTTTAATGTAAATAAACCTTCAATTTTTCAAAATCATGCAATTAAGTTCAGATTTGTTAGGACATTTTACGTGAAAGCCGATGTAGATAGCTTAGTTGGTTGCAACTTGTGTAATACTAAAGGAAATTAGTATCATTTAACAAATTTGAACTTAATTGCATTATTTTGAATAGTTGAGGACTTATTTACAATATAATAAAAGTTCATAGATTGATTTTCATACGATAAAATGTTAAAGGCTTAATTACATTTTATACAAAAGGTCGATGGTTATTAAGCCAATATATTATTATGTAATAAATAGTTAGATACCTTCAATTACTTTAAAATTTGGCGTGAACTATTTTTGTGAATAGAATATAAAACTCAATGAAAGAAATAAAAAAATATTAAAATTTAATTTTACACATAAATACTTCTCACAATTTATTGTTTTATTTATGGTTGATTTTAGTCAATCAACCAAATGGATCTTCATTTTAAGATCCAAAGATTTTTACTAGGGCCAGTAAATACTGAACTAATGGAGCATTCTAGTCTCCTTTAACAACAGTTAACATCCAAAGAAGGCCACTCACTCCACTGCTTGGGCTGCCAAAACGGAAAAATGAAAGAAAATGTGTGTTGAAATGTTTGTTCAACAAACTTTGTCTGTTATAGAGAGAGCATTCTGCTCCGTTGTAGTATTTTGTGTATCAGTTTAGTACCTCTGAACTGATGGGCATTTGTTCTTCTTGTAGAATTTGGTTTTGCATTGTTTGTTTGATGCTACATTTGGGTTTTGTTAGATTAGATGAATGATGTTTTGAAGTTACTGGAGTTATGAATAGTAGAAAACCTGTTGTTTCGGAGACATTTCCTTGTATAGAAACTTTAGCCATTTATTGTAGATTAGTTTGTTTTGTTTATAGAAGGACAATATAGCAAAGCAATAGAAACTTGAATAAAGGGATTGTTTGCAAAATTTGATAGGTAAGAGATTGCAGACATAGTGGTTAGTGAGTTTGAAGTAAGATGACTAAGTGATTGCTTGTAAAAGCTACTATGTATGAAATGAATAATTAGAGATTTAATTAGTATGTTATAATGCTTTGGGTCCTTTGTATTTTATAGTGAATTAATTTTAACCGAAATTCTCACAAGACATTGAGAAGAAAACTATATGTTTTTAATCTTTAGGGTAGGATATCTATTGTTCATTGTTAGAGCTTTTGCCAGTTTCACTGCTTAAGTTATTATTATGCTGTGTCAAGCAACCTAAAGATTTGTTGCTTACCTGTAAATTTATGTTTCAAACACTGATCCTCTTCATGGCATGTTGCAGGTGATGCGTATGGTGGTTAGTACATATCAGGCAGCTAGTGGTGCTGGTGCTACTGCTACGCATGAGCTTGAGCTACAAACACGTGAGGTGATTTGATAGAGCTTTTTTTCTCTTTTCTTTTCTATTTTCCATTTATTGTTACTTGTTAAATGGGAGTTTGATTAATCTTTTCTTCTAATTTGATTCATTGCTAAACTTTCTTTTAGGTCATGGAAGGGAAACCACAAACATGTAATATCTTTAAGCAACAAGTATGCATATCTGTTTTGCAGTACCAATAACCTGTGTATATCTTTTCATTTCACTATGTTTCTTATGATTTTCTCTTGTTTCTTTTTACTTCTGCAGCATGCATTTAATTTGTTCTCACATAATGCTCCTGTTCTTGAAAATGGCTATAATGAAAAGGAAATGAAAATGGCAAAAGAGAGTAGGAAAACCTAGGTAAGTAGTTAAAGTCTTCTGATATATAAAATCATTTAAAACTTTTTCCTTTTAGTTTTCAATCGAGAAGGAAAATAATCCAATAGAAGAAAGTTTTGTCTCATATGATTGTCCGTCACATTTTCTCAAGAATGACATGAATGTTAAAATCACTGCCACATGCATATACGAGTTCCAGTGATGCGTGCGCATGCTGAGAGTGTGAATCTTTTGTTTGAGAAGCCCCTTGATGAGATGATATTTTACAATATTGTGAATTTAAAATTTTATCACCAATACATGAAATAAAAGTGATATAAAAGTCACAAACATTTGATTTGTTTTTGTCATTATATAGCAAGTCCGGTGCATTTACATGCATTGCATTCATCTTTCAAGTTTTAAGCTCGTTTTTTTTAGCTGATAAAATTTAGGCATCTTCTCATTTTCCTTGTAGTTATGAGTTTTTTCCCCATGTTCCTTTCATCACCTTCTTCAGATTGCAATCATTCATTGAGTCTCAAATATTATATAGAACAAGTCCAGTTGCATTTTTTAGAACATGTTAGCTTAAATTTGACGAAAGTATGCAATTACATCAAATGCTATGTTGTCTTTAAACGTAATCGCTATTTTATTAAAAAGGCATGAACCAAAGATATTTGAATGATAAGCACGAGTGATTAGAAGCTTGGCTACATCTCTTCCTATATAGCAGCATCTTCTAGGTCCCACTTTCTATCCCAAAAATATCTTCCTGATGATAAATACAGCTTTGGTTTTATCTTCAACTCTTTATTTGGTAAATCTTTTGTTCATAAATCCTTTGCATACAAGCTTGGTTATCAACAGAAAAGTGTGTTCTCATCTTCCAAAATTTTCAACCGTACTCATGGATTCTAACATCCCGACCTGCACTGAGGAAGAAGACTTGAAGAAACGAAGTGTTAAAAGAACCAAGAATGGAGATCTCAAAGTAACAGAAACTGAAACAAGAAGCGTCGCTCCAACGCATGCAACCTACAAAGAACTCCTGATGGGAGGTGGAGACAAAGCTTCTTTCTCCTGTACTAGTCATCCATCGTATATGGATGAAGAATCAGAAAACGAAATAGAGGCCGATGATAGTATACCAACAGTACTATTATCAAAAGAAGAAAAAAATAGGATCAGAAAACCTTGGAAGGACACCATTATAGTTAAAACCTTTGGAAAAACGGTGGGATATAACTTTCTATATCCTAGAGTTCTGGCATTGTGGAAACCATACGGAGGTATGCAGTTTATCGATCTTGGCCATGACTACTTCTTATTCAGGTTCAACAGCCAGGAAGATTTCCAGAGGGTTCTATATGGAGGACCATGGTTTGTTGGTTCATATTATTTAACCATGAGGTTATGGGAACCTGGCTTTGTTGCAGAAAATTCAAGATCTTTCTCTACTACAGCAGTCTGGGTTAGACTCCCAGGCTTGCCAATTGAATTTTTTGACAAAGCCATTTTACACAGAATCGGAAATCAACTTGGAACACTCCTCAAGATTGACACATTCACTGAAGCAAACACCAGGGGAAAGTATGCTAGATTATGTATACAAGTGGATCTTGATAAGCCCCTTATAACAAGAATTAGAATTGGAAATTTTATTCAATCGATCCTTTATGAGGGAGTTAACCTCTGTTTCAAATGCGGAATCATTGGACACCGAAAGGAAAGTTGTTTAGCAGAAGAAATCCAATTTGAAAGAAACTCAATGGAACCAAACCATGAAGCTGTCCAGGATCAAGTACCAGATCCAAAAGATAAGGAAACTAAAGGCGGGATTGATGATTACGGACCATGGATGATCGTCACTAGGAGGAAGAACAAACAAACAAAGAACAGCAAAGCGGGTAAGGATGAACCGAAGCAAACATCAAAAAACCCGACCCAAGAAAACAACGGTAAAGACAAGGAAAAGCTGAACCAAGTGAACAAAGCAAAAGGTAAGGAAAAGATAGCGGTTCACGTGGGACCTGACTCACAACGGGTAGCAGGGTCTCATCACAACATCTTTGGGCAGTGGGATTCGGCAGATGCCAGAACAGATTCTACAAGCAAGGTAGGACAAGGGACTTTAGACAAAGAAAAAATGCGGACTTTGGAACTCCAAGTTAACTCGATCAGAGGGGAACCAAGCAAATCCAACGAAGGGTTCACCTTCAACTTCATGAGCAAAACAAGTAATAACACCAAATCTAAACAGAAACACAAGCAAAGACCACAAACTCAGATCACCTTCCCTCCCAACAACCTAACCACTGCACTTCACCCAAATGGAGTCGGGTCAAGAAAGCCTCCAGGACTTGGAAAATATGTTCTGAGCGAAGGACGAGAGATTCATCAGCCTCAAAAGGACAATGGAAATTCTGCTGGACTCCAACACGAGGGAAGAAAACTGGAATGTGGAGGCGATCATGGAAGCCTGGAACAACTTGAACAGCTTGGACACTCTAAATCTATAGGATCATATCCACAAGATCAAGGACAGATTTCCAATGGTTGTTCACAGGAAGGAGGAAACTCTCCCACCGCCTCTAAACTTTCCAGTAAAAATGATAATCATCGACACAGTGAGAAGAATGGTAACAGGGGCGAACAGAGAGGAAGTAATACTGCGCACAACTCGTCCAATAGCAGAACTGATGACTCTAGTGATCAAGACAAAAATGACGACATGCAGGGAATATCATATGATGGCAATACCTCAATACCACCACTCTCCGATTTTAACATGCATGAAGAGGAGCGGGGAGATGGCAATAATACCTGAAATAGCTTCTTGGTTATGGAACCAAACCTCCCTAACAAATTTTCCAATGAGATTCCTTTGTTGGAACGCCAGGGGGGCTGGCAGCCCAGACTTTAGAAGAGCTTTCTTGGAAATTACCAGAGTTAACAATCCTAGTGTGGTTATTATAACTGAGACAAGGATTGCAGGAGAGAGGGCAGAGAATATGTGCAACTCACTTGGATTCTCCAACTCATACAGGGTTGATGCGGATGGCTTTTCAGGAGGAATATGGCTACATTGGAAAGCAGCTGAAGTTGATGCGGAAATTCTTAATGCTACACCTCAAGTTATCCATGCAAAATCCAGGTAAAAAATACTAACCCTTATGATTTTTCTCATGTTTCTGTTTCTACTCCTTGGATTATTTCTGCAATTTACGCAAGACCAAAACTAGCTATTAGACAAATTCTTTGGGAAGATTTAAAAAATTTTGCAAAAAATGTTTCCCTCCCATGGCTTATGATGGGAGATTTTAATGACATCATAGATGCATCTGAGAAGTTTGGCGGTAATCAAATGAGCCAAAGAAGAGCCAGACTTTATCAGGAATGCATGTATTCCTGTGGTATGATTGACTTAGGATGTATCGGCAACAAATTCACTTGGACAAATAAAAACCATTATGGTCAAATTATAAGAGAAAGGCTTGATAGAGCCTGGGCAAATAATGAGTGGAGATTATTATTCTCGAGAGCGTTGGTCTATCATCTCACTAAACTCCATTCAGACCATAACCCGGTGTTATTGGATACAAATCCAAAGACTCCTAATTTTGGTCCAAGACCTTTCAGGTTAGAAACAATATGGTTTTCTCATTTGGAGTTCAAACAATTAGTGGCAAACTCATGGAATAGGGCAAATAATGACATCTTATCTGTGATTCCTCTCTTCAAAGATGATGTCAGTACCTGGAATAAAGACACGTTTGGCAATATCTTTCTGAGAAAGAAAAGGTTGAGAGCGAGACTCAATGGGATTCAAAGAGCTCTCTCTCAAACTTCAAATGAATGGCTCATCTCACTTGAGGAAAAACTTGAAGATGAATATCTTGAAGTCTTAAGACTCGAGGAAGAGATCTGGTTCCTCAAGTCTAGGGTTGATTGGATAGCGGAAGGAGACAGAAATACAAAGTTCTATCACCTCAGCACAATCCAACATAGAAGGAGGAATAAAATTCTTGCTATTATGGATTCGGTGGGTAATTGGCAGAGTAATTCCCAAGACATTAAAAACATTATCAAAAATCATTTTGATAAGGCTTTCTCAACGTCCATGGAATCTAGCGGGTTAGATAACCCCTTGATTAACAACTTCGGAATGGTTCTATTGGAAGAAGAGAAAGAAGCTCTAAACATGCCTCTTTCCATTGGAGAAGTTCGTAAGGCAACCTTTTCTATGAAACCACTTAAAGCTCCCGGTCCGGATGGACTCCACCCGATTTTTTTCCAAAAATGTTGGGACATTATTGCGCCTTCTCTCTTTGATCTTCTCAAGAAAGTCTTCTCTGAGGGTCAGATTCCAAAAGAAATTAATAAATGCTTTATCTGCCTCATTCCGAAAGTCATGAACCCTGAAACTATCTCAAGCTATAGGCCTATTAGTCTTTGTAACACTCTTTACAAAATCATCACCAAGACATTGGTCAACAGAATTAGACCGATTCTAGCCAGAATTATTCATCCACTTCAATCTAGCTTCATAGCTGGTAGACGAGCCCAAGACAACGTCGTTATCGCACAAGAGATCATCCACTCTTTCAAGAGAAAAAAAGGCAGAACTGGGTGGATGCTGATAAAAGTGGATCTCGAAAAAGCGTATGATAGACTTGAATGGAGCTTTATTAGACAAATCCTATTGTTTTTTCAATTTCCACAGCATTGGATCAACTTGATCATGTCATGTATTGCCTCCTCTAACATGACTTTCCTCATTAATGGAGAGCAAAGCTTTGAAGTCATTCCTTCTCGAGGCATTAGACAAGGAGACCCTCTCTCACCATACATCTTCATTTTGTGCATGGAATTTTTGCACTTGCAAATTCACGAAGCTGGTGAAAGGAAGCATTGGGAACCTATTCAAATAGCAAGAAGAGGACCCAAACTATCACACATGTTCTTTGCAGATGATCTCTTGTTAATGGGTAAGGCAAATGTGAATACATGTAACTCCATATTGAGAGTGCTGAAAGAATTTTGTGATGTGTCTGGACAGAAAGTTAATATGGATAAATCAGGCATGTTCTTTTCAAACAACATAACTGAGGAGCAAAAGAATCAGCTAAGTGACCACTTGGGGATTAGACATTCCATAGATCTTGGTAATTACCTTGGTTTTCCGATCACAAAACCACATAAGGGATCTAGCTACAAGTTCATTATTGAAAAAGTTAAACAAAAACTTGCAAGTTGGAAGACAAATATCCTCTCTTTGGCTGGAAGAACAGTTCTCATTAAGTCTGTGATTAACTCTATACCAAATTATTACATGCAAGGGACTTGTATTCCAAGAAATGTTTGTGAGGAGATCAATAAAATATCTAGAAATTTTTTGTGGGGCTCAACAGAGGATCACAGAAAACTCCATTTGATAAATTGGAAAACAGTCACGCTGAACAAAGATAATGGAGGGCTCGGACTAAGAGACATGCACCACCTAAATACAGCTAACATGGTAAAGATTAGCTGGAGATTTTTGACTGAATCTGATTCCATTTGGGTTCAAGTTTTAAAATCAAAGTACCTGAGAAATGGAGATTTTGAAAGAAAGACTTGTTCTCCTCTTTGGAAAGGCATGTGCAAAGCCTCTCACATCTTGGAAAAGGGGTTAAGATGGGTTATTAGATCTGGAGCCCAAACCTTCTTCTGGTCCGATGACTGGACAGGCTTGGGCCCTCTATCCTCTATCATTTTTGGTCCTTGGAATATACAAGATGAATCCCTTAAAGTCAATAAAGTGATTTTGCCGGATGGTTACTGGAATCTGGAGGTCCTGAGTGCACAAATCCCTGAGCACATTGTCCAGAAGATCACAACCATTCCCACACAAGTTAACAATCCAGGGCAAGACTCCATAGCCTGGAAATTCTCAAAATCAGGTGCCTTTACCTTAGGTTCTGCCTATGATTTAAACAAGACCACAGTGTTGAACAATAACAAAAGATGGAGAGTTATTTGGAGAGCTCTCACGTTACCTAAGATGAAACTTTTCATGTGGCAGTGCAGCCATGAAAAGATTGCAACAAGACACTTACTTGCAGCAAGAGGATTACAAATGTCAAGCTTGTGTCCTAGATGTAACATGGAAAGTGAGACGATTCTCCACTGCCTAAGAGACTGTAGCCTCCTTAAAGAGTTTTGGGATATGTGGGAGCTTCCTCGCAGCCTTCTTGGTAATCTTGATGAGGATATCAGTAGATGGATTACTTCAAACCTCTCTTCTGATTTTTGTTCCCCGTTTGAAGGAATTCCTTGGAGTTTTGTTTTCCCTATGGTCATTTGGTTTACTTGGATGAACAGAAACAAACTCATATTTGAAAACAGCATTGAATTAGTTCACACATTGTTTGCAAAAATTCAGAGATCAGTCAAAGAAATTTGGTCAGTTCTAGGACCAAATTGTCGACCACATAACCCAATTGAAATCAATGTTAATTGGTCCCCTCCCTCTTCTGATTTCGTCAAACTAAATTCGGATGGGTTTGCCTTGGGTAACCCAGGACAAGCTGGGGCTGGGGGTTTATTCAGAGACAGTGCCGGAAGATGGGTCTGTGGCTATGCGAGAAAACTTGGACATACAACAAGCATTTGTGCAGAGTTGTGGGGGCTTCGTGAAGGTCTTATAATTGCAGTTAATAGAGGTTTCAATCATCTTGTCGTGTAAACGGACTCCCAGAGCGTCTTAAGGTATGTTGTTGACGGGGTTCCTCAATCTCATTCTTATAGTTCTCTTGTTTTGGATTGCAGGAACATGTTGAGGCAGCTGAATCGAGTGGAAATACATCATGTGTTCAGGGAAGCAAACAGTTGTGCTGATAGATTAGCTAAATATGGAGGGGCGATGGAAACTCCTTTTGTTTTATTCGAAATGCCTTCGGAACATATAAAATTACAGTTGTATTTTGATGCAATGGGATGCAACTATCCCAGAACTATTTATTTGTAACCCCATGAGGGGTTGATTCTATTGTATCTGCTAACTTCGTTTTATTCACCAAAAAAAAATCTTTTGTTCATCAGGATAAAGCAAGAGAAATTTTGAAAAATGCTCCTGGAGTAGTAGATCGGTCTTCTAATCACTTCCCAACGCCATTGGAGGTATCAAACAAGGACGATGTTGCAGTTGGCAGAACATGGGAGGATGTTTCTCAAGAGGGAAATCATGGGTAAAATTCCTCCTTCCCTACATTTTTTGTTCGTCCTTTTAGACTATTCCATGCTAATTCAAAATTTTAAATTAGTTTGGACATCTTTGTCTGTGGTGACCAAGTACACAAGGGAGCTGCACTTAATGCTGTTCAGATTGCGAAGTTGCTGTTATGATCTTGCTGGGGTAAATTCATTCGAGCAATTAGATTTGAACACACTGGTATTTAGTTTAATTTGGTTGGCCTTTGAATGTGTGAATATTTTTATTATCTTATTGAGTTGAACAAAATTTTGAAAGTCTTTTCTAGCATAAACAATTAGGTTTATATATTTTGGCCCTTGATGTTTTGTAACGACCCTTTTTACCAAAATTATAAGCCAATTTTTTTTTTTCACTTACATTTGGTTGGGCTGTGCTTAGTGTCTCAGATTTATTCTTAAGCTAAATGTACATTAGCTAAATCAATATCCTATAAACGTTTTGGTCCCAGTTCAAATTTTCTGACTAAGCATGCAGTCACATATTAAAATTATATTACTTAACACAATTTATGTCCATCAAAGTTGCATGCATCATTTCTTATCATGAATATACTAAGTGTTTCCTTTAATTACATCCCCTTACTATAAAAGTACTGAAAGGCAAGTCTGAATATAAAATAGATATCTGTACATCATGTACCTTCAAGGACGATACAAAAACCTCGAAGGACGTGTCAGAACCCCTCGTATAGATCGCCTACTGGAAATAATCTGGAAGGTGGAGAAGGGGGGTGAGCTTTTTGGAAAGCCCAATAAGGAATATATATAAAGAGACAGATACCGTAAGCTATATGCATGTGTTCTGAAACGATTAATAACTTCTAAATCATAAGGAATATTTCTAAAATATGAAATCTTATCCAGCGAGAAATTCATGTATTCTGAAGATCGTATATAAATCAAATCAGATTTCAAATCGAATCATAAAAAATCCGTACAAAATCATTTTAACATTTCAAAATTCAATCATATCAATCTGTATCATATCATTTTCATATTCAGAGTTCAGAAATCAGATATTCAGAAATCATTCAGAAATCAGAAAATAACAGAAGGTGGAGACATGGCAATAACTCGGTATACATCAAGCAGCAAAGATATCCTATAAGGATAATAACAGATAGACGTATGGCCATAGTCCAAGTGGTCTACAGTGAACACTGATCAGGTGTCATCTGTGACCGCTGCGGACTGGATCAAATCACACAGCAACATAGTGCGCAAAATTCATATCAGATACAAATACTGTAGGCCCCGAAGGTCACACTACAGCCAGATACTATAGGCCCCGAAGGTCACGCTATAGCCAGATACTACAGGCCCCGAAGGTCACACTGCAGCCAGATACTGTAGGCCCTGAAGGTCACGCTACAGCCAGATACTGCTGGATCCAAAATATACAGCAGTCCAGTTACCGCAAGATGACGGTTAGCCAGTGTCTCAAAACATAAGTTTCATAGTTCGGAGTTCAAATCCGTAAGTCAAAACATACAGATATTTATAAAAGTTCATAAAGCGGATTATTGCGTAAAATCATAATCAATTTCCAAATATTTAAAAACTTAATAATTTCAAAGTATATAAAGAAATAGGATTTTAGTGCCATAATTTATAATAAATCCATAAAACCAAATTTAAGCTTAAAAAAAAATCACAAGTCTTTAAAATCATGCAATTTAATAAGCTTTCAATAAAAATTGAATTCTTTAGATAATTCATGCTATTGCAAAGTTTTATAAATCCAAATTCGAAAGGGCATTTTCAAAACTCATAAAGATTCCGAAATCAATTAAAATGCAAGGAATTCCAAAAATCCGAAAACTTCATAACTTTTCATAAATATCTTTAAAACATTAACTTTATGTAAATTTTCATAAAATAAAATTTACTTTAAAAATTCATGGATATACTAAAATCGTGCAATTTAATATTTCCAAGACTGAATTCCTTAAAAGTTCTATTCTTAAAAAGTTTTCTTAGCCTTTTAGCCGAAATCCCATAAATCAATATTCTTACGAAAATTCAATAGCATGACAGTATCAAATTTCTAAAGTCTCTTGCAAAGCTTACGCAGTTCATAAAACATAATGCAATTGATCTTAAAATCATGCCAGTATCTCCTACGTTCCGTATACATATCCCTTACCTAATAGTCGTGACGCAGCTTATCCAGATCAGTCTAAGAAATCAAAGTGCAGTTGCGAGTTTAATACCACCCAAATGCCAACTCACTTCCCGACTGCAGAAAAATCATCAAAACACTTTAATTCCTAAAATTAGCTTTCCATTCCAAAATTTCCCTTTAATATTTTTCCAAATATTTCCTATACCAAGATTACGTACATTCCATATTGTATTCATCAACACTTAATTATTGATAGTACTCAATATATTTGCATTGCTTTAATGTGCAACTATTTAATTAAAATCCTACTTTGTTCCTTTTCATCAAGTTCATGGTATACATATACTTATACCTATATACAATATATATATATACACTCCACCTTATCCATACTTATGCACTCATACTCATTTAAATGTTATTCGATCATATCACATACTAATTGTACAATGCATTTTAGCACTTCCTTGTATCCATTTATATTTTTCCTCTTAGACTTATTTCAAATAAATATCATTATCACTATTTATTTATCTTTAAAACTCTCATTATCACAATACAATTTACTTAAGAAAAATGGTTGCAACAATTCTCTTACCCTTAAAAGCTTCCAATTGGACCTTCTCCACCGTTTAGCTCCCCATTGTTTTGGAGCTTTATTTTCTTCCAAATGCAGCAAATCCTACATTCATGTAATGCCTCATAATTAATGTACTATCTTTACAAATGAATCTTAAGCTAATAAGCATTTCTTACCACAACTCTCTGATCGGAACCTTTAAAATTTTAGGCGTGCCTTTACTGCTTTATTGACTGTCTCGGTTTAAAGAACCACTCTTGATCACTCCTTCTTCGCCTCTTAGAAGCAGTATCCCATGGCTCAAACTTGCTCTGTTTTACCCTTGTCTTGGCCTCTTGAACTCCCACGAAACCTCCCCTATCTACTGCTCACAATCGATCACCAGCCAGCTTCCAAATTCAGCCCAAAAACCATTCTCGGATCAGTGAAACACAGCCTCCTGATGCTTCTGTTTCAACCCCGAAAATAGCCTTTTACACCACTGTACAACCACCTAAGATTAATCTTAAAACATTGCTAGCATTCCAAACACTCAGCACCTAAGAAAGCTGTAAAAACCTGATCATTCTCAAAACGGAAAATGCCATCCGAAAGAGCCTCTTACTCTCGCATCATTGCTTCCTAACGTGAAGTTCAACCACGTCCCGCTTCCATCATCCAAACGCCACCTGTTCAGCTTTGTTCTTGTTATGCTTTTCCTACGTTCTCTTCCTCCTTCAGTCCACGCCTCTATTCTTTCATTGAAACTCACTCTTTCTCTCTACCTCTTCCTCAGTTCGTATTCTTCATTTTCTTTCGCTACAGCTATTTCCTCTTTCCGTTCCTCTGCTCTCAGTCTTGATCTCCTTCCCGATTTCCTTTTGCTGCAGTTTCTCCTTCCTTTTGGCCACTGCAGTTTCTCTTTCTCTCGAGGCTCTCCTTCTCTCTTTCTCTTATTGCTTATACCAGCTCTGTTTCACGTTTTCTTCTTTCTCTTCTATCTTTTCTCTTTTTGCTTTGTTTTCTATTTTTAATCGGGTTTTGCTTTGATTAAAAGAAACAGAAGCTGGTTTTATTTTGTTTAAAGAGGCAGAGCCTCTGTCCGGTTTTGTAAATCTGTGGATTCCATCTCCCACTAACGTGGGAATAAGTGAGGGAAGTCGGTGGCTTCCCAGGGAAGCCAAATCCGACTTTCCCTCTTTTTTTTTTTTTATTCATTTATATATATATATATATTTAAAATATATATTTTCTTTTATCTTTAATTTGGAACCTATAAATATTATACTTAATATATATATATATATATAGACATTTAGACAGCTATATATCTTATTTGTATTATTCACATGTATACCACATTTAATTTAATATACATGTCTTTTTATTTAATTAAATAATTATATACGCTTATATATATATATATATATATATATATATATATAAAATCTAAGATATATATTAATCGTTTATAGCCCAATGTACTACTCACCTCTTCGATGTCATTACTAAAATAATTTCAAACTACGTCTCGATACTTACTTCATTTAAATTCCTTCTTTTATTTCACAAATTCAGTACGAAATTTGTGGTCTTCACATGTTTTCACTTCTTCAAGTACATTATTTGCACTAATATTTACCATTGGAGGGAAATTTTGTTTAAATTATCTTGTAAGATTAATCCTACTTAAGCGACATCAGACTACATTCTTCTTCATTAGTCAACTCACAACATCATAGCTATCGCATAAAAAAAAAAGAACATCATAGCTATAGAATATGTATGTGCCAAGTTTCTAGCAATCTTTCTTTTTAATGAAGTGTGTGTGTATATATATATATATATACACACACACACACACCCACACATCCACATACATATATATTATTGAAACTGTAGATAAGTCCTATGTGGATGACATGTGGTCCAACCAGGATTTGACACATGGGTTAAACATGACATCATTGCTATTGGCAAAAGCTGAAGAAGATATGGAGCTACTACTATCTATATTGTATAAGAATCCCACTCCTATAGTTCCCATAGTTTTAGTCCTCTCTTTAGCTTGTTGTGTGTGATTGTTTCAACAAAGAAATTCTATTGACAGGTTACTTGAGAACTCAGTTGAAAGAACATTTTGGATGCTATTCTATCTATTTTCTTGTTTGCTTGAGTCTTGAGTATTGGTTCAAATAAATCGTGTCTCCATTCTATTTGAAAAAAAAAAGAAAATTCGTTAAAATTTTGAGCCTGCGTGTTGGTACTTGAAAATTCAAAGGGAAAAAAGGTAAAGAAACTTGAGAATATACTCTATTTTGGCAAGCAAGTTATGCATCTCCCCAAGGTTAAGGTTTTAACAAAGTCAGGATTCTATGGAAGTTTGATTCTACCAAAGGATTCAAAGCTACTCCATAAATCATATTCCTTTTGGACCAAAGCATAGGCCCTTGGGAGAAGGAGAGAATTCACTGTCCAGACATGGCTTATGGCTTCTTTTTCTCCTGGTAAAATAAGGCATAACTTTGACCCTTGATAAAGGTAAAGAATCACCCAAACTTAAATTACTAAGTTTTTTAAGTGAATTATATTTAAATTATTTATTCATGCAAATATAATAATATATTTAAAATTCACATAAATTTTCATTCAGAGTTTATTTAAAGTTGGGTTATAATACTAAATATTTGTATTTGATGCATTGACAATATACATGAAAATTATATACTACCAGTCAACAATAGAATGTTACATCATTAATGAGAAAAATTAAACAATAGGGTAAATTTTACTAAGGTTCTCAAGGTTTTCCCATAACTTTAGTCCATTAATTTTGAAAATGGACACTTTGGTCCAAAATCACAAATGATTTTAAAATATATCAATTAATTACTAAACTTGAAATAATAATATCGCATTCCCAAGTATTAACAATGAACTTTATTATTATTTATTGTTTTTAAATAATTTTTAAAAAAAATTATTTTATGTAATATTTTTATTTTCTAATACCAAAAATGGGTATTATGGATATTTCATGAGTATCAATGTTTATTTTAATAGATTTTTTAATAGTAACTAAATAATACAATTTTTTTATATTGTCAAATTTATAATTTTAGACCAAAATGTTCATTTCTCAAATTAATATACTAGAGTTGAAATATGGTAAAACTTTGACTATTTGAATAGAATTTACCCTAAAAAATATATAAGTCTTTAAAATAAATTAAAAAATTTTATTGATATTTATTTTTAAGGGTTTATTTTTTTTTTAACTTTTATTTGTTAATAGATAGGTGAAGGGGAAGTGGATTTGAGTTTTGGACCTAATTTTTCCTAAATAAGGGTAATAACTATTTAGCGAAGTTGTGGTCGTTTAATTTTTTTTTAAAACTTTACTCATTAATGATATGGCATTCTGCAGTTTGATCAATGGCACGTCATTGTATCAAATATATACTCTAATGGATTATTATTTTTTACATTGATAATGAATTTTTTTTTTAATTTCATAAGTGGATATTAAAAGGACTATTATCTCTCATGTTACAAATGAGGTTAAAAACTGCTTTATGTTTCATTTTATTTTTTAATTAATTTTTAAAATTTTTTCTATCTTTTCTAAAAAGTATGTATGTCCTATTAATTCAGTTTGTAAATTTTAAATATTTTACTTATGTGTATTTGATAATAATCCTTATTAAAATACGGAAAGTTATACACAATAAAGCATCAAATATATACTCTAATATTAACATACATAAAAAATTTGTTTAAATTATTTTGGGAGGGTAACCGGTAGGATTTCAAAACGTGTCACTCTCGAATAAGTTAAATCGTTGAGGAGCAAAACCCATAGAAGCATGATGTTATCTCGCCTGACGTCAGCAAAAATACCGAAATAATCATGCAAGGCAAAGCATGGAATCTCCAAACCTTCTATTTATATTTCCTTGGCGCCACAATTGCATATCGTCAATCCCATTTCTCTCTCTGTCTTAGTTTCCCCTGTTTTTCCTCTGTTTTCATCCTGAATTCTCTTGAATCCCTGGTGAGTTCTTCTCTCTTGTAATTTTCCTCAAATCTCTTCAACTTCGGTCTTTCTCTATCTTTCTTTTGGCTTTCCTCTTCAATTCCTTGTGAATTCTGCCTCTCTCTGTTTTAGTTTTCCCCTGTTTCTCCTCTGTTTTCATCTGAATTCTCTGAAATCCCTGGTGAGTTTGTCTTCCTTGTGATTTTCCTCGAATCTCTTCAAATTCTCGTCAATCTCTGTCTCTCTGTCGGTTTTCCTCTTCAATTCCGGGTGAATTTCTGTCTCCTCTCTCTGTTTTGTTTTTTCTTCCATCTCCTCTGCTTCATTCTGTCATCTTCCTCAAAGTCTGGTAAGTCTCTAATCCCAGCTTGATGAGGTTTCAAAAGGTTATTTCTTTTAATTTTCTGGGTTTTGGTTTGTGAAATTGCAGAGAAATGGGCAAGACGATTCAGCTCTCGGGGTTTGCTTCTGTTCCGACTGTGCAAGAAGTGAAAAAATTCCTGGAAGAATTCACCGGGGAAGGAAGCGTTGTGGCGGCGAAAGTTGGGAAAAAAGAAGGCTCCTCCAGGGCTTATGCCAGAGTCCAATTCAAATCTATGGAAGATGTTGAAAGAATCCTGCAATGGACTGCTAATCGGGATCTTTGGTACAACGATTCTTATCTTAGAGCCTCGAAAATGAAAAACGACATTATCCCAGAACCAAACCCGGAGTTCAGTCTGCATAGCATTGATAATCTGACGATGCACTTTGGTTTTCTGGTTTCGGAAGACAGGTTTTCTGTTCTCTGGAAAAAGGATCAAGTCTTCTTCAAGTTCAGTCAGAAACTGGACAAGTTATACTTCTTTCTGTCTTACAATTCTGTGGAGTACAAGCTGGAATTGATAAGTGACAGTGTTTGGCAGATCGTGTTGCATTACATTCCTGATCAAAGTAAGAAGTGTCTGAGCATTCAGGTATGTTTGAAATTAACTCTATTCTTTTTATGACTCATGAAATATTTGAGTTTGTCTCGAAATTAAATAAGTTAAATTTAAATAATTATTTAACCAAATTTGAATGTCTAATTAGATAAACTAATAAATAATCTAACTAATTAAATTAATATTAGGCTAAATTTATGATCACACTTAATGAGATTTGAACATAAAATCTCATAGCATTCTGTTTGTCATTAAGTCAAAATTTCATTAGTAGATCATGCAATTAATATAAAAACTGTCTGTCTATGAGTTTTTACCGGTGATTTTAATAAATCCAAGGGTTGTGATTAATCCCAAACAATGTATAGTATTAGTAATTGAATTCACATTTTCAAAGGTAAGTTAGTTTAATACCATACTAGCTTTTGATCCGTGCATTTTTCATTTAAATATGTTTATATACATATAAATTAGCATTTTTTTTTTGAAGTAATCTCTATATTTTTTAAATTTAAAATATATATAATTTATATATACGAGTGGCATCATAAAAAAAAATTAAACTTTTTGAAAGAAGAAAGTTTGGCAAACTTTTAGATATATAATAATCAATATTATTAAGCAATAAGAAAATGATAAAAATAATAATTTTTTATTTAGTCTAATGAAAATTTTTTACCATCAAATTTATATACCAAAATATATTATTTTTATTTTTAATAATGGTAAGAAATATTTATTAATATAGTTAGTTTCCCTGTATATAGATAACCAAGTAGGTTTAGGTTCAAATATGTATCTTTACTTCTTCTTTTCTTTTTTAATTTAAAGTGTCAATGGCCAATGGGTCATCAAATAAATTTTATTTTTCTATGTGTGTTTTCTTTGTCAATCAAATATTTTATCTTACATAAATATATAAAACGTAAAGTTTTTTGTCTAAATATATTTGAAATGATGTCATATCAAATATATTTAAATATTTGACATATCACATTTAATATGTGTTACTTACTTTTAATGAGATATAAGATAAGAAGTAAATGAGTTTTTTTTTAATGAAAGAAAGAATGAGATTTTATTCCATGATTAATTTTTTACAGCCAATTCCTCTACAATCATATTGAAGTAAATGAGCTTTCAGTTATATGTTATAATTAGAATAATTATATATTATAAAGTTTGGGCTTTTTTTTTTTTGCTAGTTTTAGCAATATTTAAAAATCAATATTTGAATATTTTAAAAATTTAATGTCTTATCCATTTAAAAATGAGATTTAAAAAATATATTAAGATGAATTTAAACAGAATAAATAATTATTTATCTTTTATGAGTTTATATATAATACACTGACAGTATATAGTTTTTTTGGTACATAAGAGGTACAAAGGAAAAGGGGTAACAACTACTATGTCAAGCTGTAGTTGTTGACAATGTATAGCTTTGATACATAGTCAATCAATCTTAGGATGACACATCATTAATAAGTAAAACCTAAAAATACATAAGCCTTTAAAAATAAATTTAAAAACTTTATTAATATTTATTTTTAAGGACTTGTATATGAGATGCCATTTTAGGTTGATTGACTGTGTATAGAATCTATACACTGTCAGTGCATCATATATAAACTTATTTTTTATTTTTTAAAAGATTTGATGTATTATCCATTTAAAAATGAGATTTAAACAACATACCAAGATAAATTTAAATAAAGTAAATAATTATTTTATTTTTATCAATTTTATAATTAATATTTGAATATTTTAAAGATTTATAGTTTTAGTCTTTCATTCGCTATTTTTAATTTTAATTCAAATGGGTTAGTTCATTTTGCTATATATTTAGTATAAATTTGCTTAAATGTCAAAAGATTAAACTATCGGCCTAGGATATTATCTTTTTAGCCAAAAGTTTTAATTTTTATATTTTTAAATAAGATTTTTCTCCCCCTTTGTTGTGGGAGTTGTATTATTCTAAATATAAAAAAAATAAAAAATTATTCTTGTTAGAATAAAAACATAAATTAAATGATCAAAATTTTATGGTTAATATTTTTTTATAAATTTTTAAAGAAATTAATAAGGATTTATTGTGAAAATATTTAAAATATAGAACATATTGTGAAATTCTTTATTTTGAATTTTTTATTTGAACTTTTTTATTTATTATTATATTTGCTTTATTTTTTTATAATTTTTATTATATTTTAATGAAATTACACCTTACTTTGAGAATTTTCAAAGATTTTTTTTAACAATCCTACTTTTCAAATTTTTTTTCTAAATAATTACTATTTTTATTAACATTAAATGATAAAATTATTTATTTATTTTTCTTACAGTTTTTAGTCATAAATGAAGATCAAAACATAAAAAGCATTTAACATAAAAAACATTTAACATCAAAAACTAAAAACAAAAAAATACCTCTAACCTTTTAGATTGTAACTTAATAAAACAAAAGAATCAACTAATTTAAATTTAATTGATCTTCAAAATTGTATATTCCTAAATCAAGCACAGGTTGATACCTTAACACTACTAAATCTAATTT
This sequence comes from Heritiera littoralis, assembly GCA_031772115.1. Lineage (NCBI taxonomy): Eukaryota > Viridiplantae > Streptophyta > Magnoliopsida > Malvales > Malvaceae > Heritiera > Heritiera littoralis. The sequence goes on along the minus strand of JAPDPK010000008.1, from coordinate 10,035,309 downwards.
TCAAATACCATTGACCGTTGTCATGTCACCATATCAACAAAGTCCTATTAATCTTTTCTTAAACTACTCCCATGATTATTTGGCCAAAAGAGTTCATATAATTGATTAGAAAGTAGTACAAGCAAAACATGAAAACAACATAACCCAATATACATGAGTTCACAAACAATAAACTCCTATATCATATTAACAAAAAAAAAAAAAAGAGACTATACACTCAAGGTGGAGCAGGCAAGCCATTCTTATCAAGATTCCTACCAAAGAAGATGGAAAAGGCTTGATTCTACCATACCAACACATCCCCTTTCTGGCATAGGATGCCACCGGGTTAGCTGCCTTATTAGCAAATCTACCAATTCTGACTAACTTGAAATCTGCACTTTGCATCAGAAATTGTTGAATGTCTTTAACAAAACTGCAAACTCTCCAATTTACATGAGCCTTTCTTGTTACCACTTTATATACAACATCTGTATCTACTTATTTTCCTATTAATTTTCATTTTAATTAATTTGTTCTTTATGATAAAACAAAAAACTAAGCATTAGTTCAAAAGATTAACGATATAAAATTCGAATATCAGTATTTACATTCTTTTAAATCTAGTAATTCGTGTATATATTTTGTGTTTTTGTTATATTAAATCGTATCCGTATCATATAATACACAAATTTTGTGTTAAAATTCACATCAATATGCCAAATACAAAACATTTTTTTAGTTTTTATTAAATTTATATATAATTTTTTATCGAATTTTAGCTATATCACTTTCATATCTTTTACTTGTATTGTTTTCGTATTGTATTATCTAATCATATCTAGGATTTTTAGATCTATATTTACTCTTTTCCGTGTGAGATGCTTTCATTGTTAAAAAAAAATCCTATAATTTAAACACCAGATCACTTATTAAGGGTTTTGTTATATTCTTGTATTTTTCTATGCAACTTGTTTTTGGTATCTATTTTAGCTCCATGACATTTCTAATTTTGTAGTTTTCATATCATATTATCGCATCCTATCTCTTTTGGATTATTGATTTATTTTTGCCATTTATCTTAGTTACTTAGGGCCCCCCGAATCTATGAGAAAGATGCAGCTGCTTTGACGAGCTCATCTAGGGAAGTTACAGAGGATGACTTGTGGACTAGGGAAGTAGATTTCACTCCAGGCCATTGTATCGGTCAATCCTTTGCTATATGCTTGGAGCTTCCTCGAGCAACACAACTCCCAAGATTCAATGAGAGTTTTAACTATAGAAAAGTTCAAGATAATTTCACTCTCCAGAATGGTTCAATGTTTTCTTCCAACCTTGATCTTGTTCCAATCGTAAATTTGCCTCCAGGTTTTGACTTGCCTTACGGTATCTTGTTTAAAGTAAATTCTTTGCTCCAACATGGTATTTTTCCTCCGACGGCTCTTAATGCCAATTTCTTTGAGTTGGTTGATCCTGGTAGAGTAGATATTGCATTCATAGAACATGGATTGGAGAAACTGTTCGACTTGGGAAAATACTGCTATGAACCTGTTAAGTGGCTGAATGAGCAGTATATGACATACCGCGGGTCGGAGAATCCTCTTAGACCTTCCATTCTTACATTTGATGATGGATTAGTGGCGGTTAGAAGGATTCAGATGACCCCATCCAAGGTGTATTTCTGTGGTCCGGATGTGAATCTTTCTAATCATGTTCTTCGTAATTATATTAAAGATATTGATAATTTTATTCGAGTTTCTTTTGTTGATGAGGAGCTTGGAAAGCTTCATTCAACAGAATTGTCTTCAAGTACTGTTAATGAAGGAAAGTTTACTGGAATTTATCAAAGGATTCTATCAACTCTTAGAAATGGAATTGTTATTGGTGAAAAGAAATTCGAGTTTCTTGCTTGTTCAACAAGTCAATTGCGGGAAAACTCCATTTGGATGTTTGCATCGAAGCCTGGGCTTACTGTTGACGATATTAGAGAGAAGATGGGTCATTTTCATGTCATAAGGAATGTGGCCAAATACTCCGCTAGATTAGGCCAGTCTTTAAGCTCATCTAGGGAAACTTTAAAAGTGAGAAGGGATGAAATTGAGATAATCCCAGATATTGAAGTTGAAACTAATGGGAAAAAGTATGTTTTCTCTGATGGAATCGGAAAAATATCTGCTAAACTTGCCCGGCAAGTGGCTCGGAAATGTGACATAAAACGTCATACTCCGTCGGCGTTTCAAATCCGGTATGGTGGTTACAAAGGAGTTGTAGCTGTCGATCCGTCATCCTTGGTAAGGTTATCATTGAGAAAGAGTATGGAGAAGTACGATGCTGATAACACAAGTCTGGATGTTGTGTCATGGAGCAAGTATCATCCATGCTTTCTTAATCGCCAAATAATCATCCTGATGTCTACTCTTGGGATTGAGGATTCTGTTTTTGAAAGGAAGCAGAAAGAGACTATTGCTCAAGTAGATGCAATTCTGATGGATCCTAATAAGGCAAGGGATGTAGTGGAGTGGGCAGCTCCGGGATAAATGACCAATGTTATAAGAGAAATGCTTTCTTCTGGTTACACCCCAGACTCAGAACCGTTTCTGTCAATGATTTTACAAACAATACATGCGTCGAAGTTGTTGGATTTGAGGACCAGAACAAGGATTTTTGTTAAGGATGGAAGGATTATGATGGGATGTCTAGATGAAACTGGGACTTTAGAATATGGTCAGGTGTTTGTGCAGTACTCTAAATCGAGTAAATTTTCCGGTAACAAGGATGGCAAATCGAACCAAAATTGCCATGTTGTCAAAGGAAAGGTAGTTGTTACTAAAAATCCTTGTTTGCACCCTGGAGACCTTCAAGTTCTGCAGGCTGTGGATGCAGTGGTTTTGCATCACATGGTGGATTGTATTGTTTTCCCACAGAAAGGACCTAGGTATGACTTTCCAATTTTCATATTCATATGCTTTTCTGAATTTTTTCTGAGTGTCCAACTTGTTTGAGTTATATTTTATCAAAAACAGTACATTATAGGAAAGATTACAATCATAATCAAGTATTACATTCATAGACAACTTTAATCACCCAAACAAATCGGTATATACTTAACAAAAGTTTGGAAATAAACATTATGCAAATCAATTTATGATTTGATCATAGTTAGCTGTTGTATTCCATGATTCATCTATATGGCTTTTCGTTCTTGCAAGATTAGAACATATCTAGAGGATTTCTTGTATCGTTAAACACTCCATTTACTGATAGTGCTTACATTACATGATCAAACAGACCTCATCCGAATGAATGTTCTGGTAGTGATTTGGATGGTGATTTGTATTTCGTTTCTTGGGATGAAGATCTCATTCCTAGCTGCCAAATTCCCCCTATGGATTATGGTGCAGCACCAGCTCAGGTTTTGGAACATGATGTTACTATAGAGGTATTACTCAAATCATATAGTCAAATATTAACATTCATATTATTGTTTCATGAAGCATGTCTTCTAGATTATGAGGAGTACTTGTAAACGCCCCAATTCCATGTTAAGATATTATGAGATTCTATTATGATATATAAGCAGAGACTTAAACTCATACTGACAGTTGGCCTTTTGTGGGATAAAACTATAAGACTTATATGTTAAAGCAAACAATATCCCTTGTATTTTGTGTGTTGTAACACCCCAATCCTCCTTTGAAATATTGTAAAATTGTAATCCATACTTATAAGATCCTTTTTGTGATATAAAATTGTAAAACTTTCGAATCAAATAGACAATACATGTGCATTTGATGGTTCTTTCTGGTTAACATAGATGTCTACTTCTACATACAGGATGTAGCCGAGTACTTCACAAACTACATACTCAATGACACCTTGGGGATCATTTCCAATGCCCACACTGTCTTCGCAGACAAGGAGCCTCTCAAAGCAAGGAGTGAGCCCTGCATTGAACTTGCCAAGCTATCATCTATAGCAGTTGACTTCCCTAAAACTGGTGTTCCAGCCAGGATACCCTCTCGTTTACGTGCCCGAGAATGTCCAGATTTCATGGAAAAGCCTGAGAAGTTGACCTATGAATCACAGAGTGTGCTTGGAAGGCTTTACCGTGAGGTGAAAAGCATCACTTCAGGGGTAAGTATTGGTGTTAGAAGTTTCACCAAGAGAGTAGCCGAGCAATTCTATGACTCAGACATGGAATTTGATGGTTTTCGGGCATATATCAATGACGCTAAGCGTATGAAAGCTCAGTATGATGATAAACTAGGTAACCTGATGCGTAAGTATGGCATCAAAACCGAGGCTGAAATGATCACTGGATGCATCGTCAACGGGTCAAAATCTTTCGACCGAAGAAGAGACTTCGAAACAATTGTTAACGCCGTGAAGGCATTGAGGAAAGAAGCCAAGGGCTGGTTCTATGAGAGAGGAGGTGCTAGATCAAACCCCAATATCGGCAACTTGTTTGCCAAAGCTTCAGCTTGGTATCATGTGACATACCATCCTAGCTTCTGGGGTGCCTACAGAGATGGAGCCGATCGAAAGCATTTCATCAGCTTTCCATGGTGTATCTACGACAAGCTTCTGCAAATCAAGAAGGAGAAAAACAAGGAAAATGAGGAGAAGAAAAACAAGGAGAGATCGTCAGGTTTCTCATCACCTGAACGTAAATCCAATCATGGTGGGCTGAACTCTAATGAGCAACCTAGTCAATCGGTTCTTTGTTCTTTCATGTGAATCATGCGTTTGAATAACTTGTGCAGGACTTAATTTGTTTATTCTTACAAACATTCCTATGTACAAAAACATATGCTTATGATAGATGCAAAATAATATAGTTACTTTTTTTTGTTCAACAAAGCATATCCAAGTTTACACAAAATTTTATTTGTCCTAGAATATTATGTAATATGAGGTTATTATATTTTATTTTTATGGTCAATTTATTTACGGGTAAAGTAAAAAAATATGCGTACTCCTAAAAATCTCATACCACGAGTTTTATCAATTCAAAATATAGTCTCTTTAAATTAATTTTTTAAAGTTAATAGCCTAGAAAAATAATAAATTGTGTTACAATAATTAATAACTTCATTTGAAAATATAGCGTCGTATAAATTAATAATTTGATAAAAATACAAAATATATTACATAATATTTAAAAATTAGAAAAGTACTTCAAGATGCTAATTTGTAGAAAACCACTATGTTTGAGATATTTTACTTCAAAAATTAGGAAAGTATAAATATATTACTAAAGATATATTTGCAAAGAGATTTTAAGGAGGCTATCAATCAATATGAGAATTTTAAGGGAATAAAATACTATATTATTATTGGAAGAGTTAAAAAAGTGAAAATTTAGTGAAAAAAGCCAAAGTACGATTCATTGGTCAAGGAAGTGGGGGTTGGGTTGAGCTTGATATGGATGGTGCTTTACTTGGAAATCCAAGAGCGCCAGGGCTAAGAGTTTGATTAGGACTGATTCCTGAAACAGAGAAATGGGTGGTGGGCTTCAGGGCACATTTGGGCATTTGCTCAAATATTATATCTGAGTTACAAGCGACTCGATTCGGACTCATTCTAGCTTGGCAAGAGGGATTTAGAGATTTGGTATGCGAGTTGGATGTAGTAGCGGCCATTGAGCTTGTAAAAAACTAACACCAACATTCATCCTCTAGGCCGCCTGATTAAGAATATGAGAGAGCTAGTTTGTAGAGCATGGAAGCGCACATTTCAACGCTTGTAACAAAATTAAGCTTTTGCTGTTTTCTTTTGTAAAAAAAAAAGTGTGAAAATTAAATGAACAAATTTTCTTAAACAAAATTCTTTAAATTAATATTAAATAATGGATCCACAAGTATTAGTTGTCATAGTTATACAATCAACCTAACTCATCTCATAATAATAATAATAATAATAATAATAATAATAATAATAATAATAATAATAATAATAATACAATAAATTTTGGATGCAGACATGCTTTGGTGCGGCCATGTTTGCGTGTTTCCTTCTTGATCGCAATATTTATTGTTAAGCTTTAACGTGGTTCATTTTAAAAATTTATAATTAGGGAATAAATAGTTTGATATCTTCGATTACATTAAAATTGGCATGTATGATCTACGTAAATAAAATATAAAATTTAATGATTGAATTAAAAAATATAAATTGTATAAAAAATATAAAAATATATTTAATTTTATATATGTATAAATGAATCCCCTTCAATATTTATGACTATATTTATTGTTGATTTCAGTCGATAAACCAAACGGATCTTAATTTTAAGATCCAGATATTTTTACTAGGGCCAGTAAATAATGGATCAATGGAGCAGTCCATTGTCTTTTAACAACAGTAAACATCCAAAGAAGGCCGCTCACTCCACTAACTGGGCTGCCAATTGTCTGGAATGGGGAGAGCATTCTGTTCTGTTGTAGTATTTTGTGTATCAGTTTAGTACCTCTAAAGTCTGAACTGATGGGTATTTGTTCTTCTTGAAGCTTTGCCAGAATAATGCTGTTTAGGGGTTTGCTTAGTGTTTGCAGAGGGAAGTTGCTGAAAATTTCCCTTTTTCAACCAGTGAACTTAATGCCATCATTTTGCATTCATCCGGTATGCTTTTACCGCGTTGCATTTGATTCTGTTTAGAGTTTGATGTTAGTGCAATTAGTTTATGAAAATTTATGGCTTTGAATTTTCTCTAGTAATAAATAGGCCAAAAACATTCATGGGATTTTGTGGAATGGATGAGCTTCTTAGTATAAGCCCGTACATGTTTCCTACGATGTGATTTTGGTATATTTCCAAAAGGAAGTTTGGTTTTTTATTTGTTAGATTGAATTCTGATTGAAACAGGAAAACCAGTGGAAAAACTTCAAGCTTGGATGTTTTAGTCTAGTTTTTTAACCACTGATGACTTAAAGAAGGGCCATGAAAAGATGATGTTTATTGAATTCTTGAAAGAGAAGAGAGTTTCATGAATAAACTTCTATTGATTCAGAAAAAGTACATTATGAATATAGTTTTATTGTTTATATATATGCTCTATATATAACTAACTTAACTAACTCTTCCTAACCAATTACAATCAATCTTTAATATTTAATTACAGTTTCTGCTCACGTGCTGCTGCTGGTGCATATCTCTGCTGCTGGTGCATATCTCTGCTGTTGCTGATGTACATCAACTGTTGCTGCTGGTGCATATTCCTGCTACAGTGCTACTGCTGGTGTCCATCGACTGCTGTTGCTAGTGCATATCTTTACTGCTGCTGCTGGTGTATATTTGGCTGCTTCTACTTCATATTCTTGCTGCTGTTGATGTTCAAGATGAAGACTATCCTCTGTTACCCCCCGCAAGTTGGAGTATACAGATTCTGTAGACCCAGCTTGGAGATATACATATTAAAAGCTACTGGTGAATGTGGCTTAGTAAACACATCTGCTAGTTGGTTTTTAGAAGATACATGTAGTAGATGTATCAGTCCTGATTGTATATGTAGTCTGACAATATGACAATCAATTTCTATGTGTTTTGTTCTTTCATGAAAGACCGGATTTTCAACAATTTGAATGGCTGATTTGTTGTCACAAAAGAGAGCTACTGCTTGTGAATGTTCGATATTGAGATCTTGTAATAGATACTTCAGCCATTGTATTTCACATGTAGTGGATGCAATAGCTCTGTATTCAGCCTCTGATGAAGACCTTGATACTGTTGCTTGCTTCTTTGATTTCCAGGAGATTAGAGCTGAACCAAGAAAAATACAAAAACCTGTTGTTGATTTTCTAGAGGTTGGACATGCTACCCAATCAGAGTCTGCGAATGCTTTGAGTTGTAATCTGTTGCTTGCTGGAAAGAAAATGCCTTGTCCTGGAGAAGATTTGATATATCTCAAAATTCTGTAAGCTGCTCTCATATGTTGAGCTGTTGGTTTGTCAAGGAACTGAGATAATTGTTGAGTGGCATAGGAAATATCTGGTCTGGTAGTGTTTAAGTAAAGTAATTTTCCAATGAGTCTCCTGTAATTTGAAGAATCTTGTAGTTGTTCATCTTGGCTATGTAATAGATGCTTTGTGGTAAAACCATGGGAGTTGGTACTGGTTTGCATCCTAAAAAACTTGTATCCTGAAGCAAATCAAGAGCATATTTTCTTTGACACAAATTAATTCCTTTTTGTGATCTAGCTACTTCAAGTCCTAAGAAAAATTTTAGGATGCCTAGATCCTTGATTTTAAAAGTTTTATCTAAGTATTGTTTCATATCAATGATATGTTCTAAGCTGTTACTTGCCAATATAACATCATCAACATATATTAATAAAACAATGAAAGAATTAACATCACGTTTCAAAAATAAAGAAGGGTCAAAATTTGCCTATTTGAAGCCCTGTTGGATCAATGCATCGGTGAGCTTGGCATACCATTGTCTGCTTGCTTGCTTTAGTCCATAAAGAGATATCTTTAACTTACAAACTTTGTTTGGATGGGATGAAGAAAAACCAGGTGGTAATTCCATGTAAACTTCTTCATTTAAATCTCCATGAAGAAATGCATTATTTATATCTAGTTGATGTAAATGCCAATTTTTGCTTGCTGCAATGGCTAATAAGTATCTAATTGTTGTCATCTTTGCTACTGGTGAAAAAGTATCTAAGTAATCTATACCTGGCCGCTGTGTGTAACCCTTAGCTACTAGCCTAGCTTTGAATCTTTCAATGGATCCATCAGCTTTGTACTTAATTTTATATACCCATTTACATCCTATTTTTTGTTTTGAACTAGGTAAATCTACAATTTCCCAAGTGTTATTTTTCATTAGAGCATCTATTTCATCTTTCATTGCTTGTTTCCAACATTCATGTTTAATGGCTTGGTTGTATGTTTTTGGTTCATTTAGTGAAGTAATTTGGATGGAAAAAGCTTTGTGTTTGTTGGAAATTTTGTTATAAGATAAATATTTCGAGAGTGTATGAGGTGTGTTAATCGTGTGCATGTTTTTATGTTGTGTTATCATATTGCAATGATAGTCTTGTAGGTAGCTTGGTGTTTGTCTCTGTCTTTGTGATTTTCTGGTATTATTTCTGTTATTATCAGTGTTATGATTCTCAATGTTATGGTTTAAGGTATTAATGTTTTGGAATGATGTATTATCTGGACTTGGTAATGAGGAACTACTAGTATTATTATTGTTAGGATATGAAAATGAAATTGAATCTGTAATGTCGACAGGTAAAGGAAATACAAATTCTGTTTTGTTATATTTTTGTGAGTGAATGTTTTCATCTTTAAAAGGGAATATGTGTTCATAAAATATGACATCTCTTGAAATGAATATATCCTTAGTTTCTAAGTCATAAATTTTATAGCCTTTCTTTCCAACTTCATATCCTATGAAAATGCCTTTTCTTGCTCTTGAGTCAAACTTAGTACTAGAACTAGGTAATGTTGTTGCAAAACAAAGAGAACCGAAAGTCTTAAGGTGATTATAAGTTGGTAGCTTATTATATAGTAATTCATATGGTGTTTTGTTTTTAATGACTGGTGAAGGTATGCGATTTATGATATGAGCAACATGTAAAACACATTCAGACCAGAAAATTTTAGGAAGTCCAGATTGAAATCTTAAAGCTCTTGCAACATTTAGGATGTGTTGATGTTTTCTTTCTACAACACTATTCTGTTGAGGGGTTTCAACACATGATGTTTGATGTATGATTCCTTTTGAGTTAAAAAATTGAAGCATATTGAACTCCTGTCCATTATCTATTCTTATGCATTTTATCTTAGTATTGAATTGAGTTTCGATAAGATTTTAGAATTGTGGAATAATCATTCTTACTTCAGATTTCATTTTTAGAAGATATATCCATGTTGCTCTACTGTAATCATCTACTATAGTCAAAAAATAATGATGACCACTAATAGATTTTACATGGTAAGGTCCCCAAATATCCATATGCATAATATCAAAGCAATTAAGAGTAACAGATGTACTAACTGGAAATGAATTTCGTTTCTGTTTTGCATAGTGGCAAACATCACATACTTCATGTTCATGACTTACAATTGATGGATCTAATGATTGTAAAATCTTTATTCTAGGATATGAGGCATGTCCTAATCGATAATGCCAAGTATCAAATGAACTTGCAGTATTAAAGGTACATTTATCAGAAATCAACAGGTCTTTAGAGTGATTTTTGCTTTCTGTAGCATGATTGACCAATTGGTAAAGTCCATGAATTTGTTTACCCAAACCAATCATCTTCCATGAAGCTATGTCCTGCACAATGCAACACTAGGATTGAAATATTACTATGCAATTAAGAGTTTTCATTAATTGGCTCACTGATATCAGATTAAAAGTAAATTCTGGAACATATAATGCATTCATCAGGATCAGTGAAGATGATAATTTTATATTACCAATATGCGTTACTTGCACTTGAGTACCATTTGGTAGTTTAACTATAGTGTTTCTAACTGATTTATAGGTTTGAAAATAGCTAAGTGAGCATATAATATGATCAGTTACTCCATTGTAAAATATCCATAATGAATCATAGAAAGATTTATTAGCTGTGCAAGAGGCAATATGAATACCTGTATTGTCGATGTCGGGCAAAGTAGAGAAAGTGGCATTAATGGATTTGTCATTGTCTGCTGCTGATGTGGGATTCGATCCATTGATCATTTCAAGTATCTTGTTGTATTGCTCTTGAGTAAAATGAATACCAGCTGCCACCTTGCTTTCCTGAACTTCATTTTCTTCAAATGATCCCTCAACATGATTAATTCTTCCAGTATTCTGGATTCTAGGTTTGTAGCCTGGAGGAAAACCATGTTTCTTGTAGCATCTATCTATTGTATGACCTTGAAGACCACCGAATGTGCATGTTGGCCTTCTTGGATTTGAGTACACTTGTCTTCTGAAATTAGACTGCTGATTGCCAGATGAACTGCTCACGTGCTTCTGCTGATTATAACAAGCTGCTGCTGCCTTTGTACTAAATGCACTAGCAGGTTGAACAGAAGAATGAAGAATGGAACTATTCTGTCTTTCTTGTTGTACTACTAATGCAAAAACTTTATTGATCTGAGGGAGTGGTTCCATAAGCATGATCTGGGACTTTACTGTTGCAAAACTTTCATTTAATCCTTTTAAAAACTTGATCACCTAATCTTGTTGTTGATATGTCCTTGCAAGATTCAAGACTCCACAAGAACATTGTGGATTGCATCGACATGTAGGAATAGGCCTCAAGTTTACTAATTCATCCCAAAGAATCTTGAGATGTGTATAGGATTCTATAACACTCATAGATTTCTGTTGAAAAGATGAAATTTCCTCCTGTAGATCCGAAATTCTGAAATAATCCCCTTGAGAAAAACGATCTTTAAGATCATCTCATACATCTTTTGCTGTATCTAACCATATTATATTTTATGCTATAGATGATGAAACAGAATGAATTAACCAAGACAATACCATGGTGTTGCATCTCTCCCAAACAGAATATAATGAATCTGTTCTTGCTAGTGTCGAGATGCTTCCATCAACAAATCCTATTTTGTTCTTGGATAGTAAGGCCATTCTCATTGACCTATACCAAGAATGATAATTGGAACCATTTAACGCCGGAGAAACCAAAATAACAGATGGATTCTCATTTGCATGCATATAGTAAGGACTTGAGTAGTCCTCTGCATTCTTTCTGTTAGTTTCTGTTGTAGCCGACACTGCCACTACAAATCTGCTTGATTGTTCAACAAATCTTGAATAAATATTGCTCAATTGACACAAGCTCTGATACCATATTGAATTCTTGAAAGAGAAGAGAGTTTCATGAATAAACTTCTATTGATTCAGAAAAAGTACATTATGAATACAGTTTTATTGTTTATATATATGCTCTGTATATAACTAACTTAACTAACTTTGACTTGATTAACTCTTCCTAACCAATTACAATCAATCTTTAATATTTAATTACAGTTGCTGCTCACGTGCTGCTGCTGGTGCATATCTCTGCTGTTGCTGATGTACATCGACTGTTGCTGCGGGTGCATATTCCTGCTACTGTTGGTGTCCATCGACTGCTGTTGCTGGTGCATATCTTTACTGCTGCTGCTGGTGTATATTTGGCTGCTTCTACTTCATATTCTTGCTGCTGTTGATGTTGAAGATCAAGACTATCCTCTGTTAATGTTGACAAAGGATTTAGCATGTCTTGTTGGGGAACTTTAGTCAGAAGTGTGCAAGAAGGTCCCGCTACAAGGGCTGTGCATAAGTTAAAGGAAAAAGTAAAGCTATTTGCTTTACAGAAACAAGATGCTGGGAGCCTGGGACACTGGGACTGTTAGAATTGGGAAGAAATGGTTGGCTCATGGTTTAAAGAAGGTTATGGAGTCTGAAATCAAGCATTTGGCTGATAGATAGTGGCTCTACTTTGAGTAAAATTTCGTTTTTCGTAAAGCTGGGATGGAGACTGATCATTGGTACAAGGTCTTAGTCAAAGTAAGGATGCAAGATGTTAAAGCCAAAGCAGCAGAGAATGAGGAATCAATCTTGTCCAAGTCTGTTGTACAACCAGCCCTTCTTCAAGAAATAAAGGAATCTTATTATGAATTTTTGAAGTGTGCAGATGAATATGTTTATTCTGAAACATATGCTACACTTGCTCTTTTACCAAAGTCAGGCTTAAACACTGGATCTGTTGCTATCACTGAGATTGTTGCTCCAGCCAATGCCATAAAGAAGCGTCTTTTACAATATGGATTGACCACCTCTGAAGGATATCCTTGAATGGCTTCTCTGCTTGTCTTACAAGATAACTGCCAAATAATTGACTGGTTTTCAGGAATTGTTTGCCACTGGCTTGGGTGGTATCGTGATTGTGACAACATCAATGAGATTAAACTTATAATTTCTACTTTACTGCAGAAATCCTGCATTCATTTGCTAGTAGCAAAACATGGGATTCATGAAAGTGAAATAGAGAAACTATTTGATTCAGAACTATGCAGAATTCCCTCAACGGAAGAGGTGGAGCAAGAGTTGACAGATGAAGCATCAGATTCTCACGATTTGGATAACGATGAGGCCTTGACATATGGAATTTCTTATACCGGTTTGTGTCTGCTATCTCTGGCAAGAATTGTGAACCAGTCAAGGCCTTGCAATTGTTTTGTTTTGGGGTGCTCAGTGGTAGCACCAAGTGTGTATACCGTCCATGCTATGGAAAGACAGAAATTTTCAGGTTGGAATACAGGGTTCTCAAATTGTCATCATCCAAGCTTGAATAGAAGGCGAATTAGATTGTGTAAGAAACATTTAAGGGACTTGTATCTTGGCAGTATATCATTTCAATCCATTGATTTCGGTGAATGGAAGTAACATCTTTGAACAACGTCTAAGTGTCATTTAAACAGAAGAAATAACAGACTCCTGACTATTTATTTGCTTTTGGATGTAAAGTGTGAAAGCTATTGTGAACTCTAATTAGGCTAATGGTGTTACGTTGTCTTTGAGGTACGTGTTTTATGCCATTTGTTTGTCTAATTACATTAATCAAATGCACAAGTTATTCTAAGTCAAATATGAGCATAGTATTATCATTTCAAAGTCATAGAATTTTGGTATGAATCATATGTTAATGTTGTGGGCATGCTTCTGTGATGAAAATGATTTGAAGAAGTTTTTAGCTCTGTGATTAATTGTTTTTGTGGCCGAGCTAGTCCAAGTGAGGGAAGAATTGGGACTACAGAATTTGCAAATACCATAATATAGGAATTAGAAGTTTAATATTTTGGTCTTTCACCCTTCTTGGCATCCTTGGAGCAAATTGCATGTCTATGCAGTTTGCGTTTCATAATGACTACTCATAGTTGTCTTCCCACTTTTTTTTGAACTATGGTCCAATAGGCATCAGTCTAAAATATATATATTTACCTTCAACTTCAACCGATAGAAAATGATGAACAAATTAGAGGCATATGTAAGAAAGCTTTCAACAGTTGCAAAATCAGTAAAAAGACATAAAAACAGCTTCCCTGGTATAGAAGAGAAGAAAGTAGCTGGGATATGTCCTCATATAGTGAAGAAGTTCAGCGAGATTCTGATATCTTTAATGAACGAGAGAGAGGGGAAGGGGGATTAGAGAGAGATGGATGCGGCCTTGAAAATGCTAGCATTCAGTTTGCCACCAACGCACAAAAAAAAGGGTGGGGTATATTAAATTTAAAGTTTAGAGACAATGGGATAGCTAACTGTAACAAACTCTTGAGATTACAATTTGTATTTATGAGGTGGAAAGGGCATGTTGGAATGGTGCCAGCAGCATTTGAATTTCAAAAAGAGCTTTGAAATAAAGAACTCAGTTGGTGAACTTAATTTTTAGGTTTTGTGTGTCTACTTGATCATATTCTAGCAAGATTTTGCGTTTAAGTACCAACTGCACAAAATCTTTTCAGCATCAATTTAGTTTGTACATAGACATATAGGCTATGGTTCATGGGAACAAGGTGTAAGGACACAATATTTGCAATTAAGGGTGGTTCTGCTTTTGCTTTTATGCCTTTTTCTTTTGGCATATTAAATTTTTATTTTTTACATGATTTCTGTTTTTCTTTGTAAATTGTTTCTTTTTCTGAAGTTAATATTTAGTGGCTCCTTTTCTTTTCTTTTTTTTGTCGTCTTTTACATGTTTAGGAAATGGGCTTCCAATATAAAACTTTAGGTACTTTAAACTTTTTTTTTCTTGGATATATAAAATTATTAGAAGAATATCTTTGATCTTTCTTCAATTTTGTATTTGATGTGATAAGGTTGGTTTTTCTTTTTTTTTTTTAATCTTTGATCTTTCTTTAATCGGTGGAAGGGTATAACTACGGAGAAAGTGGAGGAGCAGGAAATTCATACAAAAAAAAAAAAAAACCTCCCAATTGGAATTTACATGAAGATGTCCAATTCTCAGGTATGCTTGATAACTTTATTTTCTTTTGCAAATTGGGACCATCTTATTTATAGGTAGAAACAGAGCATTACAAATAGAAGTTAGGTCTTTGAATGTTTTATCTCTTTTAGATGAATCAATTGGTTTATGTTATCTCGATCTTTTATGCAATAATATATTGAAAACTCTGCTCATGGCTTTTGAGTTAATGCATTCAAATTCAATATATATATATATATATATATATATATATATATATATCATCATTATCATCATTATCATCATCATCATCATTATCAAAGCCTTTATCATAATATTGGGGTGTGCGTGTATAGCAACTGAGATCAATTCATACAAAAAAAAATCGATATATGCTGTATTTTACTATGTTCTCGACATATTTGATAAGGAGATGGCGATCAAAGATAACATTCCCATTTTTCATACAAGTATTTATTCTGCCTCTTCCTTCTCGAGCATAAATTTTACTACAGAATCTTAATTTTAAGCGAAGTTATTGTTTCCTTAAAAAAAAAAGGCCTGTGATTGATCAGAATTTCTACCATGCTGGGCTGACATATACATCTCCAACATTCTCATGTGCTATGAGCATTTATGCTTCCTTCAATGACATTTGTCATGGATGTCATGTGCCTGTATGCTCATCAGTCATGATCAATTATTATGATTTTCTTAGAATAGATGTGGTTAAGGCTTGACTAGCTCAAGCTACTGATGTTTACCTCCTGAATCTACCTTTAACCTTTTGTGTTAGACGTTAATCTTTATTATGATCTGCTTCAAAGTTTGTTGTCTGTCCAAAACTTGGTTGAAAATTAGCTCTTGCTGCTTTTGAATTTCCATTTCATTTATTGAATTTCCATTCCATTTCCACATTTGATTTATTTTGCAAACACATGCATTTTAAAGACAGAACCCTCTTAACTCCCAACTTGCAGTTTGATTTTGTTGTTTTGAGCAATATTGATCCTGCAGCATAGTGCCAGTTCTAATCTAGTACGTATAAAAATCTCACTCCTACCTTCTCTTTAGCTTGTTGTTTTTGATTGTGTCAACAAAGAAATTCTACTGCCAAGTTACTGGAGAACTCTGTTGAAAGAACATTTTGGGTGGGTTTTATCTTTTGTCAAGTTTTCTCAAATTTTGACTTTGAGTATCAGTTCAAATGATAGAGTCTCCATTTTAAGGCATGGGAGTTTTGTTTTTTTTTTTTTCTCTTTAAGTCAAAGACTTTCATTGTATCAAAAAAAGTTTGCTTGAATTTTAAGTAATTAAGGTCATGAAGCAAGAGCTAAATTCGAGTCTGTCTATTGGTACTTGAAAATTCAAAAGGTAAAAAAGTAAAAAACTTTAAGAATATACTTTCATTTTGGCAAGCAAGTTATACAACTCCCCAAGCTTAAGGGTTAAACAAAGTCAGGATTCCATGGAAGTTGGATTTTACCAAAGGATTCAAAGCAACGTTTAAGACACTCCATCAAATCATATTCCTTTTGCACCTAAGTATAAGCCCTTAGGAGAAGGAGAGAATCAGACATGGTTTATGGCTTCTTTTTCTCCTGGTAAAATAAAGCATAACTTTGACACTTGACAAAGGTAAAGAATCACCCAAGCTTAAATTGCCAAGGTTTTTAAGTTAAAAATATATAAATTACTTATTCAATTTTTTTAAAGCTGGAAAATAATACTAAAATACATAAAAATTTCTGTTTAAATTATTTTGGGAGGGTTACCAGCAGGATTTCCAAGCATTTCAATCTCAAATAAGTTAGATCATTGAGGAGCAGACGTCAGCAAAAATACTGAAATAATCATGCAAAGCAAAGCATGGAATCTCTAAACCTTACTTCCTTTTATTTAAATTCCCTTGGCGCCACAATTGCATATCACCATATCCTCTCTCTCTTTCTTTCTTTCTCTGGTTTGGTTTTCCTCGTTTGTCTTCTGCTTCATTCTAACATCTCTTCATATACTGGTGAATATCTCTGTCTCTCTGTTTTGATTTTTCTTGTGTCTCGTCTGCTTCATTCTGACATCTCCCTCAAAGTCTGGTATGTTTTTTATTTGCTTCCCCATTATTTGGTTCTCTGTGTTTTATATGTTATCTTAGTGCTCTTTGAATTTCATCATCGAACATTCTGTTAATCATAGCTCTAATCCTTAACTGAGGTTTTAAGAACTTATTTGTTTACTGTAGTTTCTATTTTTTGCAGTTAAAAGTGATTGGAGAGGGAAATGGGCAAGACAATTATGCTGAGTGGGTTTGCGTCTGTTGTAACTGTAGAAGAAGTGAAGGAATTCTTGGAGGGATACACAGGGGAAGGAACTGTTGAGGCAGTGAAAGTTGGGAAGCCGAAAACAGAAGGTGGCTCGCGGGCTCATGCCAAAGTTCAATTTAAAACCATAGAAGATGTTGAAAGAATCTTGCTCTGGACTGCTAATCAAGATCTTTGGCACAACGATTCTTATTTGAAAGCCTGGACACGGAAACGCGACATTATCCCACAAGCAAAGCCACAGTTTAATCTGCATTGTATAGATAATCTGAAATTGCACTTTGGTTATCAGGTTTCAAAAGAGAAGTTTTCTGTCCTTTGGAAGCAGGATCATGTCTCCTTCAGGTTTGGTGAGAAACTGGACAAATTATACTTTTTCCTGTCTTACAATTCTGTGGAGTACAAGCTGCAACTGTTCAACGAAAATGTTTGGCAGATTGTGTTACATTATCCATCTGAACAAACTAATAAGAAGTGTCTGATCATTCAGGTATGTTTGAAATTGATTCCTATTCTTTTTATGATTTGATGTTAGAGACTCAGAGAAGCTGCTTCTAGTTTGAGGAATGGATCTCCCAACTAATATAGTATCTGTCTGTTTCTGATATATATTTTTTTTACCGTGATTTTAATAAATCCAAGGGTTGTGATTAATCCCAGACAATATATAGTAATTGATTTCTCATTTTCAAAGGTGTGCTAGTTTAATAGCATACCGGGAGTTTTTCTCCAATTTGTTGTGGGAGTTATATTTTTCTATTAAAAAAAAAGGAAAAAACAGAATTATTCTTTTTAGAATTAAAACATAAATTATTTGATCAAAATTTATGTTTATATAATAATTTTTTAAAGGAAATATTTACAAAGGATATGATAACATTTTTTTTAATATTTAAAAAATTACAAAATAAATATTGTGAAAACTCTTGATTTTGATTTTCTTTATTTATTACTATATTTACTATGAAAACTTTTCATAACTTCTTCAAAGTTTTATGGAGTTCTAAGAAATCATACCTTCAAATTTTTTTCATTTTTTTAATCCTCTTTTTCAAAAAAATTTCTTTTCAATAATTACTATTTTTAGTCACATTCTATGATAAAACATATTTAACATTTTACAAATTTTAAACATAAATAAAGATAAAAAAAACAATGCAAAATTAGATATTAAAAACTCAAAAATGCACCTCTACCATTTTGAGGTTTTTTTTTATTTTTATTTTTATTTTTATTTTCTATACAAGTCTTTCTTCATATATATTTTGGGTCCCCATAGCATTTCTGCCTTTGCCTCCATGGTGTTTTAAAATTTGTGTGATGATATCGTGGAGGATTACTCACTTAACTTTGCCTTTTCCTTCTTAGTTACTTGGGGCCCCTCGGATCGATGTGAAAGATGTACTTGCTCTCAGCTCTTATAATGAAGGCACAGAGGATGACCTGTGGGTTAGGGAAGTTGATTTTACTCCAGGTCATTGTATTGGTCAATCCTTTGCTTTATGTTTGGAGGTTCCTCCAGCAGTGCAACTTCCAAGATTGGATGAGAATTTTGATTACAAGCAAGATCAAGACAATTTTGCTCTCCAGAATGGTTCTACTTTTTCTACCAACCCTGATTTTGTACCTATGATAAGTCCACCTCCTGGTTTTGACTTGCCTTATGGTATCTTGTTTAAAGTAAATTCTTTGGTCCAACACGGTTGTCTTCCTCCGACAACCCTTGATGCTAGTTTCTTTGAGTTGGTTGATCCCTGTAGAATAAGTATTGCATTGATAGAACATGCATTAGAGAAACTGTTTAGATTCAGAGAATGTTGCTATGAACCTGTTAAGTGGCTAAATGAGCAGTATAAGGAATACCGCAAGTTGAAGAAACCTCCTAGACCTCCCGTGCTTGCATTTGATGATGGGTTGGTAGCTGTGAGAAGGATTCAAGTGACCCCATCTAAGGTGTATTTTTGTGGCCCGGACTTGAATCTTTCTAATCGTGTTCTCCGTAATTATATTAAAGATATCGATAATTTTATTCGCATTTCTTTTGTTGATGAGGAACTAGGAAAGATTCATTCAACAGATTTGTCTTCAAGCACTGTTAGTGCTGGAAGGCTTACTGGAATTTATCATAGGATACTATCAACTCTTAGAAATGGAATAGTTATTGGGGATAAAAAATTTGAATTTCTTGCTTGTTCAGCAAGTCAATTACGGGAAAACACCGTTTGGATGTTTGCATCAAAACCTGGGCTAACTGCAGTGGATATCAGAGAGAAAATGGGTCATTTTCGTGCCATAAGGAATGTGGCCAAATACTCTGCCAGATTAGGTCAGTCTTTAAGCTCATCTAGGGAAACTTTAGAAGTGAGCAGGAATGAAACTGAGATAATTCCAGACATTGAAGTTAAAACTGGTGGGACTAAGTATGTTTTCTCTGATGGCATCGGAAAAATATCTGCTGAACTTGCAAAGGAAGTGGCTAGGAAATGTGGTGTGAAAGTTTACACTCCATCTGCATTCCAAATTCGGTATGGTGGTTACAAAGGAGTTGTAGCTGTTGATCCATCATCTTTAGTAAAATTATCATTGAGAAAGAGTATGGAGAAGTATGATGCTGATAGTAGTAGTCTGGATGTTTTGTCATGGAGCAAGTATCATCCTTGTTTTCTTAATCGCCAAATAATCATCCTTATGTCTACTCTTGGGGTTCAAGATTCTGTTTTTGAAAAGAAGCAGAAAGAGGCTTTAGCTCAATTAGATGCAATTTTGACGGATCCAGAAGGGGCAAGGGAGGCAATGGAGTGGATATCTCATGGAGAAATTGCCAATGTTATAAGAGAAATGCTTTTGTGTGGTTATAACCCAGATTCTGAACCATTTCTATCTATGATTCTACAAGCAATTCGTGCATCGAAATTGCTGGATTTAAGGACCAAAACAAGGATTTTTGTTAAGAATGGAAGAACTATGATGGGATGTCTAGATGAAACTGGGACATTACAATATGGTCAAGTGTTTGTGCAGTACTCAAAGCCGAAGAAATTTCTGAACAATTCCCTCTTAACGTTCTCCAATGGCAGATCAGATAAAAAATGCCATGTTGTTGAGGGGAAGGTAGTTGTTGCTAAAAACCCTTGTTTGCACCCTGGAGACCTTCGAGTTCTCCAGGCTGTGGATGCAGCGGTTTTGCATCACATGGTGGATTGCATTGTTTTCCCTCAGAAAGGACATAGGTATGGCTATCCAATATTCATATACTTTTCTAAATTGTTTTGAACTATGAAGCTTATCTGATTTTTTTTTATTAGAAATGGTACATTACAGGAGAGATTACAACCATAATTAAATATTACATTCTTAGATCACTTCAGTGAACCAAACAAAACAGTATATTACTAGCAAAAGTTCAGAAATAAACATTATGCAATTCAATTTATAATTTGATCATAGTTAGCGGTTGTATTTCATGATTCATCTTTATGGCTTTTGGTTCTCGCAAGATTACAGCATGTCATTTCACAAAATTTTTCCTTTTCGTACTTTATTATCTACAGGTTTCTTTGTGTAATTGAACATTTCATTTACTGATAGTGGTTACATGATCAAACAGGCCTCATCCAAATGAATGTTCTGGTAGTGATCTGGATGGTGATATGTATTTCATTTCTTGGGACGAAGATCTCATTCCTCCCTGCCAATTTCCGCCCATGGTTTATGATGCAGCACCAGCTCTTGTTTTGGATCATGACGTTACTATGGAGGTATTACTTAAATCATATAGTCAAATATTAAGATTCATATTACTGTTTCATGAAGCATGTCTTCTGGATTTACATGGAGTACTACATCCAAAAGTTTTCGAATCTTCATCGTGAATTCCATACATGTGCTGACATTTTATGGTTCTTTCCTGTTAACATGGATGTCTACTTCCATGCACAGGATGTAACAGAGTATTTTACCAACTACATGGTCAATGACAACTTGGGGATCATTTGTAATGCCCACACCATCTTTGCGGACAAGGAGCCTCTCAAGGCAATGAGTGAGGCCTGCATTGAGCTTGCCAAGCTAGCATCCATTGCAGTTGACTTCCCAAAAACTGGTATTCCAGCCAAAATACCCTATCGATTACGTGCCCTAGAATACCCAGATTTCATGGAAAAGCCTGATAAAATCTCCTACGAATCACAAAGCCTGATTGGAAGGCTTTACCGCGAGGTGCAAAGCATATCAACAGGACCAAGTACTGGTGTTAAGCATTTCACCAAAGAAGTGGCAGAGCAATTCTACGACTTTGACATGGAAGTTGATGGCTTTCTGGCATATGTTGAAGATGCCAAGTATTGGAAAACTCAGTACGACTTTAAATTAGCCAACCTGATGCGCGCATATAGGGTCAAAACTGAGGCTGAAATGATCACTGGATGCATCTCGAAAGTGTCGAGATTTTTCGATCGAAGAAGAGACTTGGAAACAATTGGTTTGGCAGTGAGGTCATTGAGGAAAGAAGCTAGGGGTTGGTTTAAGGAGGAAGGAAATGTTGAATTAAATTCTAATGCTGAGAATGTACTCGCTAAAGCTTCAGCTTGGTACCATGTGACATACCATCCTAGTTTCTGGGGCGTCTACAACGATGGAGTTGTCGAGCGAGAGCATTTCATCAGCTTTCCATGGTGTATCTATCACAAGCTTCTCCTAATTAAGGGGAAAAATAGGGGTAAATCTTCACATTTCTCATCACCAGAACGTCAATCCAATCCCATTGAGATAATTTCTGATGAGAAAACCAGTCGGTGGGGTCTTTGTTCTTTCATGTGAATCTGGCTGTTCAATATAATATTGCGTAGTTAATGTAATATCTCGTAATTATGTAATCAAATTTAATTTAAGAGATTATGATTTTGTAATTAAAATATTGCAATAAAGTATTTGTGTGAAAAATTTGTGTAAGTTTAAATTTTTTTTGTGCATAAGAAAGTTCAAAAGCTGGAGAGATCACTTTATTTCTAAAGATTAAGGTAAATCGTTAATTTATGCTAAAAATTATGGATTTATTGAATTTTTTTTACGAATTTCAGTATTTATAAATTTCTTATTAATAAGAGAACATGAGAATTCGAATTTGAGAATATTGCTCTTAGCATTTGAACTTTAATCATTTACATCAAATTTGCTGAGCGCCGATTATGCAAACGTTAATTTGTTTACTGTTACAAAAATTCATATGTAAACTAATGTATGATACCATAAATACTAAATATTTTTCTGTTCAATCTTTCGAGTCAAAGCATATTAAGTGCAAGTTTTTAGTTTTCACAAAATAAATATGATATATTTTGTACGTATTATTATTAATTTATTTATTATTTTAAATATATTTTTAAAAATACATATAATAATTTGTTGGTTCCATTAACAGATTTTTTTTAATAAAATTAAAAAGTCTATTGATTAAATAAGTCTTTATTGTTTCAATTGTTAATATTAACTGTTATTAGGACTGTTATTTTACATAGATAAAATATTAATTTTTAATTATTTATTTTTAATATATTTTAAAAAAATATGATTTACTTTACTGACTTTATAAGTGAAACTTAAAAATTTAATTTCCATATACGAAATAATTTTTTTATTTTATAAATCATTAGTTAAATATTTTGCAAATTAAATATTATCACATTTTTTATTATCATAATTAATTTATTAATTACTTTAAATATATCTTAAAAAGACAATATATAGTCCTTTTGACTTTGTTACATTTTTTCGTTAATTTACCAATGAAATAATTTAAATTATTAGTACAGCATTACGAGGACGAGGAGCAATAAGTCTGTTCACAGCAGATCAGTCCCAACAACTCCTTCGTAAGCAAGTTTTGGAAATGGAGAAATGTCAACCTAATGCTGCTCCATGACTCCATGCTGACTTACGCGTTCCCTTTTCCCGCTTCCATGATCTTACCTCTTCAGACGTGGCGGGAACCCATAGGAGAATTGCTAAAGACGGGAAATGACAGAGAAAATGTTGCGATAGAGGGAATCGCGGCCTTTCTTGCTTATGTATCACTCCTTCTTGGTCAGTCTTCCCTCACAGTGTCATAATTGACTGAGAAAGTTGACGACCAAAATGAGGAGTAAGTAAAGGAGTGGGAGTGGGAGTGGGAGTGCAGTTATCGTTCTGATCTCATCTGCGACTTCTCTTTGGTAAAGACTCTTGCTTTACTCTTAATAATAATGTTCGAAGTTTGATTTCGTATGATACATTTGAAACAGAGGGATAATTGTTATGCTTTATATCCGAGTCTATCACTTTATAGTTACGCCTGCTGTGTGATTGGGGAACCGTTGTTTTCCGATATCTAATAAATAAATTTTGTTTAGTTTTATATTCAAGTTGGGATTTTGTCATTTATTGCCAATTGGCTTTGGTTGGATGCTTAAGATGATTGTCTGTTGATGCTTTTTCGTCTTTAATTTTAATTTTGTCGCTATAAAGTTAAATGTATAGTAAAATGCAAAATTATTTTGCACCTTGAAATTTATTGATATATCTTCGTTTGAATCGAGGTCAAATTGAGTAATGAACTGAAAAACATGTGACTTTTTTAAGCAGTACTCTCTAAAACTACTAAACACATGTAAGAAGAGTGAACTGATTACTCTTCAGAAGATGACTGAGATTAAAAACGGTTCTCATTGATTGAATTTGGGTGGCACAAATATAGTTTTGCACTATCACTTGTACTCACTACCTATATCTAGGAGTAATTTCAGATATATTAGAGCTTCTGATGATGTTGAATCATGCAGCATTGCAAATGTGTTGTGTTGTTTGGGCAGAGGGAATGTAGTTCCTCATCATACAGGGCATTCATGTAACATCAACAGATATCTCTGCTACAAAATGAATCTTCTACTGGTTACCCATTAGTACTAGTAAAAAAGCATAGAATATTTGTTATTTCCTTTTTTTTTTAATGAAATATCGACTGTTTCATTAAAAAACTGCTTAATTTGTCCCCTTATCTTGGTGCATTTTATGGTATTTACTTAAATATTCTTCTCTTGTTTTTTCAGTGACTTGTTTGTGTTAAAGTGGTAAGAGCATAGAGTGAACTGAGTCCATGGGTAAGACAATTCAAGTTTCTGGATTCCCCTCTAGTGTGTGTGCAGAAAATGTGAAGATATTTTTGGAGTCAATTACAGGCACAGAAACTGTTTATGCTCTTAAAATTAGGCAGCAAAAGAATGGAGGAAGAAAATATGCTATTGTGCAATTTACCCAAAGAATAGGTGCTGAGCTAATTGTTAAGTTGGCTAGTCAAAGACTATACTATGGGACTTCATATCTCAAGGCTCGAGAAATGGAAAATGATATTTTGCCAAAGCCGAGAACCTTTTTGCATACCATGGAACGTGTGAGAGTGCATTTTGGCTGTCAGGTCTCAAAAGAAAAATTTTATGTTCTCTGGAAAGCAGTTGATGTTACTGTGAATTTTGGGATGGGAATGCGGAAATTACAATTTTTACTGTCATATCATCAGTTAGAATACAAGCTGGATCTTTTCTATGAGAACATTTGGCAGATTGAGCTGCGCCGTCCACGCAATCAAACCTCAAAGTATCTTCTTATCCAGGTGCTTTATTTAATTTTGATTATAAATTCATCATTTGTCTTTATAGCTTTACCCTTGCTACCTAGAAATAAAGAGTTGAATGTAACATCATTGCTTCCAGTAACAGGTTGAATGATCTTAGTCTTTAGTTGTGTATGTCACCTTGTTTTGCTTATGTCTAGTCTATGAAATGATTTGTGATGCCAACTTGGTAATTAAATGACATTGTTGTTTCCATCTAAATTATATAGAGTTTGTCATTATTGCTGAGGTTTAGAAAAATTTTCTTTGCTGGGTTTTATTACATTCCGTAACTTCAAAGTGATTATGGACTTGCGGATATATGTTAATGGTTTGGTCTTACGCTTGTCGTGCTTTTTGACAAATACAATTGGGTAGCTGTTGTTAAACCATGCAGAATAGTTTATGCCGAACAGAGTATTCCAATTATCTGGCAATTTATACTTCTTGATACCCTCAAATCGTTGCTACATATTGGTGACTTTGTAAAACTTGTGTGGAAGCAATTCTAAAATCTTTTACAATATGTAAACTATGGATATATATTGTCTGCAATAGATCATTTCTGAAACTCATATTCTCTCTTAATAAGGGTTGTTTTATAGGGGATTTGATGGGAGAATAGGCTGGAATACTTTCTCCTCTTACTCGAAGTAGCAAATACCACTTGTATAAAAGCTTTAATTGGGAAATTGAGAACTTACAAAAATGAATAAATGGTGGAGATCGATATATATTTGCTTGAGAAAAGGTACAGATCAGGCTATAGTTTACTTTTAAGTCTGGAACTGGCAGTTCGATATGGTGATTTACACATGAATTAATATTGTCTTCTGAAACTTGGTTTGTGCAAAGTCTATGATAGATTATTCAGAGCCAAGCATGAGGAGTGAGCTTTCTCATTGTGAGAAATTTGATCTATTTTATTGATGCTGGAAAATGCCATTTCCAAATGTTTTATCCTCGCTGTAATGATTAAATCTTATAAATGAAAAATGCTTATAATGCTTCTGGTTTCCTCTTAATTTTTAGTTATTTGGTGCTCCACGGATATATGAGAAAGAAGTGAGCTCTTCTGGACTTGTGTTTGATGATCCCTTTTTTAACTACTTTATGGAAGTCCCTGATGATCAGTGGGTCCGGACAACTGATTTCACTCAATCATGCTGTATTGGGCAGTCATCTGTATTGTGTTTGGAGCTTCCTCATGACCTTGAACTTCCAAATTTTCGGGACAACTTTGCTTACTACAAAGAAAATGAAGGCAGACTGGTTTTGGAAAGTGGTTCTTCTTATTCCCGTTGTCAAAGTCTTGTCCCAATTGTAGGCCCATCACAGGGACTTAACTTGCCTTTTGAAATCTTGTTTAAGGTTAATTTGTTGGTCCAAAATGGGTGCATCCCTGGACCAGCACCTGATGCTAATTTTTATCGATTGGTTGATCCGCGTAAAATGGACAAGGTCTTTATAGACCATGCGCTGGAGAAACTTTATTGTCTAAAAGAATGCTGCTATGAACCTTCAAGATGGCTACGTGAGCAGTTCCAAAATTACATCACATCTAAGAAACACCCAACATCGCCCACTATATCCTTAGATGAAGGTTTGGTATATGTAAGAAGGGTTCAGATAACACCTTCTAGGGTGTACTTTTGTGGTCCTGAGATTAATGTTTCAAATCGTGTGCTACGCCATTTCCGTGATGATATTGATAATTTTCTTCGCATCAGTTTTGTTGATGAAGAGTTGGAAGGAATCCATTCAACAGACTTGCTGGCAAGGGGTAAGAGAACTGAAATTTATCAAAGGATTCTTTCTACTCTTAAAAATGGCATTGTCATCGGTGATAAGAGATTTGAATTTCTTGCCTTTTCTTCAAGTCAATTGCGGGAAAATTCAGCATGGATGTTCGCTTCAAGAAATGGGCTTACCGCAGCAGATATAAGGACGTGGATGGGAGATTTTAGTAAAATAAGAAATGTGGCCAAATACGCTGCTAGACTGGGCCAATCTTTTAGTTCATCAACCGAAACTCTTAGTGTTGCTCAAGATGAAATCGACATTATTCCAGATATAGAAATTAAAAGGGGTGGAATAAATTATGTCTTTTCTGATGGAATTGGAAAGATATCAGCTAAATTTGCCGAGAAGGTGGCCAAAAAATGTCGCTTGAATGGTTGCACGCCATCTGCCTTTCAGATTCGGATTGGTGGATTCAAAGGTGTTGTGGCTGTTGACCCCACCTCATCGAGCAAATTATCCCTTAGAAAGAGTATGTCAAAGTATGAATCAGAGAACACAAAACTGGATGTTTTGGCTTGGAGTAAGTATCAACCTTGTTTTCTGAATCGCCAATTGATCACTCTCCTGTCTACTCTTGGAGTTCCAGACCATGCTTTTGAGAGAAAACAAAGAGAAGCAGTAGCTCAACTTAATGCTATCCTAACAAATCCCTTAAAGGCACAGGAGGCCCTGGAGTTAATGTCTCCTGGAGAAAATACTAACATTCTCAAGGAAATGCTTCTATGTGGTTATAAGCCTGATGCTGAACCATTCCTTTCCATGATGTTGCAAACATTTCGAGCATCAAAGTTGCTGGAGTTGCGGACTAAAACCAGGATATTTATTCAAAAAGGAAGGTCTATGATGGGATGTCTGGATGAAACCAGAACATTGGATTATGGCCAAGTGTTTGTGCAGTTTTCAGACTCTAGATCTGACGAGCGTTTTATTGTTGAGGGTAAAGTAGTTGTGGCCAAAAACCCTTGCTTGCACCCTGGCGATGTGCGTGTCCTAAGGGCTGTCAACGTGCCTGATTTGTACCATATGGTAGATTGTGTTGTTTTTCCACAGAAAGGAATCAGGTAAATCAAATGCATACTCTACCATTTGCAGTACTGTGATCGAAGTGTTATTTCTTCATTAAAGTTTGCAAACAATCTACATCTAGACGAACTTGGTATCGTACACCATAGCCTACTTTGTCCTGCATCAAATTTTGGCTAAATAAGTATGTGCGTCTTACATTCGTATATTGAAATGTGCATTACCATCTAATCAGGAATATTGAGTGAGTAGGTCGGAAGGCTTAGTATGGATTCAACAGTAGTTTAGTGTTAGCAGAATGCAATTAGTTATGTTGTCAAAATTTTTAATTTATTTTCAAAAAATTCTGTTTATTCTCCCTCTCTGCCAAGCATATCTACATGGACTTGAATTTGTCATGCTAAATAGCAAATGACTTTTATAATCACCATTGTCATTGTCATCACCACTACAATCTCTCCCTTCCATTTCCCGAATCTGGTTGTTTTAATTGTACAATTGTTGCTAGTTTGTTGTCTTTATGGATTTTTTATTTATTTTTTTTATGTGGCTACATATGATATCATGAGTTATGCTGGTTGTATTTTCTCTCTTTGTTAAGGGTATTGATTTTAGCATTTTTATTTGTGCCTTTTAAGGGGACTCATCATAGATGGTAGTAAAACGTATGTCTGGTTTTCTTCTTTGTAGAAGTAATTGACCACGTATTTTATATTTGGCTGTACATCATAAAACACTTGAAAGTATAACTATGATTGGCATAAATAGAATCTATTTGTCTAAGTGTGGCCGGCCTGTGGAAAATGTATCTTAAGGGAGCATCTGACAGCAGGGGAAAAAAATACTTCTGCTTCCTCTGGGTGCCTAACATTCTTTCTGTTAACCAGGGTATTCCTGTATAATAGATTTGCTATACCTGTATTCTTTTGTATTATATGTGTTAAATCCTGTCCCATTAATGGATGTTATCTGTTTTTTTTATTTTAAACTTATTTGCACATAACAAGATGGTAGGCTTGATTGTCCTCTTTAGAAAATTTGGCATGCAGAGTGATTTACTCACCCGAATTGAATTAAATTCTTAGACCTCATCCAAATGAATGTTCTGGAAGTGATCTGGATGGTGATATCTACTTTGTCTCCTGGGACCCTGAATTGATTCCTCCTAAGCAAATCTGTCCTATGGATTATTCGCCAGCTCCAACTAAAACATTGGATCATGAGGTTACCATTGAGGTATTATTGTTTTAGATATTGAAGCATTCGATTATCATTCTGCTTATCGTGTCTAATTGTTCTTATATCCTATTCTCTTGTTATATTTTCTTGATGCTGAAATGCATGATTCTTGCTCTCTCTCTCTCCACCATGTAGTTTTTGGTCTAAGGATATTATTGATTTGACATTCTTCTTCTTATGAGTTCATGCAATCTAGGTCTATATGACGCAACGGTTTAACAGCTAATGAGTAATGATCTCTTTAATGTTGCAGGCTGGATCCTGTATCTAATTTGGGAGCCCTTTTTAACATCATGCTACTAATTTTTGGTTGTATAAATCCTGTTGTAATATGTGCATAAAAGTTTCTTTGACACTTGCTTACAGAAAGTAAATTATCCTTCCTAACTTATAGGAATCTGAGGTAACAAATTGTGAGTGATTTCAGAGTTCTAGGGCTCTAACTGAAAGAAGTATATTTGGTCTGCAAATTTGTGAACTTCAATTGGGAGCAAGATATTGTTGACTAATTATTTCTAAATAGAATCAAATGTGTGATAATGCAGATTCTAATAATATGACAGGATAGTAAATTATAGATGAGCACCAATGCATTTTTATTATGATTTTCATTTTATCCACATTTTTGGAGGTAAGAAAACTGCACGTATCCATTTTATTTAACTATAGTAGAAAGGAAAAAAAAGACTATTAGAGAGGACTACTATGGTTTGAAACCTAAAACAAATTTTTTTAAAAAAGATTAAGATTCAGGATCTTTTTTTTTCTTCTGGTTCGTAGGAAGGTATAAGAGAGAAAGGAGGAACCGAAATTTTGGATCTAATCTGTCTTAAGGAAGGGCAGTAATCATTAGGTCAAGCCTTAGTTGTTATTCGGAATCTTTCTTCGGCATCAAGATGGAATATAGCTAGCTTTCATGGCTTTGTTTACCTAGTCTGCCATAAAGGATAGGGGTCAAAAGAATCATGATATTGCTTTACACCAAGACTATGACTTATTCACTTTAGTCTCTTCTCAATGTAAGATTGTCTGATGCTCATAATTGGGTGCAGGAAGTTGAAGAATATTTCACAAACTACATCGTGAATGACAGTTTAGGAATCATTGCAAATGCTCACACTGTTTTTGCTGATAGACAACCTAACAAAGCAATGAGCAGCCAGTGTCTGGACCTTGCAAAGCTGTTTTCAATTGCCGTTGACTTTCCAAAAACCGGTGTACCAGCTGAAATACCACAAGAACTGAGAGTCAAAGAATATCCAGATTTCATGGAGAAGCCTGACAAGCCAACTTATCACTCATACAGTGTTATCGGAAAGCTTTTCCGAGAGGTGAATGACCTTGCACCCAATGAAGGTTCTATCATGTCCATAACTCAGGAAAAATTGGAAAGGTTTTATGATCCTGACATGGAAGTGGATGGATTCGAGGATTATGTTGATGATGCTTTCTTTCACAAAAGTAATTTTGATTACAAACTGGGAAATTTGATGGACTACTATGGGATCAAAACTGAGGCTGAAATACTCAGTGGGGGTATCATGAAAATGTCAAGATCTTTCACAAAGAGAAGAGACGCGGAAGCAATTGGTATGGCTGTTAGGTCCTTAAGAAAAGAAGCTAGGTCATGGTTTAATGAAAATTCTGAAGTAGATGATGCAGATGCAAAAGCTTCAGCGTGGTACCATGTAACGTATCATCCGAGTTATTGGGGTCAGTACAATGAGGGAATGAAGAGGGATCATTTTCTGAGCTTTCCTTGGTGTGTTTATGGCAGGCTGATCCACATCAAGAAAGAGGAGACTATTAGAAGAGCTTTGCGATTGTCATCTCTCGAACATCAGCTCGCTAGATTGCGTGTGCGTTGAGGTGATTCAGTGTATGTTCTCATTTGTCTGAAGCTGCACATAGAGATGATAGCTCATGTTTCCTAGTAACTCAAGTGTGTCTGTTTGTATGCTCGCACCAAACATATTTAACTGATAATGGTAGCCTCTATGTGCTATCTAATGTAAATACCCGCGGTGATGACTGAGAAAGGACATTATTGTATAATATGCTGCTAATGATGTTAGTTTGGTTTTTGAGATTGTGCAACAAGTCGCGGTGTGTTTCACAGCACTCATAATTATTGCTGCTGTTTGTTGCCGTGCACCAGCCGCATGGAAAGAGCCCCGGTGTGTAACATTTGAGGACTGGTGCTAAAACCTGAAGATTTCCTATCGTTCCTTTTCTTTTTCTGTTGGAGACGCAAGGTTGCTGATGATTGGCCTGAGGTAAAAGCAAATGCCAGGTCATGATGAATTATTTCTGTTCAGTACATTATGGCTTTTCTGAGAATATAAATATGAGATATTGTGGCTAATCGGTAGGGATATAATTGAGCGGAGTGGAGATGATTTAGTATCAGATTCATGTTTTTCTTGACTTGAATACTTGTGGTTTAAAGTATGATTTAAGCTCAAACAAGATAAGTATATGAAACTCCAGTTTAACTCAACAATCGTGCTACTCGAGTTCGATTTGATAGACTTGAGTTTGACTCACTAGGTTCGATTTATCATTTTTTGATCATATATTACAAGAGTATAATGGTAAAGTAATAATAAAACTTATATATGTATTAAAAAAAGATTCGATTAGGTTCATGAGTAGTTCGATTGCAAGAAAGTTCAATCCTTTGCTTTATGTTTGGAGGTTCCTCGAGCAATGCGACTCTCAAGATTTGATGAGAATTTTGATTACAAGGAAGTTCAAAGACAATTTTGCTCTCAAGAATGGTTCTACTTTTTCTTCCAACTTTATTTTTAGATCTGGCAATCTTAAACACGATACAATGACACAACACGAAAATGATATGAGTAAAAGACACAAAGATGACACGGGTTAGAATTAAGTAAAAATCATATAAGGATGGGTTAAATACTAAAAATAATATTTTTGGTTGTTCGTGTCGACATAAATTTTAACATAAAATTTTTGTGTTTTATACTACACGAACATGATTTTACATGACATGAAAATGAATTATAGACACGAATTACCGGGTCTACCTAATTTTGTACCTAGGATAAGTCCACCTTCAGGTTTTGACTTCCCTTATGGTATCTTGTTTAAAGTAAATTCTTTGGTCCAACACGGTTGTCTTCCTTTGACAACTCTTGATGCTAGTTTCTTTGAGTTGGTTGATCCCTGTAGAATAAGTATTGCATTTATAAGAGAACTGCTTTTGTGTGGTTATAACCTAGATTCAGAAACATTTCTGTCAATGATTTTACAAGCAATTCGTGTGTCGAAATTGCAGGATTCAAGGACAAAAACAAGGATTTTTGTTAAGAATGGAAGAACTACAATGGGATGTCTAGATGAAACTTGGACATTACAATATGGTCAAGTGTTTGTGCAGTACTCCAAGCCGAAGAAATTTTCGAACGATTCACTCTTAACATCCAACGATGGCAGATCAGATTAAAAATGTCATGTTGTTGAGGAAAAAGTAATTGTTACTAAAACCCTTGTTTGCACCCTAAAGACCTTCGAGTTCTGCAAGCTGTGGATGCAATGGTTTTGCATCACATGGAGGATTGCATTGTTTTCCTTCAGAAAGGACGTAGGTATAACTATCCAATATTCATATGCTTTTCTAAAATGTTTTTGAACTATGAAACTTATCTAATGTTTTTTTATTAAAAACGGTACATTACAAAAGAGATTACAATCATAATCAAGTGTTACATTCATAGATCACTTCAATTACCCAAACAAAACAGTATATGACTAGCAAAAGTTCAAAAATAAACATTATGTAAATCAATTTATAATTTTGTTGTTGCACAAAACAACAATAAAGATATGCTGATGTCGATGTCCGTACTAAGTCTCCACGTGTGTCCAAGAATCTTCTGTAAAACAAGAAAAGTCAGAGGGACGCAGGGGTGGTTCCCTGCGTAGACACTCCGATTCTTAAGTCAGCAAAAAGTTCTTCAGTATTGGGAAGCGTAAAAGCCAGTAGTCAAAAATTAGGGAGTAAAATTGTACCTGGGGGCCTATTTATAAGCCAACAATCTAGGTTAATTGTTTAAGGATAAGTCCATTATCTTGCTGAGAGTTTGTGTCCCAATATAACACAATTTCCTTGAAAATCGGGAGCTTCCGGAGCCTCTCGCCGACGAGAGATGCGTACCACGTGGAACGTTGTGGCGTCAGGGGTCTGTCGCTAGCGGGAGTCGATAACGTGTACCACGTGTCGCGTTATGATTGCAGGCGATAGACTTTGAGTCTGTCGCGGGAGCGACAGGTGTGATCGACACCTCTACCTCTGTCGCAGAACGCCACGTGGAGGAGACTGCACCTGTCGCCAAGCGACAGGTGTGAAGCGTTTTACCATCTGTCGCCGAACGCCACGTGGAGACGATTGAATCTGTCGCCAAGCGACAGGTGTGAAGCTTTTACCGTCTGTCGCCGAACGCCACGTGGACCAGTGAGTTCTTGCCGCGTGGTAGTTTTTGGACGCCATTGGGCCTAGCCCAACATGGGTAGACTTTGTCATATCAATTGCTCCCCACTCTCTTGTTGGATTTCTCCAACAGAGAGAGTATAAATATGTGTTTTTGGGCCTTAACCCACTGTGAATAGTCATCTTTGTTTTTCTTTTGTTTTTTGCAATTTCTGTGGTATTTTTTGCAGGTGAAAAATTCTATTCTGCGACAGGTGTGATCAGGCGTGACGTTTGGCCTTCCCTGTCACGGCTATATAAACGGCTGGAACCCGACGAGAGACCCCACGAAAACCTCTGAACAGCCGTCTGTCGCCCAATTCCAGCTCTTCTCGCCAAAAGAGTCTGTCGCTCTCCCACCAGAAGTCTCTCGCCTTCATTATTGACAGTAAGTTTACATCTGTCGCTTATTTATTACCTTTTCGCAGATAAGTTTAGGTCTCCCGCAGGTGTCGCGTGTCTTCCGCTTAGAGTTTTAGGTCTCCCGCAAGCGTTTTGCTTAGTAGGTCTGTCGCCTAGAGGGTCTGTCGCCCCATTGGGTCTGTCGCCCCATTGGGTCTGTCGTCTCTAGAGTCTGTCGCCGGGTGGTTTTTGTCATGTCTTTGCTACGCCCAGGAAAAACACTTAAGACAGGTGGTCTCGTGTGTTCTTTGTCAAATACTGATTTAGAGGATTTTAGAACTCGTTTCCCTCTTCCTTCGGGCTATGTCTATAGACTTCCTGTGCAAGGGGAGGTCACGCCCGACTTGGTTAGAAGTGGTGTAGCCGTCCATAAGGCTTCTTTGTCTTTCGGTTTTCGCTTCCCTCTTCCGGAGTTTGGCGAAGCGTTTCTTAGATACAAAGACATCGTCCCGTGTCAACTCCACCCCCATGCGTGGGCTCAATTGGTAGCATTTTCCATAGTGTGTCATCACTTGGGTATTATTCCAACGGTCCCTCTCTTAAGCGCCTTTTTTAGAGTCCGTAAGTTGAAAGGGTTGATAACGTTTTCTCTTCAACGGTTAACAGTCGAGGAGTTTCCTAATAATAAAATCTTCTCGGATCTCCCCAATAAACTGCGCGGTTTTGAGAGCGAGTGGGTCGTTGTTGAGATTCCAAGTAACTTGCGGATTCGCTCTAGATGGAATCGCGATACCTCTGACCACTCCCAGCGCTCGGAAAGGTTCAAAACAGAAATTTTAAGAGATCAATTTGGCGAGTCTATTCGGCGAATCTGTTCTACTGGGGAGCGTAATCTATTTTCTCTTTTAACCCCAGAGAACATTGCCGCTGCCGGCTGGGGTGTAAGCAGAACTGTTCTCGAAGCTTCTGCTGCTCCATCTAACCTGCCAACTACTCCACGTGTGTCTGATGCTGGCCCTAGTCAGCCATCCCCGGTCCTAGTAGCCGAAGCATCTACCCCCGTGGGCCGCCTTGTAGATGAGTCCTCTTCGGATTCGGAGGACGAGACCCCTGAGGCTGCGGGCATTAGTGATTATTCAGGGGAGGGCCCTGAGTGGGCTCAAGCTGACGCCTTTGGGAGTCCTTTCGTTGATTTTCCGTTGGATTCAAACCTGGATAGTTTAGAGGACTTTGGTGGTTTTCTAGGTTTTCCATCCTTCATTTTTTTTTTTGAGCGTGTTGTGTGATATTTTACTCGGTCGGCTAATCCTTTCTTTATATATCGTGCAGGCATGAACTTTCGAGATTTGATGCGTAGGAGGGATGCCAGTGCTGCTGCTGCTCGAGCGGCTCCTCCTCCTCCTCAGTCGCACGTTAGAGCCCAATCTGGACCGGCTCGTGCTCCTACTCCTCCTCCTCCCTCTACTGGTGAATCCAGCCGTCCTGCACAAGAGGCCGGGAGAAACAAACGGAAGAGGCCTCTTGTCCCTGATCGAAGTTCAGGCGATCGCGAGAGCTCCGAGTCCCAAAGGAGTGATCCAATCCCTCCAGAAGGTGGCTCTCGTATTGCTGAGGGTAGGTCGGCTCCTCGCCAGCCGAGGCGCAAATACAGGAAGAGGCTGAATATTGAAGCCTCGATGCCTACAAGACCAGTCTTACCCAAGGTGGTAGACCCTACTGTGAGGTGTTATACGATTGATAGTGGGGTCGTCGTCAGTGGGGAAGATTTTCAGACCTATCCTGGAGTGAACGACAATGACAGCATTGAGGACGCCGGGATAGCGTCTCGTCTGGCTTGGAGCACCATCCTCCCTCGTGACGAGGCGGGGCTTTTTACCAACATCCCGGAGGCGGAGGATACTTCTGATTATCTCGCTATGAAGGTAAGAGTTTTGTGTTCGTTTGGTAACTAATTTCCCTGTCTAAACTTTTTTCGTTAAAAGATTTTTTGAGTTACTTTTGTTTTTCGTCTTATCAGTCAGCTCAACAAATTGCGGCCGTCAATGCTCGGCACAGGGCTCTCAGGGAGCAAGCTGACAAAGAGATTCGCGAGCTTCGGGATCAAAGGATGGAGCTTTCGAACGAGGTTAACCAGCTTCGCCCTTATGTCAACAGGGTGGAGGAGGTCAACAAAAGGAACGCTGATCTTGAGCGAAAGAATGCTGATCTCGAGCGAAGGCTCCAAGAAGAGCAGGCGAAGGTGTCTTCCCTTCAAGGGTTTGAAGAAGCTTACAGGAAGGCTGTCGAAGATCGGAGAGCTATGGAGAGGCAGCGAGATGAGGCCATTGAGGAGCTGCATAACGTACTGGACCGTCAAAGAGAAGCTCGAATCGATGCCGTTCGTGAATACCGCTTGTCCCAGCATTGTTTTGACCAGAAGGCGGAGTTCTCGACAGGATTTATTAAGTACGGTTTTTACTTGGCTCGTTCTTGGTTGGAGAAGCATCGACCTAGCGAGGCTTTTCCTGAATTGCTCTTCACCGAAGAGGCCCAGTATTACGATGCTACTTCTTGGACCAAGTATGAGCCAGACTCGCAAAGTCCGGAGGCCTATTTGGCTGAGGGAGCCGTAGATAAGCTGGACAATCTTGAAGGTCCGTGG
Organism: Heritiera littoralis; assembly: GCA_031772115.1. Classification (NCBI taxonomy): domain Eukaryota; kingdom Viridiplantae; phylum Streptophyta; class Magnoliopsida; order Malvales; family Malvaceae; genus Heritiera; species Heritiera littoralis. Next base: position 9,998,883 of record JAPDPK010000008.1, on the reverse strand, counting down.
CCTCCTCGGCAGCCACCTCATCAGCCTGAGTCTTCTGAGGCACTTGGTCGATCTGAGCCTCCCGCAGCCCGTGACCTTCCTGAGTCTGTTGAGGTGGGCGATCAGCCTGAGTCTATCGAGGCGCTGCTGGATTTGGACAGCGAAGAACTGCAGATTTCGGACTCTGCAGCCATTGATCCCGTGCCAGACTCGGCCGCAGTGGTAGGGCCATCAGGTGATGTTCCTTCTTCCGGGATGGCTTCCTCGGCTCCCCAGGGCCCTGATTCTTTGACTCCTCCAGCTCCCGAGCCTCAAGCTTCTAAAGATGCTGGTGCTGACGTAGTGCCTTCTCTGCCGGCTGACTTAGTTGTTGCCGTAGATTAGTGTTTTTGTTTTGTTTGTTAACTTCAATGTACTTTTTGTTTGTTTTGTTAATCTCCAATGTATAGATTCATTCTTAATGGAAAATACCGTCCGTTTCATTTTTGTAGCTCTTTCTCTTGCTTGTGTAAATTTAGTAGAGTACCTTGTATGACTTTACTCTTATACTATGTTGCTCCCCAAGTTCTTGTTTGGAACCATGTTGTCGATTCGTTCAAAAAATGAACTTTTCTCGAGTGTTGTTCCTATCTCGCGTTATTTTCGCTTAAGGATAATCAAGACTAAAATAGCCAAAGTGTTAACCATAACTTGTCGACTTATTACAACATATGAATTTAGAGATTTTGTAACGTACCTCATAATTGGTTACATAGTTTGTACTTTTACCTATCGCACGCACTTTTCGTGTTCAAGGACTGGTATATTCACGCTTAAGGTCTTATTTGTGCCCATCTCGCGCATTTTTCGCTTAGGGACTTATTTGTGCCCGTCTCGCGTCTTCTTCACGCTTAAGGTCTTATTTGTGCCCATCTCGCGCATTTTTCGCTTAGGGACTTATTTGTGCCCGTCTCGCGTCTTCTTCACGCTTAAGGTCTTATTTGTGCCCATCTCGCGCATTTTTCGCTTAGGGACTTATTTGTGCCCGTCTCGCGTCTTCTTCACGCTTAAGGTCTTATTTGTGCCCATCTCGTGCATTTTTTGCTTAGGGACTTATTTGTGCCCGTCTCGCGTCTTCTTCACGCTTAAGGTCTTATTTATGCCCATCTCGCGCATTTTTCACGCTTAAGGTCTTATTTGTGCCCATCTCGCGCATTTTTCGCTTAGGGACTTATTTGTGCCCGTCTCGCGTCTTCTTCACGCTTAAGGTCTTATTTGTGCCCATCTCGCGCATTTTTCGCTTAGGGACTTATTTGTGCCCGTCTCGCGTCTTCTTCACGCTTAAGGTCTTATTTATGCCCATCTCGCGCATTTTTCGCTTAGGGACTTATTTGTGCCCGTCTCGCGTCTTCTTCACGCTTAAGGTCTTATTTATGCCCATCTCGCGCATTTTTCGCTTAGGGACTTATTTGTGCCCATCTCACGCATTTTTCGCTTAGGGACTTATTTGGTAGCCAGCTGTTGTCTCACTTCAATTCCTGTAGCACATAATCAGTCTCACATTTTGCGTTAGAGAATATAGGAAATGATTGGCTGGCCTTTATTCATGAATCAAAAAAAATAATATCATCTATGAAGTAATGTAGCAATAGATGGAAAAATAAAGACAAGAATAACAATCAGAAAGCAGAAATTACAATTTTTACTGCCAATATAGCTTAAGATGGTTGGCGTTCCAAGTCTTCGAGATCTTCTTTCCTTGTAAGGTCTCTAAGGTGCAAGTGCTAGGTCCGACCATTTTTCTGATTCTGTATGGTCCTTCCCAATTAGCCCGGAGCTTTCCATCTTCTCTATGAGCGTTCGTAATTGCCGATTTTCTCAATACGAGGCCCCCTTCTTGCAACTATTTGTTCTTGACCCGTGCATTGTAATAAGCAGCTATTCTCTGTTGGTAAGCAGCCAGTCTTACTTTTGCTTGGTCTCTCAGCTCATGTATTAGGTCAAGATTTTCCCTTAGTCCTTGAGAATTACGTTCCTCAATGTAAGGGACTAGTCTGGGTGACTCAGCTCCAACTTCTACCGGGATGAGGGCTTCAGTGCCATATACCAAGTTGAACGGTGTTTCCCCTGTTGACACTTTGCTTGTCGTTCTGTAGGCCCATAGGACACTTGGGAGCTCATCCACCCATGCTCCCTTTGCCTTGTCCAGTCTAGTCTTCAACCCGTGTAGTATGGTTCGGTTGCTTACCTCTGCATGCCCATTGGCCTGTGGGTAAGACACAGAAGATATTCTTAGGATAATCTTCAGGCCATTACAAAAACTTCGGAAAGCATCACAGTCGAATTGCTTCCCATGATCTACATTTATCACACGGGGGATCCCAAATCGGCAAATTATGTCCTTCCACACCATTGCTTCTACCTTCTTCTCGGAGATTGTAGCCAAAGGCTCGGCCTCTATCCACTTTGTGAAGTAGTCTGTGGCCACAAGCAAATACTTCCTTTGTCTTGAGCCTAGGGGAAAAGGCCCCAGGATATCTAGTCCCCATTGTGCAAATGGAGTTGGTTGGAGAGTGTTCTGAAGAGCCGAAACAGGCGCTGTAGCTATAGGAGCGAATTTCTGACACTTTTCTCATCTTTTCACTTTGTCTGTGGCGTCCTTCTTCAGTGTGGGCCAATAGAACCCTGTGTGCAATATTTTCGAGGCCAAGGCTCGAGCCCCCAGATGTTCGCCGCATATTCCCTCATGAACTTCAACTAAGGTGTACTCGGCCTGCTGAGGCCTTAGACACTTCAACAGAGGCATTGTGAACCCCCGTTTATAGAGTTCCCCATTCACCACGGTAAACCTGGCAGTTTTTAACTTCAGCCTTCGAGCTTCGTCTCTGTTAGTGGGGAGTGTGCCCCCCAGTATGTAGTCTTTGATTGGGCTTCTCCAATCGCCTCCGATTTCGACATCACAGACATCTTCTTCTTCAATACTTGGCCTAGCAAGGGATTCCACTTTGACCATACCCCCTTTGACCCCTCTAGAAGAAGCCAATTTTGAAAGAGCGTCTGCATGGTTGTTCTCTGTTCGATTTATCTGAGTCAGCTGAAAGTGCTTGAATGATTGTGCCAACAATTGTACCTTCTGCAGATAAGGGACTAGAGCGGGTTCTCGTGTTTCATACTCACCCGAGAACTGGTTTGCCACTAACTGCGAATCGCTGTGTGCCATTAAGTTGCTAACCCCCATTTTCTCAGCAAGTCTCATTCCAGCTATCAAGGCTTCGTACTCGGCTGTATTGTTTGAACTTGGGAAATCGAAACGTAGGGAATACTCATAGGTTTCCCCTTCAGGCGATACTAGCACAATTCCAGCTCCACTACCGTCCATGTTACGAGCTCCATCAACAAATAATTTCCACCAGACCAACTCTGTTTCCTCTTGCACCTCTCGGCCAGTGCATTCTACAATGAAATCTGCCAATGCCTGTCCTTTTATTGCTTGGCGAGGCTGGAAGTGAATGTCATATTCACTCAATTCGATGGCCCACTTAATCAGACGCCCGGAGTGTTCTGGTTTCTGCAATATTTTCCTGAGGGGCTGTTCTGTTAAGATCGTCACTGAATGAGCTTGGAAGTACGGCTGTAACTTCCGAGTTGCCATCACCAGGGATAAAGCTATTCTTTCAACTAAGGGGTATCTTGCCTCAGCATCTAGCAGGACTTTGCTTACATAGTAAATCGGGCAATCTATATCCCCTTCTTTTCTTAGTAGGACTACACTTACAGCTTTCTCTCCTACACCGAGGTACATAAGGAGGTGGTCTCCAGGACGTGGCCAGGATAACAGAGGCAACTCTTTCAGGTAGTCTTTCAACCTTTCAAAGGCGTCGTTGCATTCTTCCGTCCATTTGAAGTTCTTTCCTGCCTTTATTGCCTTGAAAAATGGTAGACTTCTTTCAGCTGATTTGGACAAGAAACGACTCAAGGCTGCTATTCTTCCTGTCAGCCTTTGAACTTCTTTGACTGTATTAGGCGGCCTCATGTCCAGAATAGCTTGGACTTTCTCGGGATTAGCCTCTATCCCTCGATTAGTAATCATGAATCCCAGAAACTTTCCAGATCTCACCCCGAATGAGCATTTGTTGGGATTCAACTTCATTTTGTACTGCCGCAACACATTGAACACCTTTGTCATTTTTCTGGCATGTGATTCTCCCTGTCGGCTTTTGATTATCATATCATCAACATAGGCTTCCATGGTGTTGCCCAACAGGTCTTGGAACACCCTATTCACCATGCGCTGGTAGGTTGCCCCCGCATTCTTTAGACCGAATGGCATTACTCGGTAACAATATGTCCCGATATCGGTAATGAATGAAGTCTTCTCCTCATCATCCGGATGCATCATGATTTGGTGGTATCCCGAGAAGGCATCTAAGAAGCTAAGTAATTCATACCCACAAGTTTCGTCTACCAACTTGTCGATTCGAGGTAGTGGATACGAATCCTTAGGACAAGCTTTATTCAGATCTGTGAAGTCCACACACATTCTCCATTTCCCGTTGGCTTTCTTCACCATCACGACATTGGCCAACCACTCCGGATAATTAACTTCTCTGATGAATCCTGCTTGCAACAACTTCGAGATTTCTTCGTTAATTGCCTGTTGCCTCTCTGGAGCAAAATTCCTCTTCTTTTGTTTTATCGGCTTTGCCCCTGAGATTACGTTCAACCGATGGCAAATAACTTCAGGGTCTATTCCTGGCATATCGGCTGGAGTCCATGCAAACACATCACAATTCTCTTTCAAGCATCGGACCATCTCCTTTTTTACTTGTTCAGGCAGCTGGCTCCCCACATATACTATTTTCCCTTCATCTTTGTCATCTAACTGGATCGTTTCCATTTCCTCATCAGGTTTTGGTTTAGGCGGTTCTTCAATTGTAAGGGTTTCCTTCCTCTGCGTCCCTTTACATGTGGTAGACGCGATATTACACGTCCTGGCTTTCTTTTGATCTCCCCTTACTTGTCCAACACCACGGGGAGTCGGAAACTTCATCAACAAATAGCAGGGATGCACCACAGCCCTCATGTCATTTAACAATGGCCGCCCGAGGATCATATTGTACGCCACTGACGTTGACTTCACAACCATAAATAACACTTGTCGAGTGACGCACTTCGGGCTTTTACCCAATGTCACAGGTAGCTGAACTGCACCCTCCACCTTCACTTTTTCTCCTGAGAATCCATACAGAGGAGTGGTGACTGGCTCCAGTCGATCCTTCGAGATGCTCATTTTCTCAAAGCAACTCTAGTAAATCAAACTTACCGAACTTCCATTATCAACTAGGATGCGACTTACTGGGTGTTTTGCTATTACTGCCGAAATCACCATTGGGTCATTATGAGGGATCACTACATCACCTCTGTCAGCTGGCGTGAAAGTAATAGGCTCTTCATCATGCTTTTCTTCCATTACTGAATTAATTTGATAAGCATGCCGGGCGTAGGTCTTTCGAGACGAGGAAGAAGTGCCAGCTAATGACTCACCTCCGGATATCACGTTAATAGCTGGCCCTGTGGGTTCATTATCTTCCTCTCGATTCCTTCTTTCTACCCTTCTGTCATTATCTCTTCTTTCATCTTCATTTCGTCTAACAGGTCCTCTGTTTTCACCTCTTCTATCTCTGAAATTGTTTCCTCTGTTCTGCGCGGGATAGTTAGTTCTATCACCACCTCTCCATACAAAACGGTTTATTTTTCCCTCCCGTGCCAACTTTTCTAGCTGATTCATCAACTCTCTACATTTTTCAGTTGTGTGCCCATGCGCTGAGTGATAATCGCAATACGCCCTTGAATCACGGCCCAGATTCCCTGACGCCTTCTTCGGAGTCTGTATAAGACCTGACCCCTCAATAGCTGCTAACACCGAAGCTCGAGATTCAGTGAGTGGGGTATAAGCTGAGTATTTCAGTGTAGGAGGTTTTTCAAACTTCCTTGGTTGGCTAGAAGATGCTTCAGTGACTTCCCTTCCTCGCTTCCTTCCATCCTTGGATTCTCCTATCGTCACCATTTTCATTACTTCCTCCTGAGTTACATACTTATTGGCACGGGAGAGTAGGTCTGAGATGGTAGTTGGCTGGTCTAGCGACAGGGATTCTTGCAATTTCTCAGACCTTGTCCCCTGTAATATAGCCGCCACAGCTATACCGACTTGCAGGTCTCGTACCTCTAAGGTAGCATCTCTGAACCGATCCACATAACTCTTCAAAGACTCCTTAGCTCCTTGTTTGATAGTGAGTAAATAGGTCGGTTCCTTCCTCCTTTGACTGTTCACCGCAAACGCCTTAAGAAACTCACTTCGCAATTGGTCAAAAGAGGCAATAGACCCTTCCAGCAAGTTGTTGAACCATTTCATCGCATGTCCGGACAGAGTTAAGGAGAAGGCCCTGCACATTATCTCGTCCTCCCATCCATGTAGCAACATTAGGGCCTCATAATTCTGCATATGATCATAGGGATCCGTTTTCCCGGTGTATGAGGCCATCTGCGGCATTTTGAACTTCGAGGGCAGAGGTTTTTGCATGATGGTTGTGCAGAACGGTACTCTTCTTCTCTGGCTCTCCTCTGCAGATACTAATTTTTTCTCCTCTAACACATGTTCTATCATTTTCTTCATGTCTACGGGGGGAGCAAGCTGATTTCTAGCTTGAGACGAATCAGGTAGGTCTATGACTACTTCCTTACCTTTCGCCTGGGTGCGTTTGTCTGTATCATCTGTGTGCACCAAGTGGGGTCAAACTCCGACCCGGCTCCCCAAGTGCTTTGATCTTCGGCACCATTCTTTCCAGCACCTCTAACACCATGTTCTAAGTCTGTACCAGCAAAATTTGATAGGTCATGGTGATGGGCGGTAGACCCTGTCGCCCTGTCGGTATCCTGTCGCCCAGGTACCTGTCGCCCCACGTATGGGGCCTGTCGTCTGACCCCTGTCGCCCGGTCTAGGTCTGCCGCTTCATCAGTCTCTCGCTGGGTACCGGCGACAGGCCTCATGTTCGCAAGCCCCGTCGCACCCTGTTGAATGTCATTCTCGGTGACAGGGGGAGCCTCTCGCTGTCGAGAGGGGTCTGCCGCTGCCGCGTCGTCCTGTCGCCCAGGCACCTGCGGCGGGACTCCTTGACTCGTTCCTCCTACCAAGTTCTGCACGGCAAGCGGCAGATTCAACTGCGGGAGGACTCCGTGGAACAGATCCACCATGGCTCGTAGCGCCTGGGTGGTTTCTTCGCTCTGTCGCCTCAGAGCTTCGAATTCTGCCGCTGACACAGTGATTCTTTCCTCCTCCCTGTTTACCTGGTTCCTCTGGCGAATATGCTGTTCTGGGAAACTTACAGAATTTTCCTCACTGCCAGTTCTTGCGTTTGTCGATCTTGTTCTCACCATCTTAGTAAATCTTGATTGGCTTTTTATACGTTTCCCACAAACGGCGCCAATTGTTGTTGCACAAAACAACAATAAAGATATGCTGACGTCGATGTTCGTACTAAGTCTCCACGTGTGTCCAAGAATCTTCTGTAAAACAAGAAAAGTCAGAGGGACGCAGGGGTGGTTCCCTGCGTAGACACTCCGATGCTTAAGTCAGCAAAAAGTTCTTCAGTATTGGGAAGCGTAAAAGCCAGTAGTCAAAAATTAGGGAGTAAAATTGTACCTGGGGGCCTATTTATAAGCCAACAATCTAGGTTAATTGTTTAGGGATAAGTCCATTATCTTGCTGAGAGTTTGTGTCCCAATATAACACAATTTCCTTGAAAATCGGGAGCTTCCGGAGCCTCTCGCCGACGAGAGATGCGTACCACGTGGAACGTTGTGGCGTCAGGGGTCTGTCGCTAGCGGGAGCCGATAACGTGTACCACGTGTCGCGTTATGATTGCAGGCGATAGACTTTGAGTCTGTCGCGGGAGCGACAAGTGTGATCGACACCTCTACCTCTGTCGCAGAACGCCACGTGGAGGAGACTGCACCTGTCGCCAAGCGACAGGTGTGTGAAGCGTTTTACCAAGCGAACTGCATGTAAGCGACAGGTGTGAAGCGTTTTACCATCTGTCGCCGAACGCCACGTGGACCAGTGAGTTCTTGCCGCGTGGTAGTTTCTGGACGCCATTGGGCCTAGCCCAACATGGGTAGACTTTGTCATATCAAATTTGATCATACTTAGCTATTGTATTTCATGATTCATCTCTATGGCTTTTAGTTCTTGCAAGATTACAACATATCATTTCATAAAATCTTTCCTTTTTGTACTTTATTATTTATAGGTGACTTTGTATAATTAAACACTTCATTTACTGATAGTGGTTACATGATCAAATAGGCCTCGTCTAAATGAATGTTCCGGTAGTGATCTAAATAGCAATATGTATTTCGTTTCTCGGGAGGAAGATCTCATTCCTCCCCACCAATTTTCACCCATGGCTCATGATGCAGCACCTGCTGTTGTTCTGGATCATGATGTTACTATGGAGGTATTACTCAAATCATATAGTTAAATATTAAGATTCATATTATTGTTTCATGAAGCATATCTTCTAGATTCATATGGAGTACAGTATACTACTTCCAAAAGTTTTCGAATCTTCATCGTGAATTTTGTACATGTGCTGACATTTGATGGTTCTTTTTGGTTAATGTAGACACCTAATTTTGTTCAAATCGGTGAAATTGTTGCTCGAAAATCTTAGGTCAAATATTGTGCAATAAATTTAATTGGGCTTTCCAAAATCCAAATCAAAAGATTGAGTTTTAAGGCCCATTAAAATGGGCTGGATTTGAATTTTATTTTTATTTTTATTTCTGTCATTATTATTTTATTTTTATTTTACTATTTATTCTTATTATTATTTTTCTTATTTTATTTTTTATTTTTATCTTTTATTTTTATTGTTATTATTATTTGTATTATTTGATTTTTTATTATTATTATTATTATTATTATTATTATTATTATTATTATTATTATTATTATTATTATTATTATTATTATTATTATTATTTGTTGTTGTCCATCAGCCACCGCCATTGTCACCTACCCCCTGCCAATCGGATTTTTGTCTTCTCAATCACCTGCACACTACTCTTCCCTATATCCCGTCACACCAGTCACTATTGGTGACCAAAATATAAGCTACAGACCATAAGGGAATACGAGGGGGGATGACCATTTTCGGCTACCATCACCACTGCCATTGCTCACCCATCATTCTCAGCCTAAACCCACCTATCCTCTACTCACCAAAGCCAAACAGCCATCCTCAATCCAGAACCAATTCAGAATTTGCCTCCACCAAGGCCAACTCACTCACCAAAAATCATACCCTACTCCAAACCCAAGTTCCCTTGCCACCCTGCCATTGCCCAGTTTCGCTAACCGAAACCACAACCACCACCGAATCGCCACACACCTCACAGAACCCATTACAATAGAAGCCACCACTGTTAGCTACAACCAACAACACCCCACCATCATCTACCCCACCAACCCAACCAAAAATAGACCCCAACTCAGATCCTAGAACCGAGACCCTCAAAACCTAGATCCAAGAACTAAACCCTAAAAATCACCCCTAACACCTGCAAAACACAAAACAAGCAACAACAACAACAACGAAAAAGGCACGAACCTTGAGCACCAGATATAAAAAAAACAGAAAAGGGGTTTGGTTAAAGCCAGATCTAGGTAGTTAGGGCTATTTTTGAGTGAATCGGAGGGCAGATTCGGGTTTAGGAGGTGGAGAAGCTTCTGAAAGTGGGAAGCTTTTCGCATTTGGCCGCCAACGGCGGACGGCGGTTCGACGGTGGTCGGAAATCTCTTGGCCGAGAGCCTCTGAAGGCTCTGAATTTTTTTTGTGAAAAAAGGTTGAAAATGAATCGGAAAAAAAAAGGGTGGGCTTTTATAGTGTTTAAAAAAAAAGAAGGGAGGCAACCCGCGCGTGGACCCGAATCTGTCCCGGCCCGAAGAGAGGAGAAGATCCGCACGCCTTAGACTACCCGACCCAGGATCCGTGCGCCCGACCCAGCTCCAGATTGGCTTCACCTGACCCGCGTTCGACCCAACCGCATCGCGATCTGGCCCGTTCGTGGCCTGCTTCGCCCAGCAGAATCCGACCCAATCTAGCTTGCTGTTGGGCTTGAGTTTGGGCTGCTTGGAAAACCTTATTTGGGTTCCAAGCCCAAATCCATTTGGTACATTCTTTCCTTTTCCTATGCCACTCATTTATTTAATTACTTTGTTTTCATTTTTTTATATTATTGTTAATTAATATATTTTAATAATTTCTTTAAAAATAACATAAAATTAAATATTAGTTAATATAATTTGAAAATATGTAATTTATTTCATTGTTTAAAAAATATATATAATAATAAAATAAAATAAATTTAATTAAATATGTTCGATTATGGGATGTTATGGAAGTCACAAGTAGTGATTCTTAACTGATCCCTAGGTGAGAAGAGTCGTACTAAATGTTACTAGCGTATTGGGATATTTAGTATGATTTTTCAATAATTTAAATTTTTGTTAAAAATTAAATCAATAAGTTTTTTTTATTAATAATAAAATTAAAACTTAAATAAACTATTTTTTCTGATGATGGGATGCTCCAGAAGTCACAAGTAATGATTCCTAGCTGATCCCTAGATGAGAAAAGTCTGCTAAATGTTACCAAAAGTATTGGAATATTTAGTGTGATTTTTCAATATATGAGCTTTTATTCTCTAAAATAAAAACAAAAACAAATAATATTTCAAAAATAATAATAAATATGTTAAATAAAGAAATATAAATCCAAGTGCATCATGTATGGTTGCATCATATGCATAAACATTAATTTCAAAATAATGAAATTCTTCCGATGATGAGGTATCGTAGAAGTCACAAGTAGTGATTCTTCGAATATCTCTAGGTGAGAGGAATTAACTAAATGTTACCAGAGTATTGGAATATTTAGTTAAAATTTTCAATATTGAGAGTTTCATTAAGAAAAATCAAAATATAAAGTTCTTTTTGTGAATCAATGTGCATCATGTACTGTATGCTTGCATCGCATACATAAATGTTAATTTCTAAAATAAATGAAATTCTTCCGATGATGAGATATCGTAGAAGTCACAAATAGTGATTCTTCGAATATCTCTAGGTGAGAGGAATTAACTAAATGTTACCAGAGTATTGGGATATTTAGCTAAGTTTCTCAATATCGAGAGTTTCGTTCAGAAAATCAAAATACAAAAGTCCTTTTATAAATCCATACGCATCATACATCTTTTATCAATATTATATGCGCCTATAATTAATTATACAAATAACGTGACCCTTTCGAGGATGAGATTCTATAGAAGTCACAAGTAGTGATTCTTAAGAAATCTCTATGTGAGGAAAATTATTTCAAATATTACCAAAAGTATTGGAATATTTGATTTAATTTTTCAATAAAAGAGGTTCATGCTTATTTTTTCAAAAATGAGATTTTTTAAAATGTATATAATAAATTTTAATCAATTATACAAATAATGTGAGCCCTTCCGAGGATGAGATTCTATAGAAGTCACAAGTAGTGATTCTTAAGAAATCTCTAGGTGAGGAAATTATTTCAAATATTACAAAAAGTATTGGAGTATTTGATTTAATTTTTCAATACAAAAAGGTTCACATTCATTTAAAAAAAATTTAACTTTTTAAAATAAAACAAAATGATTTTTACAAATAAAAAATGACTTTGAATAAAAAGAATAAAATTGATTGCAATAAAATAAGAATTATTTTTAAATATTAAATTAAGACAATTTTATTAAAACAAAAAGAATAACACTTGATTAAGATGGTACCGTTTTTTAAACGGATGTCGTGGGGGTACTAATCCTTCCCCATGCTTAACCGTACTCCCGGACCTGATTTTGTTTTCGCAGACCAAAAATTGTCTTTTTAATAAAACTTAATTAATTTTGAGATTTTGTTAAAAAGATAAATATTTTTAGGTGACCAATCACACCTAGTCAAAAAAGATTGGTGGCGACTCCGTTTGTTTTTAAAAGTTTTCAAAATCGTCGAGCGGTCGAGTTCTCGGACGAAATCGTTACGACAGCTTGGCGACTCCACTGGGGACCTTTTTGAGAGTCAAGCCATTTATTAGTCGTGTGTTATCTTAAGTTTTAATTTAATGGTCTTAACTAATATATAAATTTAATTTCTTTAATTTTAAATAATTTGTTGCATTTGTTTATTTTATGGCATTCTTTATTTTGTATATATTATTGCTAATAAATTGTGGAGCATCTAAGATAGGAGTTAGGGTCTAATGAATGTTTGATGTATTCCCTCATACACACACTTGCACTTGCATTTGCATAACATGAGCTCTATACCCGGGCTTCGTCCTTCTTAGGAGGGAGTAGAGTACCTTTGCTATCGTGAGGTAATAACCTCCGCAATGGCAAACGAAATACTCCCACTCAAATCAATTCCTTACTAGTCCAGTGTGGATGCCAGTGAAGAATAATTTGGGAACCTTCTTGACATTTTAAAGATCTAAACCAGCATATAGAAAAACCTAAGAAGCCAGTCTTTCGTAGAGTCATGCCCAAATTATGTAGAGACTATCTCAAAATTAGGACACATGAGGGAACATTATTCAACCCCTTTTCTCATATCTATAATAAAGGTACAATCAATTTTGGTTTGAATTGTATATAATTTAAGTCTTTGATTTTTTTTTTAAAAAAAAAGAATTTCTATAAAATAAAAATGAAAAAAATATATATTTTCTTTACAAAAGATCTTGTAAAAAAAATTCACTTATTTTTGAAAAAATAAAGATGTGTGATAAAAATAATAGAACAAATATGTAACTTTTTTTTTAAAAATGCAAATAATTCTTCATTCTGTTTTTAAAGGGGAAATTTTTTATTTTTTATTTTTTTGAAAATAGGTTCATAAAAATTAGAACTAAGAAAAATACATTCTCCAAAGCAAGAGGGAAAAAAGAGGTTTATGTATATTTGGTTACAAGATGTTTTTATATCTACAAAAGCAAAAAAAAAAAAAGTTTTAATTTCTTTCATTTTTTTTCTTTAAAAGAAAAATATGAAATGATAAAAAATGCATAAACTTTTCTTTTTATAATAAAAAATGAAATAATTTGTTAAAAAAATGGTTGAGGAAAATATGATTTTTGTTTTTTTCACTAAAGATAATAAGAAGAAATTCAATTAAGTTTTTTTAATTAATTTTTTTATTCTTTATTCTTCTTGGAAGAACTTCTTAAGATAAAGGCATAGAAAAGAAAAGTAAAAGGGATTGAGTAGGAAATGGATTAATCTTTCTTCAAAAAAAAGTTAGAATAAAATGAGAGAATGAATGAAAAAGAGTTTTTCTTTCTTTTTAAAGTCAAAACAAATATTGAAGAAAAAAAAAGATAAATAATTTATTTTCCTGTATAGAATTTACAAAGGATAGTTAGACATGTAAAATATTTTTTGGTTGCACAAGAAGTTTAATAAAATGCAAAAATGCTTGTGAAAAATAAATTTAAAAAATGATTTGAAAATAAAAACAAAAATTGTTTTTAATCTTCCCATTGCAAGAAATTTCTTGAATAAAGGTAAACAAAAAAAGTCAACAAAAGTTTTCTTTGAATTTATTTGGTATATAATTTCAAGAATAATTTGATATTGAAAAAGAATGCAAAAGAAATAAATTTTTGGGTACAATAAAAGTCTCGTAGGAAATGTGAAAATTGGTATGTGCAAATGGTCAGATAAAAGGAAAATTAAAAAAAATTGTCTGGTGAAAAAAGAAAAAAATGTTTTAATAAAAAAATAAGAAGAATTTTTAGGTTTAGTTAGGAGTTATATTTGTCTTTTTTTTTCTCTTGGCATGTATATTTATAAAAAATTTGTTATTGTTTAGGCGTTGTTTATATAGAAATCCAGTTTCTTAAACATTTTTGCACTTCACATTATTTTTACTTCATGTCATCTAGTCCATTTGTCATCATCGCATACATAGTGTCCATACATTCATTAACATGTAATGTTTATTTTATCATCATGCAAGTTAAGTTAAAAGAAAAAAAAAGAGGTCAGATCTTCATCATATTTGCAATGGGCACACGCTACATTTCATGCGAACATTCGCTGTATTCCATCACATTGTATCATATCTCATGCATTTCACATCGCATTTCAAGGTGGAAGAAATTCTTTCTGATTTTTATGAAAAATGAAACTTTTTGGAACATTTTTGGCAGGGGCATAAGATGATTCTTTTATTTTCTAACTCATTTTTCATATGTTTCAGATTAGATTTTCCAAGTTAATGGGTGAAGTTGTCAAACAAGAGATAAATTTCAACTTGAATTTTTGTATATGTTACTTTGTTAGGTCATGATTCTTGTAAATTGATAGTGAAAGTCTTTGAGAAATCATGTTTATATATTCTTTGGCTTAATAGCCAAAAAAGCCCTCAACCTTTAGGATAAAATGGAATTAAGCCCCTAACATTTTATTGCATTGAATTCAGTACAAATTGTTTTATTTCCATGTAAATTAAACCAAAACATTTCAAATTCATTGAATTCAGTATAATTCCGTTAACTCAAGATAACATCTGTTATTTTTGTACAACTGGACGTTGACGTGGCGCTTATGTGTATTAATATGATGACATGGCATCTGACTTGACACTTAAAGTTGCTGACGTGGCATTCATCATATTAATACACATAAGCACCACGTCAGCGTCCAGCTGTACAAAAATAACAGTGCTACATTGAATTAACGGAATTATACTGAATTCAATGAATTTGAAATGTTTTGGTTTAATTTACATGAAAATAGAACAATTTGGACTGAATTCAATGCAATAAAATGTTAGGGACTTAATTTCATTTTACCCTAAAAGTTGAGGGCTTTTTTGGCTATTAAGCCTATATTCTTTCATTCTTTATGGTATATTAGGACGAATAGATTTTCATGTACATTTTTATTATGAGAAAAATTGTATCTGATATATATAAATGGCATTGATTGATTTTTTTTAAAGAAATTGCATTTTTTAAAAAAAAATTAATTAATAAAGACTCACATAACTAAACCAAATGATCAAAGAAGTTGAACAAAATGACAAAATAAAAAAACTTTGAAGAGAGTTTTGAAAAATTGGTGATCATTATCAGAAAAATGCATCTCATCAACTACCTTCTCCAATTATTTCCATGCCCTAAATCTCTTATAAGGTCCTTATGCATTTGAAGAGGATAAATGCAAACTTCATGATCCATGTTCACCAGATCACAATATGTCATCAAAGTGTAATGACCTTTACCTAGGCAATGAACAATGAAACGATCAATTTGATAAAATTCATTTTTGGATTTCTTGAATAATCAAGCATGTCACTCTTTTAAATTTGAATTTTGGTATTTTGATATGTGTCAAAACTATACTAGAGATTCATACTTATCAAAACTACCCAAATCTGTTTGAAGAGCACAAACCATGAAATTCCTTGAGCCATTTCTTAATTGTTGATTCATTCTTGTGACACAAACCAAAATTTAGGAGGATGAAATACCACACCCTTAACTTGCCCAAATAATGCAATACTTTCTTTCCTCTCTCAGTAGAAACACCATGAGCAACCTACAGCTGAATAAGCCAATTCCAACAAGTTTTCACTGGCTTGTTGGCATTTACCAGAATAGAGAAATCAAATGGAGCATCATGTAGTAATGTTTTGTTGCTGCATGAGTTGTAAAAAAAAGTAAAAAAAAAAGAAAACAAAAAGGAAAAATTGATTTGACATCATGCACTCAAGATATTCGAATGATTCCAAACAACAAAAAAGAGAGAGAAAAAGAGAAGAAGAAGATACCAAAATATGAAAATATCCAAGAAATTTAATCCAAAAAAACCAAAAAAATGACAATGTTTGACCTTTTTGACTTAAGGAAATTTTCGTCAATTTAAGTGACCATTTTTGAAATGACAAATGGCCATCTTTCATCATCCTTTGTACAAATATAAAATTTATCCATTTGCTACCCTCTTTGAGCTTTATAAATTCTTTCTAAATAAACCTTAACCAAGGATCATCCTCCACATTGGGGGCATATATAGAAAAAGACCTTTTCCAAGAGTACGAATGACCAGCCCCAATTCTAGGTAAAAAAGGTTAATCATGTTGAGGGGCAAATGTGAGATGAATAAGCTTTACAAAATTTTGATGTCACTCCATTTAAAGTGAAAAAAATGAAAAAAAAAAGAAATTGCAAAAAGAAAATGAAGAAAAGAAGAGAAAATAAAATGAAGGTACTGTGAAATAAGAAAGATAGTGACAAATGTCAAGTTAAGTCTTCAAATGATATTAAATGATCCTTGGTCGATCACCCTTAAACACATTTTTGAGCCTTATTATCCATTCCTTCAGAACCCCAAAACTTGGCTTACATTATGTACCTTGAAAAGTCCATTTCGATCAAACGTGGACAGTTAAACATGAGAGATTTTTCCTTGATGAATTATCATAACTAATGAGGCACTTAGCTCATTTCTCAACCAATATTATCCTCCAAGAATCTTCACAACTAATTTTGGATGAATTTTGAATTCTTAAGTGCATGATGGAACAATCACAAAAAAAAAGAATGGGGCTTTAGGGTGAAAACCCCAAAAAAAGGGGCAGTCTAGAGCCAGAACGAAAATATTTGTGAGGTCATTCATGGTGTTGGGAAGGTCTAATAATTTCAATGAGACCTATGAGCATCCAAGGCCCTTAAGAGAATGTCCATTTTGATGATCCATCGAAAGGATTGACATAGAACTTTGAACCTTCTCCCCATTCCCAAATAACTCAGCAAAAGCTTGAGCCCATTATGGCTAGTCTTGACAACTATCAAAATACATAATTTGAAAATTAAAAGAGTGTCGAATTTTTCAAGATAAACCTTTTTGCAAAACCATGGTTTGCAAGAAATTCATTATTTTTTGAAAAACTTGTGTTTTATTTGTGAGCCTAGATGAATGAACATTCATCTCCTTTTCTACCAAGTTGTAAGCCTTTCTGGCTAAACCAAAACATTGATGTGTGAAACCACCTGATCCATTTGATGAAGATAAATTACTATTCCCTCCACATCCACCTAAATAGTGATTACCAATTTTCAAAAGACTCAAATGTCATAATTCTTTGTTGTATTTGTGTTTAACTTTCTTTGATCATTGTTGTGTGAGGCAATCTTGTAAAATTAAAAAGTTTTGGCTAGATAAACATTTTCAAAATGAAAATCATTTATGGAAAGGAGATTTGGGGCAATTTTGTTCTAATTTTTTTTATTGGTGATTAAATAAGGGAATTTGATAAGTATTGTGGGGCAAAGAATTTCTTGTGCCGTTTTGGGGCAATTTTTGTTAGAAAAAAAATTTTGATTGTAAAATGAATTCTTATAGTGTTTGAAAATATAATTGTAAATGAAAATGTGATAATTGTACGGGGGCAACCTTTGTTGCACAGGTAAACAACGGCTTCAAGTGATGAGACAAATATTTTAGGCTAAGATCAGAAATTGGAAATGAAAAACTTTTGAAAATCAAAAGAAATTTTGGATAATTGCATTTGCATCTTTACAATGCACATTTGCATCTTGATAGAATTCATTTGCAGTTGCATCATGATAAAAGTTGTCTGTATTTGCATCATAATAGTTGGCTATTCATTAACATCAATGATAAAGAAATTTGCATTGGCATTGTTGATATTGCATTTGCATCAGTGATCATTGCATCTGCCAAACATTGAAAAAAAAAGGGAAGATAGGAGTTTTGTGAATGAGAAAAGAAAATGAAAATTGAGAAAAGGAAAAGAAAAGTTTTTGTGAAAGAGAGGAGGAAATAAATAATAAAAACAAGTTTCTTTTTGAAAATGACAAGAATATGAAGATGTAGCTTGAAAAGCAAGAAAAAAAAAAGAGATTCTTTTTAGAGAAAGGAAAGAAAAAGCAAGAAGAACAAAAGTCAAACAAAAAAGAGAAAATGAGATGAGTTTAATGGAATTTTGGGAATATGAGAGATAAAATGGAAAGTTTCAAAATTTTGAGAAGCAAAAAAAAAAAAAACTTAAGATGAGATAGTAAAGAATTGATAAAGGAAATTTTAGAATCAAGAATCTTCAAAAAATAATTGCAATCTTGATATTGGATAAAAGTTTAAGCCCAGTAAAGTTGGCACCTAAGATGAAAATTTAAGCTTAACGTAGCTGGCACCTAGAAGAGGTTTAAGCCCAGTAAAGTTGGCACCCAAAATGAATATTTAAGCCCAACGTAGCTGGCACCTAGATGAGGTTAAGCCCAATGTAGTTGGCACCGTTGTGTGGTATTAAGCCAGTGAAATCGGCACGTTATGAGATGAAATTGTTAAGCCCAGTAAAGTTGGCATCCAAGATGAAAATTTAAGCCCAACGTAGTTGACACCTAGATGAGGTTTAAGCCCGATGTAGTTGGCACCGTTGTGTGGTATTAAGCCCAGCGAAATCGACACATTTATGAGACGAAATTGTTAAGCCCAGTAAAGTTGGCATCCAAGATGAAAATTTAAGCCCAACGTAGCTGGCACCTAGATGAGGTTTAAGCCCGATGTAGTTGGCACCGTTGTGTGGTATTAAGCCCAGCCAAATCGGCACAATATGAGATGAAATTGTTAAGCCCAGTAAAGTTGGCACCCAAGATGAAAATTTAAGCCCAATGTAGCTGGCACCTAGATGAAGTTTAAGCCCGATGTAGTTGGCACTGTTGTGTGGTATTAAGCCCAACGAAATCGGCACATTATGTGATGAAAATTTTTGAACAAAATTTCAAATGTCAATCTCTAGGCTAAATTTTTGGATATGAATCTCCAAATCAAAATTTCAGGTGTGAGTCTCTGAATTCTTAGATAAAATTTCGGATGTGAATCTCCGAATCAAATCTTTGGATGTGAATCTCCAAATCAAAATTTCAATTTTCGAATGTGAATCTCCGAATCAATTTTTGGATGTGAATCTCCAAGTTAAAATTCTGGATGTGAATCTCCAAATCAAATCTTTGGATGTGAATCTCCAAATCAAAATTTCAATTTTTGGATGTGAATCTCCAAGTTAAAATTTCGGATGTGAATCTCCGAATCAAATCTTTGGGTGTAAATCTCCAAATCAAAGTTGAAATTTCGGATGTGAATCTCCAAATCAAAATTTCAATTTTTGGATGTGAATCTCCAAGTTAAAATTTCGTATGTGAATCTCCAAATCAAATCTTTGGGTGTGAATCTCCATATCAAAGTTGAAATTTCGAATGTGAATCTCCGAATCAAATCTTTGGGTGTGAATCTCCAAGTTAAATTTTGGATGTGAATCTCCGAATTTCAATTTTTAGGTGTGAATCTCCAAGTTAAAATTTCGGATGTGAATTTCCAATTCAAAATTTCATGTGAGAATCTTTGAAATTTCGGATGCGAATCTCTAACATGAATATTTGGATGTGAATCTCTAAATGAAGCTTTTCAGATATGAAACTCCGAATGTTGGATGTGAATCTCCAAATAAATTTTCAAATGTAAATATCTGAATATTTGGATGTGAATCGTCAAATCAAACCTTCGGATGTGAATTTTCTTGATGTAAATACTTATCTTTCCGATACAAATCCCCGAACAAATTTTCTAGATGTGAATTCCTTGATCTTTGAATGTGAAATCTTTCAATTTAAAGTTTCATTGCCTCTACTGCAAGAGGAGCACATTTCAGAAAAAAAAATTTTAAAAGTTTCATTGCCTCTGCTGCAAGAAGAGCACATTCCAGGAAGAAATTTAAAGTTTATTTAAAGTTTCATTGCCTTTGCTGCAAGAGGAGTACATTTCAGGAAGAAATTTAAAGTTTCATTGTCTCTGCTACAAGAGGAGCACATTTCAGAAGAATTTTAAAGTTTCATTGCCTCTGCTGCAAGAGAAGCACATTTTAGGAAAAAAAATTTTAAAGTTTCATGGCCTCTGCTGCAAGAGGAGCACATTTCAGAAAAGATTTCAAAGTTTCATTGTCTCTGCTGCAAAAGGAGCACATTTCAGAAAAAAATTAAAAATTAAAGTTTCATCGCCTCTGTTGCAAGAGGAGCACATTTCCAGAAAGGAATTTAAAGTTTCATTGCCTTTGCTGCAAGAGGAGCACATTTCAAAAAAAAAGAAGAAAATGTTTCATCGCCTCTGCTGCAAGAGGAACACATTTCCAAAAAAAAAAAAAGAAAAAGTTTCATTGCCTCTGCTGCAAGAGGAGCAAAATTAAAAAAAAAAAAAAGAAGAAAAAGTTTCATTGCCTTTGCTGCAAGAGGAGCACATTTAAAAAAAAATTTCATTGCTTCTGTTGTAAGAAGAGCACGCTTCAAGAAAAATTATAAAAAATAAAAGAAAAACAAAAAAAATTTCATGATCCGGACAAAATTGTTGTCTATTGTCTTTGCCCTATTCCTGATTCTCAGCAATGTGCAAGGCAGCTGTAGACACCTAATTTTGTCCAAATCGGTGATATTGTTGCTCGAAAATCTTAGGTCAAATATTGTGCAATAAATTTAATTGGGCTTTTCAAATCCAAATCAAAAGATTGAGTTTTAAGGCCCATTAAAATGGGCTGGATTTGAATTTGAATTTGAATTTTATTTCTGTTATTATTATTTTATTTTTATTTTACTATTTATTCTTATTATTATTTTTCTTATTTTATTTTATTTTTATCTTTTACTTTTTATTGTTATTATTATTTGTATTATTTGATTTTATTATTACTATTATTATCTGTTTATTATTATTATTATTATTATTATTATTATTATTATTATTATTATTATTATTATTATTATTATTACTATTATTATTATTATTATTATTATTATTATTATTATTATTATTATTATTATTATTATTTGTTTTGTTGTCCATCAGCCACCGCTACTGTCACCTACCCCCTGCCAGCTGGATTCTGTCTTCTCAATCACCTGCACACTACTCTTCCCTATATCCCGTCACACCAATCACCATTGGTGACCAAAATATAAGCTACAGACCAGAGGGGAATACGAGGGGGGATGACCATTTTCGGCTACCATCACCACTACCATTGCTCACCCACCATTCTCGGCCTAAACCCACCTATCCTCTACTCACCAAAGCCAAACAGCCATCCTCAATCCAGAACTAATCTGGAATCTGCCTCCACAAGACCAACTCACTCACCAAAAATCATACCTTACTCCAAACCCGAGTTCCCTTGCCACCTTGCCATTGCCCAGTTTCACTACCCGAAACCACAACCACCATCGAATCGCCACACACCTCACAGAACCCATTACAACGAAGCCACCATTGTTAGTTACAACCAACAACACCCCACCATCATCTACCACAACAAACCAAGCAAAAATAAACCCCAACTCAGATCCAAGAACCAAGACCCCCAAAACCTAGATCCAAGAACTAAACCCCAAAAATCACCCCTAACACCTGCAAAACACAAAACCAGCAACAACAACAACAACAAAAAAGGCACGAAGCCTGAGCACCAGATATAAAAAAAACAGAAAAGGGGTTTCGGTCAAGGCCAGATCTAGGTAATTAGGGCTATTTTTGAAGGAATCAGAGGTCAGATTCGGCTTTAGGAGGTGGAGAAGCTTCAAAAAGTGGGAAGCTTTTTGCATTTGGCCACCGACAACGGCCGTCGCCGATGGCAGACGACGATTTGACGGTGGTCGAAAATCGCCTGGCCGAGAGCCTCTAAAGGCTCTGAATTATTTTGCGAAAAAAGGTTGAAAATGAATCGAAAAAAAAAAAAGGTGGGCTTTTATAGTGTTTAAAAAAAAAGAAGGGAGGCGACCCGTGCGTGGACCCGGATCTGACCCGGGATCTGTGCGCCAGGCCCGAAGAGAGGGGAAGACCCGAGCACCTCAGACGACCTGACCTGGGATCCGTACGCCCTACCTGGCTCCAGACTGGCTTCGCCTGACCCGCGGGAGGAGGACGACCCGCGTTCGACCCGACCCGCATAGCGATACGGCCCGTCTGTGGCCTGCTTGCCCAGCAGAATCCGACCCAATCTAGCTTGCTGTTGGGCTTGAGTTTGGGCTGCTTGGAAAAGCTTATTTGGGTTCCAAGCCCAAATCCATTTTGTACATTCTTTCCTTTTCCTATGCCACTCATTTATTTAATTACTTTGTTTTCATTTTTTTATATTATTGTTAATTAATATATTTTAATAATTTCTTTAAAAAAACATAAAATTAAATATTAGTTAATATAATTTGAAAATATGTAATTTATTTCATTGTTTTAAAAAAAATATAATAATAAAATAAACTAAATTTAATTAAATATGTCTGATGATGGGATGTTATGGAAGTCACAAGTAGTGATTCCTAACTGATCTCTAGGTGAGAAGAGTCGTACTAAATGTTACCAGCGTATTGGGATATTTAGTATGATTTTTCAATAATTTAAATTTTTGTTAAAAATTAAATCAATAAGTTTTTTTTATTAATAATAAAATTAAAACTTAAATAAACAATTTTTTTCGATGATGGGATGCTACGGAAGTCACAAGTAGTGATTCCCAGCTGATTCCTAGGTGAGAAGAGTCTGCTAAATATTACCAAAAGTATTAGAATATTTATTGTGATTTTTCAATATATGAGCTTTTATTCTCTAAAATAAAAACAAAAACAAATAATATTTAAAAAATAATAATAAATATGTTAAATAAAGAAATATAAATCCAAGTGCATCATGTATGGTTGCATCATATGCATAAACATTAATTTCAAAATAATGAAATTCTTCCGATGATGAGATATCGTAGAAGTCACAAGTAGTGATTCTTCGAATATCTCTAGGTGAGAGGAATTAACTAAATGTTACCAGAGTATTGAGATATTTAGTTAAAATTTTCGATATCGAGAGTTTCATTAAGAAAAATCAAAATATAAAGTTCTTTTTGTGAATCAATGTGCATCATATACTATATGCTTGCCTCGCATACATAAATGTTAATTTCAAAAATAAATGAAATTCTTTCGATGATGAGACATCGTAGAAGTCACAAGTAGTGATTCTTCGAATATCTCTAGGTGGGAGGAATTAACTAAATATTACCAGAGTATTGGGATATTTAGCTAAGTTTCTCAATATCGAGAGTTTCATTCAGAAAATCAAAATACAAAAGTCCTTTTATAAATCCATACACGTCATACATCTTTTATCAATATTATATGCTCCTATAATTAATTATACAAATAACGTGAGCCCTTCCGAGGATGAGATTCTATAAAAGTCACAAGTAGTGATTCTTAAGAAATCTCTAGATGAGGAAAATTATTTCAAATATTACCAAAAATATTGGAGTATTTGATTTAATTTTTCAATAAAAGAGGTTCATGCTTATTTTTTCAAAAATGAGATTTTTTAAAATGTATATAATAATTTTTAATCAATTATACAAATAATGTGCGTCCTTCCGAGGATGAGATTCTATAGAAGTCACAAGTAGTGATTCTTAAGAAATCTCTAGGTGAGGAAATTATTTCAAATATTACCAAAAGTATTGGAGTATTTGATTTAATTTTTCAATACAAAAAGGTTCACATTCGTTTAAAAAAAATTTTAACTTTTTAAAATAAAACAAAATGATTTTTACAAATAAAAAATGACTTTGAATAAAAAGAATAAAATTGATTGCAATAAAATAAGAATTATTTTTAAATATTAAATTAAGATCATTTTATTAAAACAAAAAGGATAACACTTGATTAAGATGGTACCATTTTTTAAACGGGCGTCGTGGGGGTGCTAATCCTTCCCCACGCGTTACCGTACTCCCGGACCTAATTTTGTTTTTGCAGACCAAAAATTGTCTTTTTAATAAAACTTAATTAATTTTGAGATTTTATTAAAAAGATAAATATTTTTAGGTGACCAATCACATCTAGTCAAAAAAGATTGATGGCGACTCCGTTTGTTTTTAAATGCTTTCAAAATCGTCGAGCGGTCGAGTTCTCGGATGAAATCGTTACGACAGTTAACATAGATGTTTACTTCTATGCAAAAGATGTAGTAAAGCATTTTATGAACTACATGGTCAATGACAACTTGGGGATCATTTGTAAAGCCTCTCAAGGCAATGAGTGAGCCCTGCATTGAGCTTGCCATGCTAGCATCCATTGCAGTTGACTTCTCGAAAACTGGTATTCTAGCCATAATACCCTATCGTTTACGTGCCCAAGAATACTTAGGTTTCATGAAAAGCCTAAGAACACCTGGATTTCATGGAAAAGCCTAAGAAAATCACCTATAAATCACAAAATTTGATTGGAAGGCTTTGCCATGAGGTGAAAGGCATCTCAATAGGTGCAAGCACTAGTGTTAAACATTTCACCAAAGAAGTGGCAGAGCAATTCTACGACTTTGACATGGAAGTTTATGGCTTTTTGGCATACATTGAAGATGCCAAGCATTGGAAAACTCAGTACGACTTCAAACTAGCCGACCTGATGCATGCCTATAGGGTCAAAACTATTGGGCAGAAACCGAGATTACCAAGCAAAAAACGGAAGCAAAACAATAGCTCTTTCTCACCCAATTAACCAAATAAACAATTGTGCTATTATAATGCACACAAACAAAATATATCCAGCAAATATAATCAGCCAATAAATAACCACAACCAACAAACAAAAGAGAAGCCAAATTTTACGTGGAAAACCTCTTCAAATCGAAGAGTAAAAACCATGAGACTTAAGAGTCCACTCAAAAACTCCACTATAATGAGAGAGTTTATACAAAAATCAAGGTTCTTAGTTGCTAAAATGAGTACATAACGCTACTTTCAACCAACAACAAATGATACAAAGAACTATGAGAGAAAGGTTGAGAATATCACCAAAAACGCAGCTGTTGTTCTGAGTCCAGATCTAAAGCTACAGTGGTTGTATAGAAAATCTAACCGTACAATATCGATGTCTACGTGTCCTCTACCTACTGGCAAAAAGTCAGCCCAATTAGACCACAAATGACCCTTCGATCGTTAGCTTGATGAAATCTGGACAGTGAACTTTTTTCTGCACTTTCCTCCCACTTCTCTCTCCCATTTTTTTGTTCTGTTTTCACTCTCTCTCACGACTAAAATGCAGCAGGCAAAACTCATGTTTTTAATCTCTCTAGGCTTTAGTAAAGAAAAGGCCTAAAAAAGGTGGACTTAAAAAGCAAGCCAAGAATGGCCCCAAAAAAAAGGTTTCCACTTGGGTTTCTCCATATAAGAAGGGGCCCAAAGCCCAACAAAAATCGAGGCTGAAATGATCACTAGATGCAACTCGAAAGTGTCGAGATTTTTCGATTGAAGAAGGGACTTGGAAACAATTGGTTTGGCAATGAGGTCATTGAGGAACGAAGCCAAGAGTTGGTTCAATGGGGAAGGAAATGTTGAATTAAACTCTAATGATGAGAATGTGCTTGCTAAAGCTTCAACTTTGTACCATGTGACATACCATCCTAGTTTCTGGGGTGTCTACAGCGATAGAGTTAAGCGAGAGCATTTTATCAGCTTTCCATGGTGTATCTATCACAAGCTTCTCCTAATTATGGAGAAGAAAAGGGGAAAATCTTCACATTTCTCATCACCGGAATGTCAATCCAATCTTGTTGAGATAATTTCTTATGAGAAACCTAGTGGGTAGGGTCTTTGTTCTTTCATGTGAATCCGGCTGTTAAATGTAATATTTGGTAGTTGTGTAATCCAACTTAATTTAAAAGAAGGATAATTATCTAATACACTGTCAGTGGAGTTTTTTGACTCTACAAGTGAAGCTAGGATGATTACACATGTTTTATTTTATTTTTTTAATATTTTTAAAGGACATGTGTAACGATCGAGTCTAAAAACACCACTGGTAATGTATTAGATATTAATCTTTAAAAAAATATGATTATATAATTAGCATATTACAAAATTATGTAATTTGAAAAACTTATGTACTTTTTTTGTGTGTGATAAAAAAGTTTAAAAGCAAAGGGGTTATTTAATTTTCAAATGTTCGAGCAAATCAATAATCTATTTTTTGAATTTACGGATTTATTGAATATTTATTTATTGATTTTTTGGAATTTAAAGATCACTTATAAAGTAAAAATTGTGAAGATTTGAATTTGAATGTTTTATACTCAATGTTCAAATTTTAATCATTTTTGTTAATCCCAATGACTATGCAAATCCTAATTTGTTTACTCTTAGGAACATTCTTATGCACATGAATATTACAATGAAAGGCTAAATAATTTTTTTTTTTCTGTTCAACATTAGGACTCAAAGCATATTAAAATTCTAGATTTCACAAATTATATACAGTATATTTTTTTATGTACTATTGATTACTTTAAATATATTTTTAAATACGGATGCATGTATAATAATCTTTTAACTCCGTTAACAGATTTTTCTTCTAGTAAAATTAAAATATCTATTGATTAAATAAGTTTTTTTTTAATTGTTAGTATTGACTATTATTAGATAATATATAAAATTTTAATTTTAAAAGCGAAGTTAAAAAATGTCTTTTTTTAAAATATATTTTAAATATGTGTTATAATTTTATAACTGAAATTTAAAGACTTCATTTCCAAACTCCAAAATAATCAGTAGTTAATCATAAACAAAAAAAAAATCAGTAGTTAAAGATTTTGCAAATTAAATATTATCACATTTTCTTTATTTATCATTATTAATTTATTAATTCTTTAAAAATATTTTAAAAAGATATATATAATCCTTTGACTATATTATATTTTTCCGTTAATTTATGAATGAAATAATTTAACTTATAAGTACAATATGAAGTAGTGTAATTGAACCAAGTTGAAACAATTTACTACTAGGTTGGAGTTCGATTCAACTAAAAAATTCGAGGCTCGAAGCTTGACTCAAGCTCAATTAATCTTAGTTTTTGAAATTCGAGCTCGATTTGATAGAACTCAAGTCTCTCGAGTTTAACTCGATAGGCTCGAACTCAAGTCAATATGTTTGATTTATCAATTTTTAACTATATATTATGAGGATAAAATAATAAAATAATAATAAAATATTAAAAATATATATTAAAAAACACGATAACATTCGTGAGCTATTCAAGCTAAATATTAAAATGCTCAAGTTTGGTTTGATTTGTTACTCGAATAGCTCGATCTTAAACTCGGTTAAAAAATAAACAAATTAAATTTGAATAATCATTAAACCAACTAGAATAACTTATGAATAATTTGACCAGTTTACTCTCTACATAAGACAAGGATGACGATGAAATAAGTCTGGGCACAGCTGATCAGTCCCAACAACTCCTTCGTAAGCAAGTTTTGGAAATGGAGAAATATCAGCCTAATGCTGCTCCATGACTCCATGCTAACGTACGCGTTCCCTTTTTCCGCTACCATGATTTCACCTTTTCAGACGTTGCGGGAACCCATAGGAGAATTGCTAAAGACTGAGAAATGACAGAGAAAATGTTGCGATAGAGGGAATCACGGCCTTTCTTGCTTTTATTTCACTTCTTCTTGGTCAGTCTTCTCTCACAGTGTCATAATTGACTGAGAAAGTTGACGACCAAAACGAGTAGTAAGTAAAGGAGTGGGAGTCGGAGTGCAGTTATCGTTCTGATCTCATCTGCGACTTCTCTTTGGTAAAGACTCTTAATTTACCCGTAATAATAATGTTCAAAGTTTGATTTTGTATGATCCAAAGTGTTGAAAGTAGAGTCAGTTTGAAACGGAGGAAGAATTTTCTTTGTATCCTTTTACTCTTATTTTTTGAGGAAAATGTTAGAATCTTTCTCCTTAGAAGTTTGGTGCACCGTTTTCTTCTCTGTTTTAAAATTGATTTCTTAATTCACAACTGTTAAATATTGTGGTTTTTTGTAGTTTTATATTCAAATTAAGTTATTTTTTAAGTTAAATGCGTGATATGATATCATAACTTTACTTTTGTTCTATGTGATTCCTGCTTTTGAAGTCATATAAATTATCTATCTATAAACGTAGAAGACTTTTTATGTGTGATCTTTCTGGAATCTCGTAAAATGGAGTCTTGTACATTTTTTTTTTTTAATGATTCTTGCTTTGATCTTTTTGAATTTGTCATATTAAATTATACTAACGCATTATGGGAGTATGTCTTATACCTGAGTTTGTCGTTATGCCTTCTGGGTGATTGGGTTATCCAATATCTAATAAATAAAATTTGTGTAGTTTTATATTGAAGTTGGGTTATTGTCATTTATTGTCAATTAGTTTTGGTGGGATGCTTAACATAATTGTTTGTTCATGCTTTTTCTTTTTTAATTTTAATTTAGCTGCTATGATGTCTAAATGCGTAGTAAATGAAAAATAATGTTTAGATAAAAAATTGTTTAAAATATATCATGCATTGTGCTTTGCACCTTGAAATTTATTGGTATATATGCTCTCTAAAGATTTTTTTTTCATCTTAATAGTCTATTAATATGTCTTCATTTGAAATGAATTGTTGTAGCTAAGTACTAAAATTATTTCATCTTAAATTTATCCAAGCAATTAAAATTTTCTAAATTAAATTAACTATCAAATGATGAAAATTAAGAAATAATTAAATAAATTTGCCAATTAAAAATTAAGAACATAAACTAAAAAATGTCATAAATTAAATTAACTAAATTTCTCCTAAGTCCTAATGCATTTAAAAATTGTTATTATTAAACTAAAACTAAAATTACCTAAATACTAATTTTTAAGCTAAAAAGGAAAGAAAATTAACTAACTAATATTTTTAACCATTGTAATCTAATAAACCATTATAAAGCACGAAATGATTAAACTTAAACAAACTGTAGCATTATTTCCTACCTTCAGCGCACGCAGATATACGCCTGCCTCCCTGTTCTGCTCTGCTCACCAATCTTCTCTCTCCCTTTTGCTGACCCAACCGGAGCTAATAAAAGAATGAGAAAGATACAGACAAACACAGCAAAGACGCTAAAAAAGAAACCAGAAACTTAAAGCTTGAGCAGAAAACTAGAATTGTTACACAAAACTGAATTTGAAAGCTTCCTAAGCTTAATCTAATCTGTCTCTAAACTTATTTGACTTCATAACCACTTTTAATCCAATTTCCATGATATTCCTTAATTTCTAATACATGAATAAAAATCAAATAAATAGCAAGGAAATTAAATAAAAAATTCAAACTTTAATCAAAATCCATATGATAACATATCTTAAAAAGTGATATTTTAGACACTCGTAAATAAAACATCTAACTTTTTTAAGCAATGCTCTCTAAAACTACTAAACACATGTAAGAAGAATGAGCTAGTTACTTTCCAGAAGGTGACTGAGATTAAAAACAGTTCTTAAAGAATGAATTTGGATGGCAGTGGCACTAATATAGTTTCACACTATCACTAGTACTCACTACCTATATCCAGGAGTATTTTCAAATAGACTAGAGCTTCTGATAATGTTGGATCATGCAGCATTGCAAATGGTGTTGTGTTGTTTGGGCAGAGGGAATGTAGTTCCTCATCATACGGGGCATTCATGTAACATTCACAAGATATCTCTGCTGTAAAATGAATCTTCTACTGGGTTAGCCGTTTACTAGTAGTAAAAAAGCATAGAATATTTGTTATTTCCAGTTTTTTTTAATTAAATCTCGACTGTTTTGTTAAAAAGCTGCTTAATTTGTCCCCTAATCTTGGTGCATTTTATGACATTTATTGAATATTCTTCTCTTGTTTTTAGCAGTGACTTGCATGTTTTAAATTGGTAAGAGCATAGAGTGAATTGAATCCATGAGTAAGAAGTCAATTCATGTTTCTGGATTCCCCTCTAGCGTGTGTGCAGAAGAGGTAATGACATTTTTGGAGTTATTTACAGGCAAAGAAACTGTTTATGCTATTAAACTTTGTTGGTTTTAGAAAAACAGAGAATCAAGACTGAAAGAAGAAAAGAATTAACAAGCTTTAAAGAGAAAGATGGAAACGATATGCTGCAAAGGAATTCTAATTTTATTCATCAGTCATCCTTTACATTTATAGTGCTTGAAAAACAGAAAATCTTAACAACTCACATCATAATCCACAATTGCATAACTTACTCCTAAAGAATAGCTAACTTCCTCCTAAAGACTATAACTTACTCCTAAAGAACAGCAACAACTGATTGACTTATTCAAAATGAACAATAAAAACACATGCAGTCTTGAAGCAAATCTGTAACACTCCTCCTTGCTTTAAGAACTGCAAACTCCAATTCTCTGCCTTAAAGACTCGAACTTGCTAGCTGGAAGTGGCTTTGTGAACAGATCTGCCAACTGATCTTCTGACTTGCAATAAACTAAAGTTACTTCTCCATTTTGCTGCACCTCCCTTAAGAAGTAGATCTTGATATTGAAATGCTTAGTCTTCCCATGAAACACTGGATTGTTTGAGATTGCAATTGCTGCTTGATTGTCAACAAAAATCTCTGTGCTATTCTTCTGCTCCAAATGCAAATCATAGAAAACCTTTTTCAACCATAAAGCTTGATTCACTGCTGTTGTTGCAGCTATAAATTCTGCCTCTGCAGTGGATTGTGCAACAATCTCCTGCTTCTTTGAGCTCCATGAGAAAACTCCTGAACCTAGGCTAAAACAATAACCCGAGGTACTCTTCATGTCATCAATGGATCCTGCCCAGTCACTATCCGAAAATCCACATAACTTGAAGTTTTGACACTTCTCAAACTTGACACCATAATCAATAGTACCTTTGACATATCTTAATATTCTTTTTGCTGCTCTTAAATGTATTTCACTAGCACAATGCATAAATCGAGATAAGAGACTTACACCAAACAGAATATCTGGCCTTGTTGTAGTGAGATACATCAAGCACCCAATCAAGCTTCTATAATAACCTTCATTAACTTTATCCGCATCATCTTTCTTGCTCAGCTTCTCTTTTTGATTCATTGGTGTGTTTATTGGTTTGCACTCCTCCATCTGAAATTTCTTCAGTATTTCTCTCGCATATTTCTTCTGGCAGATGAACACTTCATTCTTCCTCTGTTTGATTTCCATTCCAAGAAAATAGGTCATAAGACCAAGATCTGTCATTTCAAAAACCTGCATCATTTCTTGCTTGAACTCCTCAACCAGCCTTTTATTATTTCCTGTCACCAAAAGATCATCAACATAGAGGGACACTATGAGAGAATCATTTCCCTTATGTTTCATATAAAGAGTGGACTCTGATAAGCTTTTTACAAAGCCAAGGCTTAACAAATGTTCATCTATCCTGCTGTACCAGGCTCTTGGCGCTTGTTTTAGGCCATAGAGAGCCTTTTTAAGTAGGTAGACCTTATCTTCTTCACCTTGCTTCACAAATCCTTCTGGCTGCTCTACATATATTTCTTCCTGTAATACACCATTTAAGAAAGCTGATTTGACATCTAACTGGAATACTTCCCAGCCTTTTTGTGCTGCTACTGCAAGCAGCAATCTGATTGTATCTAATCTGGCCACAGGAGCAAAAGTATCAGAATAATCAACACCAAAAATTTGTGCATACCCTTTAACTACAAGCCTTGCCTTGTATTTGTTGATGGAGCTATCTGCATTGAGCTTTGTTCTAAATACCCATTTCACACCAATGACTTTTCTGTCTTCAGGCCTGTCAACCAGCTTCCACGTGTTATTTTTCTGAATCATTGACATCTCTTCCTCCATTGCTTTCTTCCATTTCGAATCTTTGAGTGCTTCTTCATGACCAGCTGGTTCACATATTGCCACATTACATCTCTGATAGATGTCTGAAAGCAGCCTTCTACCTCTGATAGAAGGATCATCTTCCAACTCATTTTGCCAGTGGTCTGTTATTTGCTCTTCAGGAAATTTGTTTTTTTGATCTTGTGAGAGCTCATTTGTTCTTTGTAGATTCTTCCAGTCCCATTGCTCATCCTCATTGAAGTGTACATCTCTAGTGATAGTCATTTTTCCTGATTGTGGATGATACACTTTGTAGGCTTTAGAAACTGAACTATAACCCACAAAGATGCCTGGAATTGCCTTCTTGTCAAGTTTGTCACGTTTGACCTGTGGAACATGAGCAAAACATACACAACCAAACACTTTAAGGAAGCTTAGTGACGGTTTATATCCATACCAGGCCTCAAATGGAGTTTTATCTTCCAAAGCTTTGGTGGAAAGACGATTCTGTAGAAAGACTGTTGTGTTGGCTGCCTCTGCCCAAAACTTTTTCGGCAACTCCTTCTCATGCAACATACATCTGGCCATCTCCATCACGGATCTATTTCTCCTTTCGCTTACTCCATTCTGTTCCGGAGTGTAGGGAGCTGTAAGCTGATGTTCAATGCCAGCTTCTTCACAGAATAAATTAAATTCTGCTGAAGTATACTCCTTTCCGTTATCAGACCTTAGAAATTGAATCTTGTAGCCACTTTGATTTTCCACCATTTTCTTGAACTTCCAAAATACTCCAGCCACTTCTGTCTTGAATTTCAAGAAAAAAATCCAGCACATTCTTGTAAAATCATCAATAAAGAGAATGTAGTATAGGCTACCTTGTAAAGATGGCGTTCTTTGAGGTCCTGCCACATCCGTGTGAATGAGTTGCAGCTTTTGAGAGGCTCTCCAAGTTGATTTAGGAAATGGCAGCCTGTTTTGTTTACCAAATTGACAGGCATTACAATTTGGCAAATGATCAGCAAGTACCGGCAAACCTCTTGTCATGTTCTTCTTCTTCATTTTCAGCATTCTTTGAAGATGACAATGGCCAAGTCTCTTGTGCCAAATCTGCGTGGTACTGACTTTACTGCAATAAGCTGTCTGCTTCTCCTCAGTTGGATCAAATGAGAAGCTTTTACCTCTCATTTTGACTCTTAAAATCTCCTGGCCGGTAGTGTCGTAGATAAGGCAATGCCTATCTTCAAAAGATACTTTGAATCCTTTTTCTATCAGCTGACCCACACTCAATAAATTTTGGTCAATATCAGGAACATAAAGAACTTCTGAAATTAGCTTTGTACCTGAACTTGTTGTAATTGCAATGGTTCCTTTTCCTTTTGCTGTAAGATAGTCACCATTCCCTATTCTGACCTTCATGATTCCAGTGAGCTGCAAATCCTTGTAAAGAGTTTTGTCATAAGTCATGTGGTTTGTACAACCACTGTCAATCAGCCAACATTCTGAAGAGCTCCTGGTTGAAAAGCAGGTTGCCACAAACAACTGGTCTTCTTCATCTTGATCGACGACTTGGGCATCCACTTCTTGCTTGTGAACTTTACTTTTGCAAATCACGGCTTCATGTCCAAGCTGATTGCAGTTACTACACTTTGCATCTGGTCTCTTCCAACATTTGAATGGTGGATGTCCTTTTTTGCCACAGTGCTTACAAGGTGGATAGTCTCTCTTTGAGTTTCTACCCCTGCTTTGGTTCTGGTTGTCTCCAGAATTTTCACTGCTTGACGCTTGCTTTTTCTTGTAATTTTTCTTCTTGTTCTTTCCACCTTCCTGATGCTTGGCTGACAGGGCCCCTTCAATAATACGATCTTGCCTCATAAGTCTCCGTTGCTCTTGAGCTTGCAAGGCATTTGACAGCTCTGCCAAAGTGATCTTGGATAGATCCTTTGTGTTCTCCAAGGTGGTTATAGATGCTTCATATCTTTCAGGCACTGTTACAAGAATTTTTTCAACAATTCTAGAATCAGGAAGTTCGGTTCCAAGTAACCTTACCTTGTTGACAATGCCAAGCAATCTGTCTGAGTACTCTTTAATTGTTTCAGACTCTTTCATTCTTTGCAACTCGAATTCCCTTATCAAATTCAGCACTTGCATACCTCGTATCCTTTCATCTCCTGCATATTCTTCCTTCAGATAATCCCAAACTTCTTTTGCTGTTTTGAGAGACATGATTCTCGTGAAAATGGTTGTTGAGACAGCAGCAAATAGACACGCTTTCGCCTTTGACTTCCTGATCTTCCTTTCCTTGTGATTTTTTATCTGGGCCATGGTAGGATTGTTTGGCAGCGGAGGAACTTCATAATCCTCTTCCACAGCTTCCCAAAGATCCAAAGCCTCCAAGTAGGTCTCCATTTTCACTGCCCAGAGCTGATAGTTTTCTCCATCAAAGATAGGAGGAGCAATTTGTGAAAGATTGCCTTCAGCTTCCATTCCACAGATCCCTTAAGAAGATGGCTCGGATACCAATTTGTTGGTTTTAGAAAAACAGAGAATCAAGACTGAAAGAAGAAAAGAATTAACAAGCTTTAAAGAGAAAGATGGAAACGATATGCTACAAAGGAATTCTAATTTTATTCATCAGTCATCCTTTACATTTATAGTGCTTGAAAAACAGAAAATCTTAACAACTCACATCATAATCCACAATTGCATAACTTACTCCTAAAGAATAGCTAACTTCCTCCTAAAGACTATAACTTACTCCTAAAGAACAGCAACAACTGATTGACTTATTCAAAATGAACAAAAAACACATGCAGTCTTGAAGCAAATCTGTAACAAACTTAGGCCGCATAATAATGGAGGAAGAAAATATGCAATTGTGCAATTTACCGAAAGCATAGATGCTGAGCTAATCATAAAGTTGACTGGTCGAGGACTAAACTATGGGAGTTCATATCTCAAGGCTCAAAAAGCGCAAAAGGATATTGAGCCAAACCCAAGAACCTTTTTGCATATCATGGAACGTGTGAGAGTGCATTTTGGCTGCCAGGTCTCAAAAGAAAAATTTTATGTCCTCCGGAAAGCAGATGATGTTACTGTGAAGTTTGGGACGGGAATGCGGAAATTGCAATTTTTACTGTCACGTTGTCAGTTAGAATACAAGCTGGATCTTTTCTATGAGAACATCTGGCAGATTGAGCTGCGCCGTCCACGCAATCAAACCTCAAAGTATCTTCTGATTCAGGTGCTTTGTTAAATTTTGATTATATATTCATCATTAGTCTTTATAGCTTTACCCTTGCTACCTAGAAATAAGAGTTGAATGTAACATCATTGCTTCCAGTAACAGGTTGAATGATCTTAGTCTTTAGTTGTGTATGTCACCTTGTTTTCCTTATGTCTAGTCTATGAAATGACTTGTGATGCCAACTTGGTAATTAAATGACATTGTTGTTTAGAAAAATTTTCTTTGCTGGGTTTTATTACATTCCGTAACTTCAAAGTGATTATGGACTTGTGGACATGTTAATGGTTTGGTCTTACGCTTGTCGTGCCTTTTGACAAATACAGTTGGGTAGCTGTTGTTAAACCAGGCAAAATACTTTAGGAATGAGCAGAGTATTCCCATTATATGGCAAATTATACTTCTTGATACCCTCAAATCGTTGCTACATATTGGTGACTTTGTAAAACTTGTGTGGAAGCAAATCTAAGATCTTTTACAATATGTAAACTGTGGATATATATTATGTGCAATAGATCATTTCTGAAACTCATATTCTCTCTTAATAAAGGTTGTTTTATAGGGGATTTGATGGGAGAATAGGCTGGAATACTTTCTCCTCTTACTCAAAGTAGCAAATACCACTTGTATAAAAGCTTTAATTGAGAAATTGAGAACTTACAAAAATGAATAAATGGTGGAGATCGATATATATTTGCTTGAGAAAGGTACAGATCAGGCTATATTTTACTTTTAAGTCTGGAACTGGCAGTTCGATATGTTGATTTACAGATGAATTACTATTGTCTTCTGAAACTTGGTTTGTGCAAAGTCTTTGATAGATTATTCAGAGCTAAACATGAGAAGTGAGCTTTTGCATTGCGAGAAATTTGATCTATTTTATTGATGCTGGAAAATGCCATTACCAAATGTTTTATCCTCTCTGTAATGCTTAAATTTTATAAATGAAAAATGCTTATAGTGCTCCTGGTTTCCTTTTAATTTTTAGTTATTTGGCGCTCCGCGGATATATGAGAAAGTGA
This sequence comes from Heritiera littoralis, assembly GCA_031772115.1. Taxonomy (NCBI): domain Eukaryota; kingdom Viridiplantae; phylum Streptophyta; class Magnoliopsida; order Malvales; family Malvaceae; genus Heritiera; species Heritiera littoralis. The sequence goes on along the minus strand of JAPDPK010000008.1, from coordinate 9,962,852 downwards.
GCTCTTCTGGACTAGTGTATGATGATCCCTTATTTAACTACTTTATAGAAGTCCCTGATGATCAGTGGGTCCGGACAACTGATTTCACTAACAAATGCTGTATTGGGCAGTCTTCTGTATTGTGTCTGGAGCTTCCTCGTGACCTCGAACTTCCAAATTTTCGGGACAACTTTGCTTACTACAAAGAAAATGAAGGCAGACTGGTTTTGGAAAGTGGTTCTTCTTATTCCCATAATCGAACTCTTGTCCCAATTGTAGGCCCTTTACTGGGACCTTACCTGCCTTTTGACATCTTGTTTAAGGTTAATTTGTTGGTCCAAAATGGGTGCATCCCTGCACCAGCACTTGATGCGAAGTTTTATCGATTGGTTGATCCACGTAGAATCGACAAAGTCTTTATAGAGCATGCGCTGGAGAAACTTTGTTATCTAAAAGAATGCTGCTATGAACCTTCAAGGTGGCTCCGTGAGCAGTACAAAAATTACATCTCTAAGAAACGCCCAAGATCACACGCTATATCCTTAGATGAAGGTTTGGTATATGTAAGAAGGGTTCAGATAACACCTTCTAGAGTGTACTTCTGTGGTCCTGAGATTAATGTTTCAAACCGTGTGCTACGCCATTTCCGTGATGATCTTGATAATTTTCTTCGCATCAGTTTTGTTGATGAAGGGTTGGAAGGGATCCACTCAACAGAATTGCTGGCAAGGGGCGAGAGAACTGAAATTTATCAAAGGATTCTTTCTACTCTAAGAAATGGCATTGTCATTGGTGATAAGAGATTTGAATTTCTCGCATTTTCATCAAGTCAATTGCGGGAAAATTCAGCCTGGATGTTTGCTTCAAGAAATGGGCTCACCGCAGCAGATATAAGGACATGGATGGGAGATTTTAGTAAAATAAGAAATGTGGCCAAATATGCTGCTAGACTGGGCCAATCTTTCAGTTCATCAACCGAATCTCTTAGTGTTGCTCAAGAAGAAATCGACATTATTCCAGATGTAGAAATTAAAAAGGGTGGAATAAATTATGTCTTTTCTGATGGAATTGGAAAAATATCGGCTAAATTTGCAAAGAAGGTGGCCAAAAAATGTCGCTTGAATTGCACGCCATCTGCCTTTCAGATTCGGATTGGTGGATTCAAAGGTGTTGTGGCTGTTGACCCCACCTCATCGAGCAAATTATCCCTCAGAAAGAGTATGTCAAAGTATGAATCAGAGAACACAAAACTGGATGTCTTGGCTTGGAGTAAGTATCAACCTTGTTTTCTGAATCGCCAATTGATCACTCTCCTGTCTACTCTTGGAGTTCCAAACCATGTTTTTAGGAGGAAACAAAGAGAAGCAGTAGTTCAACTTAATGCTATCCTAACAGATCCCTTAAAGGCACAGGAGGCTTTGGAGTTGATGTCTCCAGGAGAAAATGCTAACATTCTCAAGGAAATGCTTTTGTGTGGTTATAAGCCTGATGCTGAACCATTCCTTTCAATGATGTTGCGAACATTTCAAGCATCAAAGCTGCTGGAGATACGGACTAAAACCAGGATATTTGTTCCAGAAGGAAGGTCTATGATGGGATGTCTAGATGAAACCAGAACATTGGATTATGGCCAAGTGTTTGTGCAGTTTTCAGACTCTGGATCTGAACAGCGTTTTATTGTTGAGGGTAAAGTAGTTGTGGCCAAAAACCCCTGCTTGCACCCAGGCGATGTGCGCGTCTTAAGGGCTGTTGACGTGCCTGATTTGTACCATATGGTAGATTGTGTTGTTTTTCCACAGAAAGGAATCAGGTAAATTGAATGCATACTCTACCTTTTGCAATACTGTGATCAAAGAGTTATTTCTTCATTAAAGTTTGCAAACAATCTACATCTAGACGAACTTGGTATCTAACACCTTAGCCTACTTTGTTCTGCATCAAATTTTGGCTAAGTAAGTATGCGCATCTTACTTTCAAGTATTGAATGTGCATTGCCATCCAATCAGGAATATCCGGTGGGTGGGTAGGAAGGCTTAGTATAATTTCTACAGTAGTTTAGTGTTAGCAGCACGCAATTGGTTATGTTGTCAAAATTTTCATTTTATTTTCAAAACTCTATTTATTCTCCCTCTCTACCAAGCATGTTTACATGGACTTGAATATGTCATGTGCTAAATAGCAAATGACTTTTATAATCACCATTGTCACTGTCATCACTGCTACAATCTCTCCCTTCTGTTTCCTCAATCTGGTTGTTTTAATTGTACAATTGTTGCTGGTTTGTTGTCTTGATGGCTTCTTTTTATGGGGCTATAAACGATATCATGAGTTATGCTGGTTGTATTTTGTCTCTCTTTGTAAAGGGTATTGATTTTACTTTTTTATTTGTGCCTTTAGGACTCATCATTGATGATAGTAAAACATATCTTTCCTTTTCTTCTTTGTAGAAATAATTGGCCGTGTATTTTACATTTGGCTGTGCATCATAATCACTTGAAAGTATAAGTATGATTGGCATAAATATAATCTATTTGTTGAAGTGTGGCCGGCCTGTGGAAAATATTATCTTAAGGGAGCATCTGACAACAGGGAAAAAATATACTTCTGCTTCCTCTGGATGCCTAACATTCTTTCTGTTAACCAGGGTATTCCTGTATTATAGATTTGCTATAACTGTATTCTTTTGTATTATGTTTTAAATCCTGTCCCATTTATGGATGTCATCTGTATTTTTTTTTAATTTATTTGCTCATAACAAGATGGTAGGCTTGATTGTCTTCTTTAGAAAATTCAGCATGCAGAGTGATTTACTTGCCCGAATTGAATTAAATTCTTAGACCTCATCCAAATGAATGTTCTGGAAGTGATCTGGACGGTGATATCTACTTCGTCTCCTGGGACCCTGAATTGATTCCTCCTAAGCAAATCCCTCCTATGGATTATTCGCCAGCTCCAACTACAACATTGGATCATGAAGTTACCATTGAGGTATTATTGTTTTAGATATTGAACCATTCAGTTGTCAATCTGCTTATTGTATCTAATTGTCTTGTTATATTTTCTTGATGCTGAAATTCATGATTCTTGCTCTCTCTCTCTCTTCTCTCTTCACCGTGTAGTTTTTTGGTCTAAGGATATTGTGTTAGTATATCTCCTCATTTATGGAAATAAATATTTGGTTGACCAATTCCGGATATGGTCCATAATTTCACGGTGAATCTCAACTCAATATTTGGCTATTAAAACACGATTTTATGATGGTTAAAACGTGATTTTATTGCCATAATTAGCACGCTCTCATTACTATTTAAGGAGGGCTTCTTCCGGTCCCCAAGTACGTTAACCTAAAAAACATACAAACACCATCTAGTGAGGTTTTGAGTGCTTGGAAGATTTGGAAGGTCTGTGATCGACACAAAGTAGACTGTCAGATTCGGCAATTGCTTCAACAGCAGAGTTACAGAGTGCAATGGCTGGAGGTTAGATCCTATCGCTTCCGCATTTTATTTGTTTAACATGTTTCATATTGTGTAGAAGCATGTTAGGCTTGTTTGATGTACTTACATTTGGCATCAGAGCCGTAGTTTAACCTCTGTCTTGCTAGAGATCTGTAGAAAAAAGCCATAAAAACCCATATTTTGAAACTTTAAGTCTCGGATTTCATAAAACTCATTCTGTTTTCATGTGATTTTGGTTCAAATACTTTAGATCTATTGTTGTAAAGCTCTAGGGATGAAAAATACATGAAAAACGAGACTGTTTGAAGGGTTTCGTGCCGGGTCGGGTCGAAAAGACCCAAATTTCTGCAAAAAGGCCCGTTCGGGCGAAGAAGGAAGAGTGGGAATCGGGTGCGTGAGATCCACGCGCCCGATGCTGTTAATATTGCGGGCGCGTGAGATCCACGCGCCCGATAATATTGTTGTTATACGGGCGCGTGAGAACCACGCACCCGATGGAGTAATGCGGGCGCGTGTGACGCACGCGCCCGCGCCCTGCTGCACTTTGCAATGCAGCGGCAAAAAAAAAAAAAAAGAGGAAGAAACCTTGGGCCATCCGGTTTTGGGCTACTATTTGGGTTTTCTTTTATTAATTTTGGGCCATTTATTTTGAGCCTTTTTGGTTGATTATTTGGGCTATATAGATTAAATAAAAGGGTCATTTGGTTTATTTTAGACATTAAGGATTTATTTAATTTAAGTAAATTTAAATTATTTAATTTAGGCCAAATAATTATATTTTTGATAGTTTTATATCAGATTTTCAATTCTGTAATTTTCATAATTTTATGAATAATTAGATTATTTTCACAAAATTAATATAATTATGAAAACTTCTCATTATTTGGATTTTATGAGGATTTTTCATAAATTTGGAATTTTTATTAATGCTATAATTTTAAATTGAATAATTTTGTGAAAATTATCATAAAATTATGATTAAATTATGAAAATTTGATTTTGAATGTGCATATGTGCTTATTTTTAATATGTATAATTTTGTTATTTTTATACTAAAAGCACATGTAGCTAAGTTATTCATATTATTTGGAATTAAAATTGCCTTGTGTTAATTGCAATTTTTAAAATATGAATAAGCTTAGAATTTTACCAATATGTCTAAGTGATTTATAGTTTATTTAATTAGGGCTTAGCCACAGCAACCTTAATTAAGTAAAATTATTTTGTAAAATCACATAATGATATTAGACATAAATTGTGATTAGTTATAAGGTTATAGTAAATTTTATCCCACAGGAATTTTTATTATAATTTTATAACTAATTAGGATAAAATATCAAATTAGTTTCTTAATTTACCCACAGGAATTAGGAAATGATATAATTTGATAGTTTTATCATTATGAAATGAATCTATTAGAATTAGAACTTTAGCCCACAGGCAAGTTTTATGTCTGAGATTCATTAATAAAATATGTTTACATTGGTAGACATAATTAAGTTTGCCTCAAAATTCTAGATACATAAGCATGTGTTTTTCTTTAAGCAATGTTTCCTCGAACTAATATTTACCTAGAAGTTCCCAAACTAGATTGAGAGAACTATAAGGTTTGGAAGGAGAGAGTTCTCCTCCAATTAGGGTGCATGGATATAGACTATGCTATAAGGAAAGACGAGCCCGTATTGACTGAGACCAGCACTCCTGCTCAAGTAGCTTTACATGAACGTTGGGAGCGATCCAATCGCCTTAGTGTCATGTATATTAAGACAAAGATATCTGCTGGGATACGTGGTTCAGTCGAACAGCATACCAACGTTAGGACCTTACTGAAGGCCATAGATGATCAATTTGTCACTTCAGACAAAGCGTTGGCCAGCACCCTGATAATGAAGTTCTCATCGATGAGGCTCACCAGTGTCAAAGGAGTGCGTGAGCACATAATGACCATGAGAGATATAGCGGCCCAACTCAAGAAGCTAGAGGTGGAGATGTCTGAGTCTTTTCTTGTGCACTACATATTGAACACTCTACCAAAGCAGTACGGACCATTCAAGATATCCTATAACACACATAAGGATAAGTGGACCATCAATGAATTGATGACCATGTGTGTTCAAGAGGAGGGAAGACTGCTTATGGAATCGGGTGAGAGTGCATTTTTTGCAAGCCAAGGAAAGACCAAGGATCGAGCCAAGAACAAGGGAAAAGGTAAAATCCCTGCCCAAGCTGATATTAAGAAAGAGTCCAAGTGTTTCTTCTGTAAAAAGAAGGGACACATGAAGAAGGACTGTGCCAAGCTTCAGCAGTGGCTCGTTAAGAAAGGTAATCCACTCTCATATGTTTGTTTTGAATATGGTTGAGGTTAATCATAACACATGGTGGATTGATTCTGGATCTACAATTCACATTTCGACTTCCTTACAGGGTATGACAAACCTAAGGAAGCCAGTGGGAAATGAGGAGAGCATCTATTCAGGAAACAAGATGCGCTCGCGTGTTGAAGGCGTTGGAACATGCACTTTAGTTCTTAGGAGTGGTTTTGTTTTGCAATTGGAAAAGACCTTTTATATTCCTAGTTTTTCGAGAAATTTAATCTCTGTTTCTAGGCTGGTACCTTATGGATATTCCTTTCAATTTTCAAATAAATCAGTATTGATATATTTTAAGTGTGATATTGTTGGGAATGGTACCTTATGTGATGGTCTTTTCTCTATTGATTTGCAAAATGACACTGCTCATAACGCCTTGCATGTTCAAACTGGTACTAAAAGATGTGTTATGAATGAGGACTCCTCTACGTTATGGCACCGGAGATTAGGTCATATCTCCATAAATAGAATTAAGAGATTGGTAAATGACGGAATACTTAGTACTCTCGATTTTACTGATTTCGACACTTGTGTGGATTGCATTAAGGGTAAGCAAACCAACAAGTCTAAGAAAGGTGCCAATAGGAGTTCAACCATATTAGAGATCATACATTCTGACATATGTTGTCCAGACATTGATGCATATGGTCAGAAATACTTCATCACCTTTATTGATGATTACTCGAGGTTTATGTATCTCTACATGCTTCATAACAAGAGCGAAGCATTAGATGCCTTTAAAATTGTAAGGCTGAAGTAGAGAAACAATGTGGAAAACCCATAAAGATAGTAAGAACTGATAGAGGTGGGGAGTATTACGGTAGATACACTGAAGATGGACAAGCACCTGGACCATTTGCGAAGTTCCTTCAAGAAAATGGGATTGTTGCCCAATATACCATGCCTGGTTCACCGGATCAGAATGGTGTTGCAGAAAGAAGGAACCGAACTTTGATGGAAATGGTGCGTAGTATGCTTAGCAACTCGAAGTTGCCTAAGTCCTTGTGGATTGAAGCTCTTAAAACGGCAGCGTATATATTGAACCGGGTTCCAACCAAGGCTGTTCCAAAGACGCCTTTTGAATTATTCAAAGGTTGGAAACCGAGTTTGCGTCATATGCGCGTTTGGGGATGCCCTTCTGAGATAAGAGTTTACAACCCACAGGAAAAGAAACTGGATCCTAGGACCATAAGTGGGTATTTCATTGGATATGCCGAACGGTCCAAAGGCTACAGATTCTATTGTCCATCTCATAGCACTAGATTTGTGGAATCAAGGAACGCCAAGTTTCTTGAAAATGACTTAGTTAGTGGGAGCGATCAACCTCAAGACCTAGTTTCTGTGAGAGATCAACCCTCTACCTCGAGTCAAGGATTGGTTATCATGAACAATGTCCCTTCAGTACAACTGGACATTGAACAACCAATCGTTGAAGATCCACAAGTAGTTGATAACTTACCAGTAGACGAGGCTCCTCTGGATACACCAGAATTGAGTGAGCAACCAGTTGAACAACATGATCCTTCGGAGAATGTTGAACCAACATTAAGAAGGTCTACTAGGGAAAGGAAATCAGCTATTCCTAGCGATTATATTGTGTATCTACAAGAGTATGATTTCAATATTGGGCCCGTTAATGATCCAGAGACGTTTTCACAAGCCATGAACAGCAAAGAATCAAAACTTTGGTTCGATGCTATGAAGGATGAGATGGATTCGATGGCATCTAATGGAGTATGGGATCTTGTCGAGTTGCCTAATGGGGCCAGGGCTATAGGCTGTAAATGGGTCTTTAAGACCAAAACTGACTCATTAGGCAACATTGAACGTTATAAGGCAAGACTCGTAGCCAAAGGATTCACTCAAAAGGAGGGAATCGATTACAAGGAGACCTTCTCTCCTGTATCTAAGAAAGATTCTCTTCGCATCATAATGGCGCTTGTTGCACATTTTGACTTAGAGTTGCAACAAATGGATGTGAAAACGGCATTTCTCAATGGTGATCTAGAGGAAGAGGTTTACATGAAACAACCTGAAGGTTTTTCCTCTAGTAATGGTGAGCATTTGGTCTGTAAGCTCAAGAAATCCATATATGGGTTGAAACAAGCTTCCCGCCAATGGTATCTAAAATTCCATGAAGTCATCTCTTCATTTGGTTTCGTTGAGAACATCATGGATCAATGCATATACCAGAAGGTCAGTGGGAGCAAGATTTGTTTCCTTGTGCTATATGTGGATGATATTCTGCTTGCAACCAATGATAAGGGGATGCTACGTGAGGTGAAACAATTTCTTTCTGAGAACTTTGATATGAAGGATATGGGCAATGCATCTTATGTCATTGGCATTAAGATCCATAGAGACAGACATAGAGGTATATTAGGTCTGTCACAAGAAGCCTATATCAATAAAGTCTTGGAAAGATTCAGAATGAAAGATTGTTCACCAAGCCCAGCTCCCATTGTGAAGGGTGACAGGTTCAATTTGAGCCAGTGCCCGAAAAATGATCTTGAGCGGGAACAGATGAAGAACATTCCATATGCCTCAGCTGTTGGAAGCATTATGTATGCACAGGTCTGTACCAGGCCTGATATTGCTTTTGCTGTGGGAGTGTTGGGTAGATACCAAAGTGACCCGGGGATGGACCACTGGAGAGCTGCGAAGAAGGTGCTTAGATATTTTCAAGGCACTAAGGATTACATGCTTATGTATAGACGGACTGATGAGTTGGAGGTGATTGGCTACTCAGACTCAGACTTTGCTGGCTGTGTTGATACCCGGAAATCAACATCCGGTTACATCTTCATGCTTGCCGGTGGAGCTGTTTCATGGAAGAGTGCTAAGCAGACACTGACTGCCACTTCCACTATGGAGGCCGAGTTCGTTTCCTGTTTTGAGGCTACCTCACATGGTGTATGGCTTAAGAGTTTCATTGGTGGGCTTAGAGTTGTTGACTCCATATCTAAGCCATTGAGGATATATTGTGACAATTCAGCTGCGGTATTCATGGCTAAGAACAATAAGAGTGGAAGTCGAAGTAAGCATATCGACATTAAGTACTTAGCCATTAGAGAACGTGTTAGAGATAAAAGAGTGGTCATTGAACACGTTAGCACTGAATTGATGTTAGCTGATCCTTTGACTAAGGGCATGCCACCGTTTAAATTTAAGGATCATGTAGAGAGAATGGGACTTGGTCCCACATTTTGATTGTAATTGAAACTCTTATTAATAATATGATGTTTCTCATTTTGATTTGTATACACTAAAGTTTTATTTGAGAAATATCCTTGTTGTTTGGACCGAGAATAAACATAAGGTTTATTCATTAAGTAAAAATGGGTTGATTTAGAAACATTTTACATAGTAATACATGGAAGATAATACTCGCCACTTGAGGAACTGTCGCCATGATTCATGTGATTTGTTTCTTCTATAAGTGAAATATATGGACCAAGTGGGAGAATGTTAGTATATCTCCTCATTTATGGAAATAAATATTTGGTTGACCAATTTCGGATATGGTCCATAATTTCACGGTGAATCTCAACTCAATATTTGGCTATTAAAACACGATTTTATGATGGTTAAAACGTGATTTTATTGCCATAATTAGCACGCTCTCATTACTATTTAAGGAGGGCTTCTTCCGGTCCCCAAGTACGTTAACCTAAAAAACATACAAACACCATCTAGTGAGGTTTTGAGTGCTTGGAAGATTTGGAAGGTCTGTGATCGACACAAAGTAGACTGTCAGATTCGGCAATTGCTTCAACAGCAGAGTTACAGAGTGCAATGGCTGGAGGTTAGATCCTATCGCTTCCGCATTTTATTTGTTTAACATGTTTCATATTGTGTAGAAGCATGTTAGGCTTGTTTGATGTACTTACATATTGTCGATTTGACATTCTTCTTCTTATGAGTTCATGCAATCTAGGTCTATATGTCGCACCGGTTTTAACAACTAATGAGTAATGACTTCTTTAATGTTGCAGATTGGATCCTGTATCTAATTTGGGAGCCGTTTTTAGCATCATGCTCCTAATTTTTGGTTGCATAAATCCTCTTGTAATGTGTGCATAAAAGTTTCTTTGACGCTTACAGAAAGTAAATTATCTTTGCTAACTTATAGGAATCTGAGGTAACAATTTGTGAGTGATCTTGGAGTTTTAAGGCTCTAATGAAAGAAGTATATTTGGTCTGCAAATATGTGAACTTTAATTGGGAGCAAGATATTGTTGACTAATTATTTCAAAATAGAATCAAATGTATGAAAATGCAGATTCTAATAATCTGACAGGATAGTAAATTATAGATGAGCACCAATGCATTTTTATTATAATTTTCATTTGGTCCACATTTTTGGAGGTAAGAAAACTTCACATATCCATATTAGTTAACTATAGTAGAGAGGAAAAAATAGACAATTAGAGAGGACTACTATGGTTTGAAACCTAAAACAAATTTTTTTAAAAAGATTTAAGATTTAGGATTTATTTTTTCTGGTTCATAGAAAGGTACAAGGGAAAAAGGAGGAACCAAAATTTTGGATCTAAACTGTCTTAAGGAGGGACAAAAACCATTAAGCCAAGCCCTAGTTGTTATTCAGAATCTTTCTTTGGCGTCAAGATGGAATATAGTTAGCTTTCGTGGCTTTGTTTACTTAGTCTGCCATAGAGGATAGGGGTCAAAAGAATCATGATATTGCTTTACACCAAGACTATGACTTATTCACTTTACTCTCTTTTCAATGTAAGACTGTCTGATGCTCATATTTGGGTGCAGGAAGTTGAAGAATATTTCACGAACTACATCGTGAATGACAGTTTAGGAATCATTGCAAATGCTCACACTGTTTTCGCTGATAGACAACCTAACAAAGCAATGAGCAGCCAGTGTCTGGACCTTGCAAAGCTGTTTTCAATTGCTGTTGACTTTCCAAAAACCGGTGTACCAGCTGAAATACCACAAGAACTGAGAGTCAAAGAATATCCAGATTTCATGGAGAAGCCTGACAAACCAACTTATCACTCATACAGCATTATCGGAAAGCTTTTCCGAGCGGTCAAAGATCTTGCACCCAATGAAGGTTCTATCATGTACTTAACTCGGGAACAATTGGAAAGGTTTTATGATCCTGACATGGAAGTGGATGGATTCGAGGACTATGTTGATGATGCTTTCTTGCACAAAAGTAATTTTGATTACAAACTGGGAAATTTGATGGACTACTATGGGATCAAAACTGAGGCTGAAATACTCGGCGGGGGTATAATGAAAATGTCAAGATCTTTCGCGAAGAGAAGAGATAGAGATTTGGAAGCAATTGGTATGGCTGTTCGGTCCTTAAGAAAGGAAGCTAGGTCATGGTTTAATGAAAATTCTGAAATAGATGATGCATATGCAAAAGCTTCAGCTTGGTACCATGTCACGTATCATCCGAGTTATTGGGGTCAGTATAATGAGGGAATGAAGAGGGATCATTTTCTGAGCTTTTCTTGGTGTGTTTGTGACAAGCTGATCCACATCAAGAGAGGGAAGGCGACTATTAGAAGAGCTTTGCGATCGTCATCTCTCGAACATCAACTTGCCGGATTGCGTGTGCGTTGAGGTGATTGAGTGTATGTTCTCATTTGCCTGAAGCTGCACATAGAGATGATAGCTTATGTTTCCTAATAACTCAAGTGTGTCTGTTTGTATGCTCGCGCCAAACATATTTAGCTGATAATGGTAGAATGTAAACACCTGCGGTGATTACTGAGAAAGGACATTATTTTATAATATGCTGCTAATGATTGGTTTGGTTTTTGAGATTGTGCAACAAGTCGCAGTGTGTTTCAGAGCACCCATAATTATTGCTGCTGTTTATTGCCGTGCACCAGCCGCATGGAAAGAGCCCTGGTGCGTGACATTTGAGGACTCTGGTGCTAAAACCTGAAGATTTCCTATAGTTCCTTTTTTCTGTATATGCTTGCATTGGAGACGCGAGGTTGCTGATGATTGGGCTGAGGTAAAAGCAAATGCCTGGTCGTGACTTTCTATGAATTATTTCTTTTCAGTACATTATGGCTTTTCTGAGTACATAAATATGAGATATTGCGGCTAATCGGTAGGGGTATAATTGCGCGGAGTGGAGATGATTTAGTATCATATTCGTGTTTTTCTCAACTTAAAAACTTTTTGTTCAAAGTAAGATTTGAGCTTGATCGAGATTAATTTATCAAATACGAGTTTGATCAGCTCGATTTGATAGACCTAAGTTTGACTCAATGGTTCGATTTATCATTTTTCGATCATATATTACAGGAGTATAATGGTAAAGTAATAATAAAACTTATCTATGTATTAACAAAGACTTGATTAGGCTCATGAGCTGCCAGTTCGATTGCAAGAAAGTTCAATCCTTGGCTTTATGTTTGGAGGTTCCTCAAGCAGTGCAACTCCCAGGATTTGATGAGAATTTTGATTACCAGAAAGTTCAAAGACAATTTCGCTCTCAAGAATGGTTCTAATTTTTCTTCCATCCCTAACTTTAGACTTGACAATCTTATACATGATAGATGATATAATACAAAAATGATACGAGTAAAAGACACAAAGGTGATAAGGCTAAAATTAAGTAAAAATCATATATTGATAGGTTAAATGCTAAAAATAATATTTTTGGTTTTTTGTGTTGACACAAGTTTTAATACGAAATTTTTGTGTTTTATACAAGACAAACACGATTTTATATGACACGAAAATGAATTATAGATACAAATTATCAGGTCTACCTAATTTTGAACCTTTTGATTTCCCTTATGATATCTTGTTTAAAGTAAATTCTTTGGTCCAACATGATTGTCTTTCTTTGACAACTCTTTATGCTAGTTTCTTTGAGTCGATTGATCCCCGTGGAATAAGTATTACATATATAAGAGAAATGCTTTTGTGTGGTTATAACCAAGTTTCAGATCCATTTCTATCAATGATTCTACATGCAATTTGTGCATCTAAATTGTAGGATTTGAGGACCAAAACAAGGATTTTTGTTAAGAATGGAAGAACTATGATGGGATGTCTAGATGAGACTTGGACATTACAATATGATCGGGTGCATGTGCAGTACTCTAAGCCAAAGAAATTTCAGGACGATTCACTCTTAATATCCAACGATGGTAGATTGGATAAAAAATGCCATGTTGTTGAGGGGAAGGTAGTTGTTACTAAGACACTTGTTTGCACCCTGGAAACCTTCAAGTTTTGCAGGCTGTGGATAGAGTTGCTCGTGGGCCGGATTTTACCTGTTCTGGCCCATAAACTCATAAAATCAGTTCGAAGTTATTGTTGAATCGGGCTGAGCTGAACCGGTTCAACATAAAATAACCTTTGAACTAGTTCGGCTCAGTGGTTCGGTTCATAAAAAACCAGGTAGAGCCGAGTTAAATCAGTCAGTCCTTTTTTTTAATTTATTTATTAATTCATTTTATTAATATATTTATTTTAAAAATTTATTTATTAATATATTAATTCAAAATAAACATTTATTAATATATTTTTATGATTTAATCTAATAAATTTATTTTTATAATAACTAATGTTAATAATAATTATAAATTTATAATACATAAAGTTATTATAACTTGTTTAATAAAATTGTTTGTTTAAAAAAATTATAATACTTTTATAATTTTTTAATTTTGTTAATCTTATTTAGTTATTTATTACATTTGAAATATAATTATACTTATCATTTAAAATATAAGTAAACTTATCATTTTGCATTTAAAATATTTATTCATTTATTTAGTATGTTTTTAAAATATTCATTCATTTTGTATTTTAAATATTTATTTATTTTGTAAACATAGTATAAGTAGAACATGAATTAATTTGGTATTTAACAATAGTAACAAATGAAAAAAATAAACGAGAAAAAGGAGAGAGCATGAGACCAAAGATTTTTTACGTGCAAAACTCCTTCAAAAGTTGGAAGGTAAAAACCACGAGATCGTAGTTCATAAAAATATTTACTATGACTAAACTTATTTACAAATTTACATACAATTTACAAAAAAAAAACATTAGATTATTATCTATTCTTCATAATTTATATGGATTATCCTGAAAATTTCTTCTTCCTCCTCTAAATTATTATCAGTGAATTCATTGGCAATTCCAAATTCGATATTGCGAGATTACGGGTCAAACTAATATTCAAGGCATGTTAACATGCATAATAAATCCGGATTAAGAGTGGTTCAATGGTCTCCAATAATTCTTTCACATGTCAAGAATACGGATTTTGAAGCAATGGAAGAAACTTGCATCGCAAAAACATCTCGGGCCATGAAAGCTAAAATTGAAATTGTCTTTGATTTTCTTTTCACCATTAGAGAATATCAAAGTTTTTGCCTATAGAAAAGTCTTGACTTAAGAAAAATCCTATTTCATTAAAGTTAGAACTTCATCGAGTTGTTGATGATCTAGATTTGCCGACTTTTTCTTTTAGCTTCATTCTCTTATTTGCTGCTTCTTTAATTATATTCAAAATGCCTTTTCCTCTACTGCTGCCACTACTCTTGGTTTCTTCGTATGATTCTTCTTATCTTCTATTGAAGTTGAACTGCACCCTTTCTGCTTCATAAATATTAAAAAATTCTCGAAAAGATTGTTAATTAAAGACTTTTGATCCTCAATAGAATCAAAACCAAGAAATTCTTTATAACTGTGAGACCCGATTTTATTACACTGTACACCATATTTGTACATGATTGATAGTAGAAATAAATTCTTTTAGTGAAATTAAATAAATATTGAATGTGAATTTTCACTCTTCATTTTAATTATTGGAAATTATGATTTATAGTATGGTGTATAAAAGAAAGAAAAAACAAACATTAAAGTGCAATAAGAAATAGATGAGATTTAATCTTGATAAAAAGGTGGAAGATAATGTTGATGGTGTGAAAGCATTAAATAAAGCATGAACAAATATGAAGATTTAAGGTTGGAACCGAATGGAAGGTGTGAAAGGGAATAAATGGTGGTTGGCCAAATGAAGAAAAGATGAGATAAAGAGCCAATAAGAGTTGGCTGGAAATGGTGTGGAGAGGAAGGAGAAAAGAAGAGAAAAATTAGTCAAAAACGGACTGCAGCAAGAAGCTTCACCACCGTTCCTTTTGTCACAATTTTTTCAAGTTTTAATGCATGAAAGACGTGAAATGATGAAAGTAAACGGGATAAGGAACAGGTGGTAGGTTCTGATTAGATTAGCATGGCTATATAAGAAGAAATACATGAGGAAAACCTTCTCGCCCATTCTGTTTACTGCAAACTCACACCTCGTTTCTTCCATTCCTCTCATACGTTAGCCATGAAACTTCATCCTTTAGTTAACTAAACCTTCTCTCCATCGTTGAAGAGCTAAGGAATAAGCAAAGTAAAGCTAAGTGAGGCAGAAAGCACTCTGTTTCTAGAAGTGCAACTCAGTCAAGGTGAGTTCCATATTTTTATGGTTCTCTTGATATTTGCTGGTATATTTCTATGTTTTACAACGTAATAAACATAGATATAACTTTATTGTAGTTAAATATTGTTAGAATATATAAGAAATTAGAACAAAATGTGGTCTTGGAAACAGACGAGAATGAATAAGAAAAATACTGGAATTGGTGAAAAAGTGATGAGAAAGAGGCGAGCTCAGCTATTATAGGCGAGCTTTGCCATATGAACGAGCTAAATAATATGGAGCAAGATAGTGGGCGAGGTCGCCACATGCCAGTTTAATTCATAGGCGAGCCTACCTCTAAATAAAAAGCGTGTATGGCGAACTCACATGCATAGGCATGGCGAGTTGAAGTGTGGGCGAGCTCCCACGTATAAATGAGTGGCGAGTTGAAGTGTGGGCGAGTTCCCACGTATAAGCCAATATATGAATGGCGAGTTATATTGGGCGAACTAAAGGATTAGCCTCAAGTCTCGCCAAAGTATTGGAAAGATGCGAATAGAATATATTGAAAAATCTTGATAATTTATTTTGCAGTCAAGAATTGAGAATTGACAAAGGCGAGCGGGAAGCTAGGCTTCGTAAGACCAGGTAAGGGAGTAGTATGTGAAGTGAAATGCATGTCCTGTGGAGAAAAATATGATAAAAATATTGAGAAAATGATTTGGTTTGTGACATGCATTAGTTCGATAAACTGTTTTCACATACCGTGAGTTGGGCGAGCTAAAAAGGCGAACCCTTTTTTATATGTTAGGTGAGCCAAAGTGGCGACCCTGTTTTAATAAACTCCGGGAGAGCCATAGTGGGTGAACCCTTTTGTGATGTTTTGGGCGGGTGACCCATGTTTTGATAAAATTCGGGCGAGCTACAAAGACGACCTTTTTATGATGTTTTGGGCGAGCCAATTATAGGCAACCCCTGTTTTAACAAAAATTCGGGCAAGCTAATGATAGGCGACCCCTTTTGTGATATTTCGGGCGAGCCACTAGTGGGCGACCCCTTGGTTTTGAAAGAATAGTTTTATGGGCGAACTGGCCATGGACAAGCCATAACAGGCGAATTGGCCATAGGTGTTTTTACTATATTTGTAAACAGAAAATATAAAACCTTTTTGGAAAATAAATCATTTTGAATAAATGATGAAATTTGTGAAATAATTCCTAAAAGGTTCTTTATGAGATATAAATTGATTTTTGAGACTTTAGGCCCCGAGTTTCATGCATTACTATTTCACGAGTCTGATTGACCCGCCAAGTCATCAGAGGTCTCGAGGTCACCTGGCAAGTGTACCCGAGGACCACTCATAGATTGTGGCCATAGATCTACTGCATCCTTAGCAAGGATGATTACTATGTTCCTTTGGGGAACGATGATAGCATAATTTAATTGTAGGGTGATGCCTAGTCTCAACTTATTAATTTCTGTTTACTATTTTCTATACTATATTGTAAACTGTTTAGCCAGTGATTTGAATATTAAAGACTGTTCACTATATCCATCATTTTTCCTACTGGGTATGTGGTTAGGAAAAATAAACGTTTTGTGGAATAGAGTTTTTGGTTTATAAAGCAGCATATACCTTCCTTACTGAGCACGTTGTCGCTCACCCCTTATTTTCCACTCCACAGGTTATTGAGTTGAAGTAAGCAGTTTACCTTCCAGAGTTATCGGCTGCTAGAGTCAGCAGATATACGATATCGAAGGTACATTATATTCTTTTATATATTCAGTAAAATTGTACAGTACTACTTTGAGTAGAAAGGAATGTAAACAATCTCAAATAAATCAAATGTAATATTTATAATTCTGTATAGTAATACAAATGTAAGTATTAGGAAATAATTAAAGGGTTGCGAGTTGTTAAGCATCACAGATAGCCCAACCGGTAAGTAAGTAGAATTTATAAGTAAATATTATGTTATACTGTGGATTTGGGATGTTACAGATTTAATGGTATCAGAGCAGGGTTTGTCGGATGTCTAGTGATACTTAAAACGAAAAATGAATAGTAAACATTCCCTGTAGTACTGTATAATCTGAATATATAATTGATATACTAATGATAAGTGATAATGATCCCTATGGTACAGATATGAGTGGAAGGAGGAGGATACGCTTAGTGAGAGGTATAGGCCGAGGTAGGGTGGCACAGATTCCGGAGTCGCAGACGCCGGAATCCGCCCAAGACCTGCACATCCTCTACAGCCGGAGAGCACTGATGCTCGTGTGACTCGAGTAGAGAGGTTAGTAGCCGATTTCATGGCTATGTATCAGGCGAATAGAGCGGCAGATAGGGCGGAGAGGGAGAGAGCCGCAGCTCCCGCAGCTCCAGTGGTGGCGCCAGCACCGCCACAGCCGGCACCAGATATACCCAAGCCTCAGCCTATTCCACCACCGAAACCTCAGCCACAGGTAGCTCCACCACAGCCATTGATTCAGCCGCCTCGAGATACGGAGTCCTATTGTGATGTGGCACTGGTGAAATCATTCAAAAAGTTAGATCCGTCGAAATTTAAGGGAGCTAGGGATCCATTGGCAGCAAAACAATGGGTTATTGAGGTCAAAAGATTACTTAAGATTATGAGATGTTCAGAGACTGAGAAGGTAGGCCTAGCAGTATTTCAGTTGGCTGATGATGTGAGATATTGGTGGAAGGCCACTTAAACCGTATTATTTGCTCAACATCGGATCTAACATGGGATATTTTTGTGGATGCTTTTCAGAGGCAGTATATTCCTGACACTGCTCAGCAGAAATTACAGCAGGAATTCATGGATTTAGTTCAGAGCAGCACGTCAGTGGACGAGTATGAGGCCAAATTTACTATATTGAGCCGTTTTGATCCACAGACTAATACGAATGCTAGATATAAGATTGAGAGGTTTAGGGCTAGTTTAAGACCCTCTATTAGAGTGAAGCTAGCCCCATTTGATATACAGACTTATGATGAGATGGTTCGACGGGCTCAGCTATGTGAGAGGGATTATGAGCAGTACCAGCCCGATTTCAATAGCAAGAGTAAAGGTAAAGCAAAGGAAAAGGCTAAGAGGTTTATAGAGGACAGATTAGATAGAGAGCAGCCTAAGAGGATTAGACCTACGGGCATACAGATTACAGAGGGCAAATTTAATAGATCAGGAGTTTCTACTCCTGCTAGTGGCCCCACCGCTACTCATAGGAGTGTTGCGACTTTATGTAGACATTGTGGAAGATCACATGGGTCACGCTCTTGTCCTTTGATGTCTAAGGCATGTTTTAGATGTGGACAGATGGGACACTTTGCCAGGAATTGTCCGATGCTCAGAGAATCAGCTGCTTCTACTATACCTCCTGCACTACCGCAAATAGCGGCACCTGCAGCTCCGAGTGAGCCGGAGAAGGCGACACCCTCACAACCTAGGCGGGCGACAGCCGCAGAGAAGGGTAAGAAGGTTGTCACTCAGGGTCGGGTGTACGCAATGGATCAGGAGACTGCCGATGCCGCTATCAATGTGATTAAAGGTAAAGTCTACCTCTTTGATATTCCTGTAATTGCCTTATTTGATCCGAGTTCTACCCATTCGTTCTTATCGCCTGCATGTGCTAACAGGACCCCAGTAGAGCCGGAGTTGTTAGGGAATACATTGTAAGTAAATACCCTTTTTAAAGATTTCCAGAGGACGGATATTATATATAGGAACTGTAGATTGACTATAGGAGAGAAGGTCATGACAGCTAACCTAATTTTGTTGAATATATATGATTTTGATATCATTTTGGGTATGGATTGGTTAGCTACGAATCATGTTAGTTTGGATTGTAATACTAAGTTTATACCTTCTCTCATCCCGAAAAGTACGTTGTAAAGTTATTGTAAATTAATAAAAAGTATGTAAATATATGTTTGTGTAATGACATGTGTACTGAAATTGTGATTATGTATGAATGTTTATGAAGGGTACATTGCTAGTGTGGAGGATGTGGAAGATGTAGAGAGGAAACATCCAGAAATTCAAGAAATTCCCGTGGTTAAGGACTTTCCAGATGTATTTCCAGAGGAATTACCAGGGTTACCACCGGATCGAGAGACAGAGTTTATGATCGAGTTGGTACCTGGTACGGAGTCGATTTCTAGACCCCCATATCGGATGGCACTGACTGAGTTAGACGAGCTTAAGAAACAGCTCCAAGAGTTATTAGATAAGGGATTTATACGTCCCAGTGTGTCACCGTGGGGAGCTCCAGTATTATTTGTTCGAAAGAAGGATGGTAGTCTCCGGTTGTGTATAGATTACTGGATGTTAAATCGGGCTACCATTAAGAATAAGTATCCACTACCCAGGATCGATGACCTATTTTATCAGCTCAAAGGTGCACAAGTATTTTCCAAGATAGACCTCCGATCAGGCTATCACCAGTTGAAGATTAAGGAGTCGGATGTGCATAAGACAGCATTTCGAACTCGCTATGGTCACTATGAGTTCTTAGTGTTGCCTTTTGGGTTGACAAATGCCCCTGCAGCTTTTATGAGTTTGATGAATGAGGTGTTTCATCCATTTTTGGATAAGTTTGTCATAGTATTTATCGATGACATTCTGATTTATTCTAAAACTCCAAAGGAGCATGAGCAGCATCTGTATATGGTATTACAGACCCTCAGAGAGCGGAGGTTGTATGCAAAATTCAATAAATGTGATTTCTGGCTTGACCATATAATCTTTTTGGGACACATAGTGTCGAAGGACGGGATGTCAGTTGATTCGTCCAAGATTGAGGCCATTGTACAGTGGGAAAGGGCTAACACCGTTACTAAGATCCGGAGTTTCTTGGGTCTTGCCGGACATTATCGCAGATTCGTAGAGGGATTTTCCAAACTTGTTGCTCCATTGACACGACTCACCCGTAAGGATGTGAAGTTTGAGTGGAATGACACGTGTGAGCGTAGTTTTCTTGAGCTTAAGAGGAGATTGACTACTGCCCCCGTATTAGCCCTTCCCAGCGGATCAGGTGGATTTATGGTGTATACTGATGCGTCCGCTTAAGGTTTAGGATGTGTACTTATGCAGCATGGTCAGGTTATAGCCTATGGTTCTCGACAGTTGAAGGATCATGAGAGAAATTACCCGACACATGACTTGGAATTAGCCGCAGTAGTGTTTGCACTGAAGATATGGCGGCATTACTTGTACGGGGAGAAATTTCAGATATATACAGACCATAAGAGTCTGAAGTATGTATTCTCGCAACGAGAGTTGAACTTAAGGCAGCGACAATGGATGGAACTGTTAAAGGACTATGATTTTGAGATTTTATATCACCCAAGTAAAGCTAATGTAGTAGCAAATGCACTGAGCCGTAAGCATGTTGGCATGGTATCTTACATGATGATCAGGGAGCATGATTTGATAGAGCAGTTCTCTAGCCTCAACCTGACAGTTATTTCCTCTGACCAGTATGGATTTACGGCTAGTTTTCGTATAGAGCCGGATTTGATGGATCGGATTAGGGTAGCTCAGAGGAGTGATGATTATTGCATCGGGATAGCCGATCAGATTCAGATAGGAGTTATGTCAGATTTTGAGATTGGCACAGATGGAATACTGAGGTTTAAAGGCAGGACTTGTGTTCCCAGAGATCAGCAGATTCGAGAGTTAATTTTATCAGAGGCTCATACCTCTAAATATACATTACATCCGGGTAGTACTAAGATGTACCAGAATCTCCGAAAAGTATATTGGTGGCCTAAGATGAAAAAGGACATAGCTGATTTCGTTGCTAGATGTCTAAAAAGGATTCTTCGCCCAAGAAGCATAAAAGGTTTGGCTCGCCCGCCTTTACCAGTTCGCCCAAACAACATTATAGGGTCGGCTTTTAGCTCGCCCAAATCAAAATAATTATCAAACCAATGCATTTCATAAACCAAATATTTCTTAAATATTTTCATAAAATTTACTCCACAGGACATGCATTCACTTCACACACATCTCCCTTATCTGGTTCAACGAAGCCTTGCTTCCTGCTCGTCTTCTTGATCGCATTTACTGAGTCCATAATTCCCGGCTGCAAAATAATTTATAAATTCTATTAATATTTTCCTTTTTATATATTTCCAACACTTTGGCGAGACTAAGATAAATCAACTAGCTCACCCAAACCGAGTTCGCCATTCATCAAATGGTTTACAAGTGGGAGCTCGCCCGCCATTACTCGCCATTCCATATTGGCTTATTCGTGGGAGTTCGCCCACAACCAACTCGCCACGCCTTTATTGGCTTAAATGTGGGAGTTCGCCCACTATCAACTTGCCATTGCCTTGGTTTAAACTAACATGTGACGACCTCGCCACTACCACATTCCATGACTTAGCTCACCCATGATGACTGAGCTCGCCCATGAATTAAACTAGCTTTGGGCGACCTCGCCCATTTAAACAACAACTTTTAACATGGCGAGTTCATTATTACCTACTCACCTCATTGGCGATCACTAAAATTCAACATGGGTGATCACCGTAATCGCCATTCTCATCACTCTTACACCATTTTCAGCATTTTCCTTGTTTATTCTCGATTGTTTTCTCATTATCTTACAACAATTTCAACCCAGTTTCATTTTTATTCTTTATCTACTTCAAGATATGAATTTATTCTATTTCTATGATTTAACAAGAATAAATCAAAAGCAACACTATAACCATGCTTCTCATACTTGAAATCATAGAAATATATCATTCAATCTCAAGAAATCATTAAATCTTACCTTAATCAACTGCACTTCCAGAACAGAACTCTTTCTGCCTCACGTTGGCCTTACTCTGCTTATTCCTTTAGCTCATCAAATGATGGAGGAAAGGTTTTGCAAGCTGGTTTACTTGTTTAGCCAACTTAAGGGTGAGGTTTAGTAAATCAAGCATGGTGAAAATGTATGAAATCAGAACAGAAACTGGCAGTTGCATAATTTTCGTGAATAAGATGAATTTTGCTAAGCCGGTTTTCCTCAAATGTTTCTTCTTATATAGCCATGCTAATCCAATCAGAACTCATCACCTGGCCTTTATTCTGCTTCTTCCATCATTTCACGTCTTTTATTCCTTTAATGCATGAAGAAAAACTGCAGCTCAAAGTGGCGTGAAAGTCTCCCTTCTGCACGCCTTTTTCTTCTGTTATTGACTTTGTTTTATTCCTCAACCAATAAGGATAATTCCTTTATTAACTTTACATCCTTTCTATTAATTGTCTTCAACCGTATGACTTACAAAGTCAATTTTGGCTGCAATGGTCACGTGCTGATTCCAGTTTCAGTTCACCTATTCAATTTGAGATCTCAGCTCGCCCATTCTATTTCAATTTCAGTTCGCCAACAATATTTGGTGATTTACGAGCTGATTTCCTTTACTTGGCGATCACCATTTATTGTTCTACTCGCCTATTAGCTATGACTCAAGCCACAAGTTGGCGATCACACTGAGATTTAGCGAGTAGCTTTTGCCTTTCTCGCCAACTAGGCTATCATTTGCCCCTCTATATGGGTGTAACATCCCGTTACCACATTTTTCACGTATTTTCATACAACTTTACCGGTTGGGCTGTCTGCGATGCCATTAACATTCAACAGTAACAATGACAAATGATAAACATTTATCTATTTATTATGGAATATGAAATTTCTTTTTCATTATTCCTTACATCTGACATCCCCTATAATCTTTTATTTCATTAAGGTAGTACTGTATACATATGTCTGAAATGTAAAAGAGAAAAGATTGTACCTGTCACGTTTAATGTGCCATGCCTTAGTGCTTTAAGCATAGCTATACTCATCTGAGAGCTAATTCTCTCAACTCCGCGTACTTCTTATCTGTGGAGTTAAAACAAAAGGGTGAGCGATTCATACGCTCAGTAAAGGAAACATATGCTGCTTTAAATAAAGCAAAACTATATATCACTATTCATTTGTTCTTTTCTTAACAATAACCCAGTAGAAAAGAAAATGGATATATAGTAAACAACTCTCTTAAAACACCATTTAAAACACCGACTAACAGTTTACTTTAAAATGTAGTAAACACTATCGAGGATTTCAATAATCCTCATAATAAATAGAAACTGATAAGTTGAGACTAGGCAACAAATAAATCATGCTATCATCGTTTCTCCCTCCACCTTGGGAGAACGAAACCTGCCGCTTTTGGGGTGCACCCGTAGGCCATCGCCCCTCACGGCTATCTCAGATCTATGGCCATAATCTAAAGGGGTCCTCGGGTCCACTTGCCAAGTGACCTCGAGACCACTGATGACTTGGCAGGTCCATCAGCCCTGTGACGTCCTGAGGTGCACTCATTGGTCCATTGACCGAGCCACCGCCCCAGGTAGGTCACGCACTAGCAACGCATGAACTCAGGGCCTAAAGTCTCAAAATCAACTTTTATATCTCATATATCATTTCCACAAAATGATTTGATTTCTTATAAAACAATAAAACACCAAAAACAGCCCGTAATCTCAACTTTTAAAACCTGCTCGCCCATGATCAGCTCGCCCGACATGGCTTGCCCATGGAAGCAGCTCGCTGTGGCGGAGAACATGTGTTCGCCCGCCCTCTTTGCTTTTAAAATCTGAAGCAAAACTGGCTTGCCCTCTGTGGCTCGCCCAGAAATCAACTCGATAAGACGGTGAATTAGTATTCGCCCGCCACTTAGCTTTTCAAAACAGAAATCTCGTTGATATCAGTTCGCCCGCCTTCAGTTTAAAACAAGGGCCGCCCGCCCAACATCTTAAAAAAAAGGGTTCGCCCGACTACGGCTTTACCCGGATTTCTCTTTAAAACAAGGGCACTCGCCCAGTTCTCATAAAAGAGAGCTCGCCATTTGGCTTAACTTATAGCTTTCTATTAAGAAAGTTCGCCCGCCCTTTAAAAATAGAAATGAGTTTAAAACGTATAAAAGGGATTGGTTCGCCCGCCAATACCAGTTCACCCAACATAAATCACAAAGGGCTTGCCCAACATAAAACATACAAAGCGCTCGCCCGCCCTGTATCATTTCACCCAACAAAACAGCAAAAGGCGGCTATCAGCTCGCCCGCGATCAAACAATTATCAATTAACTTCTTAAAATCATGCATGTCAGAAAACAAAACATTTAACTTAATGTTTTCATAAAATTTACTCCACAGGACATGCATCACTTCACACACACTTCCCTTACCTTGTTCAACGAAGTCTTGCTTCGCCCGGCACTCTGTTCGCCCATAGCTATTCCCAATTATCGGCTGCAAATTATATATAAATTTCATTAATATTTTCTTTATATATCACTTGGCGAGAATAAATCAAATAACTACTCGCCCAATCAGATTCCCAATTAGTTCGCCCGCCATTACTCACGAAGCCTTCATTGGCTAACTGTGGAAGTTCACCCACAATCCTTCTCGCCCAATGCCTTCGCATTAGAGCTCGCCCGTCATTCACTTCACTAGAATTGGGCGTTCTCGCCCACAAAATTACCTTGGTGAGTACATAATATCTATTCGCCTCATTGGCGATTACTATTTTCAACTTGGGCGATCACTGTAGTCGCCCTTGTCGTCACCTATTCCATAATTTTCCTTGTTTTCCTATTTTCCAAGGATCTAACTAAAACCAAGACTGTATCTATGTTTATTACTGCATAAATCATAGAAATCTATCAGTGAACATCAAGAACACCTCAGAAAATAAGAAACTCACCTCAACCAACTGCACTTCCAGAACACGTTGTTTTCTGTCTCATGTTGGCCTCTATTTGCTTATTCCTTCAGCTCACCAGGCTAAGAAAGAAAGGTTTTATAAGCATGTTTACTGGTTTAGCCAACTGAAGAGTGAAACTCAGTAGATCAAACATGGCAGAGAAATGGAAGAAACAGAGAAATAGCTCTCGTGAAGAAACTGAAATTGGCTAACTCGTTTTTCATCAATTGTCTCTGCTTATATAAACATTCTCAGCCAATCAATAGCCACCGCCTGCCTCTTATCCTGTTTCTTTCATCATTACTCACGTCTATCATGCATTTAATGCATGTAGAAAAACTGAAGCACAAGTGGCGTAAAAGTCTCCCTTTCACACTCTTTTTCTTCTGCTGTAGACTTTGCTTAACTCTTCAACCAATAAGGCTAACTCCCTTATTGACTTTAACTTTCCTTCATTTATTGTCCTCGTCCGTATATCTCACCAAGTCAATCTTGGCTGCTAATGGTTCTGAAGCCATTTTCCTTGTCCACACAAACTGATTCCCGGCCTCCACCTCGTCTGCTCGCCACACTACACCAGTTCGCCACTTTGTTTCGATTCACCTCAAACGTTGGCGAACTCACCTATTCGCCTTAACACAATCCAATTCGCCATCACCGTTGGCAAACTGCTCGCCCGTTGGCGAAAACCTTTTTGGCTCACCCATTGACGATTACACTTTTACCTAGATCGCCCATTGGCGAACTGTTACTTCACGGTACTCGCCCGTCGAGTATTTCACCTACTTGGCTCCATTCACATCTCAAGTTAAGGAGCTTTTCACCCTTTTGGAAATTAACATGCATTATTTATTTAATTTCCATTATCAATTTTATGAATTTAGACTGTACAGTAGTGTAAAAATCGGATCTTACAATGGGCGATCCCATTACTCGCCATACTCACTTATTGGGCGATCAGATCCCTCATCTCATTGGGCGATCACCAGGTATGGCTCAACTCGCCAACTTGCTATCATATAACTTAATCAATCCATATGGGCAATCACAAGTACTCGCCCCATTCGGGCGATCACCTTATACAACTAGCTAGCGAACTCACCTGTTCGCCAAACCAAACAGGCAAACAAATTAACTTGCCATCATCAACTCGCCATCATGTATTGGCGGTCATCCACTTGCTCGCCCATTGGCGAGCTGTTCCATAGTACTCGCCCATAGAGTATTTCATAAAAATGGCTCCATTCACATCCTACGTTAAGGAGCTTTTCACCCAAATGAAAATCAATATTCATTATTTACTTCATTTCCACTTTCAATTTTATGAAATTAAGGTCTACAGTAGTGTAGAATCAGGTCTTACATAAGTATCCTCAAAAAACCTTCAGGTACCTATTCATTGATACATTCAGGTAAACTTCCAATCACTCACGCTTTAAATGCCTCGGATAGAACCTTTAAACATTTGTGGATTATTGATTCAGGAACCACAGATCATATGACTCATTCCTCTCAAAACTTCAGTTCATATTTACCTTGTTCTAGCAGTAGGAAAATTGCTACTGCCGATGGCTCCTTGGCCATGGTAGCTGGGGTAGGAGAAATAAAAATCAGTCCTAACCTTACTTTGAAAAATGTCCTACATGTTCCCAAATTGTCCACCAATCTTTTATCGATATCTAAGCTTTCTCATAACATGAATTGCAAAGTAACTTTTTTTCAATCTTATTATCTATTTCAAGACCAAGGCACGGGAATGATGATTGGACGTGCTAAGGAAAAGGACGGATTATACTATCTTGAGGAATTTGAGAAATCGAAGGTTGGTAAGTGGAACCAGCCCCTAACCTACTTTTCTAGACAAAACCTCACTAATAAAGACACAATTTGGCTTCACCATTTTAGGCTTGGACATCCTTCTTTTTCAACCCTTGAAATTATGTTCCCTTCATTGTTCAAAGGACTAGTCGATAAGCAATTTCGTTGTGATGCATGTGAACTTGCAAAGCACAGACATGCTACCTTTCCCACCAATAATAAAAGAAGTCTTTTTCCTTTTGAGTTGATTCATAGTGATATATGGGGTCCATCTACAATTCCAAATATTTCTAGGGCACGTTGCTTTGTTTCATTTATTGATGATAGTACAAGAGTTACTTGGATATTTCTGCTTAAATCAAAATCTGATGTGAGTGATATTCTCCCAAACTTCTTTTCCATGATAAAAAATCAATTCGGGGTCCAAATCAAAAGGTTTAGGTCAGATAATGCAAAAGATTACTTCAACCAACCACTTTCCCCATTTTTACACAGCAAGGTATTATTCATGAGTCATCTTGTGTCTCTACTCCACAACAAAATGGAGTTGCGGAATGGAAAAATGGCCATCTACTAAACACTACATGAGCATTATTATTTCAAAAAAATGTGCCAAAATACTTTTGGGGGAAGCAGTTCTTACAGCCACACATGTTATAAATAGGTTACTATCCCGAGTGTTAAACTTTAAGAGTCCCATGGAGGTATTGTCTCACTTTTGTCCAAGTCTCAGTACAACAAACCATCTTGTTCCCAAGTATTTGGGTGTGTCTCATTTGTTCATGTCCACAGCCAAAATAGAGGAAAGTTAGACCCTAGAGCTATCAAGTGTGTCTTTGTGGGATACTGTTCAACACAGAAAGGGTACAAGTGCTATCACCCACCTACTAAAAAACTCCTAATCTCCGCAGATGTTACCTTCATTGAAACAGAACCATATTTCGCTCAACCTTATCTTCAGAGGGAGACAACATTTGTGGAAGATAAGAATCGAGACTTCTTTCTCCTTGACTTGCCGTCATCATCTTCTAAATTCCAACCCGAGATCGAAACCTCTCCTAAAGCTACAATTGAGCAACCTGAGCCACCTTCTTCACAAACCCCAAATGAATCCTCCTTACAACCTAGTTCACAAGCAGATGGGGGAAAGGCCACTACTGACAATCGGTTCTCACAGGTTTACTCAAGAAGGAAAAGTCTAGCCACTGAACGAAGGCCGGACCAATCATCAGACTCAAATCCTGGAAATGAGGTAATATCTTCTAGCTCTACTCTTCAAAGTGATTCCTTATCTGACCTTGATTTGCCCATAGCCCTTAGGAAAGGAACTAGAGAGTGCACAAAACATCCATTATACCCAATATCCCACTTTGTGTCCTTTGAGAACTGCTCTCCAACTCATAGAAGTTTCCTTACAAACATAAACACAGTATCCATTCCAAAAACATTATCAGAGGCTTTAAATTGTGAAAATTGGAAGAATGCTATGAATGTTGAAATACAGACTCTGGAGAAGAATAATACTTGGGAGATTGTGGAGCTACCAAGAGGAAAGAAACCGGTGGGATGTAAGTGGGTCTTTACAGTTAAGCATAAAGCAGATGGAACGCTTGAGAGGTACAAAGCTAGGCTGGTGGCTAAAGGATACACACAAACATATGGAATAGATTACCAAGAAACCTTTGCTCCAGTTGCCAAGATGAATACGGTGAGAATTCTTCTGTCTCTAGCAGTTAACTTTGACTGGCCTTTACAACAGTTTGATGTAAAAAATGCATTCTTGCACGGAGATCTTGAGGAGGAAATCTACATGGAAATACCCCCTGGATTCAATAGAAACATGGCTGCAAATAAGGTTTGCAAGCTCAAGAAGGCACTATATGGCCTAAAACAGTCACCAAGAGCCTGGTTTGGGAGATTTGCCAAGGTAATGCATTCCATGGGATACAAGCAGAGCCAAGGGGATCACACCTTATTCATAAAACACTCAAGTTCAGAGGGAATTAATTCTCTCATTATCTATGTTGACAATATCATAGTGACGGGAAATAGTGAAAAGGAAAGGCAGAACTTGGGAAGATGTTTGGCAAAGGAGTTCGAGATTAAGGAATTAGGAAACTTGAAATATTTCTTGGGCATTGAAGTGGCACGGTCGAAACAAGGGATCTTTATATCCCAACAAAAGTATGTCCTCGATCTCTTGAAAGACACGGGAAAGTTGGCATGCAAACCATCCAGCACACCAATTGATCCTAATAATAAACTTGGGGAAGTAGAGGGAGACAATGCTACAGACAAAGAATCATATCAGAGATTGGTTGGTAGACTAATCTACCTATCCCACACACGGCCTAATATTGCCTATGCAATTAGTGTGGTGAGCCAATTTATGCACAACCCTAAGGAACTCTATTTGCATGCAGTTCATAGAATATTGCACTATCTCAAAGGAACTCCAGGAAAGGGAATTTTGTTCAAAAAAGGTGATAAGCTCACTTTGGAGGCCTACACCAACGTTGACTATGCAAGTTCAGTGGTTGATAGAAGATCCACCACGGGTTACTGCACCTTTTTGGGAGGAAACTTAGTTACTTGGAGGAGCAAAAAGCAGAATGTTGTAGCAAGATCAAGTGCAGAATCAGAATTTCGGGCAATGGCGCAAGGTGTATGTGAGCTACTATGGTTGAAGATCATTTTGGAAGATCTAAGACTCAAGTGGGATGGCCCTATGAAGCTCTACTGTGACAACAAATCTGCAATTAGCATCGCACACAATCCTATGCAGCATGACAGAACAAAACATTTTGAAGTTGACAGACATTTCATTAAGGAGAAGCTTGACAGTGGTCTCATTTGCACACCCTATGTACGAAGCGAATCACAGCTAACAGATGTTCTAACCAAGGGACTTAACAATCCACTCTTCCATAAGATTATAACCAAGCTAGGAATGGATGATGTTTATTCACCAGCTTGAGAGGGAGTGTCAAGAATATTATTGGAAAGTCAACTGCTGTTTTAAATAATTTATTATTTTAGGAAATCAGTATATATTTGTATCCCTAGCATTAAGGTTAGAGAATCACTCGATTATAGATTCTATTAATTAGAATAATATCTAGGATTATGAGTGATATACTTTCCTATTTAGTTAGAAGTTTTTTGTATATAAATAGGGTAACAGTTTTATCTTAAGTTGTTCAATACAATACTTTGATTTCCTACACCTGTATTCTTTTGTATTATGTGTAAAATCCTGCCCCATTTATGGATGTTATCTGTATTTTTTTTTAAATTTATTTGCACATAACAAGATGGTAGGCTTGATTGTCTTCTTTAGAAAATTCAGCATGCAGAGTGATTTACTTACCCAAATTGAATTAAATTCTTAGACCTCATCCAAATGAATGTTCTGGAAGTGATCTGGATGGCGATATCTACTTTGTCTCCTGGGACCCTGAATTGATTCCTCCTAAGGAAATCCCTCCTATGGATTATTCGCCAGCTCCAACTACAACATTGGATCATGAAGTTACCATTGAGGTATTATTGTTTTAGATATTGAACCATTCAGTTGTCATTCTGCTTCTTGTATCTAATTGTTCTTATATCCTATTCTCTTGTTATATTTTCTTGATGCTGAAATGCATGATTCTTGCTCTCTCTCTCTCTCTCTCTCTCTCTCTCTCTCTCTCTCTCCACGATGTAGTTTTTTGGTCTAAGGATATTGTCGAGTTGACATTCTTCTTCTTATGAGTTCATGCAATATAGGTCTATATGTCGCACCGGTTTAACAGCTAATGAGTAATGACTTCTTTAATGTTGCAGGTTGGATCCTGTTTCTAATTTGGGAGCCGTTTTTAATATCATGCTCCTAATTTTTGGTTGTATAAATCCTCTTGTAATATGTGCATAAAAGTTTCTTTGACACTTGCTTACAGAAAGTAAATTATCTTTGCTAAATTATAGGAATCTGAGGTAACAAATTGTGAGTGATTTTGGAGTTTTAAGGCTCTAAAAGAAAGAAGTATATTTGGTCTGCAAATATGTGAACTTCAATTGGGAGCAAGATATTGTTGACTAATTATTTCTAAATAGAATCAAATGTATGATAATGCAGATTCTAATAATCTAACAGGATAGTAAATTATAGATAAGCACCAATGCATTTTTATTATAATTTTCATTTTGTCCACATTTTTGGAGGTAAGAAAGCTGCACATATCGATATTAGTTAACTATAGTAGAGAGGAAAAAATAGACTATTAGAGAGGACTACTGTGGCTTGAAACCTAAAACAATTTTTTTAAAAAAGATTTAAGATTTAGGATTTTTTTTTCTTCTGGTTCATAGGAAAGTACAAGGGAGAAAGGAGGAACTGAAATTTTGGATCTAATCTGTCTTAAGGAGGTGCAAAAACCATTAAACCAAACTTTAGTTGTTATTCGGAATCTTTCTTTGGCATGAAGATGGAATATAGCTAGCTTTCGTGGCTTTGTTTACTTAGTCTGCCATAGAGGATAGGTCAAAAGAACCATGATATTGCTTTACAGCAAGACTATGACTTATTCACTGTAGTCTCTTTTCAATGTAAGATTGTCTGATGCTCATATTTGGGTGCAGGAAGTTGAAGAATATTTCACGAACTACATCATGAATGACAGTTTAGGAATCATTGCAAATGCTCACACTATTTTTGCTGATAGACAGCCTAACAAAGCAATGAGCAGCCAGTGTCTGGACCTTGCAAAGCTGTTTTCAATTGCTGTTGACTTTCCAAAAACTGGTGTACCAGCTGAAATGCCACAAGAACTGAGAGTCAAAGAATATCCAGATTTCATGGAGAAGCCTGACAAACGAATTTATCACTCATACAGCGTTATCGGAAAGCTTTTCCGTGAGGTCAAAGATCTTGCACCAAATGAAGGTTCTATCATGTCCTTAACTCGGGAACAATTGGAAAGTTTTTATGATCCTGACATGGAAGTGGATGGATTCGAGGATTTTGTTGATGATGCTTTCTTTCACAAAAGTAATTTTGATTACAAACTTGGAAATTTGATGGACTACTATACGATCAAAACGGAGGCTGAAATACTCAGTGGGTGTATCATGAAAATGTCAAGATCTTTCACAAAGAGAAGAGATGCGGAAGCAATTGGTATGGCTGTTAGGTCTTTAAGGAAGGAAGCTAGGTCATGGTTTAATGAAAATTCTGAAATAGATGATGCATATGCAAAAGCTTCAGCTTGGTACCATGTCACGTATCATCCGAGTTATTGGGGTCAGTATAATGAGGGAATGAAGAGGGATCATTTTCTGAGCTTTCCTTGGTGTGTTTATGACAAGCTGATCCCCATCAAGAGAGAGAAGGCGACTATTAGAAGAGCTTTGCGATTGTCATCTCTCGAACATCAGCTCGTCGGATTGCGTGTGCGTTGAGGTGATTCAGTGTATGTTCATTTGCCTGAAGCTGCACATAGAGATGATAGCTTATGTTTCCTAGTAACTCAAGTGTGTCTGTTTGCATGCTCGCGCCAAACATATTTAACTGATAATGGTAGCCTTTATATGCTATCTAATGTAAATACCTGCGGTGATGACTGAGAAAGGACATTATTGTATAATATGCTGCTAATGATGTCGGTTTGGTTTTTGAGATTGTGCAACAAGTCGGGGTGTGTTTCACAGCACTCATAATTATTGCTGCTGTTTATTGCCGTGCACCAGCCGCATGGAAAGAGCCCTGGTGCGTGACATTTGAGGACTCTGGTGCTAAAACCTGAAAATTTCCTATAGTTCCTTTTCTTTTTCCGTATATGCTTCCATTGGAGACGCAAGGTTGCTGATGATATGGCTGAGGCAAAAGCAAATGCCTGGTCGTGACTTTTCTATGAATGATTTCTTTTAGTACATTATGGCTTTTCTCAGAGTATAAATATGAGATATTGTGCCTAACTGGTAAATTTGTAATTGAGTAGAGTCGAGATGATATAGTATTATATTGGTGTTTTTTTCAACTTGAAAACTTGTGGTTCGAAGTTAGATTTGAGTTCGATCGAGATTAAACTTTGAAACTCAAATTTGACTCGACAATTGAGCCGTTCAAGTTCGATTCGATAAGTTCGATTTATTATTTTTCAATCATATATCATGGGGATACAATGGTAAAGTAATAATATAATATAATATAATATAATATAATATAATATAATATAATATAATATATATTTATATTAGAAAAAAATTTTGATTAAACTCGTAAGTCGGATATTAAGATACTCGAATTTGGTTTGATTCGTTATTTAAATAGTTCAAGCTTAAATTTGTCTCGAAAATAAATAAGTCAAATTCGAATATTTATTGAATCGAACTCAAATAACTTACGAGTAATTAGACTTGTTTACACTCTTACAAGTAACCATAAACAAGTCTTACTAACTTGATTTGATGCTTAGGGTTGTTTATGTCCTCTTCTAATCAAATAAGGGTGTATGTTCGATCTAATTTTACATATAATCGGAAAAAGAGATGAAATTATTGAATTCAAACTCAAATTTTACCGCATGCCTCAACTCTTCCTTTAAGTAAGGCTATGTAGACATGCTTTTAAAGGCACTATCCCAAATAAGAGAAATTGCTTTGGACTTTAGTTCTTATTCTATGGTATAACTATTTATTGCATGATTAGGGAAACTGGTTTTATGACAAAAGCAAGAATCATCATTTTCTTGTCAGAACAACAAATAGCTGAGTTGCTGCATTGTGGCTTGCATTCAACAAGTTCGAGTTCGCTTCAGCTTTCCTATGAAATCGATCAAATAATTCGTCCATAATCTTTCTTCCAAAATGCTTGCTGATGATTCCCTCCATGCCAGCTCTTAAGTGCATCATACAAGGTCCTGCACCAAGCTGGACAAGTGTCTTGGATAAGGGACTTACTGTCTCTATTCTCTCAATGCTAAAGCAACCATTTCTTTCCACGATTTCTCTCGTCTCCTTTACAGAGGCAGCGTAAACAGGCAAGTTGAATGAATCCACCTGGTATTCACTTATTATTTCCTGCATCCAAGCATTTCATGTACTTGTTTCAGCCACTTTCAGTGTTATTAGCTCAGCAATGTGCAGAAGCTGTGGCTTACCTCCATTGCCATGTCCATGAGGCTTGAGCCCAGAAGATCAAACATCACACCGGATGGCACGCACGAGTTAGGCATCCCATCAGGGATTGATGGCATGATGAGCACCATCATTGCTCCAACCACAAGCACCTTAGCTCTAGCATCCAGAAAGCTCTCCATGTCATTGGCAAACTGGGCTGCATAAGCATTGCCTACATCTTCTGCAGCATTTGTGTAGTGGATCCGCCCTTTGTTCCAAGCAGGTGAGCTCTTGTCTAGCACCTCTTCTGGCATCTTGGATAGCCACTGTAATGCATAGGAAGAATGAACAAAAAGGAGAGATGACTCGGGAAATAACCGGCTGTAAAACGATCCTGGCACTCCAGCTGCGAAATATTGCCTCTCAGGTGGAAGGGAAGCAAACAGTGTATTGAAATCGTTGGAAGCACGATCATTGAAGAACACTTGGAATTCTGGCAGATTGGAAGCAGAATCCTCAATTTGGTGCTTATGCTTCATTGCTTCCAGTACATTGTGCATGGCAATGAATGTGTTTGGTCCAACTGAGCATCCTAAATCTGCTATACGCAATGTGTTTGAAGTAGAACAGAGATTCTTCACGTCAAGCTTCTCCATGATCACCTCATGGATCTTTGCGTCTGCAACGCTTGTAGCCGCTCTCTGCAACAGTTGTTACGATAGTTATGGTTACATAATTTCCATCAATGTACCATGTTGTGTAGAGATTTAAATTGCAGTCGCAGTCACATTTTCGATCGCATTAAGTTTATCACAGTTATGGATATAAAGGATTAAATAGCGATCATAACGGTTGTCGCGATCGTAAATTTTTTTTATTTTCACACACTTTATTATAAAATTAGATAAATAATAATTTTAATCATACAAACTCTTATTTTATGATATTTGAAGTAATAAATGATATTTTAATTCATTTGTCTAAAGAAATAATTCAATTACTAACCTAATTTTTACTAAACACATAAAAAACAACACATTAATAACTTCAAAATAATAATCATTAAAATTGATTGATTTCTAAATGATAATACATAAAAAAAAAACTTGTACAAACCTTTCATTCCCTCATATTTTCATTTAAAATTTAAATTTATAAAACATTCTCAAAAATCAATTTTCCCACAAGTTAGTTGCTCATTCTCTTAATTTTTTATTTAATAGTAAAAGAAAAATATTTATTTTTAAATTAGAAGCACACCACTCCACCCCGGTACACCTATGACTGACCCACCCTGTAAAAATTTCCTAGTGCCCCTCTCTCTGAGAGCTGCTAAATATACTCCCGTTTTTACTCTTCATACCCCATTTTACTCAACAATAAACTGTAAAATCCGAATTTTATTATACTGTATGCCATATGTGTACATTATTGATAGTGGAAATAAAAATTTTGCGAAATTAAATTGAATGTGAGTTCCACTTTTCAATCTAAGAGATGATTTATAGTGTAGTGTATAAAGAAAGAGAAACAAATATTAAAGAGTAACAAGAATTGTTGGAATTAATTTGGATAAAAGGTGTGAAAGCATTAATTGATATGAGATAAAATTATGCAATATGACTAACATTGGCGTGGAGAAAAGAAGAAGAAGGACAAAAGAATTAAGGGCTAGAAGACAAAACAAGGAAAAGGATGGGGAGTTAGCCAATCAACGTTGGCTGGAGGAGACAGGGCGAAGAGAAAGTGCAGAAAAAGAAATAGAAAAGTCCAGGAAAGGGGCGCTGAGGACTCCTCGCCGGTTGCTTTATTTGACAAAGAAGATTTAGCATTTAATAGCAAGAGGAGCAAGCCAATAAGAGTGACTGGCAGAGGCGTGGACTAGGAGAAGAAGAGGAAAAAGAAACAAAATTTTCAACACATTGCAGGGAATTTTCTTCTTACCGTAGTCCACTAGCTGCAGTTTTTCCACAGAATTTAATACATGAAATGATGAGGAAAACAGGATAAGGAAACAGGTGTTGAACTTAAGTGAAACGGAACGGCTATATAAGAGGCTTTAAGAGGAAGAAGTGGATTGAAATGAAAACTCCATTCTCTCCAGAATCCTTCTCGCCCATTCTGTTTGCTACAAAGATCACCTTGTTCTTCCGTTCCTTTCATAGTCATAGAGTTTTATCCTTTTATCAGTTAAACCTTTCTTCCCCGTTGAAGAGCTAAGGAACAAGAGAAGAAAAGCTAAGAAAGGCAAGAAAGCATCCTGTTGTTGGAAGAGCAGCTCAGTAAAGGTGAGTTTCATAGCTTTTATAGTTCTCTTGATATTTAATTAAAGACATAGCCTGGTTGTAATTGAATATTGTTGAACAATATAAGAAAATAGATGGAAAAATAACCCAGAATGAGTAAGGAAACACGACGGGCGAGTAGAAAATTACTAGTCGAAATGGGTTAGTACTCGCCCAAAGGATGGGGCGAGGTTAGGAGAAAGCGTATATGAGTTCGCCAGTATGTGGTCCCGGCGGGCGAGGACCCGTGATCGCCAGTGTGCGAGAACGGCGATAACGGTAGTCGCCCATGTAAAGTTGATGATAGCCAGTAGGGCGAGTAGGAGAAATAGAAGTCGCCAACGTATTCCATTACGGGGGCGAACTCCAACGAATAAGCCGCTAATGGAAAGCGAGCTATGACGGGCGAATGGCGAACTGAGTTCGCCAAAGTGCCATATTTTTTTAGGAAAAATATAAGTCTTTTTGGAAAATATTAATAATGTGAATAATGCTTTGCAGCCGGGAATTTAGCAAGGCGGGCGAGAAGCTAAGCCGTGTCAGACGAGGTAAGGAAGTTGTATGTGATGCAAATGCATGTCCTGTGGAGTAAAAAACGTTAAGAAAATATCGGAATTTGTTTTATTTTCTGACATGCATAGTTTGATAATTTGTTTTGGTTTCGGGCGAGCTACAAGCCGCCATAAGTTATTTGGTTGGTCGAATTGACTAAGGCGGGCGAGTAGTTTTGTGCTAGACAGAAACTCGGGCGAGCCAATGGCGAGCTCTCGGTTTGAGATTTGGGCGAGTGCTTTGTTTTAAAGAGAAATCCGGTAAGCCATAGTCGGGCGAACCCTTTTAAAGTGTTTGGGCGAACGACCCTTGTTTTAAAGTTAAAGGCGGGCGAACTGTTATCAGCCAGCCATACTTGTGTTTTGAAAACTCTGAGGTGGGCGACTATTATTCGCCGTCTTGTCGAGTAGTCAGGGCGAGCTACTGAGGTATTTTAATTATTTTGAAAATAGAAAATATCAAATTTTCGGGCGAGTAGTCCCTTGGGCAAATCGACTCTCGGGCGAGTAGTCCCTTGGGCGAATCGATTCTCGGGCGAGTAGTCCCTTGGGCGAATTGGCTAATGGGCGAGCTGACCCTGGGCGAATTAGCCGTGGGCGAACCGGCTCCCAACCTGCCTTTCTTTCATAGAAAATGTTGAAAAAGGAGGGTTGTTTTACTTGTTATAAACCCTTTTGGAAACTAAATCATTTTATGGAAATGATAACTTGATTTTGAGACATTAGGCCATGAGTTCATGCATTATCACTTATGTACTTTGCGTGACCTAACTAGGGCGATGGCTCGGGTCAAATAGACCAGCGAGTGCACCCTGGGGCGTCACAGGGCTGATGGGCCTGCCAAGTCTTCAGCGGTCTCGAGGTCACTTGGCAAGTGGACCCGAGGACCACCTACAGATTATGGCCATACATCTAGATGAGATAGCCGTGAGGGGCGATGGCCTACGGGTGCACCCCAAAAGCGGATGACTTGTGTTCTTTGCATGATTTGAATTATTGCCTAGTCTCAATTAAAAGATTTATGAAAGGATCTGGTGAATCCTGGTGTTTTGTTTACTGTGTTTATTATTTCCTAATGAGTGTGATCGTTAGGATGATTAAATGGTTTTGAGATTTTAGCTTTTGTATTTTTTTTTAAAAGCAGCATACACCTTCTTTACTGAGCACATTGTCGCTCACTCCTTATTTTCCACTCCACAGATAACTGATTTGAACTAAGAGACTTACCTTCCAGAGATTTGCTATCGAAGGTATGTTATATTCTTTTATATATTCAGCAAAGTTGTACAGTACTACTTTAACTACGAAGGGAATGTATATACATCTTAAGGAAGATACTTTATTAATTCATAATGTAGTAAAAGTTGTTAAGCACCACAGACAGCCCAACCGGTAAATAAGTGTAGTTTACAAGTGAATATTCTGTCGTATAGTGGTTTTGGGATGTTACAGATTTAATGGTATCAGAGCAGGGTTGGTCGGATGTCTAACGATGCTTAAAGTAAATGGTGAAATAGTATACATTCCCCTGTAGTACTGTATAAACTGAATATATAACTGATGTGTTAATGATAAGTGATAAACGATTTCTGTGGTACAGATATGAGTGGAAGGAGGAGGATGCGCTCAGTGAGAGGTATAGGCCGAGGTAGGGCGGCACAGACTCCGGAACCACAGACACCGGAACCTGCCCCAAGACCTCCACGTCCTATACAGCTAGAGAGCATCGATAATCGTGTAACTCAGGTGGAGAGGTTAATAGCAGATTTTATGGCTATGTATCAGGCGGATAGAGCCGCAGATAGGGCAGAGAGGGAGAGAGCTACAGCTCCCGCAGCCCCAGTAGAGGCACCTGCACCGCCACAGCCGGCACCAGCTGTGCCTGAGCCTGAGCCTATTCCACCACCAGCACCTCAGCCACCGATAGCTCCACCACAGCCACTGATTCAGCAGCCACGAAATGCAGAGTCATATTGTAATGTGGCATTGGTGAAATCATTTAAGAAATTGGATCCACCGAAGTTTAAAGGTACTAGGGATCCATTGGTGGCAGAACAGTGGGTTATAGAGATTGATAGATTACTCGAGATTATGAGATGTTCAGAGACAGAGAAAGTGGGCCTAGCTGTGTTCCAACTGGCAGATGATGCGAGACATTGGTGGAAGGCCACCCATACGGTATTATTTGCTCAGCATCAGGATCTGTCATGGGATATGTTTGTGGAAGCTTTTAGAAGGCAATATATTCCTGACACTGCTCAAGATAAATTACAACAGGAATTTATGGATTTAGTACAGGGTAGTATGTCAGTAAATGAGTATGAGGCTAAATTTACTACCTTGAGCCGTTTTGATCCACAGACTAGTACAAATGCCCGGTATAAGATTTCGAGATTTAAAGCGGGTTTGAGGCCATCCATCAGAGTAAAGCTAGCCCCATTTGTTATACAGACATATGATGAGATAGTTCAACGGGCTCAGTTATGTGAGAGGGACTATGAGCAGTTCCAGTCCGATTTCAGTAGCAAGAGTAAAGGCAAAGGAAAGGGAAAAGCTAAGAGGTTTATGGAGGATAGAGCAGGTAGAGAGCAGTTTAAGAAGACCAGATCTTCGGGCATACAGATTTCAGAGGGCAAAATTGATAGACCAGCAGTTTCTACTCCTGCTAGTGGCCCCACTACCACTCAGAGGAGTGTTGCGCCCTTATGTAGACATTGTGGAAGGTCGCATGGATCGCGCCCTTGTCCTGTAATGACTGGAGTATGTTTTAGATGTGGACAGACGGGGCACTTTATTAAGGATTGCCCGATGCGTAGAGAGTCGACTGCTTCTACTATACCTCCTGCAGTACCTCAGATAGCGGCCCCGGCAGCTCAGAATGCACCCGAGAAAGCGACACCCTCACAGCCAAGGCGGGCGACAGCCGCAGAAAAGGGTAAGAAGGTTGTGACTCAGGGTCGGGTGTACGCGTTGGATCAGGAGACTGCCGACGCCTCTATCGATGTGATTAAAGGTAAAATTTATCTTTTTGATATTCCCGTAATTGCCTTAATTGACCCGGGTTCTACCCACTCATTCTTATCGCCTGCATATGCCAACAGGACCCCAGTAGAGCCGGAGTTGTTAGAATATACATTGCGAGTGAAAGCTCCTTTTAATGATTTCCAGATAACAGATGTTATATATAGGGGTTGTAAATTGACTATAGGAGAGAAGGTTATGACAGCTAACCTAATTTTGTTGGATATATATGATTTTGATATTATTTTAGGAATGGATTGGTTGGCTGCAAATCATGTTAGTTTGGACTGTAATACTAAGTTTATTACCTTCTCTTATCCTGAAAAGTACATTGTAAAGTTATTGTAAATTAATAAAAGTATGAGAAATTATGTTGTGAAATGACATGTGTACTGAAATTGTGGTTGTGTATGAATGTTTATGAAGGATGTATTGCTAGTGTGGAGGATGTTGAGAGGAAGCATCCAAAGATACAAGAGATTCCTGTGGTTAAGGACTTCTCGGATGTATTTCCAGAGGATTTACCAGGGTTACCACCGGATCGAGAGACGGAGTTTATGATTGAGTTGGTACCCGGTACGGAGCCGATTTCTAGACCCCCATATAGGATGGCACTGACAGAGTTAGATGAGCTCAAGAAGCAGCTCCAAGAGTTATTAGATAAGGGATTTATACGTCCTAGTGTGTCACCGTGGGGAGCTCCAGTATTATTTGTTCGGAAGAAGGATGGTAGCCTTCGGTTGTGTATTGATTATCGGATGTTGAATCGGGCTACCGTTAAGAATAAGTATCCACTACCTCGGATTGACGATTTGTTTGATCAGCTCAGGGGTGCACAGGTGTTTTCCAAGATAGACCTTCGATCAGGCTATCACCAGTTGAAGATTAAGGAGTCGGATGTGCATAAGACAGCCTTTCGAACTCGCTATGGCCACTACGAGTTCTTGGTAATGCCGTTTGGACTGACAAATGCCCCTGCAGCTTTTATGAGTTTGATGAATGAGGTATTTCATTCATTTTTGGATAAGTTTGTCATAGTATTTATTGATGACATACTGATTTACTCTAAGACTCCAGAGGAGCATGAGCAGCATTTGCAGATTGTTCTACAGACCCTCAGAGAGCGAAAGTTATATGCTAAGCTTAGTAAGTGCGAGTTCTGGCTTGACCACATTATATTTCTCGGACATGTAGTGTCGAGAGACGGGGTATCAGTTGATCAGTCCAAGATAGAGGCCATTGTTCAGTGGGAGAGACCTAACACGGTTACCGAGATACGGAGTTTCTTAGGTCTTGCCGGATATTATCGCAGGTTTGTGGAGGGATTTTCTAGACTTGCTGCTCCATTGACACGACTCACACGTAAGGATGTAAAGTTTGAGTGGAATGATGCGTGTGAGCGTAGTTTTGGTGAACTTAAGAAGAGATTGACTAGTGCCCCTGTATTAGCCCTTCCTAGCGGATCAGGTGGATTTGTGGTGTATACTGATGCATCCGCTCAAGGTTTAGGGTGTGTGCTCATGCAGTATGGTCGGGTTATAGCCTATGGTTCTCGACAGTTGAAGGATCATGAGAAGAATTACCCGACACATGACTTGGAGCTAGCCGCAGTGGTGTTTGCACTGAAGATATGGCGACATTATTTGTACGGAGAGAAATTTCAGATATATACAGACCATAAGAGTCTGAAGTATATATTCTCACAGAAAGAGTTGAATTTGAGACAGCGACGATGGATGGAACTATTAAAGGACTATGATTGTGAGATTCTGTATCACCCAGGTAAAGCTAATGTAGTAGCTGATGCACTGAGCCGTAAGCATGTTGGCATGGTATCGTACATGATGATCAGGGAACATGAGTTGATAGAGCAGTTCTCTAACCTCAGTTTGACAGTTGTTTCCTCTGACCAGTATGGGTTTACCGCTAGTTTTCGTATCGAGCCGGATTTGATGGATCGAATTAAGGAAGTTCAGAGGAGTGATGATTATTGTATTGGGGTGGCCAACCAGATTCAAATGGGAGATGAGTTGGATTTTGAGATTGGCACCGATGAGATAATGAGGTTTAGAGGTCGGATATGTGTTCCCGGTGATCAGCAGCTTAGAGATTTGATTTTATCAGAGGCTCATACCTCTAGATACACGTTACATCCGGGTAGTACTAAGATGTACCAGAATCTCCGGAAAGTGTACTGGTGGCCTAAGATGAAAAAGGACATCGCAGATTTTGTTGCAAGATGTCTAACATGCCAGCAGATTAAGATTGAACATCAGAAGCCGGCAGGTATGCTTCGACCGTTATCAATTCCTACATGGAAATGGGAGCATGTAACTATGGATTTTGTTATGGGATTACCACGGACCCGGAAGGGGTATGATGCTATTTGGGTAATAGTCGATAGATTGACTAAGTCTGCTCATTTCTTAGCCATGAAATCTACAGATTCAGTTAGTGCCTTGGCTGAGTTGTATGTCAGGGAGATAGTGAGGTTACATGGTGTTCCAGTGAGTATCACCTCTGATAGGGACTCTCGCTTCACCTCTCATTTTTGGGAGAGATTTCAGGAGGCTATGGGATCCCAGTTGAGTTTTAGCACCGCTTTTCATCCACAGACTGATGGGCAGTCCGAGCGTACGATACAGACGCTCGAGGATATGTTGAGAGCGTGTGCATTGGATTTTAGAGGCTCATGGGACGATCACTTACCCCTGGCAGAGTTTGCTTATAATAATAGTTTTCATACGAGTATCGGCATGGCACCATATGAGGCCTTGTATGGCAGACGATGCAGATCCCCTATAGCATGGGAAGAAGTTGGAGACCGTAAATTGTTAGCTCCCGATTTGGTCGAGCAGGCTTCTCGTGATGTACGAATAATTTGTGAGAGGCTCCGAACGGCTCAGAGTCGGCAGAAGAGTTATGCAGATATTAGACGCCGACCGTTGGAGTTTATAGCGGGTGATTATGTGTTTTTAAAGGTTTCACCGTCCAAAGGTATAATGAGATTCGGGAAGAGAGGAAAGTTGAGTCCTCGATACATTGGGCCTTATGAGATCTTAGATCGCGTAGGAGATGTGGCATATCGGTTAGCACTACCACCAGAGTTGTCAGGAGTGCATAACGTATTCCATGTCTCGATGTTAAGAAAGTACAACCCAGATCCTTCTCACGTGATTCGACACGAGCCATTGGAGATCAGAGAGGACATGAGTTACGTTGAGAAACCGGTGCGGATTTTGGATAGGAAAGATAAGGTATTGCGATCTAAGACGATTTCGTTGGTTAAAGTGCTCTGGCAGTATCATAACGAGGAGGAGGCTACTTGGGAGTTAGAGAGCCTTATGTATGAGAGGTATCCGGAGCTCTTTCAATGATAGGTCCAAGTTAAATTTGGAGGACCAAATTTCTTAAGGTGGGGAGAAATGTAAAATCCGAATTTTATTATACTGTATGCCATATGTGTACATTATTGATAGTGGAAATAAAAATTTTGCGAAATTAAATTGAATGTGAGTTCCACTTTTCAATCTAAGAGATGATTTATAGTGTAGTGTATAAAGAAAGAGAAACAAATATTAAAGAGTAACAAGAATTGTTGGAATTAATTTGGATAAAAGGTGTGAAAGCATTAATTGATATGAGATAAAATTATGCAATATGACTAACATTGGCGTGGAGAAAAGAAGAAGAAGGACAAAAGAATTAAGGGCTAGAAGACAAAACAAGGAAAAGGATGGGGAGTTAGCCAATCAACGTTGGCTGGAGGAGACAGGGCGAAGAGAAAGTGCAGAAAAAGAAATAGAAAAGTCCAGGAAAGGGGCGCTGAGGACTCCTCGCCGGTTGCTTTATTTGACAAAGAAGATTTAGCATTTAATAGCAAGAGGAGCAAGCCAATAAGAGTGACTGGCAGAGGCGTGGACTAGGAGAAGAAGAGGAAAAAGAAACAAAATTTTCAACACATTGCAGGGAATTTTCTTCTTACCGTAGTCCACTAGCTGCAGTTTTTCCACAGAATTTAATACATGAAATGATGAGGAAAACAGGATAAGGAAACAGGTGTTGAACTTAAGTGAAACGGAACGGCTATATAAGAGGCTTTAAGAGGAAGAAGTGGATTGAAATGAAAACTCCATTCTCTCCAGAATCCTTCTCGCCCATTCTGTTTGCTACAAAGATCACCTTGTTCTTCCGTTCCTTTCATAGTCATAGAGTTTTATCCTTTTATCAGTTAAACCTTTCTTCCCCGTTGAAGAGCTAAGGAACAAGAGAAGAAAAGCTAAGAAAGGCAAGAAAGCATCCTGTTGTTGGAAGAGCAGCTCAGTAAAGGTGAGTTTCATAGCTTTTATAGTTCTCTTGATATTTAATTAAAGACATAGCCTGGTTGTAATTGAATATTGTTGAACAATATAAGAAAATAGATGGAAAAATAACCCAGAATGAGTAAGGAAACACGACGGGCGAGTAGAAAATTACTAGTCGAAATGGGTTAGTACTCGCCCAAAGGATGGGGCGAGGTTAGGAGAAAGCGTATATGAGTTCGCCAGTATGTGGTCCCGGCGGGCGAG
Organism: Heritiera littoralis; assembly: GCA_031772115.1. Lineage (NCBI taxonomy): Eukaryota > Viridiplantae > Streptophyta > Magnoliopsida > Malvales > Malvaceae > Heritiera > Heritiera littoralis. The sequence goes on along the minus strand of JAPDPK010000008.1, from coordinate 9,918,507 downwards.
GACCCGTGATCGCCAGTGTGCGAGAACGGCGATAACGGTAGTCGCCCATGTAAAGTTGATGATAGCCAGTAGGGCGAGTAGGAGAAATAGAAGTCGCCAACGTATTCCATTACGGGGGCGAACTCCAACGAATAAGCCGCTAATGGAAAGCGAGCTATGACGGGCGAATGGCGAACTGAGTTCGCCAAAGTGCCATATTTTTTTAGGAAAAATATAAGTCTTTTTGGAAAATATTAATAATGTGAATAATGCTTTGCAGCCGGGAATTTAGCAAGGCGGGCGAGAAGCTAAGCCGTGTCAGACGAGGTAAGGAAGTTGTATGTGATGCAAATGCATGTCCTGTGGAGTAAAAAACGTTAAGAAAATATCGGAATTTGTTTTATTTTCTGACATGCATAGTTTGATAATTTGTTTTGGTTTCGGGCGAGCTACAAGCCGCCATAAGTTATTTGGTTGGTCGAATTGACTAAGGCGGGCGAGTAGTTTTGTGCTAGACAGAAACTCGGGCGAGCCAATGGCGAGCTCTCGGTTTGAGATTTGGGCGAGTGCTTTGTTTTAAAGAGAAATCCGGTAAGCCATAGTCGGGCGAACCCTTTTAAAGTGTTTGGGCGAACGACCCTTGTTTTAAAGTTAAAGGCGGGCGAACTGTTATCAGCCAGCCATACTTGTGTTTTGAAAACTCTGAGGTGGGCGACTATTATTCGCCGTCTTGTCGAGTAGTCAGGGCGAGCTACTGAGGTATTTTAATTATTTTGAAAATAGAAAATATCAAATTTTCGGGCGAGTAGTCCCTTGGGCAAATCGACTCTCGGGCGAGTAGTCCCTTGGGCGAATCGATTCTCGGGCGAGTAGTCCCTTGGGCGAATTGGCTAATGGGCGAGCTGACCCTGGGCGAATTAGCCGTGGGCGAACCGGCTCCCAACCTGCCTTTCTTTCATAGAAAATGTTGAAAAAGGAGGGTTGTTTTACTTGTTATAAACCCTTTTGGAAACTAAATCATTTTATGGAAATGATAACTTGATTTTGAGACATTAGGCCATGAGTTCATGCATTATCACTTATGTACTTTGCGTGACCTAACTAGGGCGATGGCTCGGGTCAAATAGACCAGCGAGTGCACCCTGGGGCGTCACAGGGCTGATGGACCTGCCAAGTCTTCAGCGGTCTCGAGGTCACTTGGCAAGTGGACCCGAGGACCACCTACAGATTATGGCCATACATCTAGATGAGATAGCCGTGAGGGGCGATGGCCTACGGGTGCACCCCAAAAGCGGATGACTTGTGTTCTTTGCATGATTTGAATTATTGCCTAGTCTCAATTAAAAGATTTATGAAAGGATCTGGTGAATCCTGGTGTTTTGTTTACTGTGTTTATTATTTCCTAATGAGTGTGATCGTTAGGATGATTAAATGGTTTTGAGATTTTAGCTTTTGTATTTTTTTTTAAAAGCAGCATACACCTTCTTTACTGAGCACATTGTCGCTCACTCCTTATTTTCCACTCCACAGATAACTGATTTGAACTAAGAGACTTACCTTCCAGAGATTTGCTATCGAAGGTATGTTATATTCTTTTATATATTCAGCAAAGTTGTACAGTACTACTTTAACTACGAAGGGAATGTATATACATCTTAAGGAAGATACTTTATTAATTCATAATGTAGTAAAAGTTGTTAAGCACCACAGACAGCCCAACCGGTAAATAAGTGTAGTTTACAAGTGAATATTCTGTCGTATAGTGGTTTTGGGATGTTACATAAACAGTGATCAATGAAGAAAAAATGGGGTATAAAGAGCAAAAATGTGGATATATATATAGAAATTCTCCTCACCGACTCACCCTTTCTCATATTTTGCATCTGTCTTTGAAACCTCTGTTTTTTTTCGTTCCCCATCCCACAACAAATCCCATCTCCCCAACAAAATCAACTGATCATTCATCTGTTCCTCTCATGGTTAACATCAAGGATTTGCTGGCTCGCCAATCTCATCTCATTTGTGTCATGGCTGGAAAGAAGAGCGACGCTGGTGTGCATCAGCATCACTACATCAAGAGGAAACCCAAATGTTGAAAGAAACAAATGGTAATGTTTAAGCCAGTACTTGTTAATTACTTTGAATCAAAGCCCAAAACTTTGAATTAATTTGTTTTTTTTTTTACTTGATTGAGGCTTTAATAAGTTGAGTTGGTTAAGATACAAAATTTTTATCTGTTCTGGAAAAAATTTCTATGATATAATGGTTTTTTTTAATCAACAAAAACAATAGCGGACAATAATGGCTGTAACGTCCCGTTCCGCCCGCAATTATCCGCTGTCACCTTTTTTTCGGCCGCAATAGACCGTTAAGCATGTGAATGAGATTCACACCAGAATTGCGGTGGTTATCGGTATGGGAGGGAGCCGAAACCGTAAAATAGCGGCGGCCGCTATATCGCGTTGCAGCCGCTATTTAAATCCCACTGTAAGCTGCAGTTCTAAAAATTTACTGTCCTAGGGCAGGCATAATACTGTAATTCTCCAGTTAGCAGTGATTTTAATCTCTTATACAAACTTTCCCAGAAGCTAAGCATGCTAAAAAGAGACGGTAATAAAATCAATTTACTAAGAAGATCAAACAATGAAGCACAGGCATGCAGAAATGAACATGGGAAAAATCTAGGGGACTAAACTGATTCCATCTTTGCAGTTCTCACACACTCCCCTTGGCATATATGCTAGTAAGAAAGAAGTGGATGCCCTTTTCCAAGGCTCAACTCTTCCTTACATCTAAAGAAGAAATCAAGGCATACCTGTAAGTAGGAATTTCTAGTGTAGCTGTAAGCTCCAGCACCACCATTCATGGGATATGACTCCAGCTCTGTATCTGTGTTATTGCTCATCCTCAAGCCTTTTTCAACTGTTCGACTCTTTCCCACTCTTTCAAGAAATAGATTTGATTAGTTTGGGGGTGAGATTGAAGTTCACAATAATTGCTGGGCAGAATCTAAAGACAGTTTCGTGGTTCATATTTAAAGGAGTTTAAGGCTTTTCTCGATAGAAGGATAAAAATAAATAAAGAAGAAAAATTATTAATTTAATAATTAAATTTTATAATTATTTTTTATCTTAAATATTAAATTAATAAATTTTTCATCTCCTTTCTTCCATTCTTTTTACCAACCGCAAGTTAAAGTCTTTGCTGAAAAAATTAATGTGGAAGTGACAGGTGTAATCGAGCCGAGCCGAGCCGATACAGTGAAGTGCTCGAGCTCGAGCTCGACTCGTATATTCGGTACTCGATACTCGGCTCGAGCTCGGTCGAGCCTTGAATTTTGAACTCGAGCTCGACTCGAGATCGAACTCGAGCTACTCGAGCTCGCTCGATTAGGCTCGATTCTTCGAGCTCGAGTCTCATGCTCGAATTCGAGCTCGAGTCTTATGCTCGAACTCGAGCTCGAACTCGAGCTCGAATTTAATTTTATACACAAAATATTATTAATTCCCTTTGTCTGACGAGCAGCCGAGGAGAATGTCAAGCTCGCCCATAGGAGAATGTCAAGCTCGCCCGAGCGAACTACTCCACTACTCCCAAAGGCGTAAACTTGCTCGCCAGTAAAGGGTACTTTTGCACATCAAGCTCACCTAAAAAGGATGACTCGCCCGGAAAGAATGCTATCCGCCTATCCCATGAGCTTGCTCACTGCATGAAGCCTGAAGGGACTCTTTTACATCCAACTCGCCTAAATAAGGCTCGCACTCTCTGGCGGGCGACTGGGCGTGGTTCTGTTACTGGTTCCTTAGTACCATAAACCATTACAGAATACAGAAGAGCTGAATTGCGCAGGGACGAAGGCCCTTAGGCCGCCAGACACGCCAGAGTCCATGCCTCCATGGTATGTGTATCTTTTTTATAGTTTAGGGGGGACAAGGCTATAATAAAACATCAAATTTTAAAAAATACAATAAGTCAACAACATTAGTAGCTAAAACATCTACATAAAAAAAAGTACCACACAAATTACACCAATAAAAATAAAAATTACAAAGTCTTACATTAATTTGGAATTATAAAAATAAACAAATATAGTAACATCATAGAAGTGAAACATTTAGCAGCTGCAGCACCCTCTACAACACCTGTAACAGCGAACAAAATCAACAATTTAAGGAATCAAATTGTTTGGCAATACAAAGGAAAGTTCTTAATCGATTCATTAAGAATTCTTAGAGTTTCTAAAACAATTCTTATATGTACTCCAATTTGCTAAGGCAGCAAAATCAATACCATAAGCTGAGTAAGAAGACATGACATTGATATGCGCTGAAGCTCCCTTGATGGAGTACCAAAAAGATGTACTCCCTGATGCTTTATAGAGAACATGTATAACTTCTCCCTGAAACAAAATTGCCAATGCTTGATTAATCCATTATTACTAATCCTAGTTCTGATATAAGTTAAGGCAAGTGTTAATTGAAAGATCAAGGAAAAAAAGAACTATGATTAACTAGTTTAATAAGCATAATTCATAAGAAAATGAGAAAACTGAGCTGCTTCTATTATTATACATACCTATAGCTGCTGCCATATCCAAAAACTAGCTAGTTAAAAACTTAAAGCCTCTTTTTTTTTCTGGTATAAAAATAACCTGTTTCTTAACCAAAACTGGACAGGCAAAACCAACTTTGAGGGACCAAAAATAAGCCCTCTTAGATGATGAAAATAAAGATTAAAACTTTGTTATGAAGGAAACAAAACAGAAACCTGGATCTCTATTCTGGATCACCTGGCTTTCAAAATTATGAAAATGGTAGGCTTGTTGTTACCTTTGGTTTTTCACAAAGTTTTCAGCTTGAAAGACAGAGTGACAGACGATGACAGAAAGGGATTCAAAGAAGCGGGAATTGCAGAAAAAAGGGGAAGTAGATTAGAAGAAAACTGAAGACCAGACTCTAGAAATAGTCTAAAACTACTTTTATTAAAGAATAAAAATTTTTAAATGCCTTACTTTAGAAAAAAACCTCCTATTCATTCATAATTCATTTGCAACTCCTGAAGTTCTAAAATCAGAAGACAATTAAAGCATTGCCTGGGCATTAGAATTCTTGCAGCTTGTCTACTAAAGTCCCATTTAAAGATACAGCAGCAAATAATTTCCATGAATAGAAAATATCACACATCAGCAGCTATATAATTTCCATGAATAAAAGCACAATGATTCATATACAACAGCAGCTATATAATTCATACACAACAGCATTATAAATTTATCACACGGCAAGCACAGACACTCATACAACAGCCAAATAAACAACATACCACAATGATTAAATTGACAAAGTACAATAAAAATCAATTACCTTGATAAAGAGTACTCCATCTCAATTGGTTTACGGGAATTTAAGCGCAATTTCAATTGGTTTCTTCTCAATCTATATAGACAAAATAAAAGAAAACAAAAGTTAAAAGTCAAATTAAAGACAATCATGAAATAACAAAGATAAAGAAAATGAATAAACTTACTTTGCTCTTCTTCTTCACTCCATGAAGATTCCGACACCAATCTCCTCCACAAAGTAATGCTTGCACTGTGTCAGGAGCTAATGAGGAACGATAAGTATCAATAACTCTACTTCCCGCACTAAAGGCAGCCTCTGAAGCCACTGTAGTGATAGGAATAGCGAGTATATCACGAGCCATCTTGGATAGAATGCGGTACTTTAAAGTGCTTGCTTTCCACCAATCCAAAGCATCAAATGTATTAGAATCTCCTTTACAAATAAAGCAACCCTCGGCTAAATAACTATCTAGATCAGATTGTTGTGGTTGAACAGTCTCAACTGACATCACATAACTTGCAAATTCAGACCAACCTGAAGAAGAAGTATCCACACTCCCACCACTAACACCATCAAGCACTTGAGTTTCAGCACTTTGCTCATTGAATAATTGATACTCACGAGCATATTCCTCATAAATCTCATATAGAGCATCCCGAACTCGAATAATATTTTCTCTTGCTTCTCTTTCAGGGTACATACGAGGAAAACAAAACTCAATCACCCTCATTTTGCACCTTGGATCCAAGATAGCTGCTATAGCCATTAACAAATTGCATTCTCCCCAATACTTATCAAATTTACTCTTCATCTTACGAACCATTGCCTGAACAAACTCATCTTCAACTTGTGCCTTTTTATCCAACAAAACTTTCACACGATACACTTCATTCAAAAATAAGTTTGAAGTAGGATAATTGCTCCCAGAGATGATTTTAGTGGCTGAATTAAAAACCTCTAAAATCGCACAAACTTTCTCCACCTTTTCCCAATCTTCTGGACTTGGACAACAATGGTAGTGAGGTTCTCGATCTTTGAATCTTGGAAACACTTCTTTGAATTTGATTGCAGTTGACAACATCTCAAATGTTGAATTCCAACGTGTCTTACATTCGAGAATAAGTTTCCTATCAGGCAATTGTAACTGTTGTGCTATCTCAGAAAATGAGTTAAGTCTTGCCTCATTTTGATTAATAAAACTAACACTCTCATGAACATCTTCAATCACATACTTGATCTCAGAAAGACCATCTTGGACCATGAGATTTAAGATGTGTGCACAACATCGAACATGAAAAAGTTTTCCTCCACAAATCAATCTCCTATTTCTCGAAAAGGTGTCCTTAAGAATTCTAATTGCCGCATCATTGCTTGAAGCATTATCTACAGAGAGCGTGAACACCTTGCTTTCAATCCCCCATTCTTTCAAACACTTAAAAATGCTATCAGAAATCTCAACACCACGACGAGGAGGAGGTATGTGGACAAAGCTGAGAACACGCTTTTGAAGTTTCCAATTAGCATCTACAAAGTGTGCTGTAAGAACCATGTATTCAATCTTCTGATTGCTTGACTTCCACAAATCTGTCGTCAAACTAATCTTGTTGATGGTTTTCAACAGTGTCTTTAATTTCTTCTTTTCTGCTTCATAAACTTGCATGCAGTCCTTCTTAATAGTATTGCGTGATACCTTCTCCCATTCAAGCATCCCACATTTTTGCATCATGTTAAATCCTTCTTCTTCCACAATCGAGAAGGGATGCTCATGCATAAGTATCCAGTGCGCAGCTGCCTCTCTCATTTTTGCCATATCAAACTTGCCATCTGTGAGAGCTGGTAGCATTTGTGCATTAACACTTGTTTCAGCTGGCTGGAAATTGATCCTTTGTTGTTGGCACTGATAGATTTTTCTCTTCAAACATGTTTTCAAGTGCCTATTAAATTGAGTTGTACTTTTACTTGAACTTATAGCTAACCTCCTCTTGCAATGGACACATTCACCTTTTTTAGAACCATCAGGAAGACTAACTTCCTTGAACTCTAACCAAACTGCAGATGTTTTTTGCCTTTTTTTCTCATTACCTTCCCCTTCTTCTTCCTCACCCTCTTGAGGATTAACATTGCCACCTTCCTTATCACCACTATCAGTGGTTGGCATTGTATTTGTGTTAACATCTACATTTTCATCCACATCATCATCTAACTCAATTCGACTTCCAACTGAACCCGATGTAGGCTGAAATGGTGTAGAGGAGACATCTGGTGTACTGGACATGTCTAGTTTCCTATCGCAAAAAAAAAATCAACATTTACAAATTTAAGAACATACTTCGAAGCAAGCAACATTTACAATCACACAAAGCAGAGGACAGAATTGATCTAATTCCAAGTGCATACAACAAAGTATAAAAACCAGAAAAGAAAATAGAAAACAAAGTATAAAAACCAGAAAAGAAAATAAAAAACAAGAGTCATGAGTGACAATCTAAAATGTGGTAACTCTTTACTTCTGTTCAAGTGACTTTTCTTTATATGTGAGAGAGACAAAATAATTGAGCATAAAAGACAGAAACTAACTTTTGAATTTTTCTTCATTCTTTTCATGAAATAAGAAGTCAGATTCAAATCAATCTGATTTCGAAGTCAATTGGCAGTGTTAATTAGGAGAAACTAAAGCTGCATAGCATGCTCAAATCTAGCTATGCCAAACTTAAAATATTGGTCGTAAAGCTGAAATTAAAGATTTAATTCTCCATAAAGTGAGATACTTTAAAAAATTCATTCATGTTAAAAAAAAGGCCATGATTAGAGCAGCTGACCGAGAGAGTACATAATTGAAAATGTAACTTTGAAATACTACATACACAATTGAGTGTGCTATCTTATCAATTAATTTTCTTTTCTGAATCTTTTTGATGAAAATGATACAAAAGGATAAAAAGCAACAGAGATCATGCATGCTTTTCTACACTCATTTCTTTTTCATTATCAATCGATTAGCCTCAGCCTCATAAATATTTTTTGAACACTCAACTAATAATCAGTAGTAGTACTTATTATGAAGCTGACAAGTGAATTTGCTTGCTTAATTATATATGCCAAATGAAAATCAAATGTCTTTGATGGAAAGGCAAATGTTTTTTTCTTCAATAATTGTGGACATAATCTATAAGTTTTAACATAAACATAGATCACGATGAAAGCAGCTTAGAAATGTTTGGAATTAAAATGAAACAACGCGAGGTAAGGACCTAAGTCGAATCAATATAGAAGGGTGTGGGTGATAGGTGGACTCTACCCTTTCTTTCAACATCCTCGAACTCCTTTTTTTTCTGCAGTGTTCAAAGCTCAAGTCTTTCCCAGGAAAAAAAACCCTGTTTGTTTCTCAAGAGAAAAAAAAGGAAAAACCAAATATTATCTCTTTTTTCGTTCAAAAATATGGCTACCCTAAAACTCCAAAGAACCCCAGAAGAAATAAAGGATGTAATCCTTAGAAAAATCTTCCTTGTAAGTTGTAACCCTCAAAGAAAACCAAGAAAACTCTTCTACTTCTGATCCAAGAATTGTTTATCTTGAGATGACTGCAGCTGAGATCTTAAGTGAAGAAAAAAGTCTTTTACTCTCACGTGATTTAATGGATAGGGTATTAATTGATCGTCTTTCTGGTGAATTTCCCAATTCCGAATCTCCTTTTAATTATCTCCTTGGTTGTTACAAGAGAGCTCATGAAGAAATCAAGAAGATTTCCAATATGAAAGACAAAACTCTGCGTTCTGAGATGGAGTCTGCTGCTAAACAAGCTAAGAAGTTGGCTTTATTCTTTAAGTATAAATAAAGTACAGCTACGGAAGCTTAAAGGTATTTCATTTCAAATTGAATGGTTAATTTGACTGGTTTGGGTAAATATTGAACTATATTCATCCAGACAAATTGAAAGGGGAAGAAGAAAACAATTAAATACAGAGCAAAGAACAGAGCTAAAGGAAGAGGGTTTTACCAACGTCAGGACTCAGGAGTGAGACGTCGCCGGAGAGCTAAAGATAAGGTGGTCTGGGTCGCGCCGGTTGCCAGACGTCGTATGACCTCGGTGTCGCCGAAAAGTGAAGCAGATCTGGACTCTGGATCTCGAGCCTCGCACTCACCCTTGCCTCACTGTAACTCAGATCTGAGATGCGCCCTCATCTCACCTCACTGTTAGACTCAGATCTGGGTGTCGCCGGAAAGTGAAGCAGATCTGGACACTGGAATCTGGATCTCGAGCCTCGCACTCACCCTTGCCTCACTGTAACTCAGATCTGAGATGTGGTTGTGGTTTGAAATTTGAGTCTCGCTTTCGCTCTCATCTCACCTCACTGTTAGACTCAGAGCTGGGTGTCGCCGGTCGCCGGATGTGATCTGAAAGGTGAAGCCGTGAGGGATCGACGAGTCAAGGAAGGGGAATAGGGGATGGACGGATGGTCTTGCGGTTGCGGGGAGCTTAGGGACTAGGGAGTAGAAGATGTTTCGAAATGTAAAAGGAAAAATAATTTTAGGGTTTCAAATATATATTTTCATAATTTTTTAATTATAAATAAAATATAAATAAATAATAATATATATAAAAATATATTAAAATATTTAGATGCTCGATTAAGCTCGCGAGCTACTCGAGCCGGGTATCTTGATACTCGAACTCGGCTCGATCGATAGATCGAGTAGCTCGAGCTCGAGCTCGGCTCGACAAAAATCGAGCCGAATTCGAGTTTTGATCGAGTCGAGCCCGAGTAGCTTGCGAGCACCAATGTATCATTTACACCCCTAGTGGAAGTGACAGAGAAATTGTAAATATCAATACCGTACAGAATTGAAGAGAAAGAGTTTGATTAGAAGCAAAGCAGTTGTTGTTCAAAGCAGACATCAGACAAGTCAGACATGTACAGCTATGACCTATATGATGAATTCATTTTCATTATCATTTCAACCTGGAAAATCTCAATACTTACGTTTAATGAGTAGGCAGCCAGATTTGCTACTCACTTGGGCAAAGAAACTGATGTTAAAACTTCTTAACATGTCCTGAAACATGTTGGAGGATGGATTGTCCATGCAAATTTGTCTGCTATGGCCAACTCCATGATTGAAAAACTTGAACAGGAAAAGACTTGAAGTATTTTACTCTACATCTTTGTCCAGAAAATTATAGTCTTTTTGACAGAAAAGTCTAGGAAGGCTTCTCATGAACAAAAGCTTTTTGTTAGATCTGAAAGTTCGTGTATATAATCCGTATTTATATTGTGTAAAATATAAAAAATTCACTTCAATATTTATCAACCACAACAAGGATGGTAAACTGCAAGCTCTGGCACAAAGAACAACTAAACAGAATCCACCATTGCAGTATAGACATTATTCTCCTTTTCTACAAACTTAAGCTTTATTTCAGATTTCTTTATTCTTTAAAGAAAAATCAGAAAGACAGAAGTAGCATGTATTCTAGTACACGCTTTTACAATTGCAGACCATCCAATCACCTTGACAAAGAAAAGCATGCATGTGCAACATGTTTTCACATAAAGCAACACTACATTTAGGTTCATAAAGCAACACTACAAATAGGTTAAGGAAAGAAGTACGCACCATGAAATGATGGGTTAAGGTCAGAGCCTCACTCTCCTGTCCCTGAAATATTGTCGTGAATACCAGAAAACAGAAAAGACATGTCTGCCATTACTCATGACCTGTATTATTACTCATGATCCTAAAGCCTTCCAACGTTTGAACTCTTTGTCACTCTCTTTCAAGCAATCTATTTGGTGATGTGGGAATGTTTATAGTACATTTTTTTCTTTTATTCGTGAACGTGAGCATTTTCACTGAATCATGTTAAATATTGCCTCTAATCTGTATGATTTAATTTTGCATTAATCTAATATCGAAATACGTCTCAGCTTGAAAAATTACAGTATTTGGCATTTGGCTTACGACGAGGGTCATCTTGTGTTCACCCATTTAAATATTGTCACTGTTCGATGGAAGTTAGGATACGAAATAGATTCAACTCAAGAAATCCTAATGGTTAACGATTGCTTTCTTAAAGGCAAATAACATATTGGAGGAAGGATTGTAATAACAAATGACAAAAACAAACTGATGGGGTCTTAAGAATATCAACTTGCAAAGAGAAAGTTTACAAAGAAAAAAATCGTTTCTAGTTTGATTGAACCAAATAGGGAACAATATAATGGTGAAAGATCTGGAAATTCGAAGCGATTAATTTGTCTGCAATACAGAAAGTAGATTTTTCAACAATAAATAGAACAAACAGTAACATGGAGAATGGAGAGACAACACGGTTGAAGAGACTGACATCCAACTTGTAAGGTGATGTCTGATTTAACTTGAAAGTCTCAAGGTTTTATTTCACAAAAGGCAATTCTTAATTATAGGTTCAAGTCTCTACTTATATATCATAATAGAATCTCACAATATTCCGATGTAAGATTGGGATACTACCGTAGTGTAAATAGATGTTGTTGAAAGGAAGAAAAAGAAAAAAGAGATTGAAATGGGGAGAAAAGATGGGAAAATCTTGAATGGAAAAGCAGAAATGATCGTAAATGTTGATTCATTAGTGTCAAACTTTTCAAAATTCATATTGATGATGTTTACCAAGCTCTTTTCAATTTCGTTCGAATTAGATTAAATCCCATGGGAAGGCACCAGTAATTTCCCTGGTGTCTGCTAAAGGAGTTTAACTCTTAACAAATCAGCCAAGATGCTGCTTGTAAGTTGGTTCTCAGCATGGACATGTTTATTGCTTATAACAGAGTAGCCTTACAATAACAGGGTTATGCTGACCAGAGAAATGTACCTAAAACAATCTAGTTTCAAGCTTTCAGTTGCAAAATTCTTTACTTGCGTTTCAAGATAACAGATAACTGATTTCCTCCTCTGTAGCTTGACTGAATCATGTGGAATGATTCCTTAACTTTCTTAAGAAGTCGTTCGAATAACTCGTCTAGAATATCATTTCCGAAATGTTTGCTGATGATCCATTCTAAGCCAGCTCTTAAATGCATCACGCAAGCTTCTGCATTGGGATCAGCCCCCGTTAAAGAATGTGTTAACTCCAATCTCTCAATGCTAAAGCATCCATTTGTCTCCACCAGCTCGGTTAACTCCATGGGAGAGGGAGCATAAATAGGTATGTTGAATGAATCCACTTGATCTTCGCTTAACAATCCCTGCAGCACTAATGTTGTATGTTTCAGTTTCACATCTAACTGCTGGATTTTACAACATTTTTCAGTAAAGATTACAGCTTGTTAAGCATCTCTGAAGGATTCCAATTTGAGTATAGTACCACAGAAAACAGAGTACTTCACAGATTCTTATCACGTGTAGGCAGAGATATGAAAGCCTACCACATAACAATCTTAGAAGTGTAGCAAGCAGAAATCACAGAACAGAACCTGAACTCTGATATCATGTTAAGCATCCAACTAAAATCAGTTGATTATTAATGAAAAGATCCAACTTGAATATAAGATCACATAGAATAGAATTACTCGCCTCTTTTGCCATATCGTTCAAGCAAGATCCTAGAAAATCAAAATTTATCCCAGCTGGAAGACAAGAGTATGGCATCCCATTAGGGCAACCTAGTGTGATCAATACCATCAGCCCTCCAGATACAAGCTCTTTACTCCTCGCATTCAGAAAACCTTTCATGTCCCGAGTAAACTGAGCTGCATAGGCATCAACAACTGCTTCAGAGGCATTGGTATAGTGTATTCTCCCTTTGTTCCAGGCAGGTGATTTTCTGCCTAGTAACTCTTCCGGCACCCTACTTAGCCAATGCAATGCAAAAGAGGAGTTCACAAAATGCAGAAAAGACTGGGGAAACAATCTGCCATAGAAAGATCCTGCAACACCGGCTGCATAGTATTGCCTTTCCTTGGGCATGGAGGTAAAGAGGGTGTTGAAATCATTGGAGTCTTGATCATTAAAGAACACTTGAAATTCAGGAATTGCAAAAGCAAGGCCTTGGGAATGGTACTTGTGTTGCACAGCTTCTAGTATGTTTTGCATAGCAGTGAAGGTATTTGGCCCAACCGAACAACCCAAATCAGCAAGAAGAAATGAGTTTGAACTAGAAAAGTTATTTATCTCAAGCTTCTCCTCAATTGCCTCACTGACTATTCCCTTTACAACATTTATACCGCTTTTCTGAAATATTACAGAATCAGGTAAGCATCAACTACAATAGAAATATAAGCTATGCCAGCAAATCAAAAGTTACCTGATAAGAGGAGTTCTTGGTGTAGCTGTAGTTTCCATTTCCCCCATTCATTGGAGAGGATTCTTGCATCGTGATTTTCTAGTAAGTAGTTCTGATCTGCAATTTATATCAGCACGCATATTTACATGCTTCAATGCCAAGGTGTAACATGAATTCCTAGATTAAAATTTCGTTGGTTTCCAACCATCTCCTAGAAAGCGGCTACTGATATGCTCTGATCTGTTGTGATCAGGGTTGACTTCTTTTGATTGGGAACATCTTGGATGCTCCGAAGAAGTCTGCAGCCTTTTTGTCAAATATGGTATCTATGCACTTGAGAAAACCTGATGGTTTTTGCCCTGGAAAAGGATAAAAACTTCAGTTTCTTTGGCGTCTAATCCATGGGTTTTTTCCCATGAAGCGGCAGAACTTTCTAGCCTTTCCAATTATCGTTAACTTTTGGATGGTATCGTTCTGCAGTTCGGACGGCTGAGATACTGTCTGGTTGGAAACATCCCAAGCAGCTGCAGCCGGCACAGATATTCGAGCTCCTACTTGGACAAAGACTGATCTTTTTTTGTTGCTCTGATTGCAGTTTCGGTTAGATTTATCCTAAATGCCTACAAGAAGAAAAGACAAAAATTATAACATCCTAAATGCCTACAAGAAGAAAAGACAAAAATTATAGGGACATAAATAAAGGAATAATCATTAGATTGTTTATTCTTAAGTTGTCTACTCATATATATTAACATGATTTTTAATGTCAACATACATTAGTTTAGATGACATGTGTATTGAACAGATTCTTAGAGTTTATAAGTTTGAAGAGGATTAGGTGCATAAGGGTTAAGCGCGTGATATCTTCTTCTTATGAGTTAAGTAGAAATCATTCCTTCATACACAATTCAATGTTAATTTTCTTGTTTGCATTAAAAAATGAAATAAATGTGATTATTAGGTTCGAAACTGAATTTAAGGTTACCGGGGATTGAATCCTGATTATTGAAATTGCTGCAGAAGCAGATCACATACTTGCTGGCCATAAAACCAGACTAACACAAATTTTCCTAAACACGATTAAGATAGTAAATAAATGATGCAGATGGTAACGTTTTGTCATAGTTTCCTGATAAATTCAGCTTCAGCTAATGTAGTACATTGGATCTGGCAGCTTGAACGTCCGATTACCAGTGTCGGTCCCGAGGAGATCACTCCATTGATCACCTATATTTCCAATGATTCTGTATCCATTCTTCTCCAGCTTTTTCCTCTCATTTGATTTGTAAATTACTGCTGTCTCTCCTGAATGGGATTGTCCCCTGCAATAATAAGAATAATGTCATTGGGGCTGATGATCCATAAAGGAAATTAATTCAAATGGTTATGTTCTCACTTATAAGTATAAGTGTTTAAATTTCAATTTTAATCGAATTAATTGACCGAATCGAAATTTATTTCACTTAATTGGTCAATTATCGAAATATCTCGGTTAGCTAATAAAAATAATTTTGAAAGAATTTTGATTTTTGAATTTAATTGATTTATATCCATGCTTATAAAAAAAATCTAAGTTTTAATCGAAATATAAAAAAATCAAAAACAAAATTAAAAATATATGAAACCTAAAGATATTTTAATATTTGAAATTTAGATAATGTTTTAAATTTAATGTTGTTAGAGTTTTTAACATAGGACTTTGATATTTGAAGATTTTGTTAAATGATACTATTTAATTTGTTTAAAATATAAAAATTAATAATTTAACTTATATGTATATTATTATTTCAATTAAATAACTAAATTTAATTCAGCTCGGTTAATTTCAAAATTAAAAATTTCGGTTCAGTTAATGAAAAAAATTAATTTGGTCAATTCAAAATTAATTTAATCGGTTGAATGAACACTCTTACTGATAAGATGTAAGAGTTTTGCATGTTTAAAATTTGAATTTCAATACTTGCATTTCCTTATTCAGTAAAACACAAAGTGCTCTTAGTTAATGAACTTACTTGAGTATTAGCTTCTCCCACTTGTGATATCCAGCATTCTTCAGATTAGAAATGGTTACACTTCTTTCATCTTCTGCTCTTCCTGTTATGAAAACGGCCTTAATCCCAATAGATAATAACTTCCCGTATAGCCTAAGGCTCTCTGGTAATGCTGGTGCTCTGCCTTCAATTACCCATTTATTAAACAATGTAGCATTGTATGGCTCCACCCTGAAAATGGTTTCCTTAATGTCATGATGATGATGCCAAAGAAAATTAATGACAATGATTATGGTTCATAAATACAATCTAGGGAAAAAAATTGGTAAATTTTAATTTTATCTTGTATATATTTTGAGTTCACATGACATTAAATTGTATTCATGACAAATATAAGATAAAAATTATCATATCAAAATTTGTGTCGATACGTTAAATATAATTTTTTTTCGTCTCATCAAATTCATATACATTTTTTATTAAATTTTAACTCGTGTCATTCTTATATCTTTTTTTCAGATTTTTTTTTGTATCATCATATCATGTCTAAAGTTATTAAATCTATTCTGAACCCCATATATAACAAATAAATAACAAAGCTGTGTCTCTTTGGGAGGGTGGAAATCTCATTGATAGTCTAAGGGATTTATGTAAGGATTTTGATGTTTGTTATTTTCATTGTTTTAGTAGGGTAGCTAATCGACTTCAACTTGCCCACGATATGGCAAGAGTTAATTGTTTTGTTGGAGATAGCCTTGTCTGGCTGGGTACGCTGCCACAAATGGTTTGTAATTCTGATATATGATCTATTAAGTCTTAATTATTATTCTCGAAAAATAAATAAATAAAAATATTGATTCTTATTATTTAAAACTTTTTTTTGAAAAAGGCTAAAAATATTCACGCAAGATTTTTCATTTAAAATTTAAAATGCAACCATTTGATAATAGGTAGATTGAAACAAGATATTTTCTCATAATTAAAAATACGATCTAAACATTAAACAAAATATAAAGCTAGAAATAAAAAATGTCTTCATTAGAAAGAGTATTCATTTCTTGAAAATGATAGAATTTTATATTTTCTTATGACTAAGAAAACCATCTAAATATTCAACAAAAAACAAAGCTAAAAATCAAAATGTCTTAATTAGAACAAGAGAAAATGTATTAAATAACATATTCTTTTCTTGAAAATTATAAAATTTTTAGGTGATGACGTTCCTTTATTATTTTCCTTGAGTTTTAAATAGTACAAGTCAAAAATTTCAAATTACTAATCCGATATAAGACAAAAACTAATAATAAAATAATTGTTTATTGATATCTGTGATTGTTAAACCAAAATGTTGTCCGACATATAAAATCAAAAAATCTTTAATCTGAACTATATTTTTTAAAAAATTGACCAATCCAATGTGTACTTTGTAATTTCATGTTATTATATTAATGTTGAAAGAATTAAAATGTTGTTTTCATATTATATATCATAGAATTATTATATTATAAATTGAAAGAAAAAAAATGTAAACAATGAAGCCTTCTGATTGTTACTGCTATCGAAATGGAAGAATTGAATAGTTAATGAGATACAAAGAGATTTGCATCCTGACATTTATGAAATGTTGTTATTAAATAGTATAATTCAATAATTCATGACACAATGACAATGATTTTATATCATTATTATAGCTTCATGTGTTTCATGCTTGGTAAGTACAACCAAAGCTTTGGGAAACTTGTAGTATTTTAAGATGAAAAATGTTAAAGAATTAAAAAAAATTATAGTTTGAAATTAATTATAGTGAATGTGAGACAAATTTTTAATTTTTAATTTTAAAGTTTTCAAGTATAAAAATGCTATTTGTCTCATCACATTTTTCCTGATTCTGACATATAATATATAATATATAATTATTGGTTTGACTGCAATATTTTATTTATGAATTATTTGACTAATTTATGATTTAATAAATAAATTTCATAGTTGAATTTATCTAATAATTATATGTGAAATAAAAAATATCAATATCAAAATCTGTGACAAAGTTTATGACTATTTTGCTTTGGATCTTGTGCTAAGCTCTATAGAGTATAGACGTACATTCTTTATTTTAGCAAAAGGCACCTTGCTTGCTAGGAGATAAATATGAGAGCAAAGAAGATTAAAAAAAAAAAACCCTTCTATATATTAGCAAAAAGTTAATTAAAAAAAAGTAACATATATATATATATATATATATATATATATATCAGTCTCTTAAATTTGTTTGTGAAGATGAAATTTTTTAATAATATTGTATGAAAAACGAAAATTTTACAATAAATTCAAAGTTCGAATTTTAACATTTGTATTTTACTAATAAGCTTAATAGCAAAATATACCTTAAATATTTTATTTTGCTATAAAAATCTTTAAATTTTTATTTTACTGTAAATAAACTTCCAATTTTTCAAAATAACACAATTAAATTCAAATATATTAAATGACATTAACTTTCGTTTAAACAACTAAGGAAATAACTTTATTAATTGTCGCATAACATGCTACGTGTGTAATACAAACAAAAGTTAATATTATTTAACAAATTTGAACTTAATCGCGTTATTTTGAAATATTGAAAGTTTATACAGTAAAATAAAAGATTGAGTATTTATATCCATTTTGTGTAATCACTGATAGTATATGAAAAGCGAAAAGCTAAATGATTAATTTAAGATATAAGTTTCGGGTTATTTTTCAATTAAGAAAATAATCTTTTATTTGGATCAAATAAGAACTAAACATTTTTGGTATTATTCTTAAGGAGTTTTTAACAAATTTGAATCATATGTGCCGTTCAATCATAACTTAGTTATATTAATTATTTTATATTAATTAAAATTCTTTAAAAAAAAATAAAACCTCTCTCTCCTCTCTCTTCTTACGCAAAACTAGTCGGCTGATTGTCATGCAAATCGCCAAATTCCGTTATTAGCCGCCATCGATCAATGACGTAAAAAATACAAAAAAGTATTAAAAATTCTTCTCACTCTCCTTTTTTCCTATTTTTGAAATTTTTTCTTTCAATACAGCTCAATATAAGCTAGATCTATTAGAGAAAATAGTAGCTTCAAAATTCCAAACTATCACCTCCACTGCTCAACCCACCACTCCCTCTCAATATACTTTTCACCTAACCCCAGGTTTTCTTTCCTTGACTCTTAGTGCCCAAAAACCCTAAAAAAAGATCCAAATGAAATTTTAAAAAAAAATGGTTTGTATTTTTGCTTTATTTTTGTACTATCGAATCTTGTTGCTAGACTTGAAACAAGTAGGTTTAGGATTTTTACGTTTTTTTCTGTTGGTATTTTTGGCAATTTTCGAGTATGCTGGTTGATTTTTTTTTTGGATGAGGTTTTTTGGGTGGTTTTCAATTGAAAATGGAGGTGGAGTTGTGGTGATGGTTTGGGCTATGAAAAGGATGGTGCTTGATTTGGTTCTTGGAGCAATAGAAGATAGTCATTTTTGGGTTTGAAGTTGCTTATTTGAAAGTTAGATCTAGTATTTTTTGAGTCGATTTTTGAGAAAGTTAATTAGAGACTAGAAAATAGTCGACAATTTTTGATTTAGTGGTTAAAAATAAATTGTAACATATTATAAGTTTTGGATTCGAATCCAAGTATTCCATTATCAATTATTTAATATTCTTCTTGTAACAAAACAAAAATTAGATACTAGAAAATAGAAAGAGGAGAGAAAATTTTGGTGTGATTAGACAAACTGCCATGACGATCCTTGGTATTCGGTGACTGTCAAAAGTTGAGAATATTAGTGAAAACTTAAAATGTTCTTGGTTTTTTAGGGAGAAGAAAGAATGAAAGATAGAAAGAAAGAAGAAAAAGAAAACAAAAAGAAAAAGTAATGAAAGAAAAAGAAGAGAAAAAAGAAAGAAAAAAAATTATTTATGATATTTTTGGAATGAAAATACGGTTTTCCCCAATTTCATCAAAATCACTCGTTTCATCAAAGTGACTTTCTCAAAGCGCGCATGACTTTCAATTTTGTCAAAAAACTTTAATTGATAAATTCTGAGAGTTTAGTTTTGATTTGACACAAATAAAAGATTGGGTCATTAATTGATAATTGTCTCACAAATTAGATCCTAAATTAAGTATTTAACCAAAACAAAAAATTTTTATGTCAGTTTGAGTTTCAAATTCTAATATATGCATGCCTTTTCTTCTAAGTGTGTGTATATAAATATATTAAATAAAAAAGAACTCTTTCTTCTTTATTCAAACTCTTCCGTATTGAGGTACAAAAATTGGAGGAAAGCAAATCTCTTGTTATAATAATGTGTATTAAATAATAACAATAAAATGCTTGATTACATACCCGAATCCATGCTGAGCATAATAAGGCAAATTGGAGAGGGTAGTCTCGTCTATATCAAAGATCCAAACATCTTTGCCGTCTCTGGCCAGCTTGAGGCTTTGTGCGTAGAGCAAAGCCTCGTTAGCGACGGCGCTGGAGTCTTTCCGATACTGGTGGCCTAACATGTAGTTACCAACATAACCTTCGCATTCTTGGGGGACTGTTTTCCACCCGATAATGTTATTGGTTTCGACGGCTAGTCGCCAACTTAGGCATGACAAACCTGGTACAAGGTTTCCTCCGGCACCGGATTGCGGCCGGAGGAGGTGAATTTGGTAGCGGATATCTGGTTGCGGTGATCCATCTGAAAGCGTTAGAACTGTCGCTAGAAACAAGACGAGCAGAAGTGTCATGGGTGATGGTGTTTGTGTTGCGCACTTTGTGAAGTGTATTCCCCTGCTAAGCCGAGTAGCTTCTGTGATGATAAATAATGGAGCGTATGGAAGCGATGAGATGGTACTGTTTACATTATTAAAAAAAAATGCATGGTTCTCATTTGTAAAGTACAATTTTTTAGCCAAATATTCAAAGAATTTATTGAGTTTTTAATTTTACTAGAGTTAAAATTTTATGTTCTATTTATATAAATCATATACCAAATTTTAAATTAATTGAAAATGTTTAACATTTGCTCGTGATAATTATAAAATTTTAACTGTTAATATATATATTAAAAAATGTTGTTTTTATCAAAATAATATAAATATTGAATTGACTTGAAATTGCATGGGCATGACGGATACAAATAAATTATTAAATCCAATAATTGATTCGTAAAAATATTAATTTTAAGTAAAATTATAAAAATTTGGATTTTAATTTTTATTTAAATTTTAGTTATTCACAATGATCGTGTGATTTTTTAATAAAAATATTGAATTGTTAATTTCATATCTCACATTCGGTTACTTTGAATTTCAATTTTTTTTTGAAAGGCAGTTGATAATAATTAATAATGAAAAAAGGAGAACATACAACACAATGCAGTCCAAGATAGAGACAGTACCAGCATGATACAGCCCAGAAAAACAAACACAGAAAGAACAAGACTCTCGCACTGACCAACGCCAGGCTAACTGAGACAAAAACGCAAACACCAAGGGGACAATGCATCACAGCACAAAACTAACCTCCCCTGACCAGAGCAAATTAGCCGAAAAAATACAACTACAACACCAACAGACCCCAACACAAACTAACATAGAAAACAACAGATTTGGATCAAAGCCAAACAAACCAAACCGCAAGAAAGCACCAGGCACCACAAAAAGAAACAACAGCAGAGCCCACAGGAAGTCGAACTGAAAAAGCACCCTTAAAAATTCCGACTACTTGAAGTGAGAACAGAGCCTTTCCTTAATCGCCTGAACAGGATATTGCATAACCACGTCGAAGGAGTTTTTCCACAATCTCATCCTGGACATAGAAATATGGCGCTACCGCAGATGTCAGTGGTAAAGTAGGGCCACACATACCACAAATATCCACCCCGCGAACACCAAACGAACGCCATAAAACACAACAAAACACCATCGCACACAACCCCATGGCCCAAATTTAAATTAAATCCAAATGCACCCAACGACACTGCAACCAAGACAATTAATCATTAACAATCAAAAGATTGGAAGCCCTATTAACCCCCTGTTTGGCGAGAGAATCTGCGAGCTCATTACTTTCCCGTAAGACATGTTGAATTTGAAACCCAATGAACTGAAGCTTCAGGTTCTCAATTTGGGAAAAAACTTTTCTTAACTTCCAAGGGGCCAAGCTCGGCGACAATACCCATCTAACAGTGTTGGTCGAGTCATGCTAGATAATAAGGGGAAAGGATTTGGCCCACTTAGACATTAGGAAAATGTCGATCACCTCTCTCACCGCCAACACTTCAGCAACATTAGACTCTTCCACACCAATGGACTTAGAAAACAAGATTTTAACATTACCCCTGTCGTCCCTAAGAGCTCCACCGATACCAGCAGGTCCCGGTTTGCCGATTGCGGATCCATCGACGTTAAATTTTAGAAAACCAACAGGAGGACATTTCCACACAGAAGAAGGTCTAACACTTTTAATATTAGGAGGAGCAGAAACCAGCATAGGGCACTGACACAGCTCAAAGAAGGACATGGAACTGTTAGGCCACTTTACTTTGAACCATGAAGCTAGTCTAAAAAAAACCATATGCAAGAAACACTTGAAATCAGCCACCTTGCCGTTAAAAACAACATCATTTCTAAATAGCCAAATGGACCAGGTTAAGGCAAAGAACGCCATCTTCCAAACTTTATTGCACCTACTCTCCGGTAATGCGTCTTGCCACGCTAAGAAAAAAGACATTGGGTTCTCGTGGCCAATCCAAGGCAAAACCCAATAGTGGCAACATTGTGCCCAGACCTTCTAGACTTCATAACATGTGAAGAAGAGATGTTCAACCGATTCAATCTCGCTCTTACAAAAAACACAAATTGCATTATCTCTTTGCAACAAACCCCTTCTCACAAGCTGTTCTTTGACAGCAATCCTACCTCTAAGCAACTGCCACACAAAGATCTCAACCTTAGGTGGTGCAAGACCAGCCCACACAAACTTCCAAATGACAGACTTATATCTATAGCAACTAGCCACAGTTTTACAGTATTCCTTTGCAGAATACACCCCATCCGATGACCCTTTCCAAATCAACGAGTCACGCAACTTATTGCAAACACTATGTCGTTGAGAAATCCAGCCACTGTTGATATTCCCAATCAAATGGAGCTCTCCTTAATTTAATATCCCAAATCCATCTATTTGAGCTCTAGATACCAAACTCTTTGATCCTACCATTCTTCCTTACTGCTAAAGCAAAAATATGAGGGAAGGAGTATTTGAGGATGACCCCCTCGATCCATTCATCCTCCCAAAAATTGATTCTGCATCCGTCACCAAGTAAGAACCCCAACCCTGCCTTCAACACCTGGAATTGAGCATTATTAGGGGATAATGGATTGGAAATATTTCTCCAAACTTTAGAGAACCTGCTAGAATTCCTTTGGAAAGGTATGAGGTCTAAAGAATTGCCACCATACTTTGCAATAATCACCTTCTTCCATAACACGTTCTGCTCCAACCCATATCTAAAGATCCATTTGTTAAGTAACGCCCTATTTTTAGTCTGCAGATCAATGATACCCAGCCCTCCATATTCTTTATAGTTACAAATAATAGTCCAGTCCACCATATGTAGTTTCCTAATGGAAGAGGACCCACCCCACTAGAAATTTCTCTGAATTTTTTCCAATTTCTCTTTAACACCGATAGGGATTTAAAGGAGAGACATATAATATACTGGTAAACTAGACAATAGGGATTTTATAAGAGTCAACCGTCCACCAATAGACAAGAACTTGGCCTTCCAACCGGTTAATCTCCTCTCAAACTTGTCAATAATGGGATTCCACAACTTCAGACTATTTGAATGCAAACCCAAGGGTAAGCCAAGATAGGAAGAAGGCAGTTTTTCAGTCTTACAGTAGATAACTCTCGCCCAACTGTCTACCACAATTTGATCAACACCAATGCCGATGAGACAGCTCTTCTTAAAGTTAACTTTAAGGCCAGAAATAGCTTGAAAACACCTAAGTATCCTTTTAATGTTTCTCAACTGCTCCAGATCAGGTTCGTAAAAAATTACAATGTCATCTGCATACTGTAGGTGCGAGACCCTGAGATTATTACTACCAACAGCAGGGCCATTGAACAAACCCAGATCCGTGGACTTACTTAGGAAAATGATCAAGACTTCAACCACCAGATTAAACAGGAATGGAGAGAGCAGGCACCCTTGGCGTAACCCTCTGCTGATTTTGAACTCTCTTGAGGGAGCTCCATTCACCAAGATAGAGAAAGAAGCAGTAGAAATACATGTTTGTATCCAAGCTCTCCACTTAGCTCCAAAACCCATCTTGGCCATAACAAAATCCAAAAACCTCTAGTCAACACTATCATATGCTTTTTCAAAGTCCACCTTTAGAACTAGTCCACCTTCATCTTTTCTCCTCACATCATCTATGATTTCGTTAGCAATTAGAGAACAGTCCGTAATTTGCCTGCCTTTAATGAAGGCAAACTGATTGACCCCAACAACCTCGTCAAGAGCAAGCCTCAAACGATTAGCCAAGACTTTGGCTAAAATTTTATACACGCAACCTACTAAGGATATAGGCCTATAATCAGATATATTTGATTGAGTTGTGCCCTTAGGGATTAGTGTGATAAAAGAGGAGTTTAATCGACGATCAAAAGTGTTTGACTTATAAAAATCATCAAGGAAAGCCATTACATCCTCCTTTAGTAGATCCCGATGAACTCTAAAAAAATTAAGATTCAGTCCATCGGGTCCGGGAGCCTTGTTGCCATCGCTGCTTCTAATAACATCCCACACCTCCTCAATTGTGAAAGGCCTGACCAACTCTCTGATTGTAGCCTCCCCCACCAGTCGAAACGAGCAATCGATCTCACTAACTTCAACAGCTTGGCTTGAGTTATAATGCGATTCAAAGAAGGAAGCAACGTAATTTTTAATGATTACTGGGTCCTCCACCATGCGACCTTGAATCCAGATTCTATCAATTAAGTTGATTCTCCTTCTAGACGATGCCACCAAATGATAGAACTTAGTGTTTTTGTCACCTTCCTGCAACCACCTAGTTCTCGACTTCTGATGCCAAGATCTTTCTTCTGCACGATACAAGGCCCAGAGATCCGTTTTCAGCTTAATAATCTCTTGTCTGCTACTACTACTACTGTTACCATCGAGAATATTCTTCTCCATCCTATCAATTTGACTTTCTAAATCACATATTATGTTACAATCCTTCTTACCCTCCGTATTGTACCAATTCTTAATGGCCAATCTAGTCATACGCAGCTTAGACCACATATTTGATGGACTCAAGGAATGGACCTTCTTGCTCCTCTAGACGGAATCAACAACCTTCTTATAACTATCCTCTTGTAGCCAATGATTAAAGAGTCTGAAAGGTTTAGGGCCCCAATTGGCTTCAGCAGACTCCAACAGAATGGGATTATGATCCGAAAGAGATCTAGGTAGCACACTTTGAATCAAACTTGGCACCAAAGACATAAGCTCCGGAGAGATTAGGAATCGATCTAATCTACAGAATGTGGGTTCCACTCAATTGCTACACCACGTGAATCTGCCTCCCACCAAAGGTAAGTCAATAAAACCCAAGGCATTAATAAAGTTGGAAAAATGAGACATAGCAGACCAACTATAGGTATATCCAGATTTCTCCTCAAGCGATCTTACAACGTTGAAATCACCTCCAAGACACCAAGGAACTTTCGAACCTTCCAAAATACTAGCTAGATCATCCCAGAAAACCTGCCTCTCTCCGTCATCATTTGGAGCGTAAATATTGCCCAAGCCATATTTTAAATTCAGATGGCAAACAACGCCAACCACTAAAATGTATCTCTGAGAAATAAACTTACTTTCTGTCTTGAAAAAACCTTCATTCCAAAAGGAAATTAAACCACCAACTGCTCCTACTGCTTCGACGACTTCGTAATTCATGGACTCAGAGCCCCAAAGAGTTTTTATAGTATGGCATGTCACCTTATTCAGCTTTGATTCTTGTAAAAATACGACATTCAGTTTTAACTTATGGGCCAGACTTCTAACTGCATGTCTCTTCTCCACCCTCCCTAGACCCCTTACATTCCATGACATCAGCTTCATTAAAAGAACTAAACACTCCACAAACTCACATCCACCATACATTAGAGGTCTACCTGATCCTCCTCTTCCAAGTTCTTAAAAACTCCAATCATCGACGGCCTATCCAGATTAAATTCGACCCCCATTAAAGAGCAAACCTCCCACGTAACTGAAGCTTCCTTCATTAGCAGTGCATTCCTATTCTCAATATCCGAGTCTGATATTGAATTATCACATGAGTCTGAATTATCTTCCTTATAACCCTCCAAGATTTTTCTAATTTCTCTTCTTACCTTCCTCCTCCTCTTGCTAGCTGAACATGATTAATGATTAGACTTTAAAATAAAATATTTAATTTAGATTTTAGTTTGTTCATAAAATTTAGTTATTGGTAAGTGATTGTGTGATTTTTTTTAACAGATCATTAAGCTTTTTAATTTCGAAAATAAGAATTCAATCACTAACCGTTTCTATTATATATATATATATATATATAAAAAGAATTGAGTGATTGTACGATTTTAAACTAAAAAAAATAATAATTGGATGATTGTACATTTTAAACTTGTCGTTTTATGTCAAGTCTGATTCTATTTTGCTTTATTCACGTGATGTCTGAACAAA
The DNA here is from genome assembly GCA_031772115.1 of Heritiera littoralis. Lineage (NCBI taxonomy): Eukaryota > Viridiplantae > Streptophyta > Magnoliopsida > Malvales > Malvaceae > Heritiera > Heritiera littoralis. The sequence continues at coordinate 9,892,170 of JAPDPK010000008.1, read as the reverse complement.
AAAAAAATAGACGTGATGTAGGGTTGGACTGATATGACAAAAAAACACTTATTGTACTAATAGACAGTAAAATTGTGTGGCTGTGATGAATGTAGAGCTGCTCAAGGGTCCCGTTACCTCTAACCCCGAAGATTCATTTGAAATTTGATTGACTTTTGATAAAAATATTTGATAAAATAATTAAATTTTGGTAAAATTTTTAGGTTTGTTTAAAAATTAGATCAGGTTTTGGGTTTGACCTTTCAAAGCTCAAGCTGGTCCAGCTGACTCGAATTTATAATTTTTTATTTTTTATATTTTTTTAATATTAATTAAATTTTTTATATATATTTACTAAGTATAATATAATTATATATATAATATTATTGATTAATAAACATGATTATAAATATTTAATATGAAAATTAATATATAAATTTTAATAAATTAAATTAAATTTTAAATGGTATAAAATAATAAAGGCTTAATAGCCAAATAAGCCCTCAACCTTAGCCCAAAATGGAATTCAGCCCTTAACGTTTTATCACATGAAATTCAGTCCATAAACTTTTATTTCAGTGAAAATAGACCAAATCTGTTAAATGAACTAACTGTCGTTAGTTTTGCCTACGTGGCATGTCATGTGGCAGCTAACTAAGCTATCCACGTCGGCTGCCATGTATGCAAAACTAAAGGCAGTTAGTGTCACTTAACAGATTTTGACTTAATTGCATAATTGTAAAAGGTTGAGGGTTTATTTTCACTGAAATAAAAGTTTATGAATTGAATTTCATGCGATAAAACGTTGAGGGTTGAATTTCATTTTGGACTAAAAGTTGAGGGTTTATTTGGTTATTAAGTCAATAATAAAAAATAAATAAATAAAAATTAAAATATAAAAAATTTATTATTTTATAAAAGTGATATAAAAGTGAAAACGAACTTAGAAAAAAAGCAAGCCTGAATTTTTGAGCTAGATCAAACTTGGATATACATAAAATCTATTATTACCTGTCATGAGCATGACCCGACCTATAATCAAAGATAGATGAATGAAAGTACATTGTTGTCCTTTCTCTTATCTCGATTTTTCTGCAATTTTTTTTAATCTTCTTATTTAAGAGAAAATCCTTGAAAGATGCATTAGAAAATGCATATTTTGACTGTCAAACGGTAAACTTTTGAGGAATCATAGCTGTCATTGGATTCATTTGATTCACATTTGATGGATTGTATGAACAACACATGGGATCCCTTTTCTTAATGGAAATCATTTTCAACGTGATTTTCCCGCAATAATTTTGCAAACATTTAAAGCAATTGTAATATATTTAGCCATATATATATTTGAGTTCATATATGATGTATTAATAGTATATAATTTTTATATATTGTCAATATATATGAAGTTGACACTTCATTAACAAACAATTAAAAATGTAAAGCTTTTAAAAATAAATACAAATATTTTTTAATTTGCTTAGGAGGGCTTAGTATCTTTTTAGTTTGCTCATTAATAATGTGCTAACCTTTAATACATTGAAAATGTATAGAAGCTATATATTATCAGTACATCATAAATAAACCCTATATATTTATAGATTATGGAAGGATTTTTGGAGAATCTAACTGTTTATCATTCCAGGCTTAAACAAAATTAGTCTCAAACCATAAAACGAATGAAAATACATGTGCTTGCACCAAAAAAGAAGTAAAAGAAAAGAAAGTTTATTAAAGGAAAAGAAAAAAAAAACATGTACCTTTTATATGGATAGTTAAAATTAATAAAGGAAATGAAAATAAAGTAAAAGCCTACTAACAACTATTGTTTGATTAAGAGTGGAAAAGAAAGAAGATGATTCATTTAATATTTATTTTCAATTATGAAACTCTTTTTAATAATTAACATATAATAGTTTATACTTGTTATTTATTTGATTAACAATAGAACTTTGATATATATTAAGGTATTTTATCTTTGATTGGAAAAAATATATATTTTATTTTTTATCTTCAACTTGATCCAAGTGATGATTGCTAAATTAGAGCTAATATATTTCCAGAGCACTTAAGCAAAAATGCTTGAAGATAATAAAATCAAATCAAATTAAATTTGTCAAATAATAAAAAGATAAAATTATATATTTTATTTAAAAATAAAAAAATGATAAATGAGTTATAAAATATAAATAATTACAACGATATTACTTAAAAATTAAAAAAAAAGCTAAAGGCATAAAAGTATTTTATAATTAAAAATTTTTTTACACATTTTCTTTGCCTTGAATTTCCCTCAAATTTGGATAAATAAAAAATGAAACTTTTGAGAAAAATGACAAAGATTGAGAATTCTTTTCTTTTCTTTATTATTTTTTAAATTATATTATCTAAACAAAAGAAAATAAAAGAAAAGTTTTCATATTTTCCCTCCTTGTTTTTCTTTTTCCTCCTGTCCTCTCAATCCAAACATAAGCTAAAGGTCATAATATATTTTTTAGACTTAATACCTAAATATGCCTTCAAAGTTTGCTGCAAAATGAAATTAAACCCCTCAATATTTAATTGCGTGAAAATCAATCCATTAAGTTTTTTTTAGGCAATTAAAATCTAAACGTTTCAAAATTACAAAATTAAGTATATTTATGTTAACTCCTTTGAACAATCGTTAGAGTTTAATTGTTGTATAAGGGTAACAGCAGTTAAAAGACTTGATGAAAATGTACTTAATTATGTTATTTTAAAACGTTTAAATTTTAATTGTTTAAAATAAAATTTAATGAATTGATTTTTATGCAATTAAATGTTAAAAACTTAATTTTATTTTGTGATAAATGTGGATGACATATGTAAGTATTAAACCTGTTTTCTAAAGCTGATCCTATACGTCACAAACAAGTATCGTGAAAGAAAATTTTACTGAATTTTTTTATATAATGAAATTTTTTATTTTAACAAATGTAAGTTATGATTATTTAAATCAACAATCAAAACCAGAGACTATTTCAATTTTAACCGACACCGTTGCCAATATCTTGTCTTCCTTGTGTTCCTAGAACTAAAAGATGTCGTCTCATCCGGCATTCCTAAACTCTTATTACAATCTTTAAATTGAGTGATACTTTGATAGACAAATATATTGATTGAATTTTTTCCTGATATGAATATTGATTGAAATTGAAGACATAAGAATCTACATTAACTACAACAGAGGAATGGAGTCCTAAAATTGTGGATTCATATATTTGATGCATTATCAATATATAATTTTTCTACACCTAATGAGTGAATTTAATAATATTTATTTATAAAAATATTTTTATTTTAAAACTTATGAATCAAAAGATGACACATTTTGATTTATTAATAATATACATTAATAGCACCTCAAAGGATTAATTTACTATGATGTCAAAATTTTTGACTTTATCATAAAGTCAATATAAATAAATATGATTAAGCATAAATTTAATATTATTAGACGAAAATATGTAAGAACTATCGTAAACACAGAGAATAAACATAAACACATTTTGTAATAAAATTATCATATGTTCACCTCTATTAATTCTAATTTTACATTTATTTTTACGTGTTTACAATATTTCTAAAATATTTTATGAGGTGAAATTTACGCTTAGTTATGTGTTTACATTATATGTTAGACAAATTTTGATTTTGTTGTAAAAATTTCAGTGCAACATGTCGTAACGGTTTCGCGCTTGACGATTTTGAAAAACATTTAAAAACAAGAGAGTTGCCACCAATCTTTTTTGACTAGGTGTGATTGGCCACCTAAAATACTTATCTTTTTAACAAAATCTCAAAATTAATTAAGTTTTATTAAAAAGATAATTTTTAGTCTGCGAAAACAAAATCGGGTCCAATAGTACGGTTACGCGTAGGGAAGGATTAGCACCCAACGACGCCCGTTAAAAAACGGTACCATAATAATCATGTGTTATCCTTTAATTTTAATAAAATGGTCTTAAATTAATATTTAAAAATAATTCTTATTTTATTGCAATCCTTGAAGCATTTTATTATTTATCAAAATTATATTTTTTTTATTTTTAAAAAAAGTTAGATTTTGTTTATCGAAAGTGAGTGTGAACCTTTTTGTATTGAATAATTAAATCGAATACTCCAATACTTTTGGCAGCATTCGAAATAATTTTTCTCACCTAAAGATTTCTTAAGAATCACTACTTGTGACTTCTATAGAATCTCATCCTTGGACAAGTATTTAATTAAATTTAAATTTTATTATTAATTTCCCTTTTCCATTTTCTTTTAAAAAATTATTTATTTTTATGTTTAATTAGAAAATTAAATTATTGAAAAATCATACTAGATATTCCAATACTTTTGGCAACATTTAGTACGACTCTTTTCACCTAAAGATCAGTTAAGAAATCACTACTTGTGACTTCCATAACGTCCCATCATCGGACAATTATTTAATCTTTTCTAAAAAATAATTAAAGTTATATTTTTCCTTATTATTTAAATAAGCAAAAATAAATAACAATAATACATAAACCTTTTTTTTATTTTTATTTTTTTATTATTTATTATTTATTTTTGTTTTTATAAACATGCATGAGAAATAATAATAAATAAAATAGAAATAAAAATCAATTAAATTTAATAACAAAAATATACCACAAATTGGACCAAACTCCAAGTAGAAGTAGGCTTGGAGGCTGCTGATTGGCCGGCACCGATTGGATCCGGGTGAGGCGAAGAGGGCCGGACCGGCTCGTCTAAGGCTCGCGGATCTTCTTCCTTTTGGCGGGCGGGCGAGCACGTAGCTCTTCTCCCTTTCGGCGGGCAGGCGAGCACGCAGATCTCCCCTTTCTCGGGCAGACGAGCCAGTTTTCGTGGGCAGGCGAGCACGCAGCTCTTCTCCCTTTTGGCGGGTGAGTGAACACGCGAATCTCTCCTCTCCTCGCAGACGGGCGAGTACATGGATCTGCTGCCCACGGGTCAGGAGCGCGGACCCCGGGCAGGATCCGGGTCGCGCACGGGTCAGACTCTTTCTTTGCCCCCCTTTTTTTTTACTATAAAAACCTATCCCTTTTTTTTCCAATTCATTTTCTACTCTTTTCTTTTAAAAAAATTCCAGAACTCTCAAAGCTCTCGGCCAGGCAATTTCCGACCGTTGCCAGACCGCCGTCAGCCGCCATCGTCAGTGGCCACAAATAAAAAAGGAAACCACTTTTTGGAAGCTCTTCTCTCCCTGAGATCGATTCTGACCTCCGATTCACTCAAAAAGCGTCTTTATCCTTGTAGATCTGATGTTGAAACCCTCGGCCTCCTCCCCTTTTTTGTGTTTTTTTTTTGGTTGATGGTTTCGGATGGTTTTGGTTTGTGATTTTGGTTTTGGTTTTGTGTTTTGGTTTGTTTTGCAGGTTTTCAAATATGGTTTTTGGGATTTAGGAGTTTCAGATCTGGGATTCGAGGTTCCCAGATCTGGAGTTCTTGGGTAATGGGTTTCTGTTGTGATGATGGTTGTGTCTTGGTGGTTCGGTGATGGTGATGGTGGTCTCGGGTGATGGCGGTGGTGGTCTCGGGTGATGGCTTGGTGAGGATTGAGGGTAAATGGGTTTTGGTTTAGGATTATGTGTACTGTGTCTCCTTGTCGAACCAGAGAGATGGAACCAAGAAAATGGCCGACCCCCTCCCCTTCTGTGGTCTGTGGCTTATACTTTGGTCACCAATGGTGACCGGTGTGACGGGATCTTGGGAAGAGTGGTGTGTAGGTGTTAAGGAGACAGAAAACAGGCTGGTAGGGGGTAGGTGACAGTGGCGGTGGCTGGTGAGGATGGGATGGCTGGCAGGAGATTGGACAAAAAAAAACAAAAACAAAAAAATAATAATAATAATAACAAAACAAATAATAGAAATAAAAAGAAATACAAATATAACAATAATGATAATATTAGGACAAAATTAAGTGTCAACAGCTACCCCTCTTTGCTCATTGCTAAGAATCAGGAATAGAGCAAAGACAATAGACACTAATTTTATCCGACTTATGACCTGATCTCTTCTTTTTTTCTCTTTTCTCTCTCTTTTTTTCTGTTTTTTGTTTTTTTTGTTTTTTTTAAGTGTGCTCCTCTTGCAACAGAGACAATGAAACTTTAAAATTCCTTTTTTTATTTTTTTTCTTTTTTCCTTTTTTTTAAATGGTGCTCCTCTTGCAACAGAGGCAATGAAACTTAAAATTTCTTCTTAAAATGTGCTCCTCTTACAGCAGAGGCGATGAAACTTTAAATTTCCTTTTCTAAAAAGCTCTTCTTGCAGTAGAGGCATTGAGACTTTAAATTCCTTTTTGTTTTGTTTTTTTCTTTTTTCGAGAAAGCTCCTCTTGCAGCAGAGGCAATGAAACTTAAAATTTTCGTTTTGAAATGTGCTCCTCTTGCAGCAGAGGCAATGAAACTTTAAATGTTCTTTTCTGAAAATACGCTCCTCTTGCAGCAGAGGCGATGAAACTTTAAATTTTTTTTTTGAAATGTGCTCCTCTTGCACCAGAGGCAATGAAACTTTAAATTTCTTCCTGAAATGTGCTCCTCTTGCAGCAGAGGCAATCAGACTTGAAAATTCTTTTTGAGAAAGCTCCTCTTGCAGCAAAGGCGATGAAACTTTAAATTCTTCCTGAAATGTGCTCCTTTTGCAGCAGAGGCAATGAAACTTTAAAAATCTTCACGAAAAGCTCCTCTTGCAGCAGAGGCGATGAAACTTTAAAAACTCTTCCTGAAAAGCTGCAAGACTTTAAAATTCTTCATGAAAAGCTCCTCTTGCAGCAGAGGCGATGAAACTTTAAAAATTCTTCATGAAAAGCCCCTCTTGCAGCAGAGGCGATGAAACTTTAAAAATTCTTCATGAAAAGCTCCTCTTGCAGCAGAGGCGATGAAACTTTAAATTTTGCCCGGAGGACTTAGAATTGGTGCCCGGAGGTCTTATGATTTGTGCCCGGAGAATTTGAATTCCTTTTCTGAAGAGTGCTCCTCTTGCAGCAGAGGCATTGAAACTTTAAAAATTTTACCCGAAGGACTTATGATTTGTGCTCGGAGGACTTATATTGTGCCCGGAGGACTTAAATTCCTTTTCCGAAAAGTGCTCCTCTTGTAGCAGAGGCATTGAAACTTTAAATTTTTTTCCAGAGGACTTGAGATTTTGCCCGTAGGACTTAAATTCCTTTTCTGGGAAGTGCTCCTCTTGCAGCAGAGGCATTGAAACTTTAAAAATTTTACCCGGAGGACTTACAAATTTTGCTTGAGATTTAACATTGGTGCCCGGAGGATTTAAATTCCTTTTCTGAAAAGTGCTCCTCTTGCAGCAGAGGCATTGAAACTTTAAAAAGTTTGCTCGGAGGACTTATGACTTGTGCCCGGAGGACTTAAATTCCTTTTCTGAAAAGTGCTCCTCTTGCAGAAGAGGCATTGAAACTTTAAAATTTTGCCCGGAGGACTTATAAATTTTGCCTGAGATTTAACATTGGTGCCCGGAGGACTTGAGAATTTGAAATTTGTGCCCGGAGGACTTGGAATTTATTTTTAAATCTTAAAATTGATGCTCGGAGGACTTACACTTGGTGCCCGAAGGTCTTAAAATTTTATCTAAAGAGTTTAAAATTGGGGCCCGGAGGACTTAAGATTTTCCCTGAAGCGTTTAAAAATGGTGCCTGGAGGACTTAAACTTTACTTGAAAAGTTTAAAATTGATGCCCGGAGGACTTACAATTGGTGCCCGAAGGTCTTGAAATTTTATCTGAAGAATTTAAATTTGTGCCCGGAGGACTTATAATTTTCTGAAACATTCGAAACTCTTGCTTGGAGGTTTTAAAATTATACTTGAAGAGTTAAACTTTGTGCCCGGAGGACTTGAAATTTGCTTATCTTCTAAAAATAAATCTTCAATCTTGATTAAACATGGCACTGGTCAAACTGGGTTTGAAATTTTCTTTATCATGAGCAAACTTGATCCCTCTTTTTTATTTTTAATCTTGGAAAAGGTTGCATAACCTTTAAAATCTTGATTGGATGGTGTCGAGCCTTCAGCTCGAAAAACATGTTTTAATCTCAAAATTTTACAGAAAAACTTTCGATGCTGATGATATATGATACTGTGTATGTATGCATGAATGCATGGCACTGATTCCTATACATTCTCTAACTTTGAAACTTTTTCCTGTCTTTGTCACAAAAGCACATCATTTGTCTTCCTTTTCTTTATCTTCTTCTTCCCTTTTTTTTTGCCCCAACATGGTTATGAAGGTTCTTTTCTATTTTCCATTTCTGCAAAGTTCTTGCAATCTCATCATAGCCTCTTGATGAAGGCAATAAAATTTTGCTCATAACTATTTTTCCGAAAAGGAAATGAATACAAACTTCACATATGATATTCGATTCTTTCGAAAAATTAATGATTACTTTTCAAGATGACTGACATAAATTCTATCCGGATCTTTTCAATTGGACAATTATCCAAAAACAATGGTTCCTTTCTTGGCTCAAAATAGTTTTCTTAAAATACCATCGCTTTTCTTCCTTTCTTTTTTTGGTAACAAAATTTTGAATAAGAAAAGAAACAAAATATTCACAACTTGATTTGACAATCTCTTAAATTCACGAATAATGGCGTTCTTCAAATGCCAAGATCAGGCATGAATGATTAAGGTTTTTTTTTTTTTTTTTTGTTCTGTTTAGGAAGAGTATGTACAAGAGGGAAAGTTCAAACTTTTCCCAAAACAATGTTGAGCAGTCAAATGACATCAGAACCTTTGGATATCTCGAGAGTTTCCCAAGGACTATTGGCTCTTTTTTCATATTTTCAATTCATGTCACTGCATGACTTGGTTGCATGAAAAGTTCATTATTTGCTCTAGACTGCCCTTTTCGGGTTTTCACCCTAAAGCTGCGCTCTTTCTTTTGTTTTCTTTTCTCTATTTTTTTTTTTGCATTTTTTTGATTGATTGTTCCACTATGCATTCAAGAATTCAAATTACATTCAAACCAGATAATGGCAAGAATCTTAAAAAGAAGAGCTCTTCGATACAAGCATCCATACTTGATCAAAATGGACTTTTAAGTACGTAATGTAGGCCATGGTTTAGGGTTTTGAAAGAATAGATAAATAGGCCCAAAATGTGTTTGAAGGTGATCAATCCAAGGATCATTTCTTCTCATATAGACATCTATCATTTACATACTTAGAAGCACCTTTTCTCTTTATACTTTTCCATGTATTTCTTCTTCTTCTTCTTTTCTTTTCTTTTTCTTTTTTTTTTCAAAATCCTATTCATCCTTTGAAGCATCTTTCTTTGTGTACTTTCACATGTATCCTTCCTCCTTTCTCTTTCTTTTTTTCTTTTTTTCTTTTTTAATTGATTCATATCCAAGATTCCAAAAACATAGTAAATCTTTATTTGATTGAAAACAAAAGCTTATTCATTTATTTTCTTTGAAAAGATATTTTCTACACATGCCCCCCAGTGTGAAGGGTGATCCTTGGAGAAGGTTTATTATGAAAGAAGTTATCAGGCTCAAACGGGGCAGCAAAAAGATAATGTTTATATTTGTGAATAGAATGTGAAAGACGGCCATTCATCGTCTCAAATTAAGATGCTTATATTGAAAAGCAATTCTTAGGACAAGTTTTTCTTTTGGCTTTTAAAATCATCTGAATATCATGTTTGCATGGTGTCACGATCAATATCATTTTTTTCTTTTTTCTTTTTTTCTTTTTGATTTCCTTGTAAAGCGACACTTTAAAATGACAGAACTTGACCTCACACACTGAAAATTCATTTAAGGAAAAAGGTGATACGCGACTCAAGGTATTATACAGATGGACAACAGTGAAAAATCCTTAACTTTGGCTCTCTCTCTTTTTTTTCTTGCTTCTTCCTTTCTTTTTTTTTTTATCTTACCCCAAAACATGAGCGAAAAAGTATCTCAGGAGTACAAGATTGAAGAATTCGGGATTTGTACAAGAATTTAGGTGGAAATGTATTTCAAAATGATCTTGCCACATGTTTGACCGTCATTATCCAGAATCTTTGAGATTGTCATTGATTTCCAAAAAATTCTCAAAAAGTTTTGCAAAACGGTTTTTTCTTGAAAATCATTAACGATAAAGCCCTATCATGGTCAAATTGAAAACAAATCGGACTTTCAAAATCTTATGCCCCAATTTAGCTTTTTGGCTCTCGACTGACTTAGTTTTATTGAGATGTGATCCAAGAATGATTTAATACATTCATCTTTTACAGTAATCACCAATTTTCTTAGAATCATTTTTATCATTAATGTGAAGAAAAGAAACATTCTTGTCATATGCCACTGGAAAATAAATTATGCAAAAAGTTGTGCTCATACAATTGTCACCTAGGCCAACGAAAACGACAAGCATTTTCCAACAAAATACAGACTTCAAAATCTTAAAATCTTCATTTTCCCTCCAGATTGATCTGTCAAAATGCCATAACTCTACACCAAAGTGGACTTCCACTGTTCCATAAGTTCTGGAGTCAAGATTCCACCATCGATGAGCTCTTCAACCCTTTCCTTCAACTGTCTGCATTTTTCTGTTACATGCCCAATTGCCCCTATGTGATAGTCACATATGCTATTTGGATCATAGCTCTTGGCCAACGGGTTTGGTGCTGTTCTCAAAGGTGTAGGGGTCAAATATCGATTTTTCACCAAAAAGGGCAAAAGATCGGAGATTGGAATTAGGATTTTTCCTTGATTGCTTCTCGATCTTTTTCTGTTGTTTATTGATTGTTGAGGAGGTTGAGCTCCTGGCCTAGGCATAAAGATAGGCGCATGAGCAACCGTTGGAGGTAAGAGTTTGCTTGGAATCCTGGTTGCAGGATTGGTGAATAAAGATAAGGATCACAGGAAGCATTGTTCGAGGTTGGACGGTATGATGGGTGAGACAAATAGGGATTATATGGAATGGAATTTCTGGGAAATTGTCCCTCAAATGTCGCAGCTTGCACTTTTTCTTCCGTTCTTTCAAGTCTATTATCGGCCATATCACCTATCTTGATCTTGCCCTTCTTAATTGCATTCTCAATCATCTCTCTGGAGGCCACCATGTCGGCAAAATTCTTAGTAACATTCCCAATCATTCTATCATAATATGGTGCCTGGAATGTACTAAGAAACAGAGTTGCAGTCTCTTTTTCCGTGAGGGGAGGCTGGACTTGGGTGGCAACAATCTTCCATCTCTGGGCATATTCTCTAAAGCCTTCAGTAGCTTTCTTCTCCATAGTTTGCAAAGATAAATGATCTGGGGCTAGATCCACAATATGCTTATATTGGGCGACAAAAGCCCTTGCCAAATCTTCCCATGAGTGAACATCGCCCCTGCCCAATTGTGTATACCACCTAGCAGCAGATCCTTTAAGGCTATCTTGGAAAACATGGATCAACAACTTGTCATCATGCACATGCGCTACCATTTTTCTACAGTACATAGTGATATGGGCCTTTGGACAAGTGGTCCCATCGTATTTCTCAAATTCTGGAGCTTTAAACTTTAACGGAATGACCACACCAGGCACTAGAGATAATTTGGCTGCATCTAAAGATCCATGGAAATCCATTCCTTCAACAATCCAAAGCCTTTCTTCTATAAGCTCTATCTTTTGTCGGGAACTTGAGCCTTCTTTCACTTGTGGCATCCCTTGCTCTTTGTGACTATCGAAATTGGCAACATGAATTGGTTCGAGGGGATTCATGGTGGGAATCGCATGCCCTTGAAACTGACTAGGGTCGATTGCAGACGGCATATTAGGGCACACATAACCCTCGGTGGGCATTGCTTGTGGCTCTTGAAATGATTGGGTTTCTCGTGAGCTAATGTTAATTGGACAAAAAGAATCTTCAACGTTTCGTAACCGATGCCCCTCTTGAGTAGCTAATTGTCCCATTTTTCCATTGTTCAGCTTCTCCAACAAACCTGCCATCTGTGATAATTGCTCTCTCATCTCTTGTTGAGCTCTTTCCATCCTTTCCATCCGAGTCATTTCTCTCTCTTCCATAGTCCAAAACTATCTTCGAAGTTTTTCAATGATCAAGCTATCTACACCAAATCTGTCATAACTCCAAAATTAGATGTCATGCTTGTCATGCTAATATGAAGCTTTTATTGTATTGAAATTGTATATCCACATGTAAAATAAATTTCAACCTTGTTATTATTTTACAATATTACAAGTCACTCATCAAAAGGAAAAAAAATATAAACTGAAAATTGTTTTTGTTGGTTTTTTTCTTTTTTGGAAACAGTTATCGTTAACCTTATTATTCTTCTGTCAAGATCGTATTATACACATATGAATGAAGTGAATGCAAACTTATATAAAATCTTGTAACCTTCATATTCACATAGGAATTGTTTACAAGATTCAAAAATTCCTTACTAACTATCCCCTTATTCTAGTGCCCTCAACATTCAAAGCCTTTCAAAAACCAATTTCACAGCAACGGCTACCCTTTTCACCCTCTAAATTCTAATCAAGTGTGGCAGATTCCTGGTTGACCATTTCATGAAAAGTCGATCGATCTCCATTTGCTAATGATTCAACATGTAGTTGTTCTGGAAACGACAACGACACTTGAAAATGAACCATTTCAGTCCCTCCAAAACTTTCAAGCATCTTCATAATCTTAGCTAGCTTTCCCTTTATCTCTCGTATATCATGTCAACAAAATTCTTTTTGATTATTCTCCGAAGTAGTAAGTCTAGCTTCAAATTGATCTCCGATATCTTTAACTTTCTTTAATCCAAAAAGACAAATACTCTCCTTATTATGTGATGTGAATGCATTAATGTAATGAGATATGCTATGCTATGCTAAAACTTAAGAATAAAAGAATCAAAATTTTTTCTCATTTAAATTCAATGAATTCTTTCTTTCTTTTTTCATTTTAGAATTTGATTATTTCTCTTCCCTTTTTTTTTTAAAAAAAAAAAGAATAAATTTTCTTTTTTCTCTTTTTTTTTTAAAATCTTATTTTCACACCACAATTTATTTTCTTCAATTTCCTTTTTTATTTAATCTATTTTTAAAAGAATGTGACAATGCACTTACCTTTTATTTTCTCATCAAAATTCCTCTTTCTTTTTAATGTCTATGCATTAGTTTAAAAGAAATAAAAACATTATTGTCATTTTTCAAATATTATTAAAGAATGAATGGATGTTTTCATGTTATTTTTGACAACGGAGAGAAACCGAATAAGTCTTTGTTTTATTCTATAAAATTGTAAAAATGTGAACTTTTATTTGAAAACAAATATCTTTTGATTTTATGAGAGCATGAATTAGAAAAATCAATAGAGTTATGATATGAAAAAAGGTAGTAAAATGATCCCTCATATGTCCTAATTTCAGGATAATTTCTACAAAAATCAGACATGGCTCTAGCTAAGATTGGCTTCTTAGGGCCTTTTACATGCTAATTTAGGTCTCTAAAAGGTCAAAAGGTTCCCAAATTATACCTTACTGTCATCCACACTGGACTAGTAGGATTTAATTTGAGTGAGAATATTTCGCTCGCCATTGCGGAGGTGATTACCTCACGAGAGCAAAGGTACTCTACTCCCTCCTAAGAAGGACGGAACTCGGGTATAAAGCTCATGTGATGCAAATGCAAGTGCAAGTGTATGCATGAGGGAACATGTCAAACTCAAATTAAATTATTATCTCTATCCTAAATGCCTCAACAATTTATTAACAACAAGTATATACAAATATAAAACATAAAATAAATAACATAAAATGCAAATGCAAACCAAATTATTTTCAAAATCCAAGTGAATTAAGTTTAAATATCAATTAAGACTATTAAATTAAAACTTTGGATAACATATGATTAATGAATGGCTTGACCCTCAAAAGGCATCCCCAGCGGAGTCGACAAGCTGTCGTAACGGTTTCGCACTCGATGATTTTGAAAAACATTTAAAAACAAGGGAGTCGCCACCAATCTTTTTTGACTAGGTGTGATTGGCCACCTAAAATACTTATCTTTTTAACAAAATCTCAAAATTAATTAAGTTTTATTAAAAAGACAATTTTTGGTCTGCAAAAACAAAATCGGGTCCGGGAGTACGGTTACGCATGGGGAAGGATTAGCACCCCCACAACGCCCGTTAAAAAATGGTACCATAATAATCATGTGTTATCCTTTAATTTTAATAAAATGGTCTTAAATTAATATTTAAAAATATTTCTTATTTTATTGCAATCCTTGAAGCATTTTATTATTTATCAAAATTTTTTTTTATTTTTAAAAAAGGTTAGATTTTGTTTATCGAAAGTGAGTGTGAACCTTTTTGTATTGAATAATTAAATCGAATACTCCAATACTTTTGGCAGCATTCGAAATAATTTTCCTCACCTAGAGATTTCTTAAGAATCACTACTTGTGACTTCTATAGAATCTCATCCTCGAAAAAGTATTTAATTAAATTTAAATTTTATTATTAATTTCCCTTTTCCATTTTCTTTTAAAAAATTATTTATTTTTATGTTTAATTAAAAAATTAAATTATTGAAAAATCATATTAGATATTCCAATACTTTTGGCAACATTTAGTACGCTCTTCTCACCTAGAGATCAGTTAAGGAATCACTACTTGTGACTTCCATAACGTCCCATCATCGGACAATTATTTAATCTTTTCTAAAAAATAATTAAAGTTATATTTTTCCTTATTATTTAAATAAGCAAAAATAAATAACAATAATACATAAACCTTTTTTATTTTTTTTATTTTTTATTTTTTTTTATTTTTTTATAAACATGCATGAGAAATAATAATAAATAAAATAGCAATAAAAATCAATTAAATTTAATAACAAAAATATACCACAAATTGGACCAAACTCCAAGTAGAAGTAGGCTTGGAGGCTACTGATTGGCTGGCACCGGTTGGATCCGGGTGAGGTGAAGAGGGTCGGGCCGACTCGTCTGAGGCGCTCGGATCTTCTTCCTTTTGGCAGGCGGGCGAGCACGCAGCTCTTCTCCCTTTCGGCGGGCGGAAGAGCACGCAGCTCTTCTCCCTTTTCGCGGGCAAGCAAGCACGCGGATCTCTCTCTTCTAGCAGACGGGCGAGCACGCAGCTCTTCTCCCTTTCGGCGGGCGGGCGAACACACAGATCTCCCTCTCCTCGGGCGGACGGGCGAGCACGCAGCTCTTCTCCCTTTTGGCGGGTGAGTGAACACGCGGATCTCTCCTCTCCTCGCAGACGGGCGAGCAGGCGGATTTGTTGCCCACGGGTTAGGCGCGTGGACCCCGGGTCAAATCCGGGTCGCGCGCGGGTCAGACTCTTTCTTTACCCCTTTTTTTTACTATAAAAATCTATTTTTTTTTTCAATTCATTTTCTACTCTTTTCTTTAAAAAAAAAATTCCAGAACTCTCAAAGCTCCTTGCCAGGCGATTTTCGACCGTCGCCAGATCGCCGTCGACCGCCATCGTCGGTGGCCACAAATCAAAAAGGAAACC
Source organism: Heritiera littoralis (assembly GCA_031772115.1). Lineage (NCBI taxonomy): Eukaryota > Viridiplantae > Streptophyta > Magnoliopsida > Malvales > Malvaceae > Heritiera > Heritiera littoralis. The sequence goes on along the minus strand of JAPDPK010000008.1, from coordinate 9,876,665 downwards.
ACTTTTCGGAAGCCCTTCTCTCCCTGAGCTCGATTCTGACCTTCGATTCACTCAAAAAGTGTCTCTATCCTTGTAGATCTGAGGTTGAAACCCTCGGCCTCCTCCCCTTTTTTGTATTTTTTTTTGGTTGATGGTTTCGGATGGTTTTGGTTTTGGTTTTGTGTTTTGTGTTTTGGTTTGTTTTGCAGGTTTTCAAATATGGTTTTTGGGATTTAGGAGTTTCAGATCTGGGATTCGGGGTTCCCAGATCTGGAGTTCTTGGGTAATGGGTTTCTGTTGTGATGATGGTTGTGTCTTGGTGGTTCGGTGATGGTGGTCTCCGGTGATGGCTCGGTGATGGTGGTGGTGGTCTCGGGTGATGGCTCGATGAGGATTGAGGGTAAATGGGTTTTGGTTTAGGATTGTGCGTACTGAGTCTCCTTGTCGAACCAGAGAGATGGAACCAAGAAAATGGCCGACCCCCTCCCCCTCTGTGATCTGTGGCTTATACTTTGGTCACCAATGGTGACTGGTGTGACGGGATCTTGGGAAGAGTGGTGTGTAGGTGTTGAGGAGACAAAAAACAGGCTGGCAGGGGGTAGGTGACAGTGGCGGTGGCTGGTGAGGATGGGATGGCTGGCAGGAGATGGGACAAAAAAAACAAAAACAAAAAAAAAACAAAATAATAATAATAATAATAATAATAATAATAATAATAATAATAACAACAACAACAACAACAACAACAACAATAACAAAAAATAATAATAATAATAATAATAATAATAATAATAATATAAATAATAACAAAACAAATAATAGAAATAAAAAGAAATACAAACATAACAATAATGATAATATTAGGACAAAATTAGGTGTCAACACAATAAATATAAATTAATTTTATACCATGATATACAGTGGCCGGCCGTTGACAAATTTTTAAGTAAAAAAAAAATCCTATGAAAAGCCGAAATCAGTTGAGTTGGAGAGAAAATAATAGGTTCTTAGAAAAGTCAAAAGCTCTTTTCTTTTCTTTTTTTTTGTTCATTTCTTATCTTAAATTTTGTTAGGTAAAAATCAACACGAGATGCTGCCGAGTGCCGACATTTTATTGTTGACAAGGGTCGATTTTGTTGTCAATGCATATTAACTAATTAAAAATGATAGCAAACCTTCAAATTATATAAATAAAGATAAAATTAATTAGTTAATGTTAGGTTAATCTTGGCTGTACTTGATTTCTTTAAATAAACGGTAGCCAATATCTTGGCTGTGGTCCTTGAGATATGGTTTGCAATCTTTAAAGTTGTAAAAGTGATGCTGGGGGAGCTAGCTTTTGTTGATTAAATTCAAAGTGCATGTGGACATTATTCAGTCACTTGCCTTCGTGGACAAAGCTACCCGTCCACTTTACCAGTCTGACCCAATTTGGACCGGATCTTGAATAGAAATTTTCGAAATTAAATTCAGTTTAAGATAGAAATATTTAATTATTAAAAAGAATACTTTTCAAATATATTTAAAAAATATAAATTTTTAATATTTTAAATATGAACAATTATTTTATATACTACTGATGGAGTTTTTTATTCTATAAACGGAATTAAGATAATAACACATGTCTTATTTTATTTATTTATTTTTAATATTATAAGATATTTATCATGATTTTAACTTTATTTATGAAGTAAAAAATTTCACCAACTACATATAAAATAATTATCCTTTAAATATACTTTTTAGATTTAATGGATAAAATTGATCGTTAAACATGATTTTTAAAAGACTAACAGGCCAAGACTTATCCTACCCTACCCTACCCATGCATGCCTTAATTGTCACTTGTTTTCTGTACTTTTTTCTTTATTCATAAAGAAACAAAGACACGAGGGAATTTGAATATTGAATCTAATTTTATCTAAAAAAGACAACAACGGTTAGAACAACCTTTAGTCGTTAATTTTTACATTTAATATTTCTCTCAAATAAAGAGTAACTTTAGTTGGGGTTAATAAGAGAGGTTGCTTTTGGTTGTGTATATTAAAATTTTCATATATTTTTAATTTAAAAAATAAAATCAATTTAAAATAAATGATGCACGTTGAAATAGCAGTGACATGAGTAGAATATTTACATTGAAATTCATATTACGTTCATTAATTACAATAGTAAAACCAATATTGGAAGAACAAATTTGTGTGTAATAAGCAAATTAGCTAGAAAAGATAGTCTCATAATGCGATTCTTGAACATGGGACCATGTACATCTTAGTTAACATCTACAGCATTATCAATCAAAAATATTGTTTGAGCAAATATAAAACACTTTTTTTTTTTTTTGCTGCTGAATGATTTTGCTAACGGTCTTGTCAAATTAGAGATAAATAAAACTCAAAATCTTATAGAGTGTTTTAAAATGTATATGTTCTTCCTTTAAGTTATGGAAACGTAAACGTTTATACTCTTCTTGTGCTTTTTTTTTTTAAATTGGTCTAACAAATTGTTGCTTAATAATTTTGTTGGTGATGCTGTCGCATTCTTTCTATGATATACTTAAAAATTTGCTTTTCAAAATAATAATTAATAATAATAATTTTATTTTTATACACATGGAATAGCTCATTAGTTTTGATTCGAAACCTTTAATAATAAAATTTTAAAATTTAACCATTAAAATTTCTCAATATAATTAAAATTTTAAAATGTAAGGAATTTACTACAACAAAGCGGCATCAAGATAAATAATTGGGATAAAAGAGTAGTAATAATGACTAAACCCTTATTTTCGTATTAAAACAACTAGAAGCTGAGTTCGTTCCTTGTAGCCTGACTCCACCATTTCGGAAAACTTGGATAGTTTCTTTATCAAGCGATTGAACATTTCATCGATGGCATCACTGCTAAAGTGTTTGCTGAACATTCCCTCCATGGCTGCCCTTACATGAATTACCCAAGCATTTATATCAACTGGACATTCTATCATGGAAGAAGGGTTGGTTAACTCCAAGCTCTCAGTGCTGAAATGCCCATTGTTTTCTACCAGAGCGGCCATTTCCTCCGGTGATGGAGTATAGATCGGCAAGTTAAAGCCATCCACCTGATCTTCACTTATCGCCCCCTGTATTTAGGTGTTTAGGTTATCATATGAATCTGATTTTGCCTTTTATATATATAATAAAAGCTCAAGGCATTTTAAAATAAATAATAAATTTTAGCTTCTTCTTTTTAGTTTTTTACCCTTTCAATTTGTTTTGTAAATGTAATTTGGAGAAGGGTATTTGAATTCTGTCTCAACTCACTCATTAAAAGTCATTAATTTAGGCTTTTTTAATTTAAATATATTATTAAAATATTAAAAATATTTTTATATTGATATTTTAAAATTTTAAATATATATTTATGTTAAAATCAAATTATAAAAACTAATTTAAAATTTATTTTATTTTTTTGCAAAGTACGAGTTTATTCTTATACCATATTAGATTGAGATTAATCCATTATTTAATAATAAAATAGTTTCATGAATCAAACCAAACATAAAAGTTATCATCCGTCTCATCCGGTGGTGTTACAGGCTTGATGAGATGAGTCAAATATACCAAATGATCAGTTGAGAAATTGACAAAAAACTATAAAGTAAAAACATATATGTTAAAATGGTTGTAATAATGATTTTTTTCCTTGAAAGTAAAGTAAGAATTTTATATTATAAGGGTTTTGATAACGAATGTACACTTTTTAAGATTATTATTTTAAGTAATTTTTTAATGCAACAGAAAGCATCATATTAACTATCAACTACCACATTTAATGAAAAAAATATTGTTATAAGAGAAATTGTAAATGCACCCAAACACTTTTTCTTTACACTTTATTTTCTTTACACTGAACTGTAATAATTTTGAGGAAAATAGGTGTATTGAGTAAATTTTAGGGTGCGTTTAGAATTCCTTCTATTATAAGTAGAGAATTAAGAATGTCCTTAAGGCACTTCTATCATTTTTTTATATTATAAATTGTATACGTAATTATTTCACATTTTTCTTGCTTTTATATATTTTAACTAAATATAATATATTTAAAAATATGTGTGTGTTGGATCACTTACCTCATTTGCCATATCCATGAAGCAAGATGCCATGAAATCATACATCAGACTAGCAGCCAGTTGAGAACAAGGCATACCATTGGGAATGCCTGGCATGATGATAATCATCATTCCCCCACTCACAAGCTCCTTTGCTCTAGCGTCCAAGAAATCCTCCATGTCCTTAGCAAACTGAGAAGCATAAGCATGGACAACTTCGTCTGGCGCATTCGTGTAGTGAACCCTCCCCTTGTTCCATGCAAGAGAATTCTTGTCCAACAACTTCTCCGGCACTCTCGAAAGCCAATGGAGTGCATACGAGCAATGAACGAAATGGATGGAGGATTCCGGGAACAATCGCTTCTGAAAAGAGCCCGGCACGCCGGCTGCAAAATATTGCCTTCCCTGGGGAAGAGATGTGAAGAGTGTGTTGAAATCGTTGGAGGGTTGATCGTTGAAAAACACCAGGAATTCAAGCGTTTTAGATTTGTTAGAGCATTGGAGCTTGTACTTCTGTTGTATGAAGTCTAGAACATCTTGCATGGCATTGAAGGCATTTGGCCCTACTGCACATCCCAAATCTGCAATACAGATTGCATTCCATCTAGAGCAGAGTTTCTCCACATCAAGCTTCATTGTAATTGCTCCATTGATTCTTTCCTTAACCACATTTGCAGCTAATCTCTGCAATTATGTGACCCATATTATCAAACCCAATAAAGATACAAACAGATTAATTAATCAGAAATTTCAAGGACATTTCGTTCATTTGAATGCATAAACAAAGTGGAAAAATGAAATGTCTCTAGTGTAGGGTTCTAGCTAGGTTTTAGCTGTATAGTAACCTATATAGAATAAGAATATATAGTGTTATATAGGCCAGGGGCCTAAGCAGCATGGGAAAGAATCTTGTATTAAGCCAACAAAGGGCTATGGTTTCTCGAAATCATCAGACAACTATATATAATAACTATTAAAGGAATCAGCAATCACTGACAAAATTCTGACAACTTCTTCTTCATCTTGAGAAAGTTCATATGTAGAAAGAGTTTCTTGTCTTACAGACATATTATTTCAGTTCTGATCTAAATCATCTCTGAATTGGTAGTGTATATCCGAGAAGGGTGTATGGGGTTTAAATATTTATCCTGATTCTTTGCTTGAGGTTACAAACATGCAGATTTTTGCACGGTGTTCATGGATTTGTAACTGAGGCATGAGTGATGAAAATACATCAGAAACTGAAAGATATATGTATACCTGATAGTAAGAGTTTCTGCTGTAGCTGTAAGTTCCATCGCCACCGTTAACATGGAATGAATCGGCAAGTGGTCGTCTTATGCTGTCGCCGCCCCCGTCGATGAGTAGGGATGGATCAGCTGCTGCCGCTATCTTTGCCATGACTGCAGTTTGGACAGTATTGATTGACAAGGTTTAGTTAGATTTGTTTCCACAATATATAGAAAGGAAGCATACAAATGTCATGGTACCTAACTAATAGCTACCGTCATGGAGGAATGCATGGTATCATCTAAGCTGAATGTTTTAACAAAGCAATTGTTAGATTTAACAACCTCTTTCGAGTATATTAATGGTGAAAATTTTATTATCAAACAAATAATTATATATTTTTAATTAATTTGAAATTTGATATGCATGATTTACTTAAATAGAATATAAAATTCAATAATCAGATTAAAAAAATATAAATCATATAAAAATATAAAAATGTGTAAAATACTATTGATCTTACACTAATATAAGTGGACCATTCCTCTATATATAGAGAGAGAGAATTTTTTTTTGTATATATATATGTATTGTCGCTAAGCCAAACGCTCAATAAATTAATATTTAAGCGAGCATAAGTATAATCAAACAATTAATCATAAACAAAAATAGATAAAATGTAATGTGATTCAATCAATACCCAATTTATTTTTGTTTGTAAATACATGAAATAACATATATTAAATAATAAAATTGATTAGAAATTAGAATCAATTTATGAACGAAGGGAATTGTAACAAATAAATACTTGTTCTCTCTAATTATTTGTGAAGAACCAAGGAAATTAGTGTTATAAAACAATCAGTAAGTTCTGTACCAAAAAAAAAAATCAGTAAGTTCAATTAAATATCCAGCTACCATGGAATTCCATAGACACTTCTTCTCTTGCAAAACTAAAAGCTTAATTAAATTCTAGGGATATAGAAGAAAACTCCTTTGTCTCCAATCCAACTGCTTGCAACCAAACGACTAAGAAACTAATTAATTCCATCTCCAATTAAATTTTACTAAATTTTCTTCTATTCTAATAGCTAGGTAGTGAGATATTAGCAAGTTGGTACATTATTGGCAATGTCCAGTTCATTACACAGTCAACCCTTTGTCTGAAGTTAGCCAATGAGACCTAGCTAAGGTTTTTTTTTTTTACATAAAATTCAAGATATCATATCGCTTATGTTGGTTTGGACACATATGGTATAGACATGTAGATGCTCCAATTAAAAGAATGAAAATTATGAATGATGTAACAAAGGCCAAGGCTAGAGGAATACCGGAAAAAGTAATCGAGAAAGATATGATGAAACGTGAGTTAGAAGAACACATTACTTTAAATAAGAATAAGTGGAGGAGGAGAACCAATGCTGACGGCCTAACGTGAGATCATATATTAGTTCATATAACTTACTTGAATATTGAGATAAAAGCTCTAATGATGATGATTATGAAAATTCGAGATAGATAAATTGATAAATCTATCGTGTTAAGTCAAATTGTGTTGAACTTAATTCATAGAGACAAGAAAAAAAAGTTTCCATCAGACAGCAACAAAACGAAAAATAAAAGTGAAAAGAAAACCTACACAAACACTTTGCTGAACAGTCCAAACAAATGACGTGACTAGAAATGAAGAGATAGTCGCGTTCAATGGAGAGTTTGAAAACGTGGAGGCATGAATTTGCTGCCTTTTTTCCAAAATTCATTGTATGATAATTTCGTATTAACATTAACAAAAGATTGTTGATAAAATTTTAATAAAAAATATTAGGAAAAATAGGTATATATACTCTTTTCTTTGTATTTATACTTCATTTTTTCTTCAAAATCAGGATATTATATATAAGTTGGACGAGGCACCCGTTTTCTTTGAACCAATCTATATTATACAAAGAATCAGATCCCTAATGCAAATTAAAGACAAAAATTAAATGTACAATATAATACTTATAAATTCTTGTTCTAAAGAATTAAGTATCTAACTAAAAACCAAGTGACAAAAAATTAAAGAGTTCAACTTGAATACATGACCACATCAAACTTAATGTTTAATAAATATGTGACAACATCACTTTAATAGCTCCCATCACATATAAACAAAGATAGGAAAACCTCTCACATAACAAATTCAGAAAGAGTTATATGCAAGAATCACAAAACGTTTTGGTCCAATCTAAAACTAAAAAGATTTAACTTGAATATAAAATCATAAAAAATTTAATATCCAATAGATGTGAAATAATAATACTTTAAAAAATATTATAAAATTATCACTTAAAAAAGCATTCTCGTAACACTATTGTTTGAGAAATCCTTTTTTCCCTTGTTGTTGTTGCTTTTTTGTAAAATTCCTTTCTCTTTCTACTTTTATTATGTGGGGGAAAAAAGCAACCTTTATGGAAAAAGGAAAAAGGTAAATTAAAGAGAATTTATACCCAAAAACCAAAGAAACAGCAAGAGATTCTAAATAAAAAATTAGTAATAGTACAAAAGATTCTAAATAAAAGCACCTACTTCATATAATAAGATAGAAAATTAGTGGTAAATCGACTCCAATCTTTTATGATCACTCAATCAGGCATGCATAAAGTCAAAAACTTCATTTTTTGAACTTTAATTTATTTTTTCTAGTTATTTGACAGGAAAGCCACAACCAATCTCTAACTATTCCCATGTTCTTTAGGAACAAGACCAACTGTTAAATATTTCATTATTCCGACCAACATTTTTGAACTGCTATCAACCCTAGCTAAGCTAGGCATATAGCTATATATAGGTTAGCTCATGCTACAGCTTGTCATCTTTCACAAACATTGATTCTTTCATATTTAACAATTGGACATTGAATATCGTTAATTTATCTTATATTTATTGAAGGACACCATATTTGAACTAGAATAGACTGTTTATTTTGTGTACACTAAGGATCCAATGTTAGAGATTGTCAACAAATTTTTCGGTGAAAAAAGGAAAAATTGTATAAAACGAAATTAAATCAGAGTCTAAAATATCGAATACAGTATCAAGTGGAAGCCATCAATTTAGTTTTGTAAAAAATAACTGTTATTTCATTATTCCAGCCAACATTTTTATAAACTTCTATCAACCCTAGGTACAAGCTAGGCATATATAGTTTACCTCAAGGCTACAACTTGTCATCTTTCACAAACATTTATGCTTTCATATTTAACAATTTAGCACTGAATATTTTTATAAATTTATCTTATATTTATTGAAGGATACCATAGTTGAATCATAATAAACAATGTTCAATTTGTGTATACTAAGGATCCTATGTTAGAGATTGTCGATAATTTTTTTGGTGAAAAGAGTAAAAGTTGTATAAAATGAAATGCATTGAGAGATGACGGGAAGAAAATTGAAACAGATTCTAAAATATTGAATTCAATAGCAAGTGGAAGCCATCATTTTGATTGTGTGAAAATTAGGAAATTGGAAAAACAAATTTTAGCAGACTATTTTTTTGGTACATAAAAATTTAGGTAAAAGGAGACTTTTTCAGTCCAAGACTAGGGCATGCCGCAGGCTTCAAAGCGGATTTATAGATCGCCCACTAAAAAAAATTATTAGTCGCAGAAGTCGAACTTAAACCTTACAAGCGAAGTGAACAGCTTTTATTAACTCAACTAATCTCTATTGGCTTAGCAGACTATTTGTTGTTCTTCAATTGTTTACCATTTTGCTCTCTTTCTTGTCGAAAGCCTTTGTATCAAACTTGTAGCAGGTATAAGAGCATGGAAACTTCTAGCAGGGTTTAATTTTCTACTTTCTTTGAAATTTAATATACACTACATTCATTTATCAGGAAAAAACAAAAAAGACAAAAGTAAGCTAACACATGTACTTCTAATAGAAACAAGATACAATCATAAGATTATGTGTGAAAAACGAAAAATCTCAGTATTATAAAGACATAGTGTAAAGTTCCATCAACCACTTATAATGAAATACCCTGCAAGCTTTGTAGTTTATATACACAAGAATGGGAATTCCACAGTATGCAAAAAATCCCTTGAAAATGGCCTATGATTCTTGAGCCATGATGCATGATAAACAGGGTGACATGGCTTAGATGGGAGAAAGTATGATGAACAAAAACTATAAATTAATGGGTAGTTGCCGCAGGTCTACCTGAGCCAGCTATGTATATAGCTCAGGTAATAAGTACTGATCTGTCGAGGATAATCAAAACAAAAGAATTGGTAAACTAAATAAATAAAGGTGAAATATTGGAGATAAACGAGGCAACCTAGCTGGCAAATCAAACATCGGAAACCGTTGGAATTCATGTTGGAGTTTGGGAAAGCCTTTTGATGCTTCTAAAAGACCCGCTTGATTTCTTAAAGGAGACAGACAACCTGAACAATTAATAGGTTTTTTAAATCGATGATTCATTGGGTGGTACTTTAAAAATTTCTCGAGCTATGCTGTAGCACAGGCTTTTAGGTCACGTAGGGCTGACTTGGACAACATGCATAACGTGAACAGTCAGATCTCTGGATTCTGATGTGTTTATTCCATGGTGATTTCCAACAAATTATGATTTATGTTTGTTTCGAAAAAATAAAAAAGACTGACATATGCATTGGAAAGAAGAATTAGATGATTTTTTTTTATTTTTCACTAATTTTAAAATCGGTTGATTTGAGTTAGTATGTAATTTTTTTATAAACATACATATTATAATATTACACATTCGACGTGAGATGGAGACAAATTCAAAGAGAAAGTTAATGTTTTTAGCCTTAACATCAAAAAAATTTTTTGAATTTGAATTTAAAAATTTTATAATATGTTATAATTATAAAATTTTTAATCATTCGATATAAAATTATGGTAAATTGTGCGTGAATAGATTTCTTTCTCATACGATGAATTAATGGTTTTGATTGTTAGCATGCCAATCGGTTTGTATTTGAGAAATTTTCTTACACAGCAATGATTGCGATAGAAGTGAAAATGACAACTGTTTTTCTTTTTTGGTACCGGACAACCTTTTTTCATTATCATTGAAGTCATTCCAACATATTTTTTTCCTACGTTTAGAAAAATTTCAAATTTGACTTCTGCTTGTAATATCTGTAATTACGTGCTTTTTTCAATAATAATTCTAATGTATAGAGCAAGCGGTGACAATCTTGACTTTTGCTTGTATTATTTTTGCTTATAATATCGGATCTTGATTTTTGATCTTGGTTGGGTCAATTAAAAATTTAAAATCATTTTTTATTTGAGTTTGGTCATTATGTTTTAATAACATAAAACATATATATAAGTAGTATAAAAATAAAAAATAAAAATTTATAAAATCATAAATGTTAATAATTCATAAAAAAAGCATAAAAAATAAAATATATCAAACAAATAAATTTATTTAAAATTGTGAGTGATGCTTTTTTAAAGAAATAAAAATTTTAAAAATTAAATTTGAACTAAATGTCTTAACAATCTCTCTTTCTATATTGACATGATAATACTACAAGAAATTGTACTTTCAGTGACGAAAATTTTGAGACGGAAATTTTCGTCACTAATTTTTACGGTTTTGCAACGGATTTGTGACGGAACAGGAAAAATTTTTAGCGACAAATTTAGCCACGGATTTTCTACAAAAATTTGTCAGAAATTTGTAACGGAATAAATTTCGTCACAAGTTCCGAATCTAAAGAAGGCGCGCGTAAACAGTAAATGTCCTGCCATATTTTTGAACGGATTTTGAGACTGAATTTCCATTGTGAATTCCGTTTCTAAATTTAGAGACGAAATTTGCGACAAAAATTCCGCCTCTAAATCTCTTAAGAGAGAAAAAAGGAATATAAAGGTTTTGAGACAGAATTTTCTTTGCAAATTAGGTCTCAAAATTTAGAGACGAAATTTGTAATGAAAATTCCGTCTCTAAACTCTCAAGAGAAAAAAATATAAGGGTTTTGAGACGAAATTTTCGTTACAAATTCCGTTTCTAAATTTAGAGACGGAATTTGGGATGGAAATTCCGTCTCTAAATCTCTTAAAAGAGAAAAAAGGAATATAAAGGTTTTGATACGGAAATTCCGCCTCTAAACTCTCAAGAGAGAGAAAAGAATATAAGGTTTTGAGACGGAATTTCTGTTGCAAATTTCGTTTCTAAATTTAGAGACAGAATTTGCGACAAAAATTTTGTCTCTAAATGTCTGAAGAGAAAAAGAAAATAATATAAGGGTTTTGAGACAGAATTTCTGTTGCAAATTTCGTCTCAAAATCTAGAGACGGAATTTGCAACGAAAATTCTGTCTCTAAACTCTCAAGAGAGAGAAAAGAATATAAGAGTTTTGAGACAGAATTTATGAGGGAAATTCCGTCTCTAAATGTCTGAAGAGAAAAAGAAAAGAATATAAGGGTTTTGACCGTCTCAAAATTTAGAGATAGAATTTGAGACGAAAATTCCATCTCTAAATCTCTCAAGAGAGAAAAAGAATATAAGGCTTTTGAGACGGAATTTACGTTGTAAATTTCGTCTCAAAATGTCTGAAGAGAAAAAGAAAGAAATCTAAGGGTTTTGAGACGGAATTTTCGTTGCAAATTCCGTCTCAAAATTTAAAGACGGAATTTGCGACGGAAATTCCATCTTTAAATCTCTCAAGAGAGAAAAAAGAATATAAGGGTTTTGAGACAGAATTTCCGTTGCAAATTCTGTCTCTAAATCTCTCAAGAGAGAAAAAAAGAATATAAAGATTTTGAGACGGAATTTTTGTTGCAAATTTCATCTCTAAATTTAGAGACAGAGTTTGCAACGAAAATTCCGTCTTAAAATCTCCCAAAAATAACAAAAATACAAAGGTTTTGAGACGGAATTTTTGTTGCAAAATCCATCTTAAAATTTAGAGACAAAATATTAACTAATATACTAATATAAACTATAATATCATATTATTTTTTAGTTTAATGTTGTATAATAATTTTTAGAATATACAAATTATAAATAATATCATTTAAATATAAAAAAAGTATAATAAAAATTTTCAATTAACTGAAATAATATTATTAAATTTATATAAAAATATATTAAAATTTTGAGATGGATTTTGCATTAGTGACGGAATTAGAAAATTTGTGACGAAAATTCTGTCACAAATTCGGTCACTAATGCTCTATTTTTTTGTAGTGCAAGTTATCTCAAAATTATATAATAGAAATTAAGAAAGAATCATCCCAAAATTGACTAAATATAAAATTTTTAACCTTACACATGTATATAATAACATTTTATGACTTTGCTATTCTTGCTTTTGAAGAATGGTTGGCAAGTCTCAAGGGAATTCAAATGCAAATAAAGGTGGAAAGTATATTGAAAAAATATAAAATAGAAAAAAAAGTTATATTGAGTGGCTATTAGGTTAGAAAAATATTCTGGATTTGTTTTCTTTTTAGTTGATTGAAAGATTAGATAAGAAAAATTAAACTGGATTTTTTAAGTTTAGAAGATTGTAACGTAATATTTGGGACAATCTAGTTAAGTTAATGTATTTGTGAATAGTGATGGATGAATAAAATAAATAAATAAATATTAATGTAATTTTCATTTTTTTAATTTGAGGGGACCAATTTAAATTTATGCAATATAAATATTATATATATATATAAATGTAGGGGGGCCAATGCCCCCAACCATGGCTTACAAACCGCCATTGCTTGCTTGCTTTTTCTTATAATAAAAGTGATTCCATCATTTATTAATATTGTAAGGTTAGATTCGAATCTAATGACTTCAACCCACATCTTCAATCATATATATAAAAAAAAAAATAGAAGATTTTGTTTAATCGAGTAGTTACATTCTTTGGACAAAGGCATGGCTTTTGATAGAAGACCTAACTAATTACTTGGGTACTTAGATTTCTATACATATTACTGAGGAAATTTCTATACATATTACTGAGGAAGTCATAAATACATTTAATACAAGAACATGGGAAGAATGTTATCTTGATGTGGAAGCACATGGAAGAATGGAAGCAAATGTGTTAGACAGTAGCCATTAATTTTTTTGCAAGAATAATGAAACCACAATTTATATTTTCCATTAAAAGAATTCTTGTAATTACATATTAATAATACATACAAAAACCCCTAAAATAAAATTAAAAAAAAACATATACAAACTACATATCAAGATTATATAAGTTCTACAGATTTGTATGAAATATATATTACTAATATACTATATTGTTTTTCTTTTTGTGGCCAAACTAGTATTCGTTCACATTACATATATAATAATATTTATAATACTATGTATAACATTAACAACCAAAAATTGAAAAACATGAAGCCCAAAGCTCACTGGCCGGGCCTAAAACTAAAGTTAGCATAATATAAATTATGATATGACAATGGTTCAATGAAAATTTGATATAAATATATACATAAGTGTGACAACTGCAAATTTTCTACACATGGTAAGTGAATTAAGGAGTTATTGGAATTGGATTTCATAATGGGGGAAATTATCTTGAAGTATGAGAATTATATAATAAATTAGTTAAGCATGGGAAATGATAATTTGGAGGAATTAAATAAGGTGATTTTTTTTGAAGAATTGAGGCTATGGGAGTTTAATAGGAAATTTAAGGTTTGAGATTTTACAAGCAGATGTTGTACTGAAATTAGGAGAGGTGAAATCTATAGAATTAAGGTTGTGGAAGTTATATATGTTGCAAAGGGACACATTGCAGTGATATAAAAGATTTATCTAGTGGATTAAAGTGTTTTTTTTTTAAGGAATTTAACTATTTAAGTGATAGTTAAATAATAGGAAATTAATTATACTAAGGTTGAAGGATCCAAGTTTAACAAATATATATAATTATATATATTGGAAATACATATATTTACCAAGTAAATGGAAAATATACACATATCAAATATATATATAAATAGATATATCATTAAATGATTTAAATAAAATAAAATAAATATAATCTATATAATAATGTATAAAAAAATTAGTGGAGTTTGATGGGAAATTTCCCACCAAACCCCCGTGAGTGGCAGACCACTATGAATTTAGTGGCTTAAAAACAAAGCCAAGTGACAAGCAAAGAAAAAGAAAAGAAAGACAAGAGACGAGAGAGATGGAATTAAAAGAAAAAGAAGAAATGCCGAGAGGAAGCTAGAACAGGGGAGGGGACGTGAGTGCAAGGGATTCGGAGCTAGTTAGGGGCTGCTGCTAGTGGCGTTTTAAAAGTTGATTGGGGCAGAAAGTTGCTATTTTAGGCGCTGGTTTTTGGCACCAAAAAGGGGCTGAAATGAGTAGTTTTCTGGGTGCAAAAAGAGGGATAAATAGAGGAATTGAGAAGGCCGAAACAGGGGAGATTGGAGTGCCTATAAGTGCAACAAAAAGGGGTCATGGGTGAAATAAATGGAGAGCTAGGAAAAGGTTGTACATTCTCGGGTTACAGAATTGAAGCAAACGAAGGCAGCAGGGGTCCTTTTCTAGAGCAACAACACAAAAAAAAAAGAGAAATGAAGGCTGATTTGTTGGCCTGAACAGGACAGAAAATAAGGCTGTGTTTTGGGCAGAGAAGTGGCCAAAATAATGCTGAAAATGCAGAGGTGAAATAGGGGTGTCTAAGGGCTATTTCGGGTGGCTATTGTAAAGGCTAATTGGACACTGTTTAGAGATGGTAACAGAGGATGGTGGTTGAGTTTTGAATTGGTAAGATTTTTATATAATGTTGAATTAGAACTATATGGTTTTGGGCTTGATAAATATATATATATATATATTATATATATATTATATTTATATATACATATATATATATATAGAAGTATATGGGAGAATTATGATATGATATGGAAATGGGATTATGGCATTATTTGGGTTTTGTTGAAGGTTATTATAATATGTTTAGAAAATACATAGGAGAGTGTTTGGAATTTATTTGAATTGAATTGGAAAGATTGATACAATGTTTGGGATATAAAAATTGGAGTATTGATTAGGGATATTGAGAAATTATTGGAATAATGTGATTATGTGTAATGTTATTTGATCATTGTTGAAAGGTGATATATGTTGGTAAAATGTTATGATTATTATTATTATTGCTAGAACATTAAAAGAGTATTGATTGTATATATTGGGATGTATTGGAAGTTGTTTGAATATATTGAACAATTATATGAGTTGTTTGAGAAGGAAATAAACTATGAAAATATAGGCTCGGTGTACAAGGAAATAAGAGTAAGATTTATCTTATGGGTGAGATCAATATACATGTAATGGAAATAATATATTTTATGAGTGGTTGGAAATATGCTAGAAAATTTGTGTCATGGTTATGACTAAAGTGGAAGGGTAAGAATTTATGTTTTGGTTTAAACTTAATGTATATGATATAAAGGTTATGTACCTATGTTTGTTAAAGTATGATAAATGCTATTTTGATGTGGTGATTTTAGTGAGAAAAGATATCACGAAAAATGGAATTTTAGAAGAAAAAAGAGAGGATTCCTAAGGTCTGATCTGAGAGGATTCCTAAGGTCTGATCTGAGCCTTGAGTAACATTGGCATAGAGTTTGAGTTGAAGACTTTTGAAGGGGGAAAACTTTCAAGGAGCTAAAATTTAACAATTGGCTGAAAATGCGCAAGAACGGTATTGCTAAACATTAAGCCTGGCGTAACGAGGTAAGGGAATATACTGTAAACATTTATTAGTCTGCTATGTTGTGTATGTCCAAAGTTTTGTTATGTAATACTTATTGATTTGAAATGCATTCTTGGTTAAATTTCATACGTATTGAACTGAGTTGAAGTACAAATGGTCTTGAATTTGAACTGTGTTGGATTGTGGATAAAAATACTGTTGGTTGGCGTTTTATGCAGGTTGTTTGGTTGTGGATTATGATGCTGGGTCGTGTTCTACCTTTGCCGTCATAATGCCGAAATTTAGTTAGAAATTATTAAATAGATTTTCGACATTGGTTTAAATTTTATCATGTCTTTAAAACCTCATATACCTTAAGCACTATTATTGATCCTCGAGATAATGTTTTTTTTTATATATGTTTTGTACGATGAGGCTATCAAATTGAGAGGGTTTAATACGATTCATGCCTTCCATACTCAAGATACATTGTAAAAGCATTCTTGCATGAGTTTTAACGTAAGAGACAGGGGACACATGGAATTGCCTGTGTGGCACTTAACTCACCTGTGTGGCGTTTACTAAGCCTATGTGGCACTCGCCTATGTGGCATTTTATAACATCTTGTTACCACATTTTTCACGTATTTCTATACGACTTTACCTGTTAGGCTATCTGTGATGCCATTAACATTCAACAGTGACAGTAATAAATGTTAGACATTTATTTAAATATGGACTATGAAAATTCTTTTCATTATTCCTTACATCCAACATCCCCTTACTGTCTCATTTCACTACAGTAGTACTGTATACTTATGTCTGAAATGTAAAAGAGAAGAGACTGTACCTGTCTCGTTTAACATAATGTGCCTCAGCGCTTTATACATAGCTATATCCATCTGGGAGCTAATTCTCTCAACTCCGTATCTTTTATCTGTGGAGTTAAAACAAAAGGGGTGAGCGAACTATACGCTCAGTAGAGGAAACGTATGCTGCTTTCATTAAAGCAAAACTATATACCACAATTTATTTGTTTTTCCTAAAATCACACCGAGTAGGAAAACAGTGGATATAGTAAACCGCCTCTCAATACACCATTCAAAATCACATAATAACCGGTTTACTTGAAAATGCAGTAAACAGTAAATAGGATTTCACAAATCCCCTTAGTAAACAGAAATAAGTAAGTTGAGACTGGGCATTAAACAAATCATGCTCTCATTGTCCCCCCAGGAACACAAGTCATCCGCTTTTGGGGTGCACCCGTAGGCCATCGCCCCTCACGGCTATCTCAACTAGATCTATAGCCATAATCTATAGGTGGTCATCGAGTCCACTTGCCAAGTGACCTCGAGACCGCTTGTAAGATCTGATTCTACACTACTGTAGACCCAAATTTCATAACATTGATAATGTAAATGAAGTAAATATTTAATATTCATTTTCACTTGGATGAAAGAAAAAAAAACTCCTTAACTTGAGTTGTACATGGAAGAATGTCGGTGAAATAATGTGTGGGCGAGGATGTCGAACAGTTTGCCAATGGGCGAGCAAAGACGGCTGATCGCCAATGGGCGAGAAAGGAAGGTCGTTTGCTAATGGACAAGCTAAATTTGCAAACAAAACGCCAGGATGGTGCTGAGGGTGAGTAGGGAGTGTTGGCTCTACCGAGAGGGGGGGTGAATCGGTTTTTCTAGATATTTCTACTTTTCCTAACTCTTAATGCACAATCAAATTCAAATAAGCAATAATGAAATAAATGCAGTAAATAAGAGTAAGGGAAAGAGAAGCAAACACAAGTTTTATAGAGGTTCGGCCAATCTCGTGCCTACGTCCTCTCTCCTTGAACTTCTTGTCAAGGTTTCGATTCACCTTTTTCTTGAGACAGCTTACACACCACTTGAAGGTGTGGCAAGACCTCTTACAATTTTCTTGAGACTTTAGAAATCTCCTCTTAATCCTCTACCCTTGTAGTATTCCCACACTCTACAATTTTAGACCTTACAAGGATAGCTCACCCCTTTGAATAACAGAATTTACAATGAGTGGGTGAAGAACACAAAGAACTCTCACAAATGAAGTTTCACAATGAACAATTTCAGACTTGTTTTTTCTTTCTTGATGCTTGAAGATTTTCAGTGCTTGTTCTTGTTTCAAACTTCATAAATGCCTCTATTTATAACTCACCAAACGGATAGAACAGTTGGTGAAGCATTTAATGCAAATCTTCCCGTTGAAACCCTCAAAAACTAGCCGTTACTGTCAGTTCCCGTGCGAAGGGATCGATCCCCCTACAGTAGGGATCGATCCCTTTTCTCCAGAATGCATTCCCAGTTTCTCCTGTATGGTCCTGTGTGGTGTAATGACATTCTGCCAAATTGGGATCGATCCCTCTACAGTGGGGATCGATCCCTTTTGTCCAGTAAGCCCTCCTGCACTTATCTTGTTACACAGTTTTATGGCTTTTGTGATTTTAAGTCAGTTCAAATTCTTCTAACACTTTTCTAAGAGTATTTACTGACTTTTCAGTTGAAATCTCAGTCCAAGAATTTGTTAAAATAGTTTCAATCATTAAGTTCATTCAAAGCAAATTTACTTGTATAAAAATCATTTCTAATCTTGCTTGAGTTTTGTCATTTTCAAAATACTTGTCAATTTAAAGCTAACAATCTCCCCCTTTTTGATATGACAAAACTTAAGGTAAATTTGCTTATGTATTTGAAAATTGAGGTTACTTGATTTTTTGAAAAACATTACTCCCCCTCAATATAACGTGTTGAAAAACATTGCTCCCCCTCAATATTTGCTCCCCCTCAATTTAGTATAAATTTACCACATTAATTCTCCCCCTTTTTGTCATAGCAAAGAAATAAAGAGCACGGAGAAATGGTTAGTGGTAGAAGGCAATTTAAAGCACAAAAGAAGCAATATGATTGGCAAAAAGATAGAGAGGAACAAAAAGCAACCCAATGTCATTAAAGCACAAGTAATATCAGAATATGACATCGTCATTGACAGAAAACAACTAGCAAGCATAACTAGCAAAATCATTAACATAGTCATAGACATAGTATTAGCATAAAACAACTAGGAAGCATATCGAGCAAAGTCAGGAACAACTAGAAAGCAGGACACATGTCACAACAAGGAGGATCAACGCCTTGGAAAGGTCTTGTGATATTGCTCAACGAAGTCCTCATGTTGCATGCGAACATCCTGAAGTTCATCGAACAATGCAGCTTGGGTGGCCTCGATGCGATCAAGTCGCTCACCTACGTCATGCTGAAAGTTTTGAAGCATATGCATGATCTGGTCAAGAGATGCTGACGAGGAGCCGGAAGGTGCAGAAGATGTGGCTGCTGCAGGCTTCGGTGCCGTCTCCTTCTTCTTCTTCAACGTCTGCCGGAGCATGTGCGGGAGGTTCATCCTGACCATGACCCTTGACCCAGTCGAAGGTGTCACCCACTTGGTGAAGATACCAGCCCAAGTTATGGAGGGTGGTGAGATTGATGGTGGTATTGGCATCCGGAAGTATGCCAACCTCACATGAACAGTCAACACCTTCAGAGATTAAAAAGTAGGCGAGAGGCTGAGGGAAAACAATGGTGTGGACCTTACCACGAACAATCTTCACCCAATCTTGAAGGATAAAGTGTAGTAGGTCTGGTGGGTGGCCGTCATGTTCATGAATATGATGAAGCCAAAAACGATCAAGTTTGCGAAGGTGAGAATATCGGGTGCCAAGAGGGCGAAGATTCCATGAAATTATGATATGGAGGAGGCGTGCGAAGACAGGAAGGTCACTTGCACGATTATCGGTAACGGGAAACACTAAGGGGACATTGAGATGGTCATGGATATTACCGCCCTCAGGAAGTCTAAAGGCATGGGAGAGGTATTCCGTGGTCAGTTCAATGTGCTTGCCCATGACATAAGAGTTAATCCCGACAACCCGACAAGGGTCATTTGGAGAATAGATGATTTCGGCATTGGAAAAGAAGGCTCGAATGATGTTCGCTGGGACCGGAGTATTGATTTTGAGGAATTGGGTCCAACCCCATGCATTGAATTGGCAAGGTAAGGAAAATGAATTGACTCGAGGAAGTCGAAATCAATAGGACGCCAATGCTTAATGGGCATGTTTGCAAATTCGGCTAGAAATTTGGTTTTTTCATTTGCATGGCGAAAGCAGCGGTTAAAGGTAGTTGGTATGGAGGATGAAGAAGAGGAAGCACTGGTTTTGCGTTTTTGAGCGGAGTGCTTAACCTTAGGAGCCATAGAGGGAAGGAAAATGATAGGAATTTTCGTTGAGGACTTTTATCGAACAGGTTGTGGGCACAAGTTTGAGGAACTATGGATGAGTATGTGGGATAGATTTGATCTCACAGACAGCTGAGAGCCACAACCCAATAAGCATATAACAATTAAACAAGTGAATTCAGATGATAAATCACAGACAATCTAAGGAAAAACTTGAGAGAAATACAAGTGCCAAAGATGGGAAAACCTAGATGGAGAAGAAATTGATGCAAGATATGCACATGGGTAGACAAGATATGATAAGAGAAACTAGAAATGCAAGAAAAAGTTAATGAAAAATGTTAGAAAAACTTACAATTGACATGTTGGGTGAATAGTGACCATGGTGTGGAAGAACAAGAAAAAGAAGAAAAGAAAAGGTTTTGTGAGGAAATGAGGAGGGGAAATGAAAAAGAGAAGAAAATGAGGAAGATTGGTGAAAGAATGGAGTGATTTGGTGTAGAAATGAGTGAAATCTTGTAGTTTGGAGGAGAGAAAATAGGCAAGGGCGTGGAGAGGGGAAGAAGAAGAGGAATAGTGTGAAAGGAAGGAGTGACCGACGGTTTAAATGACGCGGGAGTTACAATCTGTCACGAGGGGATCGATCCCTACTGTAGGGGGATCGATCCCTTTTAGGCAGTATGCTCCCATCACCCAGAATTTTGGCCAACAGACTGGGAATTCAATCCTATTGGTGAAGGATTGTCCCCTCAGTCACTTGCCACTAGCATGATGCATAAAAATGATTTGAAAACAATGGAACTTATGCATTTTGATCATCTTAAAGTCAAAATCTGATTGTGTTTTACTTGGAATGCATGAAAGAGGTTTGAAAACTGCAGAAAAAGATGTAGAATACTGCAGAAAATTTGCAGAAAAATGCCAAGAATATGCAGAACAACTCTGAACATGACTTTGAAGGGGTCTTAAACATCAGAAGTAGGTTTTTGGCTTGTGAGGAGAATTCAACATAATCAAAACACACATAATTCAACAATTCAACCTCAAAGCTAAGATCATGAACAGTAACATGGCAAGTTGAGATTATGAATTGCAAGTGTAAATGATATTTTCAAGTTTCTTTCTTGCAACCATATCAAACTAACTTATGACATTCATGCAATATTAAATCACTTCAAGGAGCATTCATTATGCCTAATTCACCTCTAAGAGTGCAAAATCTCTCCTTGTCCAAGGGTTTTGTGAAGATATCAGCTAATTGGTGCAAGGTGTCCACATACTCTAGAATTATGTCCCCTTTTTGCACATGATCTCTTATAAAATGATGTCTAATCTCAATGTGCTTGGTTCTAGAGTGTTGGATAGGATTTTTTGTAAGATTGATGGCACTAGTGTTGTCACACCTAATGGGAACTTGGTTCATTTCTATTCCATAGTCTCTCATTTGTTGCTTAATCCATAACACTTGAGCACAGCAACTGCCGGAAGCTATATATTCAGCCTCGGTTGTGGATTGAGCTACGCTATTTTGTTTCTTAGAAAACCATGAAATGAGCCTACTTCCTAGGAATTGGCATGTTCCCGAAGTGCTTTTCCTACTTACTTTGCATCCACCAAAATCCGCATCGGAATAAGCATGTAGATCAAGAGTAGAATCTTTAGGATACCAAAGTCCTAAGGAAGGAGTGTCTTTGAGGTATCTAAGGATTCTTTTGACTGCTTGTAGGTGTGATTCTCTAGGGGATGACTGAAATCTTGCACATAAGCATACACTAAACATTATATCTGGTCTACTAGCAGTTAAATATAGCAATGAGCCAATCATAGACCTATATAATTTAGTGTCTACACATTTTCCCCCTTCATCCTTATCAAGTTTAATATTAGTGCTCATAGGTGTAGAATAAGGTTTAGACTCATCCATTCCAAATCTTTTGAGCAACTCTTTAGTGTACTTAGCTTGATTTATGAAAATACCTTCTTTACATTGTTTAACTTGAAGTCCTAGAAAGAAGGTTAATTCTCCCATCATACTCATTTCAAATTCACCTTGCATTAGTTTAGAGAAATTTTTGCACAATGACTCATTTGTAGATCCAAAAATGATATCATCTACATAAATTTGAACTACTAATAAGTCATGACCCTTAGATTGAATAAACAAGGTTGTGTCTACCTTTCCTCTTGTAAAACCTTTTTCGATTAAAAACTTTGAAAGTCTTTCATACCAAGCTCTAGGAGCTTGTTTTAATCCATATAAGGCTTTTGAAAGTTTGAAAACATGATTAGGAAATTTTGGATTTTCAAAACCGGGTTTAGGTATTGATCTCAACATAAACCTCTTCATTTATATAACCATTTAAAAAAGCACTTTTTACATCCATTTGATATAGCTTAAAATCCTTATAACATGCAAAGGCAAGTAGCATTCTAATGGCTTCTAATCTAGCTACCGGAGCATAGGTCTCATCATAGTCTATCCCTTCTTCTTGTCTATATCCTTGAGCCACTAACCTAGCCTTGTTTCTAACAATAATGCTATTTTCATCCATCTTATTCTTGAATATCCATTTAGTTCCAATGATGGAATAGTCTTTAGGTCTTTCTACTAGGGTCCATACTTTGCTTCTCTCAAATTGATTTAATTCTTCTTGCATGGCCATAATCCAATTTTCATCATTCAAGGCCTCATCCACTTTCTTTGGCTCAAATTGTGACACAAAGGCTACATGTTGACATATGTTTCTATATGTTGACCTAGTCCTAACTCCAATGGTTGGGTCTCCAACAATGTCATTATCTCTCACATATCCTAGTTCTCTAGGGCACCTAGCTTCTTTCTCAATTAATTCTTGTTCCATGGACTCCTCATTTCTGTTAATAGTAAGATTTTCTAATTGATCTCTAACCTCCTTATCTTGAGATGGATCACTTATATGTTCATCAAAAATCTCAACTTCATCATCAAGATTGGTTCTACTAGTGATATTTGATTCATCAAAAATTACATGTATAGACTCTTCTACTACAAGTGTTTTCTTATTAAAAATTCTATAGGCCTTAGAATTTAGAGAGTAGCCAAGAAAAATACCTTCATCACTTTTAGCATCAAATTTTCCTAGGTTATCTTTGCCATTGTTCAAAACAAAACATTTACATCCAAATGGGTGAAAATGACTTATGTTAGGCCTTTTTCCTTTATAGAGCTCATAGGGAGTTTTCTTTAAAATAGATCTTACCATAGCTCTATTTATGACATAGCAAGAGGTGTTTATTGCTTCAGCCCAAAAATATTTAGGTAAGTTATTTTCACAAAGCATGGTTCTAGCCATTTCTTCTAATGTTCTATTTCTCCTCTCAACTACCCCATTTTGTTGAGGAGTTCTAGGAGCTGAAAAGTTATGGCTAATGCCATTCTCATTGCAAAATGTATCAAAACCCATGTTTTCAAATTCTTTTCCATGGTCACTCCTAATACTAGAAATAGAGTAACCTTTTTCATTTTGAACAATTTTTGAGAAAACAGTGAATTTTTCTAAGGCCTCATTTTTAACACTTAAAAAGAACACCCAAGTAAACCTAGTGTAATCATCAACTATCACAAATCCATAGTGTTTACCTCCTAAACTAGTTGTCCTAGTTGGTCCAAAAAGATCTAAGTGAAGAAGTTGAAGTGATCTAGAGGTAGTGACACACTTCTTAGGTTTGAATGAAATTCTTTTGTGTTTTCCTCTTACACATGCTTCACAAACTTTGTCATTCTCAAATTGAAGCTTAGGCAATCCTACTACTAAGTCTCTTTTGGATAACTTAGACAAAACATGCATGCTAGCATGGCCTAGTCTTCTATGCCATAACCAAGGTTCATCTTCTCTAGTAGCCATAAAGCATACATTTTTGCTATTAAGTTCATTTAAATCCACAATATAGATATTTCCTTGTCTATGTCCAATAAACACAATTTGATTAGATTTGGCATTAACAACATTGCAACACAAATCATCAAACATAACTTTAAATCCCCTATCACACAATTGACTAATACTAAGTAAATTATGTTTCAAACCTCTAACATACAACACATTTTCAATAGTTGAGGAAGAGTTACCAATTGAGCCAATTCCTTCAATTTGTCCTTTGGAGTTGTCTCCAAATGTGACTTCTCCACCACTTTTATGCTTTAGGAACTTGAATTGGCTTTTGTCACCCGTCATGTGCCTTGAGCATCCACTATCAAGGTACCAATGCTCCTTGGACTTAGCCTTGTAGCAATACTCTTCCTCCTACAAACACATCAAGCTTTTATCTTAGGTACCCAAATTTTCTTGGGTCCTTGAGAGTTAGTACTTATAATTTTTGATCCTTTAGGGATCCATTTCATTTTTAAGGACTCATCACTTGAATTTAAGACATGTTTAGGCACCCAAATCTTGACAGCCATTTTTCCTCTAAACATGGTCTTCCTAGAGATGCATGCTTGTGAAGAGTGTCCTAGTTTATTACATAATGTGCACAAAACAAATTTTCTATCTTTAACTAGGAAATTTTTAAGATGAGTCTCCTTGTTAGATGCATTGTAGCCTAATCCTTCTCTATCAAAGAATGCTCTTTGAGTCTCTAGCATTTGATCAAGTTTTTGTTGACCCATGTAAAATTTAGAAAAGGAGTTTTGCAAGTTAGTGTTCTTTCTATTTAATTCTTCTATTTCTAGATTTGCATTCTCTAATTTCTTCTCACATTCTAATTTAACATTCACAAGCATTTCATTCTCCTTTTTCAATTTAGAGATCATTTTCTTATATTTCAAATTCATGCATTCAAATTCGTTGGCTAACTCATCAAATGCATCTTGCAATTCATCAAATGTGTATTCATGAGTATCTAGCAAGTTAGAGATTACCTTCTCATCTTCAACAGCCATGAAGCAAAGGTTAGCTACTTCATCTTCCACATTTTCTTCATCGGAGGAGTCACTGTCACTCCAAGTAGCTACCATTGCTTTCTTCTTTTGTTTCTTTTCATTTTGCTTCCTATACAAAGGACAATCAAATTTAATGTGGCCAGGTTTTTTGCATTTATAACATATAATTTGGTCCTTATCTTTCCTACTAGTTTCACCTCTATTGAATTCTCTCCTAGAGTTTCCACTAGCCCTCATCCTCATGAACTTATTGAACCTCTTGGCAAACATGGCCATTTCTAAATCTTCTTCATCACCACTTACATTATGATCATCTTTTGATTCCTCACTTGTGGTGGATTTTAGTGCTACTCCAACTTTCTTTGGGGGATCTTGATTTCTCTTAAGTTTCATCTCATAAGTGAGCAAGGATCCCATAAGTTCATCTAAAGATAGTGTATGAGGGTCCTTAGATTCCTCAATAGCAGTGACTTTAGCTTCCCATGATTTTGGTAGGCTATTGAGAACCTTTTTTACCATTTCTACATTAGAGTATGTCTTCCCTAAAGCTTTAAGACCATTTATTATGTCCGTAAACCTAGTAAACATGTCACTAATTGTCTCATCATTCTTCATTCTAAATAGTTCATAGTCTTGTGTGAGCATGCCTACTTTGGTTTCTTTGACTTGTGTGGTTCCCTCATGTGTGATAGCTAGTTTATCCCAAACTTGTTTAGCATTCTCACATTGTGACACTCGATTATACTCATTTGGTCCTAATGCACAAAAGAGTGTGTGCATTGCTTTAGCATTAAGTTGTGCTATCCTAACATCATTAGAATCCCATTCATCTTCTTTC
This sequence comes from Heritiera littoralis, assembly GCA_031772115.1. Lineage (NCBI taxonomy): Eukaryota > Viridiplantae > Streptophyta > Magnoliopsida > Malvales > Malvaceae > Heritiera > Heritiera littoralis. The sequence goes on along the minus strand of JAPDPK010000008.1, from coordinate 9,850,642 downwards.
TTAGGCACATCCATCCCATCTACTTTCTTAATAGGGATAAGAGGACCTTTAACAATGACTCTCCATACTTCATAATCATTAGCTTGGATAAATAGCATCATTCTAGTCTTCCAATAAGCATAGTTTTCACCATTAAAGAGTGGAGGTCTCACCGTAGAGTGTCCCTCTCCTACCAAGGGTGTAGACAAACTAGTTTGAGCCATTAGTGATCGTTTATACTCGATAGATGTTAATCTAAGTCACTCTCGAGCCCAAGCTCTGATACCAATTGTTGGCTCTACCGAGAGGGGGGGTGAATCGGTTTTTCTAGATATTTCTACTTTTCCTAACTCTTAATGCACAATCAAATTCAAATAAGCAATAATGAAATAAATGCAGTAAATAAGAGTAAGGGAAAGAGAAGCAAACACAAGTTTTATAGAGGTTCGGCCAATCTCGTGCCTACGTCCTCTCTCCTTGAACTTCTTGTCAAGGTTTCGATTCACCTTTTTCTTGAGACAGCTTACACACCACTTGAAGGTGTGGCAAGACCTCTTACAATTTTCTTGAGACTTTAGAAATCTCCTCTTAATCCTCTACCCTTGTAGTATTCCCACACTCTACAATTTTAGACCTTACAAGGATAGCTCACCCCTTTGAATAACAGAATTTACAATGAGTGGGTGAAGAACACAAAGAACTCTCACAAATGAAGTTTCACAATGAACAATTTCAGACTTGTTTTTTCTTTCTTGATGCTTGAAGATTTTCAGTGCTTGTTCTTGTTTCAAACTTCATAAATGCCTCTATTTATAACTCACCAAACGGATAGAACAGTTGGTGAGCATTTAATGCAAATCTTCCCGTTGAAACCCTCAAAAACTAGCCGTTACTGTCAGTTCCCGTGCGAAGGGATCGATCCCCCTACAGTAGGGATCGATCCCTTTTCTCCAGAATGCATTCCCAGTTTCTCCTGTATGGTCCTGTGTGGTGTAATGACATTCTGCCAAATTGGGATCGATCCCTCTACAGTGGGGATCGATCCCTTTTGTCCAGTAAGCCCTCCTGCACTTATCTTGTTACACAGTTTTATGGCTTTTGTGATTTTAAGTCAGTTCAAATTCTTCTAACACTTTTCTAAGAGTATTTACTGACTTTTCTGTTGAAATCTCAGTCCAAGAATTTGTTAAAATAGTTTCAATCATTAAGTTCATTCAAAGCAAATTTACTTGTATAAAAATCATTTCTAATCTTGCTTGAGTTTTGTCATTTTCAAAATACTTGTCAATTTAAAGCTAACAGGGAGTTCGCCAAACGGGGTGAGGGCTGCTGATCGCCCATACGGAATGAGAGAAATTAAAAGCATCAAATGAAAGTGTGAAAGGGATTAATGGCAATAGGACAAACAAGGGCCAGCGGAAGTCTTGTGTTGAGAAATTCTTAAGGAATTAATATACTACAAGACAAAAGAAAAGAATGAAATGAAAGTCAATAATAATGGCGGTTGGAAGTAGCGTGGAGAAGAAGGAGAAGAAAAAAGAGGAGAAAATTAGTCAAACAACAGAAGTAGACTCCCCGTAGCCATCCCTTTTTGGTTGGAATTTCTTCACCATTTAATGATAGTAGGAAATTCTTCACCACTCCATTGCCATATTTTTTTCACCATTTAATGAGTTATAAGACAAGGTAATGATGACAGAAAAACAGGATGAGAATGGGTGGTGGATTTTAAGTGGATTTGGGTGAGTATATAAGAAGAATATAACTGAAGAAAACCCACTTAGCCAGCTTCATCTTCCTCAAAATCCTTCTCGCCATTCTGTTTTCACCTGCATGCTCACAAGTAATTTTTTCGTTTCTTTCATATAGGAACCATAAAAACATCAATTTTAGTTAGCCAAACCCTTCTGTAGTGTTGAAAAGCCAGGGAACAAGAGAAACAAAGCTAAGGGAGGCAAGAAAATATTCTGTTTTTGGAAGAGCAACTGGGTTAAGGTGAGTTCCATAATTTCTATGGTTCCCTTGATATTCAATACTGGATTTCTATGCTTTTATAACGTAGTAAACATAGATGTAGCCTTGTTTTAGTTAAATCTTACTAGAATATATAAGAACTAGAACAAGGTGTAGTCTGAATCGAGAATAGACAATGAAAATACTGGAAATAATGATAATGGGCGAACTCAGTTAGTATGGGCGAGCTAAAATCTGGAATGTGGAAGTATAGGCGAGGTCGCCACCTGTAAGTTTAATGCATAGGCGAGTTGCCAATGAATAAAAGTGGTGTAGGGCGAGTTGAATTGTTGTGTGGGCGAACTCACACGTTAGCATTGATTGGGCGAACCTCCCACATATAAGCCATATGAATGGTGAGAATGATTGGGCGAGCTCCCAAGAGTAGATCGATTATAGAAGGGCGAGCTCTATGGGCGAATGGCGAACTCAATCTCGCCAATAGGAAAATATAAATAGCTTAGAAAATATTCGAAAAGAAAATATTAATGGAATTAATATTTTACCTTGCAGCCAGGAAGTGAGATTGATACGGCGAACGGAAAGCAAGGCTGCATCAGACGAGGTAAGGGAGTTGTGTGTTAAAAGAATGCATGTCCTGTGGAGTTAAATTTATGAAAGTATTGAGAATTGGTTTTGGTTATGACATGCATATTACTTTGATAAATTGCCTTGTTGTTGGGCTAACTGGTAAGGGCGGGTGAGTTGACCCTTCGTTATGTTTTGGGCGAAAAGCCCTGATGTGATATTTTGGCGGGCGAGTGACCATGTTTTAAATAGAAAATCCGGGCGAGCCATTGTGGGCGGACCCTTTTCAATGTTTTCTGGGGCGGGCGAATATCTTTCATGTAATGGGCGAGCCATTAAGGGCAAGCCAGTTTTACTTGTTGTTTAAAGAGGAAAAGTTGACGGGCAAATACTAATTCACCCACCTTGGAGTTCACCATGGGCGAGCCGTGATGGGCGAGCTGACCATGGCGAAGAGGTTTAAAGTACGTTTTCTCAAACGAAAAATGAGGCAGATTAGTATTTTGAAAATAGAAAATACAAAACCTTTTGGGCGAGTTGACCCAATAGGCGAGTTGACTTTTGGGCGGGTTAACCATGGGCTAAGCAGAACGGGCGAGCTGACCATGGGCGAGCAAATTTTAATTTACATTTTCTACGAAAATGAGAATAATACCTTTATGGAATTATTATTTATTCAAATGATTTAAATTCAATAATGTGTTTCCTTAAAGGTATTTTGAGTTATAAATATGATTTTGAGACTTTAGGCCCCTAGTTTCATGCATTCTTATTAGTTATGAGGCTGATGACCCGCCAAATCATCAGCGGTCTCGAGGTCACTTGGCAAGTGAACCCCGAGGACCACCTAGAGATTGTGACCATAGATCTATTGTATCCCTGTTGGGATAATTATTCCGTTCTCGCAAGGGGGAGGGGGAACGATGATAGCATGATTTATTTATAGGGTAATGCCTAGTCTCGACTTGATGATTTGTGAGAGGATTTATTGAATCCTTTTTCATTGTTTATTATATGATATTGTAACTATTTAGCAAATGATTTGGCTATCACAAATTGTATTACAATATCCATTATTTTTCCTATTGGGTTTATTGTTGGGCGAAATATTTTAAATAAAAAAATATGATTTTACTGGTATAACGCAAAATACACTTCCTTACTGAGCACGTTATAGCTCACCCCTTATTTTCCACTCCACAGATTGTTGATCTTGGGTTAAGAGAATTACCTTTCAGAGATTATAGACTGTTAGCAGATATTCGATATTGAAGGTATATTATTTCCTTTATATATTCAGAAAAATTTTACAGTACTACTTTAAATAGAAGGGAATGTATATACACCTTAGAGTATTAATGTAACAAGTCATAATAATATAAGTAATAAGAGTTGTTAAGTATCACAAACAGCCCAACCAATAAGTAAGTGGAGTTTATAAGTAAATATTATGTTATATAGTGGATTTGGGATGTTACACCGCTGATGACTTGGCGGGTCCATCAGCCCTGTGACGCCCTGAGGTGCACCCGTTGATCCATCGACCCGAGCCACCGCCCCAGGTGGGTCACGCAATAACATAAATAATAATGCATGAAACTAGGGGCCTAAAGTCTCAAAATCACTTTATATCTCATGAAAACCTTTAAGGGATTATCTCTCCTTTATTATCATTTTCTCAAAATGATTTGATTCCCAAAAAGGTTTAGGTTTTCTGTTTACAAACACATTGAAAACAGTCCGAAAACTCAATATTTAAAACCTGCTCGCCCATGTCAGCTCGCCCATTGTGGCTCGCCCATGGCAGCTCGCCCAGTGCGATGAACTTGTGTTCGCCCGCCACCCTTTTTAAAACAAAACACTGGCTCACGCATAACGGCTCACCAGACGACCAGTTCGCCCATTATGGCAATTCCCATGGTCAATTCGCCCAACATGGCATTTCCATGGTCAACTCATCCAAAAGAATTTATATTTTCTGTTTTCAAAAATATTAAAAATAGCTAATTTATCGTTAAGAAAATGTAAATAGAAACCTGTTCGCCATGGTAAGTTCGCCTAGTCCAGCTCGCCAATGGTCAATTGGAATGGGGTGAAAAAGTATTCGCCCGCCACTCCTTACTTTTAAAACATTAAGTAAAACTGGCTCGCCCTCATGAGCTCACCCATCATTTTCTCAACAAAAAGGGATCGCCCGCCCTAATGCATTTACAAAAGGGTTCACCCATCTGTGGCTTGCCCGGATTCTATTTAAAACAAGGTCACTCGCTCAACTTTCATAGAAGGGCTCGCCCGTCTAAAACAACATAGCAGGTTTGGCTCGCCCGCCAATACCAGTTCGCCCAAATATCATAGGGCCGGCTTTGTAGTCCGCCCAAAATCAAAGCAATTTATCAAAACAATGCATGTCATAAACCAAAACAGTTTCTCAATAATTTCATAAATTTAACTCCATAGGACATGCATTCTTTTTCACACACATCTCCCTTACCTGGTTCAATGAAGCCTTGCTTCCTTCTCGCCTTCCAAATCAAATTCACTGAGTTCATAATTCCTGACTGCAAAATAATTTATAAATTCTATTAATATTTCTTTTACAACTATTTCCAACACTTTGGCGAGACTTAATATTCAACTAGCTCGCCCATAAGTATTCTTACTAGCTCGCCTAACATTCAACTCGCCAGACCAATCATTGGCTTAAATGTGGGAGTTCGCCCATAATTCTACTCACCCAATATCTTATGCATGTGAGTTCGCCATACGACTTTCTACTCTGGGATGGGCTCGCCCATGAACTAGCCTTGGGCAACCTTGCCCATTTGGACAAGTACTTTCAACTTGGCGAGTTCATATTTCCTACTCGCCTCATTGGTGATTACTAACTTTCAACATGGGCGATCACCATAGTCGTCATTCTCATCACTTTTACACCATTTCCATTACTTTCCTTATTCATTCTCGATTATTTTCCTATCATTCTACTACAATTTCAACCGAGTTTCATTTTATTCTTTATCTACATTCAAGAGATGAATTTATTCTATTTCTATGATCTAACAAGGATAAATCAAAAGCAATACTAGAATCATGCTTCTCATACTTGAAATCATAGAAATATATCATTCAATCTGAAGAAATCATTAAATCTCACCTTAATCAACTGCACTTCTAGCACAGATCACTTCCTGTCTCATATTGACCTTATTTTGCTTACCTTTTTAGTTCATCAACGATGAAGAAAGGTTTTTGCAAGCTGGTTTACTTGTTTAGCCAACCTAAAGGTGAAGTTTAGTAAATTAAGCATGGCAGAAATGGGAGGAAATCGGAGCATAAACTTGCAATTGCATAGCTTTCGGGAAGAAGATGAAGTTTGCTAAGCCGATCTTCCTCAAATGTTTCTTCTCATTAGACCTAATCATGGGCCGGGCCGGGTTCGGGCCGGGCCCATGACAGGTAATAAGAGTAATAAGCAATGCCCAAGCCCGGCCTGGCCCGGTAAAACGGGCCTGATATTTAGTCTAGACCCGTTTTATTTTTTATATAATAAGCCCGAGCCCGGCCCTCCCGAATTTAATTTTTTATATTTTTAATTATTTATTTTTTATTTTTTATTATTTTATTTCTTTTAAATTTTAATTTAATTTGTCAAAATTTATCTATCAATTTTCATATTAAAAATTTTATAATCATGTTTTTTAATTAATAATGTTTTTTATATATATAAAATTATATTATACTTAATAAATATATTAAAAACATACTTAATATTATAAATATATTAAAAAATATATATTTAATATTAATATCGGGCCGGGCCGGGCCGGGCTCGGGCTTTGAAAGGCTAAGCCCGGGCCCGAGCCCGTTTTTAAACGGGCCTAAAATTTTTGTCTAAGCCTGATAATTACATCAAATATTTTTGTCCAAGCCCTCCCAAATATCGAACGGGCCTTCGGGCTTGGGCGGGTAGCCCGGCCCTTGAACAGGTCTACTTCTTATATAGCCATGCTAAACCAATCAGAACTCATCACTTAGCCTTATCCCATTTCCTTCATTTATTTCACGTCTTTCATGCATTTAATGCATGAAGAAAAACTACAGCTCAAGCTGGCGTGAAAGTCTCCCTTCCACACTCCCTTTCTGCTTCTATTGACTTTGTTTTATTTCTCAACCAATAAGGCTAATTCCTTTATTGACTTTAGCTTTTCTCTATTTATTGTCTCCAACCGTCTAACTTGCAAAGTCAATTTTGGCTGCAAACATGTTTTAAATCTATTTTCATTTTGTCCGTGCTGATTCCAGTTCGCCTCCTTATCTTGAGTCATCAGCTCGCCAACTTAATTCCATGTCGCCAAATGTATTTCAGTTCGCCAACTCAATATCTAGAAATTATGAGATGATTCCCTTCTCTTGGCTATTACATATAGGTTTGGCGATCACATTTATCTTTTTAATTTACTTCATTCATATGGGCGATCGCAAGCCCTCGCCCATTCGGGCGATCATCCAAAAAAAACTCACTTGGCGAACACAATTGCCAATAAGGCCATTATTCATACTCGCCCTCAACCATTGGCGATAAGCCTTTATCTTACTCGCCCTTTGGCGAACTGTGCCATATACTCGCCCATACATTATTTCACTGAAATTTGCTCCATTCTCAACTTAAGTGAAGGAGCTTTTCACTTAAGTGTAATCAATATTCATTATTTATTTAATTTCCAATATCAATTTTATGATATTAAAGTCTACAGTAGTGTAAAATCGGATCTTACACATTTATTAAGCCTGTGTGGCATTCGCCTGTGTGGCATTTAAATTATGCCTATGTGGCATTTAGTAAGCCTGTGTGGCAATTATCGTGAAATATCCTGGATTGCTTTGTGATCTTCCAGGTCCTGGATTGCTTTGTGATCTTTCAGGCATCCGACAAATAGTCGTGACTTGTACCTCAGCTACTAGATGATCACTGGTGCTGGGATGATTCATGATCATGGATAGAATCTTGGTTCGGAACGGTAACCACTGCTAGCTATAGTGGACGCTTTCATAGAAAGCTTTCAGTTATTTCCAAAGATCCCGGTTATATCACGATACCTTATCAAAGAAATCCTGTCTCTTGGAAATATTTTGATTGTGTATTTCGATTTTATAAATGCGTGAGTGCAAGTGTTTTTATAGCTTATAGAACAATGATTTGTCAACTTGCATTTTTCCGTAAGACATACTTAAGCATGAGTTTTGACACACTTATTCACGCATACACATGCATGAACATAGTAGAACATCTAATATCACTTAGCGTATGTTTTCTTACTGGGCTTTCCCCAAAGCTCACCCCCCTCTACCTCAGATTATTTCAGGTAGACTCGGCACGAGTGTGGTGCATCGAGAGTCTTTTTGTCGAGCTGCAGAAAGCTATAATTTGAGCCAAGGTATAATCTTTTGTTCTTTTGTTTATATCCCATACTAAATTCTTTTGTGTACACAGTGAGTAGGATTCGGGATGTAAGTACTAGGAGATATCGAGTTTGTAAACATACTGTTATTTGTAGTTAAGTTGAAATCTCGATATGTTTATATATTGAATCAATGGATGTTAAGTATTTCAGTAGTTATCTTGAGATTTGGAATTGCTACAAGTTGAAAACGATGATGTAGTTAGTATGGGGATAGATAATAGGCTAAAATAGGGGCAGAATTTTTCAGTATCGTTTTCGACGTGTCTTACGAGAAGACTATAATAGGACCTTAGACAACTAGTCTTAAACAAATATAAGAGTGAGACTACTCATTAGGTTTTTAGCTACACTGAGCGAGTGACAAACATAGGAAGTGAAGGAAAAAGTTAGCCCGAAAATCCGGCTTCCGAGGGCGTTACAGAATGATATCAGAGCATAGTTTGTCTAGTCTCGTGTCAGTGTAGATAGGTTAGAATTGAACTTACATCCCATGTCACTGTGTATTATCTGGATATAAACTGCGAATAGCGTCTGAAAGCATATTGAGATGCTCAATTTTGGTAAAAGGAAATTGGATCTATGATGAGCAAAACAGGAGGACCACCGTCTCCACTACCAAATTCGCTCACATAATAAGATATGTTAATATTCGCGTAACCAACTCAGAGCCTAAAGTTAACGGTGTTAATTTCTTATTTATTTGATATTTAGGTCATAATCTGTCAATCACCACCACCACCACCTTTTCCTTCAAACGTTCTTAGGCTTAGACTTCATAATAGTTGTAAGCTGTATCCTAGCCATGTGCCACGGCTACGTGTAAGAAAGGCAAAGTTAAGGAGAAGAGACTAAGAAAAGAAAGTCGACACAAAATAAGGCCTTATGAAAGGGATAGAAAGTGATATAGTTGCAACTTAAAAGTTCATAGTTTTCTAACTCATTAAGATCTAGGCCCTGCTTATGTTGTAGTAAGGATCATGGGACTAAGCCCTACTACTAGAAGATAAGCACTTATTGTGTGGAAAGGTAAAACAAAAAGCCAAGAACTGCCCGATTGGGAGAGTCACAATTAGTGGTGCTTTTACTTCAATTATGGAGGGTAAGATTTAAAGATGTATTGGATCTTGTATATCTTGAAAAGTGTATGGGCTTTAGAAAACCACATAAATAGAACATATGTGACTTTGAAAGCACAAGGATTTTGGAAATTATGTGACTTTTGAAATAAACTATTGAACTAAATGGACTTTTGAAAGTTCAATAATATGAACCTTATGGCTTTGAGTTATGTGAGTTTAAAAAACTACAAGGCTCTTCAAACTCCTCATGAGTAGAGTCGAAGTGGAACACAACATATTGTGGGATAAGAAATTTTGAATAAAAATTGAGGATTGTTAGGGCACATCACGTAAAATGACCATTGATATGGAAATTAGAATTTAATGGGTTAATGATCTAAAGTGTCTTAACAAGACAATGATCTCAGCTTAGTTGATGGGTTTTGATTTATAAGATGATGTATGGTCGAAATGTTCAAACTCACGAGATATGTCTACTTTTTGAACTTTTCGAATATTGAGTCTTAAGGTTAATACGAAGTAAGTTTGATCTCTACATAAGGGATGATTTAGTACATAGTACTCTTCGATTTGTGAGACTAAGCAACTAACTGTTGATCGAGCACCACTCTATGCTTCAAGATTTTTCAAGACATTTTGGATTGTCCCATATACTATGCTAGGATAGTTGCTAGTTTCATTGGATCAATGGAATCGGTTTTGTTAGCTTATAGCCATTCATGGTAGACTTGCAACCTTTAATATCTCTACATATCCAGAGGTTATTAGACGAGCTCAACAAGTAGAGCAAGTTTTTAAACTCTCACAAGCTAAATATGAATCCAAGGGAAAGAGTAAAGGGAAGAGGCTTGAGATTAGGAAGTCTAAGCAGAGTGATACTTCTTTTAAGAGGCAAAGGTTTACAAAACCTCAATAGCAGATGACTAGACCCACTTATCCTTTTAACACACCAACCCTACGACCTTGTAACAAATGCGATAATTTCCATGGGTTTAAACCGTGCTATTGGGTGATACAAGCTTGATTTAAATGTAGGAAGTAAGGACAGATGGTAAGAAAATTATTACTAAGTTGTGGTTGGCCATATTGATACCACACATTACATATCCATTAGGTAAATATAAATCATATGACTTTGAGAAATTTTGAATGTAGTTAATGAAGCTGTTTTGTTTAATGTATCGAATTTTCAAGGTTTTGAATATGCTATGTGGATGAATAGATATTTTTATGTGATCATAAAGAGTATTTGGACTGTGGTGAATTGAGTCAATGATTTTACACTTAGAGTGAATCTTCGAAGAATTTTAAGGTATGCTTGGATTGGAATACAAAGTATGAATTATTTGACATTGGAAATATGTTGGATATATGTAAGAGACATATGCTAATTTGGTGATAGTGCTATATTGTCATTTACAGTTAAAATTATAAATTACAAAATGTATTGAGTATTGGTGAATTATGATTAGTTGTGGATTCTAAACACTATTAAGAATTTATTTGTGGATTAAAAACTACTTTGGAACTGTTTGTGGATTTTAAATACCATTGAAGATTGATTTGTGGATTTAAAAAGTTATTTGGGATTGCTGTTGATTTAATTTGTTGAAATTAGATCGTAGTTTATTGTAAACTACCTACAGGAGGTTCTATTTTTCTAAAAGGTTATGTTGTCAGATTTTTCATTAGAATTCGACTTAGCTATACCCCACTAAGAACACGCTCAGTACTTATAACTTGTCCCTCAAACACTTAGAGAAAAGAGCTGTATACTAAGTATGGTAAGTGCGAGTGTAAATTGGAGCAAATTTCATTCCATGGTAGGCGAAGATGGGCTACTAAGGTTTAGAAGCTGAATTTATTTACAACAATGGCTATCATGTGTTTGTTTTAGATGAGGAAAGCTAAGGTATAAGGTTAAAAAAAAAATTCCGACAAAGACGAGCCAAGGTTGTAATGAACATAGATAAAGCAAAGATAAGGGAGTTAAGAAAAGAGAGCCTACCTAGGATAAAGCCCCAAGAAAAAGGTAGAAGGTCGTAAAGCCTCAAGTCAATAGTTTTGAGCCTTCGATATTATCAAGTTCTAAGCCTTGCTTGCATTGTGGTTAATATCATGGAACTCAGCTCATGTCACTGGATGACTACGGCTTGCTTTAGATGTAGAAAAAAAAAAGGCATAAGATCAAGGATTGCCCAACAAAGATGGGCTCAACTATTGATGTTTTACCCCGATTATAGAAGGTAAGTTTTGAATTATTAAGTACATGCCTTTGTTGGAATAATGCTAGCTTCATAAATATAGTTGTATACAACATGCATGCTTGAAATTTCATATTGGTTTTGAGCAATAAGATATAAATCTTGCTTAAAGGTATGACAGGGAAAGAAATCTGAGATGATTGATAATTCGATAAGGTGAAATCTTGATTGGAAATTATGAAATAAGTGCATGACAAGAATAAGTATTCCCACTCATTTTAAGAGTACCTTGATCGAATTTGGAGGACCAAATTCATTAAGGTGGGGAGAATGTGACAACTGCAAATTTTCTATGCATGGTAAGTGAATTAAGGAGTTATTGGAATTGGATTTCATAATTGGGGAAATTCTCTTGAAGTATGAGAATTATATAATAAATTAGTTAAGCATGGGAAATGATAATTTGGAGGAATTAAATAAGGTGATTTTTTTTTTTGAAGAATTGAGGCTATGGGAGTTTAATAGGAAATTTAAGGTTTGAGATTTTACAAGCAGATGTTGTACTGAAATTAGGAGAGGTGAAATCTATAGAATTAAGGTTGTGAAAGTTATATATGTTGCAAAGGGACACATTGCAGTGATATAAAAGATTTATCTAGTGGATTAAAGTGTTTTTTTAAGGAATTTAATTATTTAAGTGATAGTTAAATAATAAGAAATTAATTATACTAAGGTTGAAGGATCCAAGTTTAACAAATATATATAATTATATATATTGGAAATATATATATTTACCAAGTAAATGGAAAATTTACACATATCAAATATATATATATATAAAAAGATATATCATTAAATGATTTAAATAAAATAAATATAATCTATATAATAATGTATAAAAAAAATTAGTGGAGTTTGATGGGAAATTTCCCACCAAACCCACGTGAGTAGCAGACCACTATGAATTTAGTGGCTTAAAAACAAAGCCAAGTGACAAGCAAAGAAAAAGAAAAGAAAGACAAGAGACGAGAGAGATGGAATTAAAAGAAAAAGAAGAAATGCCAAGAGGAAGCTAGAACAGGGGAGGGGACGTGAGTGCAAGGGATTCGGAGCTAGTTAGGGGCTGCTGCTAGTGGCGTTTTAAAAGTTGATTGGGGCAGAAAGTTGCTGTTTTAGGCGCTAGTTTTTGGCACCAAAAAGGGGCTGAAATGAGTAGTTTTCTGGGTGCAAAAAGAGGGATAAATAGAGGAATTGAGAAGGCCGAAACAGGGGAGATTGGAGTGCCTATAAGTGCAACAAAAAGGGGTCATGGGTGAGGTAAATGGAGAGCTAGGAAAAGGTTGCACATTCTCGGGTTACAGAATTGAAGCAAACGAAGGCAGCAGGGGTCCTTTTCTAGAGCAACAACACAAAAAAAAATAGAAATGAAGGCTGATTTGTTGGCCTGAACAGGACAGAAAATAAGGCTGTGTTTTGGGCAGAGAAGTGGCCAAAATAATGCTGAAAATGCAGAGGTGAAATAGGGGTGTCTAAGGGCTATTTCGGGTGGCTATTGTAAAGGCTAATTGGACACTGTTTAGAGATGGTAACAGAGGATGGTGGTTGAGTTTTGAATTGGTAAGATTTTTATATAATGTTGAATTAGAACTATATGGTTTTGGGCTTGATAAATAAATAAATATATATATATATACACACACATATATATATATATATAAGTATATGGGAGAATTATGATATGATATGGAAATGGGATTATGGCATTATTTGGGTTTTGTTGAAGGTTATTATAATATGTTCAGAAAATACATAGGAGAGTGTTTGGAATATATTTGAATTGAATTGGAAAGATTGATACAATGTTTGGGATATAAAAATTGGAGTATTGATTAGGGGTATTGAGAAATTATTGGAATAATGTGATTATGTGTAATGTTATTTGATCATTGTTGAAAGGTGATATATGTTGGTAAAATGTTATGATTATTATTATTATTGCTAGAACATTAAAAGAGTATTGATTGTATATATTGGGATGTATTGGAAGTTGTTTGAATATATTGAACAATTATATGAGTTGTTTGAGAAGGAAATAAACTATGAAAATATAGGCTCGGTGTACAAGGAAATAAGAGTAAGATTTATCTTATTGGTGAGATCAATATACATGTAATGGAAATAATATATTTTATGAGTGGTTGGAAATATGCTAGAAAATTTGTGTCATGGTTATGACTAAAGTGGAAGTAAGGGTAAGAATTTATGTTTTGGTTTAAACTTAATGTATATGATATAAAGGTTATGTACCTATGTTTGTTAAAGTATGATAAATGCTATTTTGATGTGGTGATTTTAGTGAGAAAAGATATCAAGAAAAATGGAATTTCAGAAGAAAAAAGAGAGGATTCCTAAGGTCTGATCCGAGCCTTGAGTAATATTGGCATAGAGTTTGAGTTGAAGACTTTTGAAGGGGAAAAAACTTTCAAGGAGCTAAAATTTAACAATTGGCTGAAAATGCACAAGAACGGTATTGCTAAACATTAAGCCTGGCATAATGAGGTAAGGGAATATACTGTAAACGTTTATTAGTCTGCTGTGTTGTGTATGTCCAAAGTTCTGTTATGTAATACTTATTGATTTGAAATGCATTCTTGGTTAAATTTCATACGTATTGAACTGAATTGAAGTACAAATGGTCTTGAATTTGAATTGTGTTGGATTGTGGATAAAAGTACTGTTGGTTGGCGTTTTATGCAGGTTGTTTGGTTGTGGATTATGATGCTTGGTCGTGTTCTACCTTTGCCGTTATAATGCCGAAATTTAGTTGGAAATTATTAAATAGATTTTCGACATTGGTTTAAATTTTATCATGTCTTTAAAACCTCATATACCTTAAGCACTATTATTGATCCTCGAGATAATGTTTTTTTTTAATATGTTTTGTACGATGAGGTTATCAAATTGAGAGGGTTTAATACGATTCATGCCTTCCATACTCAAGATACATTGTAAAAGTATTCTTGCATGAGTTTTAGCGTAAGAGACAGGGAACACATGGAATTGCCTATGTGGCACTTAACTCGCCTGTGTGGCGTTTACTAAGCCTGTGTGGCACTTGCCTATGTGGCATTTATTAAGCTTGTGTGGCATTCGCTTGTGTGGCATTTAAATTATGCCTATGTGGCATTTAGTAAGCCTGTGTGGCAATTATCGTGAAATATCCTGGATTGCTTTGTGATCTTCCAAGTCTTGGATTGCTTTGTGATCTTCCAGTCATCCGACAAATAGTCATGACTTGTACCTTAGCTACTAGATGATCACTGGTGCTAGGATGATTCATGATCATGGATAGAATCTTGGTTCGGAACGGTAACCACTGCTAGCTACAGTGGACGCTTTCATAGAAAGCTTTCGGTTATTTCCAAAGATCCCGGTTATATTACGATACCTTATCAAAGAAATCCTGTCTCTTGGAAATATTTTGATTGTGTATTTCGATTTTATAAATGCGTGAGTGCAAGTGTTTTTATAGCTTATAGAACAATGATTTGTCAACTTGCATTTTTCCGTAAGACATACTTAAGCATGAGTTTTGACGCACTTATTCACGCATACACATGCATGAACATAGTAAAACATCTAATATCACTTAACGTATGTTTTCTTATTGGCTTTCCCCAAAGCTCACCCCCCTCCGCCTCAGATTATTTCATGTAGACTCGGCTCGAGCGTGGTGCATCGAGAGTCTTTTTGTCGAGTTGCAGAAAGCTATAATTTGAGCCAAGGTATAATCTTTTGTTCTTTTGTTTATATCCCAAACTAAATTCTTTTGTGTACACAGTGAGTAGGATTCGGGATGTAAGTACTAGGAGATATCGAGTTTGTAAACATACTGTGATTCGTAGTTAAGTTGTAATCTCGATATGTTTATATATTGAATCAATGGATGTTAAGTATTTCAGTAGTTATCTTGAGATTTGGAATTGCTATAGGTTGAAAACGATGATGTACTTAGTATGGGATAGATAATAGGCTAAAATAGGGGTAGAATTTTTCAGTGTCGTTTTCGACGTGTCTTACGAGAAGACTATAATAGGACCTTAGACAACTAGTCTTAAACAAATATAAGAGTGAGACTACTCATTAGGTTTTTAGCTACACTGAGCGAGTGACAAACATAGTAAGTGAAGGAAAAAGTTAGCCCGAAAATCCGGCTTCTGAGGGCGTTACAATAAGAAAATGAAAGAGTAAATTAGATATTTTAAAATATTACTATAAACAATTAATTAATTCAATAAAAATATTTTAAATTTTTATATATACATTTTACAAGAAATTTAACATCAAAATCAAAGGTGCATGTGCTTCCTAAGCTTGTAACAAAATTTCCCCTAAACCCATACCCTTTTAGGTTTCTTGTCAAAGAAAGCTTTATAAAATTTGCTTTAAAAACAGCCACATTTAATTTTTTTTAAATAATATTTTGCCTAATTACATAAATTTAACAAAGAAAACTTTACATGCAGACTTATCTTCCCTTTCTCCAATTGTAGCCTGGCACCCGTCACCAGCCAATACCCCGGACTATCTTGAGGCCCTTTGCATACTTGCGAGGTTTCTACAAACTTCAAAAGCTTTGGTGTTTGAACTGGCACTGGTGGCCCTGTTGGGTACACGGCGGAATCCACCACAACCACCTTCTCCTCCTCTTTGACAGGGTTGCCTGTTAAGGATTGGCTTATGGCTGAAAGCAAGCGAGACCTTTGGGAATATCCAGAGGGGGCTTGTGCCCAACTTGATTGCACTACGAAAGAATCTGAGACCTTGGAAAACAACAGTCTAAGATGGAGAATACTCTTGGAATCATGTTTCTTTACAAGAAGTTGAGCACCAGTCACAATGAAGGCAACATCTTTGCCAGAAGTAATCCATTTCGGATTATATTTCACTGGCGCTGTGCATATATGAGAAAACATTTTGGAATGGATAGCTTCAAAGAATCGAACATCGCCTGTATCTTCTGATGCTTGCCAGTATTGTATATCGTCCATCTTATATTCAAATGTTTTTGGTAGATTCGATAGGTATTGAAGGTGAATAGCTAGCCTGAGATTAGAGCAAGAAAAGAAGAATTATAAATTTATAATTTAAATGCCATCATTTTAATCACTTACAACTCACTACCTACCAAGTAAATTTCACAGCTTATAGTTGTTACCTATTGCATTTCATGCCTTCAAGATACAAGCGCATACCAGTGATAGGTCTCACCCCTACTGTGACCTGATATTCAGAGCTGACATGTATAAGGGCAAACTCAGACAAGGTCTAAAATTGTGGGTCTGAGAAAAGTTATATACACAGCTTTCTCTCCATATTAACAGATAAATAAAGAGCAATTTTTACCGTTGCACCATGATTTATCCTTAAAGTGAATATGTTAGAACACTGGCATAATTAAGTGCCAATTAATGCCTGGTTGTATATGTCTCACCACAATAATCATGAAAAAAAAAAGGGGGAACTATAACTGTTGTACAGTTCGAGATGTACCTTGGAAGTGTTTACATAAAGCTTAGGACCCATCAATTTTAAATGAAGAGCTTGTGATGAAGAAGCCCTATTTGGAGAAGGACCCAGCGGCAGGTCATTGTGAATGGGAGCCCAAATCTTGTGTGCTTGAAAGTCAAGAAAGTACTGTAGATCAGCTATAGGAGGCTTATCTGCAATTACATAACAATCGTAACACATGAATTATTAAGGTTGAACAGTCTTTGCATATGATAAGGCATGGTTTATGCTTATGCCTTTGCAGAATTCTGAATATATGCATGAAGGGATGGCCGGGGACGACAGAAACTTACATCGAAGGTATAAATTGATGGCATGTGATAAGAAACCTTTGCCAGGGACACCTTCTCTAAGGAGAGAAGTGATAGGAATGAAGTTATAGTGAATGGCATCCGGCATTCCTGCAACTGTTGGAAGCCACTCACAATGGCTACTAGCTTCCGGGTCACCTCCCCTCTTTGAACATATAACAGTGATTCCCTGCAGAACCAATTCCATTTCCTTATTAATGGTTTAATTAGTCTTTTTCTGACTTTATAACTCAGCTAATATTAGTATTCAAGCACACTAAAATACACTTAAACGCCGCTAAATACCTATTTTCCTGTAGTGTTTACTCCTTGTTTTTTGGATTCATTATACTTTATAGATTATAATAGTCGGACTTACATCTTTGATGCTGATGAAGGGGTAGCCATTGAAGGCAATAGCTTGTTGATCAAATATATCGAAAGCCTGTGGTACCTGTAGCATATATAAATAGAAAAAATTAAGTTAGGAGAATAGGTTAAAGTTTAGGTAATTAACAATGATGAACAAGTAGGATATGCTGCCTGATTTAGTTGGTCAAGTTTCAATAAAGAAGGTTAATTAATATTATATTTGTCAACAATGGAATAGTCCGACTAAAAATAAATAACCTAAAATTGAATGGTTAAGAAAGTAAGATTGAATTCAAATTCAAATAATTTCAACATCACTTTCGATTATCAAACATTTATCTTTTGTGAGCAATCAAATATGATAAAAATTATCAAAGATTTTATAATACCATTTCTCTAAAAGGAATAAAGCAAACCAATTAGGGTTGAACCTTTTGCTTTTGCTCTCTGGCTTTGGGGGTAAAGCTGCAGGTCCCTGTAAACAACTGGTCTCCAAGGTCATGGAGATGTTGTTTGAGCTGTGAAGGCTTCAAGTTGGAAGATTTGTCTTGCCTAACCAAAACCATGTCTTGGCCGCCAATGCTTAACCCCACAATGACGTGAGTCCCGTATTTCTCAATGAATCTGCCAAATATTATAATAATTAGTAAGCACATCAGTCAATTTTAAGCTGTATATGATGCAAATCAGCTGAAAATTCAGTTCATCCAGACCCTCTTTCAGGTGCGGTAGCTGAATTTGGAAAAGAATTAATTTAACATTCTATGACCAAATTTACATATCATTTAACAGCTACTTTGACAATTTCATAATAGAGTTTTTAATTAATAAATAAAAAATCTTCTGACATTGTAGCCAATTGTTAACCTAACTTCCAAATCCAATGTCTACTTTCAATTGTCAACCACCAAATGCTACTATACTAGCCAATATATAATTTTCACTATGTTTTCGTTTTACAATAGAGACTGATTCGATACAAAAAAAAAATGTAAATATTAAAATTTGAATTTTAGATTTACAAAACTCACATATTTTAAAAATAGAGATATAATCATTCCCTGAAAGATACTATACAAAAGAGTCATGCATTATTTAGTTTCTAGAAATCAATAAAAAGAAAATATGAAACAATTAATTTGGTCAGTTGATAAGCCGGATATTCTTCACAATTTTGTAAGCGCAGACAAGTTTTTTTTTTTTTTTTCAAGCTGGCCGTGAACTGTTTAATATGCTGGCGCTTTACCGCGCTTGGGCTTTCCTTTCTACCATAGCTGATATTGTTGACTTCACCTAAAAAAACCAACAGTGGACTAACTCTGCTCGAGATTTACTAGTCAGACAAGCGAAAAAAGGCCCCTCTTTTCAATTTTGACTAGAGAAGAATGAGATTTGTCATTTCTCCACACAATCTTTTTTTTTTTAACTTGCGGTACTATCTACTATGGTAAGTTTAAGGCAAGAGGCCTTTCACTTTTTGACCTTGGCGACAAGAAAGATGGAGAAGACATGAAGGCTTAGTTTGAATTCAAAGTATTCTTTCTCCGTTACCAAAATTTTTATGGATAAAAATAAATAAATAAAAAAGAGAGACTCGAATTTTATATTTCATCTCTTAGAGACATCAAAGCTTAGTTTGAATCTGATAATTCCTTTCTTTGTTCTCAAAATTCTTATTGATAAAAGAGATTCGAATTTTAAATTTCATCTCTTATAAAAGGGTTGCAAACAGTTGAGTATTAATTATTTATGATGCTTGCGTTATATTCAAATTTTTTAGTATTAATTAAAATGAAAATGAAAAAAATAAGAGTTCAAGATCTAAAGAGAGAGAAAAATGAAAATTTATAATTTAATTTTTTGTGGAAAATGTCATTGCTTTGGATTAATAACAAAACGTGTGTAGAACTTATGAATGTCTAAGAAGAAATCAAAGTATTAAAAATATAATTTTTTGAGCCTAGTAAAAAAAAAAGGATTCTGCATTTCTCATTTCATTATTATTCTTGTTTAATTTCTTTTATCAAATTTTTTTTTTTAAATGTTTATCAATATTCTTGGTTGTTTCAAGATCCTTATTGTTAACAAACATTGAAAAGAAAGTAAAAGAAGAATACATTTGCATTGTCAAAATATTCCTAGTTGAGTATATAAACATTAATATAGATTTTAATTACCCAACCGCAAAACATTAGTATGCAAGGCAAGAATATTTTAACTTCATATTATCTAAACATTATATCATCATCATAAAGTCAACTTAATCCTATAAATTTAGCAAATTATATAGACAATTATATGAACTTAAGGCCTTAATTAGGGAAACATTCTTACTTTCCAAACCTTAGCCTTGACTAGCTCATAAATAAATAACAAATTCATCATTTTTTTCTATTTAATCAATTTCACGTTTCAACACAGTATTTTTAATTTTTTTTCAATTTATGCAACTAATATTATCCTATCAATGACAAAATCACTTAGTAATGTCTTTTTTTGTTGAAAATATTGAGGATATTTTAATTTAAACCATTTACTAACACATGAAATTTTTTGTTTGCTAAGCCAATTATTTTTTTTAAAAGTCAAAAAGATTATGGAGCTAACAGTAAAGCTAGCAAAGTAAACAAAATTCTTTAGAACAAACCTGAATTCAAACAAAACGTCATCAGAAGATAAACAATAACACGTAAATGATATAGTTTTCATGTCACTTTACGATAAAATTGTGTTTTAATATTTATTGTAGTTATAACTCTTGTTGCTTTTTACTAATATTTTCTTCTTATTTAGGAAGAACAAAGATATTGTTTACACCATCAAGGATAGGAGCAATGTATGCGTTCTATATATATATATATATATATATATATATATATATATATATATATATATATATATATATATATATATATATATATATTTGACCACTAATGAAATATCTCAATAAAATAAACAGCATTTTCATCAAAATTTTAATAAAAAAAAATTAAAACCAGCAAATATGTTCAGAAATTTCAATTACCTTGCTAGGGCGAAAGGATCCCAAGTAGAAGGAACAGCACTGAGAACTTCATCAGAGAGGATGAGAGGATAGCGATCAATATGAAGATTGAACAAAACGATGAAATATCCATCAAGGCCTAAGTGTTTGGTATTGGCTGCATCTTTTGCCCATGAACCGCTTTGGAAACCAAACATTGAATTGAATTTTCCTGACGGAATTTTTCCAGGAAGACTGCATTTCTGGTTGAAAAGCTCCGCCATCTACGTACACACCAATTTTTCTTTTATTTTTCTATTTTCTGTCGTGAATATTGGCACTTTGGCAGCCATAATTCTAACCAAAAACATCGTAATCGAAGGTAAAGAGAAAAAATCATGGTGTAATTACCTGATTGAAATCAAGAATATCAGACTGATAACGAGTTCGATCGCCTTTGTCGCACTTGATATCAGCAGGAACATCTCTGATGGCTCCAAAACCTGGTATGACAATCTCTCTTTTCTCTAATTCATTGAGTAGAATCAGCCTTTCGTTGCCTTTGCAATACTTGAGTCGAAAATCCGACGTTAAATCGAATCCTCTTCCCAGGCTGCTAAGAGCTTGCTCCACGATACCATTGCTGCTCATCTCTTTCCTTTCCTTTCGTTTCCTTTCCCTCCGGGTAAGCTGGAGAAGAGAAGGAAGATATGGTTTTGAAGAGCGTCGAACAAGTTTGGGCTATTTAGTTTTGGATGAGAACGCTGTGAAATTGTACAATTCTAATGAATCAAAGTCTAGGAAGTTTCCTTTTTTTGCTGCCGTTTCTCGTAATTGAGCTGAACTTTGACTGTTCTTTTTCATTTTGATTTTTCTCTTTGTTTATTGTATATAAAATAAAGTAGCTGGTCCATCTATCATTCACACTAACTGGCTTTGTCAAAGTTCATCGTCAACTATATATTATGAAAACCAAGAACTGCAACTATTGCTTACACACGAATTTTTGTGCCATATGTAAGTTACTCGAGCAATTCTTTATGGATGATTGAAATTCATTCAAATCAAATAACAAATATCAATATATTACATAATATAATTATATAAGTAATTTAGGTAGACCTAATAATTAATGTTCCTATAGTTCCAAATTATGTTCTTCTCGTATAAAATACAAAATTTCTGCATTAAAAATTATGTTGACACGCTGAGAATAATAATTATTTAATTTTTATCAAATTCATATATAAAGTTTATCAAATTTTAGCTTATAATGTCACCTTCATGTGTTTCTAATTTTTTTTTGTTTTGTTTTTTTATTGTGTCATATTTTCATGTCTAGTACTGTGAAATAACAAAGACCAAACTTGTTTCAAAATGCATGCAAATAATGTTCCATACTTTAAGTTCTTCAGGCCTAACCTAAATCCCCCTTTATTATTTGGATTGCAAATGAACTCTCAACTAACCTTCACATCCTTTATCATTTTCTTATCTTCCTTTTCCACAGAAATGCTAAGCATAACTGGTTCATCTTCGAAATCACTTTGCCTGGTAGAATGAACAACGAATATCAGTAATCCTTCAAACTGAAAAGGACTTATTTGAAGCCCAGCTGTTAAGCCAGCTCCTTGCAATTTTCTGAGTTAATGGATCTTAATGTTTCTCTGTAAGCCTTCCTGAAATTAATGAAACTCCTAAATATTTGACAGCTAGAGTGGCATTGCCTGTCTAAAAAACCAATAAGTTGATATATATCTTGGAAAATAAGAGGGCTAATTAACATTTGAAGAAAAAAGTTCAGTCTTAGCATTGTTAAGCTGCAAACCTAACGTAGAATAGAAGTGTTGAATGGTAGATAGGGCGAAGATAAATTCCTTCAATTTAATTTTTCTTCTTAGCATCTCAATCTCACATTGAAATAATATAAAATTCAATTATGATATACAAATAGAAATTTGAATTTATATTTGTGAAACGTATTGTATAATAAAACGGTAAGATTTTCATATCAAAATAAATAATATTTTCTCAGGTATTGGTGGCGTGTTGAGTAACTCTAATGGTATCATTATTCATATTTTCTCTAAGAACATTGGTGTGGCTGATTCTAACCTTGCAAACTTCTTGCTGTTGTTGAAGCTCTCTCTCATCATCAATAAATCAAGTTTTGCACTCCCCCAGCATCTAATCATTGAAAGTGACTCAAAAGTCGTTATATTCTGGCTGAACAAACTCTGTAATAGCCCATGGAAGTACAACAACCTCATCAATAAGTTGCGAAATCTGTATTCTTGCTTAGGCTCGATTTCTTTCATTCATGTTTTTAGAGAAGCAAATCATTTTGCTGACTCCTTGGCTAAAGCTAGAGTCCACAAATCAGTCAATTTAGAAGTTTGGTTGTAATCTTCAGCTGTTTTTCTCATTATAAATAAATAATCCTCTTTACTTTTAAAAAATAAATAAATAAATAATATTTCAAAGATATATTGGATGTTCATTTCTTTGCACAACATCCTTGGATTAGAAAATGGAATGTAATTTACATTGCATACCATAAATTTCACTCATTTTTTTTCATTTTTTTTGTTTATATTTGAATGTGAAACCTCCAAACAATGGTTCATATTGTTAGTCATATACATGAGTATCTCAATGAATTTTATTTATATATATATATATATATATATATATATATATATATATATCCTTAATAGAGTCTTGGATCGAAAGTATATTTTTGAAAATTTCATGTAATTGCCGAACAGATATATTGTTTAATTATTATTATTATCAGAGAAAACGAAAAGCTTTATATATTTATATATATATATATATATATATATATATTATATATATATATATTATATATATATATATTATATATATATTATATATATATATATATATACACACACACACACACGTTTACTTGGTTTGACTGAGAAATATTTGTTTTTCGGTAATAATCATACGTTCCTTATCCAATACAAGGGTGTCATATGCCCACTTGAGAAGTTGAGCGTCCAACTTTTCCTTCGTGCATGGTGGAAAATAAATTTGAAAGAGAAATCAAATTACAATTAAATCACTTAACAGATTACTGAAATATTATAATGCTTGCACAAAAGAAAATATAAAAATATGTATCTCGTTTTAAGATATCAATTAGGTATATCTTAAATTATATATTAATCCGAAAATAAATATTTGGATCTCTACATATATATATATATATATATATATATATATATATTAAAATCTCATAGTATTCTAATATAAAATTGAGAGAATACGAAAAAAGTTTCAATCAGCAGATCACAAAAGAGAAAAACTATCAATCCAACCAATTATTTGGTAAAAGATAAAAGAGCTCATGTTGGCTTATGAATTATTGTTTCTTTTCGTCATCATCGGTTGAAAATTGCGTTCACAGTGTGATCCAACTTAGCCGAAAAAACAGTGAGACTGTGGGCCTCGCCAAGAGATTCAGACTATTGTTAGGAACACCAGAAAACTTGGTTCTGAATTTCTGGAGTGTGGAAGCGAGGTGGAGACTGCAGAAACAAGATCAACCGGCTGTTTCTTCTTTTCTTATATTTTTGGAGTATTGAACAAACCAATGGAGTACACATCAACAAAACGCGTTGTTGGTATTGTCTTAGCCGGCTGATTTTTGGGACCAAGGATTGATCTATTTTTTAAATTATGTCCACCCTAAAAATGGTATAATAGTGAGATAGACCTAGTAATCTCCAACATGATACGGTAACATCAGAGGAAAATCACATGAATAAAAGATGAATTAAAATTTAATAAATTTTGTATATCAATTTGATAGAAATTAAAAAAAAAAAATTTTCTGTTTCGTGTATCAATAAGAATTTTAATTCAAAATTTTTTATACTTTATATAGCACGAATATGATTTTATATCACACGACCATGAATTTTATTTTCAAATTATCAATTCTTTAGAAGATGATTGAGAAGAAAGTCTTCCTGTCAATTGTGTTCAATGGACTCAAAATTGTGGGTTGGGAAGCCCAAGTGAGAACAAATCACAGTAATTGCAGTCGGAATGTGGAAAAGCGGAGACTTTCGTGTCACTTGACTTCCTAGTCAAGCAAAGACGTGGTGTAGCAGTAGGAATTACGTGTAACTCTAATCTTAATATATATATATATATATATATATATATATATATATATTCATCAAGTTCTTTTGTTTTTTAGGTTAAGTTTATTAAAGAAAGACTTCCAAACTTAACTATTAGAAAAACAGGAGAAAAAATGTAGCATATTGATATATATTAAGATCATCCTTAATCTCCAGATTTCTTAACAAAATTAAAAAAAAGCCATTTTATTGACTTTCTCGTCAAGTTGCGATTTCTTCGAAATATTGATTTTGTGGTTTGATTGTAATTAAATTATTGTCAATTCTAATATATTTTAAGTTTCAAAAAACAGTTCTAATAAGATCTTATGGATAAGCATTCTATAAGAGTTAGTAAACAATGCTGATTAATAAAAAATGATGGTGATAGCATTCACATTCCTTTTTCTTTCTAAGGAGAATTTTTCACCTGAAGAATCAGTAAAAAAATTTTGATAAAAAAATAATGTGATGGCATTCACATTGCTTTTTCTTTCTTAGGAGAATTTTTTTACCAAACGGAAACTGCAAGAGACTTTTTGAAGTAAACAAAAAAAAATAGAGACAATTGAAGAGAAAAAAAAAACAACCTTCTAGATTCAATCACTTTTTTTTTACAAAATAAGTCGTAGTTTGATAAAATGAGTCGCAAATGTTAAGATTTAAACCCTAAATTTGTTGAATTTCACTTTTTAAGAGTAATTATATGAACCATTTAAGTTAAATGTTTTGTTCTATTAAACCATTTCTTTCCTCAACAAGAAAGGCATACAAACAAATTTTCGTGTTATGTAATGTTATTGATGACAACTTCATTGTGAAAAGTATGATTTATGCTATAAATCAATGAGTTTTAATATGCAAATTGCATCAAATTTTAGAGAAAATGGTCCAACATACTAATACAATATTATATGCTTAGTAAACTTGGGCTAAGCAGGAGCATTTGACAGGTTTCACCAGGCCTCGAGGGAGACGGTTTGAGGTACATGGAAACAACCACCGACGACAATATAAATGAGACAAAAGATCAAAACAAATGCAATAGAACAAGTATATAAGAAGTATAAACCATGTTTCTGACATTTTACAACAATGAGAATGAAGTCGAGGTTGCTTGCTGGGAAATAACTTTAACATAAAGCCGAATGCTACAAATATGTATGGATTAACACAAAAGACAATAAACATCATAAAATGGGTTGTGTTATATGATTGATTTAATAATTAAATACACCTTTAATTTTTTTTGAATATAATAGATATAAATATTCAAACTTTTATTTTACAGTAAAAATTCATAAATTTTTATTTTATTTTAAATTAAATTATCTTAATTAAGTTCAAATTTATTTTATGACACTAACTCTCATTTGAATATCTTAAATGACAATTGATGTAAATAACTTCGTAAGTAATAAGGTCATAAATTTTGACTTTACTATAAAATTAACGTAAAAAAAAAACACATCATTAAACATAAATTTAAAGTCATTAAACATAAAATATATTAGAGGTATCGTAAACACTTGATAATTAACTTAAGATTAATGTAAAAAATACGTGATTATGCATAAAGCTAAATTTGTTATGTGTAAAATATATTGGAAGTATATAAACACATGATAATTAACATAAACATATATTATAACAAAATTATCATGTGTTTAAATCTATTGATATTAATATTTACATTAATAATAATATTTTTATAATACTTCTAACGTATTTTACATCTCATAACTCTAAATTTATGCTTAAACATATATATTTTACGTTAGCTTTACAATTAGATCAAATTTTGTAATCTTATTGTAGAAATTTCTGTAAATAACATGTTTCTTATGCGAACAAATGAAAATTAGAAGCATTTAATAAATTTGAGCTTTATCCTTATCGCGTTATTTTGAAATTAATACCAGCAAAAACACAAGATAATGGCAAAAATAACAGCCACAGCAAACCAAAAAAAAAACCCCTAAACTTTAAACCCTATACCAACAAGCCCCTTCTAGAAAAGCTATATATGCATGTGAATTTGAAAAAGAAACATGAAGAACAAGGGAGAGACATTGGGGAAGCTCAGATTTCATCACACAAGCACATATTTACAGCTTTACCGGAAAACAGAGAGCAAAAAGTATCCGCTTGCACAGTTGCTCTTAGTAACACTAAGATAATGTACAACGCAAAACAAAACAAGGAAATGAAACTCCGCTGCACTTTCGAGAGTTACAAACACGAAGAACAGTGCGTCATTGTCTGTGTCAGCTTATTTGATCGGAAACAGAAGCCAGACCTTGCATCAGCCTAACAATTTCCACTGTGTCATCCAGATAGTACTTAGCCTTACTGGGTTTTTTACAAACAGTGCATGCAAACACTTCTGCTCTGGGGTCGATCGTAGGGCCTGCTGTTGAACTGGTGATTACCTCAAACATGTCTTCATCGGATTGGTCATCTCCTATGCACAGAACAAAATCCGGTAACATATCCCTCTCTTGCATGGTGGAAAGTAGGCGCTTAGCCACCAGACCCTTGCTTACTCCCTGCATAAACGGGAAAATGAAATTAGAGAACGGTTGCAAAATCAAGAAGAAACACGTCTTTTGAAGCATGAGAGTTTGAGAGCCCTATAGACACAGGATAGATTCACAAAAAACTAAGTTGGTATATAGCTCTCAACTAAAGTAAAAGAGATTTGATATACAAAAGCAAATAACTGCATACTATCAGTTAACAGTAACATGTATGGTTATATCAATTAGAACTATGATCATAAATCGATTTCTATCAAGAGGCCAACGCTATTTCGTTTTGACCTTACTTGGCTTCATGAGAATCCAAATATGATTGTTAACATTCAAAAGATTATTGCTAGATCTTAATTCCCTTCTCTCTTGAAAGAACATTCATAAACAACCTAAAGACAATGTACAGACTCAGACTGGAGCACAAAAAAAAAAAGCAAGGACGGAAGTAGAAATCTAGAGGGGGTAATTTTTTCCACTTCTGCCTTAATAACTAACACGACATAATACCTCGTTCAAACAATGCAACTAGAGTGCGGTTAGATTGGAGACCAGGAAACTGTTAAGCTTCAAGCTTTTCAGTATAACATTTGACATCAGTGACACGATATGTTCATTTTGAAAACATGCTTCTTAGCTCACTATGGGCAAAGAAAATAAACGTATTGTACAAATTCATCAGGGGAACATGTGATGCAAACCTGTGGCTTAACCTCCACAACATTCTTCCCACTTTTTACTGTAACAGGTTCATTGGCCAGCACACTTTCAAGATGATCAAGAAGTTCTTTGGCTTGGCATGATCCAAAATCCGGATCCGCATCCTCATAACACCAGACAAGAGCAGTTTCCCTATCTTCAATGTTGGACCCGTCAGTAGTCTCCATGTACTGCTTCATTACAGGTTCTGCAATCTGCTTCCAAGTACAGTCCACAGCTGGTACACATGTTTCCCATTCCACATCTCGCTTAAGCCTGAAACAATAAAATATAACTTTCAAGTCAAAAACACGATCATATAATAAGGATAAAAGTAAAAATTAGGATCAAGCTGGTTCGCTTCACCTAAAGAAGTAGCCATGTTCAGCAGCTATTCCTAGCTTCTCACATGGAGAGAACCATTCAGTGAGTGTCTTCCGGCTTTTGGCACTGACAATAAAAACCATGTTGTTTTTGTCTCTGCACAAGCTATTTAGGATGTCGATTGATTTAGATGATGGGCTCCTGTCAATGGAAGCCTGCGGCATTAAAGTGCCATCATAGTCTAGAAGAATAGCTCGAGTAGTAGTTGTCTTGTAAGCTGATACTATGTGCTCCATTGAAAGCTTTCTGAAGTTTGGATCAAGAGCCACAACTCTGAAACTTAGCCCAAAACCAATACCCCAGCATCTCCGTCTGCCATGTTCTCGACATGTCCTCTCCAAATCTTGAAGGAAACTATGAGCCCAGTATCCAACATGATGGGTACTCACATATCTGTAATGCTTTTCATGCCTAAGTTGTTTTTCTGCCTCTGCCATAGCAAGGGCACAGTCCATTGCATCTGCCACTGCATCAATGTTCCATGGATTCACTCGAATTGCTCCACTCAGAGATGGGGAGCAGCCAATGAATTCTGAAACAACTAACATGCTTTTCTTTGGTGTAGATGGCTCCAACCGCAAAACCTTGTCTAGCCTCTCATTCCCCTGTCGACTGATTATGTATTCATATGGTATAAGATTCATTCCATCCCTAACAGCTGTTACTAAACAACACTCTGCGACAACATAATATGCAATCCTCTCATAAAACTTAAGTGGTTCATCAATCAATACAACAGGGTCATACCCAGGCTTCCCAAAAGTTTCATTAATCCGCTTCACAGTTGAATATGTCTCTTCCTGCACTTCTTTCACATCTTTTCCTCTGCCTCTAGCCGGATTTGCTATCTGAACCAACACTACCTTCCCTTGGCACTCAGGATGCTGCAAAAGTATTTGCTCCATTGCTAACAGCTTCAAACTAATACCCTTAAATATGTCCATATCATCCACCCCAAGCAACATTGTCCTGCCTTGATCATTATACTGCTTTAGGAGCTGTGCAACCTTGGCTTCAGTCTCCGGTAGGCTCAAAACTGACTGAAGCTGACCCATGTGTATCCCCACAGGGAGAATTTTGATACTAACAGTTCTTCCATAATACTCAAGGCCTATATACCCTCTCTTGGATTCATAGGTAAGACCAAGCATTCGACTACAGCATGACAGAAAATGCCTCGCGTAATCGAAAGTATGAAACCCGATTAAATCTGAATTCAATAAGGCACGTAAAAGCTCCTCCCTAATAGGCAATGTCTTATATATCTCGGATGAAGGGAATGGGCTGTGAAGAAAAAAACCCAGTTTAACTCTATTGAACCTCTTCCTCAAGAAAGTTGGTAACACCATCAGATGATAATCATGAACCCACACAAAATCATCTTCCGGATTAATCACCTCCATAATCCGATCGGCAAATATCTTATTGACTGACACATAGGCTTGCCACAAAGATCGGTTAAACCTACCGCCAAGATCCGGTGATAAAGGTAACATATAATGAAACAAAGGCCACAATTGCTGCTTACAAAACCCATGATAGTACCGGCTAAAAAGATCCGGCGGCAAAAAGGTAGGCACACACTTAAAGGTCTCTAAAAGAATCTGTGAGACCTCCTCTTGTTCATTTGGGTGGATTTCTTCCTTTAAACAACCAACATATATCACCTCAATTTCATCATCACCGAACCCATCTTTCATTTGAAGCAGAAGTGAATTCTCATCCAAGCTGAAAACCCAACCCTTGCTACTACTACTACCACCATTATTACAATTATCTGATTTTCGCTGTGCCCTTATCGGCAGCTGATTAGCTACCATGATAATTCGATCTCTCTGGACGGATGATGAAGGATCAGAGCACATACTCTCTGACGGATCATCATCGATATCGGAAATGATCCCCGGGACCGTCATAATCCGGGGAATCCTACGGCTCATTCGGCCAAAAGATGGAGACTCACCAGAGGCAAGCTCCAAGAGATTCGAATATGATCTTGACACCATTTCTTAAAGCTAATCAAAACCGTGCTTCACTATGCCCGCATACAAAAACACTCCCATTAAAGGGGGAATTCGTTTCACAACTAAAATCACGAAAGCAGAGAACACCCAAAGAACAGAGATGCAAATGGGAAATAAGGGTGCACCTTTTTCAGGGGGAGAATGGCGAATCAAAGAGAGATGAAAGAAGGAAATTGCGAGAAAGCTTAGACGAAGCGAATCCAAAACAAATGGTGGAAATGAGCTGATATCTAGATAAATAAAGAAAGAAAAAAAGGAGGAATGGAATAGATTCAAGATTACACAGCTCCGAAAATATCCTTCACCCAAAAGAATTTTCACTACAGATTGTCTAACTTACAACAACAACTCCTGAAAAATCTAAAGGTGAAAAAAAATTAAAACAAAAAAAAAAATCAAGAACAGTTCAAGAAATTACCAGCAGTTGTTGTTGAATATTGAAGAATTCCCTTTATTTTATTTTTTTTCTAGTGGGCAGCTAGGAAAGTTGGAAATTCACCAAGAGTCTAACAAATAAAGAAAAAAAGAATTGAACTTTCTTTGAAGCTCCAGCTGATCCGAAATCCACTTTGCCGAAACAACACTCTCTAGCCAAAGCTGGGACTGAGAAAAAACATCAAATAAACCGAGGTTTTTTGGGAAAAATTATTATTTTTAATATACGTAAACACTGACCTTTGGATGAGATTGTGGTTTGATCCAGCGGTGGAGAGTAGAGGAAAATGTGCACTGGAAGTTCTTATCCTTTTGTCCTTTGGTTCGTCCGCCACGAGGCAACATGCGAGGTGGGACCCACAAACTTAGGGTCTTGTCTGAAAATAGCTGTAAACAGGTCGCGGGAAATCCGACGTGGCCCGTAATTATTCGCCGAAGTAGGTATAATAGGCTACGTGGCATCGTTTCCACGCTTCATTGACAACGCAAGTTCAAATAGTGCTCTCGAGATATGTGTTCTCGTTTTGACTGATCAACATGATATTTCGTGGAATAATAGAAAAAACGTAAAATATCGTGATCCGAAAATACAGTACTTTGGGTTACATTTGTCACGTTCTTTACTTTTTACAAAAAGTAAAAATAGTAAATAAGTAAGAATTTTAAAATTTGTATATAATATACTGATAATATATAATTTTTATACATTATTAATATATCAGATATTAATATTTTATCTATAAGTAAATTAAAAAAATATCAAACCCTTAAAAATAAATACAAATAAATCTTTTTTAATTTGCTCATAACAACTTATTGATTAGGCGTTAACATCATGTGCATTGATAATATATAAAAACTATACACTATTAGTACATCATATATAAATTGATAATTTTAACAATGAATTTGATATCTAATTAAATATATAATTACATATATCAACCTAATTGATATTTTAATTTTCTTTCATTTAGTTTAGATTAAGAATATTATTTTCAATATTTAATGAAATAGACATAAAAAATCGTTGTTGATATTTGATTTATTTGCCGTTACAACAAAAAAAAGGTGTTTTGGGTGTGTTCTATGTAATTTTTTACTTTATAACAAGTTTTATATTTTTGAAAAATTATTTGGTATTTCATTAATAATTTTTTTAAATTTCACAAGCGAATTAATAAAATTAGACATATTTTCTAAGATATATTAAAAAATTAATTAAAAAAAGGAGACATGTGATAATATTTTAACTTGTTTGAAAAATTAAAATTTTTCATTATCAATATATCAAATATAAATTTTACATTTTTTTTCATTTTCAATGAAGAAAACAAACTCATTTATCTAAAAAAAAAAAAACTTAATGTATAATTTTACTCAAAATACTACATTAAATAATCATTTTTTAGATAAATAATATATGAAAAATTATCCTATCTATTGTTAGTAAAATTTTTTAACTTTACAAATAGGATTAAAATGATGACATATGTCTCATTTTATTTAATTTTTATTTTTTTTATATTTTTAAATGACACATGTCATCATCTTGTCCTTACTGTAAAATTAAAAAATTTTACTGATAGTGAATAAAATAATAATTCATAATATATTGAATTATAAACTCACAAATTTAAAAAATTGATAATATTTTCAAATAAAACATTTTTCATACCGTTTAAGATTTAAATTTTTTTCCTTTTTACTTACCATTGTTGTTGGTGAGGTGTAATTATTTCAAATAAAACGTCAAATTCAGATCAACGGAAAACATCAAAAACAAATCAAAATATCGGGGCCATACGATACGATAGGCGGAAAAAGGACCGACAGCAGCTGGACGTCACATTGACTTATCCGCCACGTCAGCGAGGTGGGACCCGCAACGCATATGGCCTAACAATGCAATAAGCTTTAATTAAAAAAAGGTACCGATTTAAGTGGATAAGCACGGATATATTTGCAGTCTCACGTGGACTCCAATTTTCACGCCACGTGTCCCACACGGTTGGTGTTTGTCTGAATTTGCAAAGCGTGGAAAAAAAAATTTGAAACGACAAAATCCTTAGCCGGCAACGGGCATTGCACAGTTCCACTTGCAATGGGAAGATAACGTTTTTAATTAGAGTTTACCGTTTACAACGGCGATGCATGGCCTGTGATGCAGCTGCTTACGTGTAAGAATAATGTCCTTCAAACAATAGTGATATTTGATCACACGGATGGGGAAGCACGGCAGAGTATAGAACTAAGTTGGGAAGTTTGCACATAGCTAACAAGAAAGTAGTAAAATTTAAGGCCTTTTAGGCCCTTTTTTTAAATTTTTTAAAGTATTATTTATTTTTTAAAAATACAATAATATGATGTAAAAACTTATTTGATTTTGATAAAATAAAACAATTCGAATATTATTGTTTCATGTAAAGTAAAATTTTGTATGTTAGTAATAGTTATATTTTATACTAATTGATAGTTCGTACTTCTATTTTTTAATGATTAAAAAAATTATATAATTGCACTTCATATTTGGATGTCCTTTTTTTGGCCAAAAAAAAAATATTCTTTTTTTGGCCAAAAAAAAAAATATTTGGATGTCCTGGAAATTTTAAATCCAAATTTAAATATTATAATGTGTCCAACAATTGTTTGCTTGCAACCAAAAAAAAATTGTTTGCTTCTTGTTTTATTCATTTGTTTTTATTCCTAGATACGATATGAATTATGAGATATTTTAAATATATATTAAATTTTATTTTATTATGACTATAAATATTTCGTTGGAAATTTGATCACTCTAAAATTAAACTATAATATGAGATACTAATAATAAAAAACTATATCCTATAGTCTTATTTAGGACATGATCTTTTTAAGATATGGTAGCTTAGGCCTGCCTAAATCTAATTGTCAATGTGTTAAACATGAACTATTTTCTTATATCAAATGTAAAAGTATTACCAGTTTAATTTTTTTATAATGTGATTAAGAATATTTTCAAGTTTTATCTTATAAATTCAATCTTTGAGTAATTTAAAAAACATATTCTCACACAGCATTTCAAAATTTTAGTTTTGAAATGTTTTCACAAAAATTGAATTCGGATTGATAAGCGTTAAAAAAAACTCTCTACTAATTGAACTAATCCGTTTGAACTTTGAACTTATTAATTATATGTTAATATATATAAAGTAGTTGATTAGTATTATAAATTTATTTGTAAATAAAATCTCACAAAAAATACTTTCAAAATTTAACCCACCCTTTTACGGATAGAGACGGAACTTCATTCTTGTATTTGCTAATATGATTAAATTATACCATTTAAAGACATCACCACACCAACTATGGTAGTTGAAAGTTTTTTCTTTATATTATTATTATTATTATTAATCCAAAGATTTTTTTTATTAACTTCGTCTGTGTTGAGTGTAATACAATCAATCCTACACCTGGATAAATAAGAAGGGTGGTGGTAGATTTGGACAATCAATCTTAAAAATTAGTTCAATTTCATTAATGAACTAATATCATAACATCGTCAAGGCGTCACCCATTAAGCGACGTGCTACGTCGAACTGAAAGATATAGAGATATTAGAGTTTAATGAAAGCATTGTCTTAGATAAGAATATGTGAATGACGAAAATTTATATAGAAGATTTAACGTAATTTCAAATATTAGTTCATGTAATCTATTCCAATTTATTAAGATAAAAGCTTTAATGATAATGACGATCACTATGTTTTTTTATTATGAAAATAATAATAATGATTTTATTAATGCTAGTTGATAATATTGATTAAAAACTAAATATATTTATTAATACAGAAAATAGTATATTCTTTGTTGACCACCTTTTTCTACTTTGAAATTGGCAAAGGAAGAACGAGAAAGATGGCGGACAGATGAAACATTGAGATTCGAGCGCCGGATGCTTCAATTGCCCTTCGCTATCTACCATTGCACCATGATATGGATGAAGCAACACCATTTTGGACACCAACATGTCAACATGTTTGGACGCTTTTTTTTTTTCCCTTAATATTATTTTTTTGGAATAAATAAAAAAATTAACAATTTTTTTCAACCATTCATTTCGTTCAATGAAGTTATTATACTAAAAAACATAAAAGATAATATAATTAACACTTGTAGAATGTTCTTATATAACCTTTTAATGGTTAGAAACAAACGTATAACCTAATATAATTAACACTTGTAGTATGTTCTTGTAGAACCTTTTATGGTTAGAAATTGATATTCTGAAAATGGAGGGTTGGATTTGAATATTAAACAAATAATTAGTGTTTTCAAAATTAGAAAATTTGACATTTTTTGCATAAGAAACAAAAAAATCCAAAAGATCTCTATATGCATAAGGAAAAAAATGGTTAACATTTGTAGGAAATAATTAAGCAAAATAAAATTCACCAAACTTACCAATTAAGTGAATTTTTACATTGGTGTTACACTTATATTATTGTTGTTGTTGAGAATTGCTTCCCCTAATAACTAAATAAGTCTTGGCCCAAAAAATTAGTTCTAATTTAAAAGTTTAGGCATAGTTCTTGTTGCTTTTAGAGTGACATTGGTATTTAGCTTTACCTAAAAATAGAAAAAGCAACCTACCAAAGGGATTAGGTACTTTGTAAAGCCTTTATCTAACCCTATTTAATTTATTACTACTACCAACTTTTCGAGAAATATTATCAAAATTCCATTGATTATTTCTCAACTTGTTTTTGGTCAAAAGATCAAATGTATTATAGGGTCCGTTTGGTTCGCGTATTTTATTTTTTCAAAAATATTTTTCACATCTTTCAGTATTTGGTACATGTAAAATATTTTCGGTCAATGAAAAATCTTTAAGGATTTTGAAAAATTGTCTTCCCATTTTCAAAAGGGGAAGATAATGCCCAAACTTATGCCACTCTTAAGAAAAAAGCTCCTACTAAAACTCAACCTAATCTATATTAGATTAAAACAACAAAAAAAAATATTTTTCAGCATATCAACTAAACAACAGAAAAATTAGTTTTTCCAGAAAATCAAATTTTCAGAAATCATTTTACAAAAATCATTTTCTAAAAGTCATTTTATGCAAATCAAACGGAGCCATAATTTAGTTAAATTTTCCTTTATTGTTTTGCATTCATTAATAAATTATTTCCCAAATTGTTTTTGCCATAATCAATAAATTATTTAATAATATTTCTCAACTAAGACATTAGAGGAATTTTTGGCTTTTGGAGGAGTGAACAGTTAATTTTACCCAGTTTAAGAATTGACTCTAATATAATTATTCTATGCACTGTCGATGAAATATTTTTTATTCTACAAATGGTATTAAAATCATGATACATGTCTTATCAAAATATTAAAAAAATAAAAATAAAAATAAATAAAATAAGATATATATCATGATCTTAACCCACTTGTGTGGAGTAAAAAAACTCCATCGGCGATATATGGAATAATTATCATTGACTCTATTCTTATCGGAAAAACAAATAAAAAGTATATTACATATAGATGTCTATAGATAAGAAACAATCAAAATTTGATCTAATAGTTGTTAGGATTAATAAACTATACACCGTTACTAGAATTTTTTTATTTTACAAGCCGGATTAGGATGATTACACATGTATTTTCAAAAAACTTAAGAAAATAATAAAAAATAAAACATGTGTCATCATCCTAACACTACTTGTGAAGTCAAAAAACTTTAGTACGAGCGTATATAATAATTATCTATAGTTGTTATTTTTTTTAAAGGACTAAGTCTAAAGCTCTAATACCACTTCTCTTTGTACTTTTCTATAAACAAAAAATAAAATAAAATTTATAGTATATATTTATGCTTAGCATATATGTGAGAAAATACACTATCAATATAAATTTTAAATTTCACAAGTAGAATTAACAAAAAAATTAATATTCCATATACCGTCAATAGAGTTTTTTTAACACTAAAAGTGAGATTAGGATTTTTAACTCTACAAGTGAGATTAGAATGATGACGTATGTCCTTTAAAAATATTAAAAATAAATAAATAAAAAAGACACGAGTCATCATTTAATTCCGTTTGTAGAGTTAAAAAACTCTACTGATGGTATATGATATAATTATCCTTAACAAAATTACATATATTCTTAAAGCAATTTAAAATATTAAATAATTACCTAAAAATAAAAAAAAAGGGGGTAATTTTTAAATTCCAATTTATAAATTAAAATTTTCTATTGTCACCCTATTAAATACGAATTCTCTCTGTTTTATTTATGAAAAGATAAGGTTGTTGAAGTCGCATCGCATCCCACTCCAAGGTGGATAGGCTCCGCAAATTAACCAATCAGCTGCCACGATAGTGGATTAATTTGGTTAAGCCAATGGAGAGAGATGGTCATTTTAATTATTCAAGGTTTCATTTATCATCATTAGGCGTTTTCATGTCGCGGCGTGCACTGAATTTGACAATGAAATTCTTATGTCTAGGTAAAATTTAAGGTCACGTTCTAATCAATGTTATTATTTTGTAAGAATTCTCTAAAGCATACATAAATTAATTATGAATTACTATTTTATATATTATCAATAGAATTTAAAAATTTTACAAATGAGATTAAAATAAGGATTAATATCTAAATCATCATTAGTAAAGTCTTTTTTACTTCACAAACGAAATTTAGATAATTACACACATCATATTTATTTACTTTTATTTTTTTAATATTTTTAAAAGACATATATAATTATCATAACCCTGCTTATAGAGTAAAAAAATTTTACTAACGGTGTATTAGATAATTATTCTTAAACTAATAACATATGCTTTTCAAAAAATATTAAAAGAATTATTATCCAATAAATTGTCAGTTAGGTTTTTAGATCCTACAAACAGATTAAGATAATAACACAAACATATTTTATTTATTTTTATTTTTTAATATTCTAAAGTGAGGTCTATATTATTATTTTAATCCCGTTTATGAAATCTAAAAATAAAATTCAAATAAAATGAGATGTTTATCATCAATGTAATCCTACATACTTAATAAATTTTAAAATTTTATTGATAATGCAATGGATAATCATTCATTAATTAAAAGTCTCTCTCTCTCTCTTTTTTTTTTTTATAATGTTGAGAGCATCCCGAATTGGATAAAGTTAGGTAATTTAATGTCCAGCATCTCCATTTATATTTATGGAACCTTAATTTATAATATTTAATTATTTCGTTCAACGATAATAAATTCTTCATTTAAAAAGTGGGTTTTAAGTTTTAAAGTTATATCTCAAATCTAAATTGATTTTCAATCTGAAAATTTCGATGATAACAATAAATTTTTTGACCCTTTTTTTTTAGAAGTGGTGAGATAAAATTAGTTTGTTTGTCATATATCTTTTCAAGAATCGGGCCCGCCCATCAAATTTCAAAAGTCAATTCGATTTTTAAGAGAATTTATGCAAAAATATCTAGCAATTAATACATTTGGACAAAATTTTCAAGTCTAATAAAAAATCATTGGGGTCAAACTTGACTCTTCAATACTTAAGCATAATCTAATCCGAACATAAATAAAATTAAATTTTTTTAATATATTTAATAAGCATAATGTAATTATATGTATATAAATTATATATTTATATATGATGTATTGATAATGTATAATTTTTATACACTATCAATACACAAGATTAATAATTTATTGATAAGCTTTTATGAGCAAATTAAAAAAATTTATTTATATTTATTTTTAAAAGTTTGAAATCTTTTTAATTTGCATATTGATAAAATGTCAACTTTGATATATTGATAAAAAAAGAGCTTAGCAGTGTATTGATAAGATGCCAAACCTTTTTTTGTCAGTGTATAAATCTATAAAATATTATTAATTAATAAATCTAAGCCCGAGCTTGATTTTTCGAAATCTAGGCTTAGCCCCGACTTCACCCTTCGAAACCTAGCCAAGCACGAAAGATGGGAAGTGAAGATGCATCATTAGGAGAAATCACGCAGATGGTGTTCGATTTATGGTGATCGCTGGCCTCAATTCAACTTGAAAAATCAAACAGACAAGACTTTCTGATTTGTTAGTCAATAGACACAGAGCTTGACGCAAAGATAAAACATTAAATAACATTTCAAAATCTTTCTTTTCTGGCGAACCAGAATGTTTCCTGGCAAGCCAAACCCAATGATATTTTCAAATTCATTTTTTTAATTCAAATTGAACTAAATTCAAATTTTTTAATTTTTTAAATCAATTTGAATCTATTCGAGTTTGTCACTGAACAATCTGGACAAATTATCAGATAAACTTGTTTTGCCAATTCTAATCAAATATTCATAATCATGAATCTTACTGCATATATATTCACAATAACGGCAAAACATTATCAGATTACCATTATTAGAAGAAATTTCAACTCGATCAACCACTCCCATGGTGAGATTGATCCAAGCTTTTTTCCAATACAAGCCAAGACATAAAAACCCATATATCGCTTGCATGCAATTTCCAACACATTAAAAATCAATTATAAGTTGAGTCATTAGACTGAAATTTTTTTCACATCAACTAGCCAAAAAACCTTAAAAGGAATTAATTCAAAAAAAATATGAAAAGTATTAAAATTGAATGAAAACATTGTCTTAGATAAAAATGTGTAATAGATGAAAGCTCATATAAACGATTCAACATAATTTCAAATATTGATTCATGTAACTTACTTTAATTTATTGAGATAAAACTCTAATAATAATCATGAACTAGCCAAATACAATTTTTTTTAAAAGTTCATTAAATTCAAATACAATTTTCTATCACAACTTTAAACTGTTATTTTTGTAATTTTTTTATATCATTTTCATATGGTATCAAGAAACATCACAACCAACCATATCATATCTAATATTATCAAACTTGAAATTCACAAATGATGGCGTTAAAAATATTCTGACCTGCTAAAAAACATTGCACATCCAATCCAAAGCGAAGAATAATACTTGAAGGTGCAACAAACATTTCATAAAGTACCGCTCGTCCTCGTTCTTTGAATAACTGGTTCTAAATTTAGGAAACAGAGAAGTCACTAAAAAACTCCTGTCAAATTTACTAAGATTAGTAATTTACAACCATACAGATACTCAAATACAGTAAGCTTCACTAACTCAAAGCAGTGTTGTTGGTTGAAATTGGGCGATTGGATGGTAAATGTTGTGGGGATAAGCAAGGACAATACGAACTACAAGGGCAAAGTCCAAATTCCCAAGAAGTTTCAAACTCGCACCACTGAATGTACTACATTTACTTGGGATTTCTGAGAACAATTATAACAGAATCTCCCCTAAGGAACATCTTACTGATGAACCTGTCCTTGTTAACAGGAAGTGCCTTTTTCTTGCCTTTCCCAGTCTTTGGTACCTATATCGAATAGATCAGCAATGTTAGCTTTGTATTCATTTCTAAATAAGATTCATAAATAAGAATGAAGAGATATGAAAGAAAACAAAAGGCAAACCTCAGTCCACATCTCCCTGACATTTTCAAGAACCATGTTGCAGTGGCGATCAAAGGCTCTCACACGGCCTAGGAGCTTTTTATTGTTACGACAATTGATGAGAACCTGCTTCCATAAAAATCAAATCCAGTTTAAAATAAGAACATGCTTGTTATCATGTAGATAACTAATTGCTAGGGGATTAGAACATGGGCATATTACCTGAGTGTTATTTTTAACACTCATCATCAGAACAGACAGTGGTCCCGTGTTAAATTCCTCTTCCTCATTCTTTACAGTCTGCAACAAACAGTTTGATAAGCTTTCCGAGAAGGGTGCTAAGGTAATGTAAAAACTTTTAAGGCTTAATAGCCAAATAAACCTTCAACCTTTAGTCCAAAATAGAATTAAGCCCTCAACGTTTTATCGCATGAAAATCAGTCCATAAACTTTTATTTCAGTGGAAATAAACCCTCAACCTTCTAAAATTATGCAATTAAGTCCAAATCTGTTAAATGACATTAACTGCCGTTAGTATTGCACACGTGGCATGCCACGTGGCAGTCAACTAAACTATCCACGTCAGCTTTCACGTTAGATATACTAACGGCAATTAGGGTCATTTAACAAATTTAGACTTAATTGCATAATTTTAGAAG
Organism: Heritiera littoralis; assembly: GCA_031772115.1. Classification (NCBI taxonomy): domain Eukaryota; kingdom Viridiplantae; phylum Streptophyta; class Magnoliopsida; order Malvales; family Malvaceae; genus Heritiera; species Heritiera littoralis. Next base: position 9,809,761 of record JAPDPK010000008.1, on the reverse strand, counting down.
GTTAAGAGTTTATTTCCACTAAAATAAAAGTTTATGAACTGATTTTCACGCGATAAAACGTTGAAGGCTTAATTCAATTTTGGACTAAAGGTTGAGGGCTTATTTGGCTATTATTCCAACTTTTAAATGGCAGATAAATAATGAAGATATAAATATCAGAAAACATGCACATTTTATGTGAAAACAAAACAACAACAATAAAAAGGCATTTAAGATAACTTACATCTTCTTCCATTGGCCGACTGCAAAGAGAGAAGGAGCAAACCAAAGGAGAGGATTAGTATATCATAAATGAAAAGCAGCAGAATAATGATACTAAATAAACAGAGCAAAGGAAAAGGATCAACTAATTAGTACCTCATTTTCAACTCTGAAAGTTTTCAATATTATTTCCAAATAAAACCAAGACAAAAATCTGCAAAAAGCATGGCAAATACTATTAGAACACTGGAAACTCAAGAAAGTCTTGAACCAGTATGGGGGCCTGGAACAAATATCCATGTCTACCAAAATGTATACTAAACTCATTGAAACACTAATTATAGAATATGAAAATGGATAACAATACCAGCACCATAAAATTTACCTAAACAAATATGATATTATTATAGCATCATTGTCAATTGCACAATGAAACAAAAAACAAAGGATCACTTGTGAAAACCTTTGCAGAATCTAGCTCTTCAATGATTCAAGTAACTAACTTAAAATGACAAATCATGCCAGTTAAGTTTTCCTTTTTACTTGATTCTCAGACAGAAACCACAGTATCGCAATATACATAACTTTGAAAAAATCTTCTGAAACTCTTCAGCTCAGGTCTCCATAAATTTTCAGCATTTATTAGCTCAGGAGAACGAAAGTTTATATGGTAGACATCATCAGAGTGACAAAAGAAGGTTCAATTCCTATTAGTAAAAACTAAAATCCAAAACAAAGATTCTTGAACTAAAAACCAATTGTACAACAAATATATATAAGCTCAATTGTAAAAACTTAAAAAAATTTCAAAGTAAGGATGAAAATGAAGCCTCTTCAGTTCAGGTCTCCAGAAATTTTCCGCATGGACTTTCTCGGAAGAACGAAAGTTAATATTTTCAATCATCCTCAGAGGCAAACATGAAACAATGAATCAATAAATAAACAAAAGCAAATATAAAATTGATATTAAATAGCGGAAAAACTACAAAAGTCTCTTCAAATCAGATCTCCATATAGACTTCCGCATCGATTTCTCTCTCAGAAGAACTTTTTAAATTTAAATCATCATCCGAAACACTTTGTCATCATTAGAAAATCGGAAACCCTAACAATTGTAAAAGGAAATAGAAAAATAGCAAAAACGTAGCTAAGAAAAACTCAGAGAAAGTAATAGAAAAGCGAAATGAAAAGAAGACGGAGGAAAGACATATACCTGATGGGCGCTAAACTGATGAGATCTGATCTGAAGAGAAGCGTAGTACAGAGCCGTTTTATAGACTCCGACGAGCCAAAAAAACCCTAGTCATTTTAAATTTTAGGGTTTTAGTTATCGGACTTGAAGCTCTGTCCAGTAAGCCCAATAGTATAAGCGTTTGGGAACAATGGGCTAAGATTTTTTTAGCCTATGGGCCTAGGCCTTGTATTTGATGAACAACTAAAAGTTTTGAGCCTAGAGTTATTTAAAAATAAAAGGAATAAAAAATTAAATTATGCAATTAATCCATCCACTCGAAACTGAATTTTTATTCATCTAATATAAATCATTATATTAAGGCAAGTAAAGATTCCTGCATTATAATGATAATAATAAATAAAGAATTATCAAAGCTTTAAAATTCATTTGACAACTTGGCAGATTGCAAAAAGGTTTGAAGAGAAAAGGGGAGGGATCTACTTTAAAATTCCCATAAGAAGATTATTTAAATGTTACCACTTACCTAGAAATTGGACATTATAAGCCATCAGCATTTAAAAATATCTAGGCTTTACAAACTCTATGTCAATCTTCAGCCACTAACTTTAATGGTTGAATGATGCAGACATATAGGTCTCCATAATTGTTATGATCCTTGCTTTAAATAATGTTTCCAAGAAAAAGGAAATAAATAAGGCACCTAGTTGGCCAACAAAACAAGTGATGGAGTTCCAAATTCATAATTTCGGTGCATAAAATATTTGCGCATCCCTCAAGGCAAACATATTTCATGATGATGAAAATTGAGAAAAATGCCGCTTACAATATGCACGTGATTGAAAAGATGCAACACTAACCTCTAACGAATCTAGAATATTGTTCTTCATAATATTTAAAGTGAAAGTTTGAAGTTGATTATCACCAGATTATAAGACACATCAAATGTTAACCTTTTATTTGGCAAAATTTATATCGCCAAAATGATCACAAATACTCATTTTTTTCATGTTACAACAAACAATTTGTAGTACCCATGCAAAATAACAGAAATGTGTTTTACCTTTGTTAGTGTTGTAATCTTTGCTGGGGGTGAAGCCCTGGATATGTCTCTGTTACCATCCACTAACAAGTAGCGATACCCACTGACATGATAAGCATTCTCTCCACCCCATCCATTTGACAACTTTTCTTCAACTTTCAAAATCTTTAGTGATGCCTAGAGTTTAGCAAAAGCAAGAAGAAAGAGGTGGTCAAACATGCCGATTATGGAACTGCTTTGATGCTTACATCAAGTTTATTTATGCATTTCAAATGTCCTACAAACTAGTATCATTTATTGATATGATATATCTATCAAGTAGACAAAAGTTTTTCAAATGTTTTTATCACCATCCTTGTTCATACCAACAATAAATTGGAAAAGATGGATGCCAAAACTGTGAGCGAAACAAAATGAATGATGTGGAAAGAAAATTTAGGTAAAAAGACTTGGAAAGAAAGAAAACTAATTCTAATATCAAGTCCAAAATAGTGCCATTGGTTTCGAAAAAAAGACAAACATAATCATTTCATATCTCGCAATCTAAATAAGCAAAAACCATTAAGGCTGACTGCTATATGATGGCAGAAGGCTCTAAGATACAAAAAAAAAAATCGAAGGATAAGAAGTGGGAAAGACAGCAATGTAAGAGATAAAAGAATTAGACATGCTGTAATAAGATAACATGGATGCATAGAGAAAAATGCATAGAATTTGTGAAATGAACAGAAAAAAGCATTTAAATGGACTGGGTGATAAATGGAAATACTGATGGTAAAGTATGATATGGCATGCGTAGGAACCAACATTTTCAAGAAGTTGTTGTTTCACAATTGAAACACCTTGCTCATCATTAAGGGTGTAGGAAAGAGGAATAAGAAGGATCAATGTAAGGCTTTTGTACTGATAAGCACAGAGATACATCCTCTCCTCTGACTGCTGTAGCCAAACTGTTGGGGTGGTGATATTCAAACTACCAACATCCACGCCCCAAATATCAGTGAAAAGAAAACCATCCTTCCCGTTGAACCACTTGTCATTCTGCAAGGGCCTTGTAATACAATATCTATTATCTCCAGCAGGATAAGCATCGCGTGAGTCATAAAATTGTTCCGAAACAGATCCAGAGTGGGCAAAGCTAGATTCAGTAGCAACATTCAGTGAAGAATTTCCTTTTTGTAAATAGGACCAGGAACTTGCTCCAAAGGATAGAGCATGTGGTGTTAGCCTTAGAACAGCATATGTGAATAAGTTTATGGTATCCTCCTGACAACAAGATCATTAAGAGCATTAGTATTTGATATTAAAAATGCCCAACAGGAATAGCTCCTATCAGAGTTTTGAAAAGGAAAAGTTATTTAGCTATTGAACATTTATGTCACTTTAGGATAAAAGGCGAGGCATCTAACAAAAATTAGAAAAGTGTTACATCAGCTTTGAAGATCAGACCATACAGGAGAAAGTGTTGTGGACACGAGCAGGTCTTCATATAAAATGAGTGAGGAGCACGGAGTGTTGCCAGCACAAGATTCTAGTATTCTGACAAGTGTCTGCAAAACACTGCAGAATCATTAAAACCATAAAGAAAGTTGCACAACAGCTGTTTTAAGATACATCTTTCACTATCTATATCATATGCTTACAGTAGACAGATAAATAAAGTTTTAATTCAAGCATAAAAGCAATGATTGATTTCAATAAGCCTCTAGCCACCCAGTTTTAAAATGTTTCAGTTTATATTTAAAAACAGGTTCAAAATTGGAGTACGTCAAAAAACACAACAATAGAACTTTGCCAATAATTTTGCAATTCCAATAATCCATTAATGCTATATCTTTTATTTCTGTAAATTATGAAAACCAAGCAAAAAGAGGCATCTATTGCTTTACTAAAATCCTTTTACTAGTTTTCCTAAAATAATCCTAACCCTTGTATATATATATGAAGAAAATAAGACAACCTGAGCTTGATTGTGTTAACTTGCCAACTGAAAAGGGAAAAAATCTTGACAATTCCAGAAACAATTACACTAACATATATAGTGTCACTTCACTGTAATTATATATAGTTAAAAATCTATGATGTGAAGAATATATGGGAAAATTTTTACACCTAGGGTGGAAAAAATGATTTGACGGTTCAATTGATACAGTGTAATGATGTCATCAGAACTCACATTCAAACTATATGATTATGACAAGAATTGTAAGCAGAACAGACTCATTCAAGCATAGATATTATCAATTTGACATTATACAATCCAGTCGCTAGTGAATTTAGTTACAATGGAGCATAACCTGAAACTACCAAAATTTAAGTTTTTATCAGAAGTAGGAAGTTTAAACTACTAATTTGGTAAAAGAAGAATGAGTATTGGCATTTCGAGAACACATGAGTACCGAACACAATTCTTAATACAAACCTGAACTTCAATTGCAGCCTCCTGTCCCACAGTTAGCATCTGTACAGTCCTTCGTTCCTTTAAACGGTCACGGAATGATGGCAACTGGAGTTTCTTCCCAACCAGAAAATCTGCCCCAAAGATAAAAGTTATACATGAGGCATGAGGTAGAGCAACTTCAGTAAAACTTGGAAGCACAAATCCAGTGAAGGCCATTTGATACAGCAACTTCAGCGATACTCCAGCAGCACTTATCCAAGGGAGACCGCTTTTGACATGCTGACAATTAGTGACTTACAATTAAATGTTTTGAATCAAAGACAAAAGAACAAATAAAATTAGAGCAAAGCAAATTTTAAGCAGGCATAAAATTTCATAACAACTTACCCCTTAGATAATCCATGATGAAATGATACAAATAAGCACGAGTTAGTCCTCCACCTGGTTCTCTGTCAAGCAATGCTCTTATAGATCCATGAAACATCATGAAAAGAGAGTAAATTTCCTTAAGAAGCTCTCTTAATGCCTCAATCCGCCATACAGCTTCTGACTCCTTACTTTTCTCCACTATCTACAACAATGTATAGCAGATATCAGATTTACTTAGACTAACATCAAGGAGCCAAAATTTTACAGATTGACCAAGATTAGACCTGCTCATAGGCCGGGCCAGGCCGTGCTCATGACAGGTAATAATAAGGTTTTTACACGTCCAAGCCCGGCCCGGCCCGACATTCGGGCCTGATTTTTCTGTCCAAACCCGTTTTCATTTTTATACTACAAGCCCGAGCCCGACCAGAAAATAATTTTTTTATATTTTAATTTTAATTTTATTTGTTTTTTATTATTTTATACCCTTTAAAATTTAATTTAATTTGTCAAAATTTATATATCAATTTTCATATTAAATATTTATAATCATATTTATTATTCAATAATATTTTATATACATATAATTATATTATATTTAATAAATATATATAAAAATTTAATTAATATTAAAAAAGATATATATAAAATAAAAATAATAATAATTCGGGCCGAACCGGACTTGGGCTTTAAAAGGCAAGCCCGAGGCCCGGCCCGATTTTTAACGGGCCTAAAAGTTTTGCGCAAGTCCGTTTTTTTATCAAATATTTTTGTCCAAGCTTAACCAAATTTAGAACGGGCTTTCGGGCTTGGGCGGGTACCCCGGCCCTTGAGCAGGTCTAACCAAGATATCCATACTTTTTTCTTTTCCCACCAAAACGCTCGGAATTTAGGAAATAATTCCAAACAATGTTAAAATGATTTCAGGACAGTCTATTAACACTAATAACAAAGCATTTCTACTACACGTAAACTTATCATTCAGGATCAAGTAGACACAGAATAATATTTCATACAAGAAAGTTACAACCACATCCATACCATGACCATCCAGATATCTGGCTCAGCCTCATAAAAAACACGAGAGTGCCTCTCTGCTTCCATGACCTCACAAGCCGCCTCCGGAGAGAAAATTCTGCAGAAAATTAAACTTAGTTCTAAAAGAACTAGCCAGCCTAAGAAAATTTGTTCTAATTTTTTTTTAATATGTTTGATCGCGTAAGCGGCTACTGAGTACTGACCGTGTGAATGTGACAAGCCCTTCGCTGAGCCCGATCACGGAAAGTTGAGTCGAAAAGGGCAAATCAGCAGGACAGAAGACTAGAATTTTGTCAAGTTCTTCGCCTTCATTTTGGCCCCTTCTCAAATCAAATATGCAGAGTTGCATGCCTTCATTACCGGTGCCAATGAAGGCCAAACCCATAAAATCTTTTGTACTGGTTCAATGGACCTAATTGAAATACAAAGAAAAAGCAACAATTCTGAATGCAAAAAGCTATGGAGTTAATGGGAAAAAAAAAGAGATAGAAAAAAATAACATAAAGCGAGAGAAAAATGCAAAACATACTTACTGGGTAAACTTTGGCGATGGAGCTTCTCGGATTCTCAGAAACCAAAGAAGACAGCGAGTGGTTTTATGGTTTGGAATTGAACTTTGAACAATAGCGGAAGAAGGAACAGTGAAATATAAAAAAGTAAATAAATAAACAAAAAGGAAAAACAATGAGATTTCGTGTTAAAGCCCAATTTAAATTGGGCTCAGGGTTTACACATAAAGCCCAAAACCGGACATCCCCAATGGCAGCATTTTTTTTTGTTCTTTGCAATCCAATTCAAATAATTTAATATTAAGGTTGAGTTTGATTTGATTTTAAAACTTTAAATCTTAATAAAATTATTAAAGTTTTATTAAATGACATGTTTCTTTTATGATAAAAAAAGAATTTGATTGAATTTAAACAATTTAATATTAAAATTAAATTTGATTCAATTCGAAAATTTAAAATTTAAAATTTAATTTGAATTTGTTTGAATTTAAATTATTTTTAAATAATTTTTACTTATATAAATATTAAAGTGTATCTGAAAATAATATTAGTAATTCATCATCCTCAAAAAAGATGTTAACTAAAATTGTTTTTAAAAATTTACTTAATAGGAGAAATACGATTGTTAAAAAAGATAAAACGTAAAGTAGGATTGCTTACATTCATTGAACATCATTTTTTTTATATATTTTATTAGGAAATAAATTACCAAATTTCAAGCTTTATACCAATTTTTAAAAACAAAAATAACGAAGAAAAAAAAAAGAATGCTGACGTGTACGGTTCAGATGCATGTGCAAGGGTGCTAACGTGAGGCCGCACGCAGCACATAAAGCTATCACCTCCCACTACTCCCATAACGCTTATAACCGCATAGTTTCAACTCACTCACTCAACTCTGTACTACACACGTACCTCCGCCTTCGCCACCTTTCTCTCAAGTCTCTCTATTCAAACATCTATTTCCAAACAAAACGTCCAATTCAAAAATCAAAATCTTAAGTAATATTGCTGAAAATGAAATTGAAGATCAAATCATCGAAGAACAAAGAGATGGAACATCTTGCTGCGACGTCGACGTTCATAAAGAAGAAACTCCGTTCGAAGCGACCTCGACGAAGACGTTCTCAGATCGCTCCATTTGTTCTACCGAAGCAAACGGCTGATGTCACCGTTGATTCCAGTTCCTGCTCTTACTTCGACGCCGATGAAGTTTCTTGCGATTCAAGTAGAGTTTCAAATCCGAAGAAGAGGAAGTTCGGTGAAATCCAAGGTGGCTATGGAGCTAAGAATCAAGCAAATAAAGGAAGTGGAGAATTACAGTTTAGGAGGATCACGAGATCGTATTACAAGAAGGAGAAGGAAGCGAAAGGAAATGAAGTTGAAGTGAGTGAATCTTCTTGCGTCGAATCCAATTCTGGAGCTGACTTTCGTGTTTTTGGTGAACGAAGTTCTAAGTTGAAGAAGGCAAGCGAAAGTCTGAAGGAAATGGAGAAAAGTGACGCCGTTTCGGCTTCTCTCGAAGCAGTTATGCGATCGGATATTTCCTGCGTCGAGCTTATTCCTCATGAAATCTCAAAAATCTCGTCGGAGAGTAAAGAGAACGACCTCGTTTCGGTGACTTCCGGCTTTGAGCTTTGCTCAACTTCGAAGTTCGACACTGCAATAAAAGAGAATGTAAACGATGTCGTTGACGCCAATTTCACCGTTTCGAACTCGGAGTCTGTTGTGGACCAAAATGCTAAGAGCTTCGACGGTTTAGATTCTTCTCATCTCGCTTGTGACGAACAGTTCTCATTGGAGGCAGTCGTATCTGACTACTCATCGAGTCACGAGACTGCGTTTTCTGAGCTGCAATCTGATTTTTTCCCTGAAACTTCTGATTTAGATTTCTCCGATTACACTCCTTCTCTTTTCCTCGACTCCGGCAGCCAATTCTCCGAGAAATCGACAAATGACTCTCCTACTTCAATCACTTACTCTCTTTTTATCGAGTTCAAACAACAATTCTCCAGATCAACCTCTCCTTTAGATCGTAAATTGGCTTCTATAGCCGCAGATGAGCGTCCACTTAATCCTACAGTAATAACTTTACTCAAGTTTTTCCAGCTATTTCGTTGAATGATTTTTTATATTTGAATGGATTTAATGATTTAAGTTTTCATATTTTATTTTTTAAAAAAAAGATGGTGAGATTTGAAGATGAAAATGACGAGGAGAGTTATAAGATGTTGAGGAAGAGAGAGAGAAGGCAAGTGTTTTTGCGTGATTATATCGAGGAATACCGACTCACAACTGACTACGGCGATCTTATTCTTCAGCAACGTTCTTTCATGGTCCGCTGGATCGTTGAGGTCAGTCAATTACATTTTTGTTTTTCTCATTGCACTAGATTTTTATTTATTTTTCAGAACTCGTTTGAAAAGTCGCATGAGTAAGAAAGGATCATTTTAGGTGTTCTCTACATTGACGATTTTCCACACACTGTGTAATTGAATAACATCGTGCCACGTTGCCATTTTAAGGCATGAACGACATGCTACCACTTTCCATGTTGTTCATGAAAGTTGACACGGCGGTTACTAGGAAGAATCTGTAGTTTACTTTCCTTTGCTTCCTTCCAATTGGCCAATTGCTACTTGAAGGTTTGCTGTTTGGACCGTTTGGTGATAGATTGTTCTAAGCTCGGTAGCACGTAGATTCGGTGCCTGAGCAAGGGATTCCATCGTATTCCCTCCAGCTTGCCTGTAACCGAATGAGACTTGGGTGTAAAGTTATAACTCATTCAATAGATGTCATTTATCGTCAAGGCTTAATTAAGGCATCCGAGAATTCATTGTTTAGAGCTAAAACTGAATCTCCTTTGCTGTATTTCCCTCTTTAACTTTGAGCATTTTTATAATTTTTCTGTTGTTTGTATTATTAATCATCTTGTAAGTTGCATTAATATCTTCTTTATTTGCTAAATGATAATCTGTTGTCAAAGTTGATTGAGCATGTTTTCTAATTATGAATATGCAGCAATGTACTGCAAAGGAGTTTCAGCAGGAGACAATATTCCTTGGAGTTTGCCTGCTTGACAGATTTCTAAGCAAAGGATTCTTCAAAAACAGGAGGAGTCTTCGGATCGTTGGAATAGCCTGTCTTGCATTGGCCACCAGAATTGAAGAAAATCAGCCTTACAACAGGTGATAAGCTAGCTAATCCCACTCTTTCCACTCACCTAATTTCTAGGGAGAAGATAAGGATTATAGGGAAATTGCTGTTACGTCATGAATCTACAATTCTTCTCTGTATTTCGAAATGCTTTAACCAGTGCACTGTGGCTTAGTGTAAGTACTAGTAATTTATTTGTGGCTAAATTGTCAGTGTGCGGCAAAAGAATTTTTACATAGCAAGCGATACGTACAGCAGAAATGAAGTGGTGGCCATGGAATGGCTGGTGATGGAGGTTCTCAGCTTCCAATGTTTCTTGCCTACCATCTATAACTTCTTATGGTACACAAGCACCTTCATTGGATACATTAAGACTCAAAAACACTTATCCATATTCCTTTACTTTTTCCTTTGATTATTTATTTGAAGAGTACGTGATACCATTTTGACTTGTTTCCTAGACATATTATAAAGTACTCAACCAAGATTTGATCTAAAAATATCCTAGGTTCTATCTAAAAGCAGCCAAGGCTGATGCAGAGGTAGAAAAGAGGGCCAAGTATCTGGCAGTGCTTGCACTGTCAGACCATGAACAGCTGAGTTATTGGCCGTCAACTGTTGCGGCTGGTGTCGTTATTATGGCTTCTATGAATGGCAATCAGCATGGATTGTATCATCAAGTCATTGAGGTAAAAAATATTACACTCAGCATCATTAACGGCTGTTGAAAGATGTAAAAGTTTCAAATTGCCTAACATAAAACAGAGATAGGCAGATAATTTTTGGCCCTCAGCATGCAGATAATCATACATGGCATAGTATCATTATGTTCTACCGAGGATCAAACAGGATAAACTTTTTAGTTTAGCTTTCAACCAAGGCTTTGGGAGAGATTTCAGGCCAATAAATAAATAAATCCTTGTATAAAAAGGATATACAATAACTGTTTTTCTCTCACATTTTGCAGCATATATATTGATTTAATCATTCTTCTACTTGAAAAATCAAATTTATCTACACAATGTCTTTGTTCTGGCTCTTACTAATCTATATAATGATGTTATCAGTAAAAAGTCTCATAGATCCTAGAATCACACTACTCTTTGTTTTTGCAGATTCACATGAGAACCAAAGATAATGATTTGCCTGAATGCATGATGGTATGGCTACTAAACAATGGAATTATACTATAAAATAATCCTCTTATTCATCATTAATTTTCATTTAATGCTTGATAGTGCTGCTGATTAATAATCATTTACTGCTCGATCTTTCTGCTCTTTTCATATTTATCGTTGGTTCATTATCAAATTCACTGATAATGTTGATTAAACAGAGCTTGGACTGGTTGGTACAATATGTAAGCTAGCACAGTGGCAGAGAAAGGAACCTTAACATCAGTTAGCATTAACATTCTTTTTCTCCATCACAAGCATTTGGTTTTTGGTTGGAAGGTGGGTGACAAAGACCTCAGTAAAGCTGATCAAGCCACTGGGTACAGGTAACTGAAGTCCACTTCCTCCCAACCCGCACCGCGCTCACCCCCCCCCCCCCCCCCCCCCCCCCCCCCCCTTCTTCAAAAAAGGAAAAAAAAAACAGATTAATTGAAACATAATACCTTTCAACTCATTGTGGAAGGACATCTGTTGTAAGCTGTTCATAATTGTAGCTCATGTGAAGTAGAACGTATAAAACTATTATTTTTTGCATGTTCAAGAATTGCAAGTATAGTGTAGTCCTCCATTGAAAATTTTGTTACTAAACATGATGCAATGATAGACTTATATAACTGTAGAAATAAGAATATGCCTTTTTTTTCTTGGTGTTTCCTCTCATGTTCTTAAGTTAGTTTAGTACATTATAGTTTGTAGAAAGTATTAAGTTTTGTCAAAATTATACATCAGATATTAGCTGCTGGATCTGGTTCCAACAGTTCTGGAGTTCAAGAACTTTACTTCTAATGTCAGAAACCTATTTTCTCAAATTCCAAAGCCAACAGCCCATAGGCAACCAACCAAATTTTCATCGTAGCAATGCTTATTCTTCAGAATAACTTCAATCGAAATGCGAATATAATTTCTTAATGTTACTGTATGGCATGTTTTACTACCTCAAGGATGAGATCAAGTATGTTGCACCATACAACTCAAAAAATGAAAATGCTATGTTCTGCTCAAAGCACAAAAGAAATTGTCGAAGATTGGTATTGTATTTACTTAGTATATCATCAATCCAGATGCTGATAAAAAGGTTCTTCACACGAATCAAAGAACAATATCAGAAATTCTTTACAATGACAATCCCATATAACAGTGTATTGTACAACTGTGAGGAGGGAAAAGGAGGAAAGAATGAAGGCATTAAAGGAATATGAAATTCAAAAGCAATCATATCATTCCAAACTTACTATCAGTTGAAACAACCCGGAATTATTGGAGGCTTGGCCGCTTAGGTTTCGTCAAGATGGAGTTGTGCAAAGTCGTTGATGATCCCTGTCCTCTCCTTATAAATAATCTCTTTCTTTTCCTCCTCTGCCTTTTCAACCTTCTCCTTCGTCAACACACCCACGTCCTCGGCTGCCCTTGCAACGGCACTAAATGCATTTGAAAGCCACAAAGCTCCTGTAGATACATAAGGGTTGCTCATGATCGCAGTTCCTGCACTACTTGCCTTCTGCTCAGCAACGGCAAAGGCGAACTTTGTCTTTTCAGACACTAGGAATCGCTCATCCATCTCTCTCATCTTTTCATTTACCACAGCTGTACCGATGCTTAGCTTTTCACTCAGACCCATTTTCTGACTAATGGAAGTGACTGCAGCAGAGGCATTTGACATCAAGTGATGGTGTTCATCAAACGCCTTCGCCTTGTTGATGGCATCCTTTCCCAAGACAAAGCCCTTGGCAAGCATGGTGCTCATCATATCTTCAGCCCTTTTCACGTTAGAATCAGTAACAGCTGGTTTTTTCTCCTTCATAAAGCAGATTGCACAATGACAAGAAAAGCATAAGGTGGTCAGTATGCAGTACTCTTCTTTCTCTTGAATTCTTATGAATGCAAGAGAACAAGCATGCTTTTTCCTATTTCTCACCAAGGGAAAATTGCCAAAGAGATATAAACACACTAGAACTAGAAGTGTCCCAAAAGAGTAGAAGATTTCTGGCTATGTTCTTATAATGAATTGCAAATAGGCTTCTACAGTGCCATTCAATCAAAAAGGTTATGATGGGTTTTAAGTTTACTAGTAATGATATACACACAAGTCAGGACATCAAAAAAGACTCATTCAAAGATTTGAAAGACATTAAGGTCAACCATCATAAAAGCAAGTATTTTTGAAATAGAGTAATCAGCATTTGCTATGATTATATCAGGAAGTATTTAGCTACTATCTTCATTATAAAATGCAACCAAAAAACAGCACAGAATCTGGCATTTACCCCAATGCCAAAAGTATGATATGAAAAATTACAGACAAATGCTGACAACTAAACATGGAAATATTATTAACCCTATTAATATTATTAATTCATTGATGAGTGTAACATGTAGCATTATATCACATTAATAATCCTTATTAAGACAAAAGGTGCAGGAGATGGTTTAAAGCAGGAATTTACCATGTTTGATACAAGAGCTTCAGAAGGTAGCTGGTAATCCTCAACAGGTGTGATATTGACAGAAAGATCAACAATTGTGGCTCCCTGAATCAATTAGTACGTTGAAAACTTAATCAAAATGAGCACTCTATCCAAATAAGTAGCTGGCGACCATGTAAGGCTCCGCAATTGGAGCTCAGTGAAAAGATATTATTGTTAGGCCTTGATAGTCAAGCAGCTACTAGAGGAGTTATTCTCTCACAGAACTAGCTCAAGCCTTAACTTTTAAGATGACACAGGCAATGCTGATGATAAATCATAGAGAACAGAACTGGAAACTTTTAATATAGTTTGATTCTTTGCTTCCATTTTCTGTAAGAAATTCTTTGAAACATGCCTTTGGATAGGTGATAACATGTAAAACATAATTACTTCTGAATGTTTCAAATTGCCTGTCAATTTCAAATTGAAGGAGCATTACCAAATGCTAATGCCTTTGATAACACTTTTGCCCAATGCTATCATCTATAACTGTAAAATTTTCTAAGAAGACATGAGCATAAAAAAAATTAATCTCACTGACTAACATACAGTCAATAGCATTGCCGTATCTGCTCCTTGCGAATCCTTGAAGGTAACATAAGCAACCTGTGCATTTTCAGTCTCCCTGCAAAGTTTATCACAATCTTAATGATGAGTTTTCCAAAAAAAACCAGTTTCACTCTGGTTGATAGTACCCACCTTCGCATTTCAACATATTGAATATCACCAGAGAAAGAAAAGAATTCTTTGACATCCCTCTCAGAGGCAGCTAGAGAAATATTGCTGACCTTAACTGTTCTTATCTGTTCAGAACAAAAGAGCAGATAAATATATGCTTGCATCTTTGACAAGGAAACATTGCTTTAAAATTTAGGATTATTATCCTATACACCGGTGGTGGAGCTTGAAAATGCCACTATCAGTCTTTTATCTTTGTTATGTGTCCAATTAATCAAGTATGTTAGTTTCACAACACAACACTTTTATACTTTGTTAATTTCAATTAAATGCACAAATAGCAAAAGTACAAACCTCCTTGTGGAGTCTTTGGATTCTACTGCCAGTATCATTATAATCAGACTTATCAGAAAATTCAAGACAACACTGATATGATTCCATAACACTTTCTAAAGATACCAAAGACGACAAAAATAAGTAAATTGATATAACAGATAGTTCCAACTGAAATTGAGATTAAAAATAGTTATTTGCTCGTGCTCTTGTCAACCCCAAAATCTTATATGAGATGCAAAAACAATAAAAACTCAGTTCACCACTATTTTAATACTACTTTATGTTATTTTCAACAAGATGCAGAAGTAAAATATCCTAATTTAGGAGTCTAAAAGAGCTTAACTATAGCAAATGATAATAAACAAAGCTCTATCGTTAATAGCACAGACCAAAACTAACTCTAAAAAAAATTTTCCTCACATCTGAAACATTGATCATCCAGTTTGTTGTCGCATTTGTCTGTGGTACTGCTCCAAGACTCTGATTAGTATGGTCCAATGGGACCTGCATTTGCAATGATCAATAAGGAGTAAAAATGAAAACAGAAAAGCTCTATTTGGCAAGAAAAGTAATTTGAAGTTATATAGCAAGGGATAATTGGATGTCTAATGGATACTGATATACTAAATGAACAAGACAAACGTAAATGAAAACAGGATTCATGATCGCAGTGCAA
The DNA here is from genome assembly GCA_031772115.1 of Heritiera littoralis. Taxonomy (NCBI): domain Eukaryota; kingdom Viridiplantae; phylum Streptophyta; class Magnoliopsida; order Malvales; family Malvaceae; genus Heritiera; species Heritiera littoralis. The sequence continues at coordinate 9,794,523 of JAPDPK010000008.1, read as the reverse complement.
CAATAATAAGATACTCAACCACAGAATTCATCGAAAGTAAAAGCATAAAACAGATTTCACTACCAAGGAAAATGCTCATAGCTTCATCAACAGAAACAAAGCTGGATTGTAGCCGTATGCTTAAAATGCTTGGATTCGTAACATCAGTTGTAATTGAATCATATATCTAAGTATTGAAAGTGCAACTATCCACATAATTTGCTTTAGTCATTTTAAGCTTTCTCAAGTAACACCTTTTTCCCACCTCAAAAGAAAGTAATTTATACTGATCCAATCCGAGCCTACAAACAAAGACCAAAGATAATAGAAATACTACTTCAAAGACCATCAACAAACTAGAATTATCTTGTTAAAATTGTCATGGTTTTAGCAAGTGGTCTATTCTCTCTGGTAGCATGAAATGTAAGACAAACCCACAAATTATAATAACATGACCATAAAACTCAAATGCCATACATCATGAGAGGACAAGTTAGAATCTTTTTGGGTGGAAACATCAAAGTTACAACTTTCACAGGTCAATTCATAATTTCTATATATACCAGTTCCTATGCTCCATGATTTGCTTCCAGGAAAGCTAAAGAAAGTATCCCAAACCCAGGAACTAAAATTATATCAACACTAAAAACCCAAATAGCTATATGAGTCTTGTAAAAATCAACTCAGAGTCCAGCTTTTATGGTCAAATTTTTTCTTAAATTTTCCAGGCAACCAAACAGAGCCACACCCACATTTCTCTTTCAGTAAGTCTGTACTTTTGTCCTCAAAAAAAAAAATTGTTGGATCTAACTAAGCAAAAGGTCAAACTCATCAAAAAATGAAAAAGTAAAGAAATAAACTCACCGACATTTGAAGATTGTAGAAAGAATTCCTAACAAGAAAATGTACAAAAACCAAGAATATCAATGGAACAAACAACAATGTAGCTCAAGGAAACAAAAGAAAACAGGATTGGATTTTGACAGACAGAGGAAGGAAGGAAGGAAGGTGGGGATGGGGGCAAAGCCGTCTTTATCCATCGTGTAATACGCGGGCTGATTAGCCGGATTTGTTGGAAGTTGGAAGTTGGAACCGCGTTGTCTTGCCTTTTTTTACTTTCAGCAGCTGTAAAAACTGAATAAATCTCCCTTTAGTCTTTTCCCTCTCTCTCTTGTAAAAAGAATAATTAAAAAATATATGAAAATTAAATGAAAAAATTTATTATTTTTGGTGGAAAAATCTTAGTATATAATTAGATTAATGAAAATAAAGAAATAAGCTTGGTTTTGAATTTGAAAAGATTGTAAAAAAAATTAAATTCGATGGCCGAAAAAATTTAAATTTATAATGATTAGAAAGATATGATCTTATATTCTATTTTAAATTTGGTTATTTTGGTAAGTAAAATTTTTTAATTTAGATATTTTTAAATTTTAAATATAAAGATTTGGCTTCCTATTTGAATTTGATTTCAAAATAAAAATTATTTTCATTACCCTATCTAACATGAAGAGAGACATGTAAAAATGTATTTTTAATAATATTTTAATTTAATAAACTTGTACTTGTAATATTATATATGATGATTAATATGGATTTAAGAAAATTATATACTATTAACCAACAAGTAGGGGTGTCATTGAACTGTATCAAGTTGATACAATGAGAAGCTCAATTCCAAACTTAGGATTCAAACTCAACTCAAACGTGATTGAATTTTATTTTTCTAGTTTTGATCTTGATTTTTGAGATAGAAATCGAACTACTTAAGCAAACTCGATTAATATTGTTTATTAAATAAAAAACAAGTTTGGTTTTCATACTCGCTTCTAAAATTGATTATTTGTGTTTGATTTTGAATTTATATTTTTACAAACATTAAAGGTAAAATTGTAAATAAATAATTAGAAAAATGTGACGTCCCCGTCACTACACCTTACCATTTAACTTTTTCCTCTTTCACTTAACTTGATTAGATTTGCTTGTCAATGTCAATCATACTTTTCTTTCTTAAGCTTAATATCTAACAGCTCAATATGAATAATTCAATTTCAATAAAACAGACTAATGATACATGTATATATGTATCATCCGTTTCCATAGGATCTCATACATCATCTTAACTTAAATCCCCAACATCTTATATACATTAATGTTAGTTGTACTGTATCATAGCTGAATTACAATTTACTTTGCCTAATTACATAAGTATACCTTCTATACTACTTGGAAAGCGTCGTTCGAAGGTAAACTTTCAAAATCCACTCGGAGGCTCTTCTATCGAGAGCGAGAGATTACTTCAGATAGTCTGTATGAAAAATGTTCATAAAAGGGTGAGTTTACGCTCAGTAAGAAAAATATGTAAAAGAGCGTGCTATGCCTCTATATGCATTTTTCCTACTTGGCTCTATAATATCATGTAAAGCATTATAAAGCATGCATCATAAACATCTTTCATGCATTGTTTGCAACCATGCATATTTATTTCAATTGACATGGCAAACATACTTTGTACGCTTCTTTAAAATAGCATACGTATAAAACATGCATCACATACTTCTTCTTCTTATACTTTCTTTAAAACATCATGCATAAACTTCTTTCTTTAAAACATCATACTTCATACTTCATACATACTTTAAAACATACATCGTATACTTCTTTAAATCATCATTTACATACATACATACTTCTCTTAAAACATCTTATACTTTCTTGAAACCGTACATCATATACTTCTTTTAAAACTTCTTATACAAGTACACCAAGTACTTTCGATTTCTTTATTCTTTGAAATCGCATATACATATAGTTTTTTATAACATAAAAACTATTCATACTTTTGTGGAGTTATGCACTGCATCATCATCATCATCATCATCATCATCATCATGTGGCGTACCCCATAGGGCCAGGAATCCTCCCTTAGCCGAACATGAAATATAAACAGATTGGCCAACTGTGGGTGGCTACAGTTAACACTAGTCAGGTGTCCTTCTGTAGCGACTGAGGCCTGACTTATGGTTCCTCAGCCCATAACATACATCATTTTCAGGACTTGATCAGAGCCCCTACTAGAAACATGATAGTGCATAATCTCAAAACATATGCCATATAGCTTCTTGCCATGACATTTCATACTTTCTGAAAATAGGTTTGAAAACCCCGTTTTAAAACAGGGCAGTCGACTGGCCTCATAAGGCAGTCGGCTGCTTCTTCATACTTTCATTTATCAAAATTATTTTCATTTAAAATTCCGATATTTTCATCCTTGAAAACATATAAGGGCAGTCGACTGGTCCATATAACAGTCGACTGGTTTTGAAACAGAATGCTTCTTAAGAAATAGCAGTCGACTAGTACATATAGCAGTCGACTGTTTTTGAAACAGAATGCTTCTGGAAAATTAGCAGTCGACTGGTCTCATAGGCAGTCGGCTGGTTTTGAAACAGAATGCAATTTGGCAAATAGCAGTCGACTGTCCCATATAGCAGTCGACTGGTTTGAAACAGAATGCATTTTCATAAATAGCAGTCGACTGTCTCATATAGCAGTCGACTGGTTTGAAACAGAATGCATTTTCTGGAAAATAGCAGTCGACTGGCATACATAGCAATCGACTGGTTTGAGTCGGTTTTCGAAAAACGGCGTTTTGGTTATCTCTAAGCAGTCGACTTCCCTTTTAAGGCAGTCGGCTGCCCCTAACCTAATTGGTACTAGGAAGCAAGTCCGAAAATGCATCTTTTCCTGCACAAAATCAACTGGTGCTTCTCTCCAAAATATGTAAAAACATCATAAAACATGCGGACATAGCCGCCTTACGTCCGTTACATAAATTTCTTACCTTGATTCCTTCGGAAACGCGAAATCACTTGGCGCGTAACCCTAGCTTTCACTCCTTCAAATCTGAAATCATCATACCATATCAAACCTTAAATTAAACAACATACACATGTTATACCAACTCAAAACAATTCCAAATCAAGAACGAAATTGCAAGAATCATCTTCTTTTCTTACCTTCACTAGAGATCAAAATCTCAAACTTTAAGATCTCTTCCAATACTTAGAATTAATCCACCAAACTTCGGATATCACTTAGTCTAACGACAAGGATCGTTTTTCATTAAATGAACTTAATGGATCGATGGATGGATGAGGGGGTTTGTCAAGGTAGCTATGGAAGAAACTTGGAAGCTTGGAGAAATGGAGAGAACGAGAAGGAGAGGGCTGGAAAGATTGCTGCCGTAGGGGTGATGGCTGGGGGATGACTCATGCACTTGCATTAAATGCCTCCCTATCTCTTTAATCATCTCAGCCATGCTTTCTTTGACTTAAGACCATTTGACCCTTATTTAATTTCCTCTTTTCCTCCTCCTCATCACAGCCACTTATCCATTTAATTACCAAATGAAATCTGATTTTATTTTCTTTCCTACTTCAACTATTTTCCTGATATCAACATAATAAATCATTTGTCTTATTGACTATCAACTTTCTTATTTCTTCCATACATCATGCATACATCATTCATACATTAAACTTCATATTCATTTAATTGGTCTTCTTTCTCCCATATAACACTTGTCTTTAGTTACACTTAATTTTCTGATATTAATTCTTTGCTCATACCTCCATTATTCTTATAACATCAATTTAATTTCCTTGACTATTTAATCTTTCATCTCATTACTTCTTCCATGTTCCATACATCCTTCATACTTCATAATTCTCATATCTACTTATTTTTTTCATTTAAGCTAACATACTTTATAATTATGGAGGAATTTCCTGAAATTGGGGATTTCACAAAAAATGATATATATTAAAATAAAAGTTTTTGATTAGACTCACAAGGTACTCAAATTAGATATTAATATACTCAAATTCGATTCGTTCATAACTTTAATCTACTTGAATTCGAACCCTATTCAATATAATTGAATCACATTCAAATTTTGTATGAATTAAACCTGAGTAACTTACAAGCACATATGTCTCATTTACATCTCTATTGATTAACCAATAACTAGGTGATTTTATTGACCGAGTGTTAGACTCTTAATTTTAATGTTCAAAATTCAATTCCTAACAATCTTATCCTTAACTAAAAATATAATTAGTTGCTATTACCTATAATATCATCTTGTATAAAAAATTATAGGCTTTCTTCTTAATTTTTCACTTTATTATATTTTTGTTTTATTTTCATTTTGAAAAACTATGAAAAATTCAAAGTGTATTTTTATATATTTAAATTAAAAATTTCCTTTCTCTCACTTTTAACAAACTTATGTTCTTTGTGTCAATTTGAATATTGTAGGTCTTTACTTAAGAATTTTGAAAATAAACAATTAAGATTTAATTTAACGATTGTTATTCTTTTTTAAAAGGGATTAAGTTGAATGTCCAATTCTTCTATTTCTCTTGTACCTCTTTATAAAAAATTAAAAAAAAAAACATAATTTTGTATAAAATATAGTCTCAAATCTTCTTCTACAAGCTATGACAGCAGCTTCAGATTTCCATTGTTTTTTCTTTTTTTCCTATTTCCCACTTTACTTACACAGTTAAGTGCACTAAGTCTAATTATTAGGGAATGCTTTATATTTAAACAACTTTGAGTATGGTCTACCTCAAGGACTAAAAATATATACATATATATATATATATACACATATATATATATATATTTATATATATACACATGTGTGCGTATATATTCGTTATAAAAGATTATCTGAGATGGTAAGTGAAAGATTCTCTTTATTTTTTAATTCAAGTTTAATTACTGTGAGAAGTATTTTAAAAATAAGATTTTGAAAGCACTGAATCAATATAAAAATATTTCTATAAGATAGCTCAAAAGAACATTAAAAATTTGAAAATATTTCTAACCTTTTTAGAAAAGTACAATAAAAAACCGTGACCTTTGATTTTCAATATTGAAACTTCATTTATTGCCACTTAATACTGGTGTGGATAAGGTTTATATGAATGCATTGATAATATATAATTTTTATAGAGTTTGTATATGATGCACTGATAGTGTATAGTTTTTATACACTGTCAATGCATTAGATGTTGACACCTCATCAATAGGTTCTTATGGGCAAATTAAAAAAATTTATTTATATTTACATATAAGGGCTTATTGATGAGGTATCAACCTCTGGTTCATTGACAGTGATAGAAACTATACACTGTCAGTGCATCATATATAAATCTATTTTTATATATTGTCAGTCAATTATTGAGTGCCATTTCAATAATGAGTAAAATTTAAAATTACACAAATTTTTAAAAATAAAATTAAAAATTTTATTAATATTTAATTTTAAAGATTTGCATATTTTTTATCTAATATATATTATATAGGTATTATATGAGGCAGTGTTTCACTTTCATGGATTGGAATAGTAATAATAGGTAGGTTTAGGTGTGTTATTAGTAAAAGAAAATATATAATTTAAAGAAGTTGGACCTATTCTACTATAACGCCAAAAGCTTGACTTGCTGGATAAATTAAGCATCATTTCCTGTTTATATTTGGACTAAATTTTCAGAGAAAAAAATTTCTTCCATATCTCTATATCTCATAAAACCCAATACATACCCTTTCACAATGTTCAAGTTTTAAATCCCACAAAACAAACAATAATAAAACAAATTTGTGATTTCTCTCACCTTTTGATTTCTCATCTTTTCCATTTAAAATAAAATTATATATTTATCAAAAACATAAATTTTTTTATTACTATAATTACCTTATTTCTTCATTTTTTAAATTTGGCAGGTAAACTATTTCATAGTTTTTTAATTCAATTATTAAGTTTTATACTCTATTCACATAAATTATGCATACTAAATTTTAAATTAATATATATATTATATATATATATATTTCTCATAACTCTCAACCCAAGTTTTTTTATATATATATTTTTCTTTAATAAAAAATTCAAGGCAATTGCCAAGTACCAAGTCGAATGGTTACCATAATAAAACAAGTGGACACAAATAATTTAAAGAAAATGGTGATAATCTTCATTGTTTGACATACTCTCAATGAACGGCAGCCTAACAACGAAGTGAACACAAATAATTTAAGGAAAACCCTAAAGCTAAGAAGAAGAAGAAGAAGAAAGTCCAAAAGCCAAATGTTTGAATACCAAAAGATGCATGCACGCCTAGTAAAGACAACAGCAAATATCCTTAATTCCCTTTCAATTCCCTATTATTTTCAATTATCTAAGGACTTAACATTTGTTTAAGACTATCCCCACGTTATTTTTCCACTCTTTTGCAACATCCATGTGCATATTATTAGTCTCACAGTATCTTTGTCCCTCAGTCATGGCAGCAAATTTCCTATTCATTCAACTTGGTGACAAGTACATGTTTTAAGAATACTTTTAGTAGTAATTTTTCACACTCTTAACATATTTTTTTTAACGAAAAGCCTTTGATTTCAAAAAAGAAGAAATACAGATGTTGAAACTCGAATCCTAGACGTGTAGAATTTCTATACTTTAAAGATATATAAAAACATAATAATTTGAACCAATGCTCAAGATCCTTAAACAATTGACTCATAAGTACATATTCTTTATCCAAATAATTGAATTTGGAATCTTTGAATTAATTTTTTTTAAATTATAATATTTGATAAGCTTCGATGATTCACCCATATCTTCTTAGATCTTGAGAGATGGATCTATCATAAAGTTAGATTCTAACCCTAATTCTTGGGGTACATAAGGGTTTATTCTGTTACAATACATTGAACCAATACTCTATTATTAAATATTTGATTCGATAGTACACATTTTTTTATTCAAATAGTTGTATTTGAAATCTTTTGATTAATTTTTCTAAAATTGTAATATTTGATAAGCCTAGAAGTTTCATCCATCTTTTTATATCGTAAGGGATCACAAATCTCAGACAAAGTTGAATTCTAACTCTAATTCTTACCGTACCAAAGGTTTATTATCTTTGTAATCCATAGTGAACAAAAAAAAAAAAAAAACCTTTGTGTGAGTTTGGAATACGTGTAATGCAACTCAAGTCTTAACTGCAGAAATGGCCATATCTTGTTAGAATGATATGCTTCACGCCACCAAATAGAATTGGTGCCAGACAATTCCCTGCAAAAATGGGGAAAAGGTTTGGCCATGCCATGTGCAACATGCACAAAAATGAGACTTTTACCTCGTTGCTCGGTCGCAGGATTCTCACCATCCTCCCTATTTACTCACAGATCTTTCTTTTTGCGGCTCTTTTTGTCTGCCACAATCATATGAACATTAAACAAGACATTGTTACCATAATGTAAGGAGAGAGAGGGTCCCAAACTCACATAGTTTACCAAACCTCAGACGAAATTAAAAACCATTACTTAAAACGACAGAGATTGAGACAAAGCTCTTCATCCATGACAACCCTAGACACTTAAAAAACACGAAAATGATAGACTCTTATTAATGTTGTAAGGGCTAAAAGAAAGATTTTGTATTTGACATATTGAAATGAAATTTTCATACTTTGCACCATACAAATTGTCAGATCTACTGAAAAGAAGGGAAATTAATGAAAAACAATCACTCATGCCAACTGAAATAGAAACATTCCCATCAAAGCTGACGGCCCCAGAGTAATCAATTCATACTATGAACATATATAAGAATATATAATAAGGAAAATGTTAGGGTGTAACAAGGAATAATATCCTATTCAATAGTTCAACCATTAAAATGAAATTCCACCGAAAGATAAACAAATTGATAATAGATCCAATCAAATCTGTCAAATGGGGTAGATACAAAGATTGAAAACCGATATTAAAACATTAATTGCTGTCCATCAACTTCAAATTCGATGCCATTTTCTCTCTTATGCTGTACAATCTGAAGGAGAAGAAGAGAAACAAATCACTTTCCTCGATGCCATTGTGGGACTGCCCTCTCAACTAACACCAACTAGATTCCAAAATGAGGACTTTGTCTTAAAGAGTGACTTTCTTCAATCCATTGAAAAGTATCATTTCTCAACTGTTATAGCTATTGATTTTTATCGTTTCAAGTACCCTTTTTTCCTTTGAGTATCTACCAAAATTCTCCGATGTCAACTGAGAGGAGCTCTATGAGGAATGCCTTTCCTTTTGTTCACTCTCTTCCTAGGCCTTAAACTTGTTCTTGCCCATGTTTTAGTCTCCTCAGAAACATCAGTTGATGAGAGTGAGGATTGCTTTTCCTCTGTACTTATTTCTGAATTCTGATTTTCTTTCCAGGAAAGATCAGGAAATTCTTGTATTGAAAATTCCATTTTATCACTTTGGTCCTTAGGCTTCACATCAACAGCTGCTACCTGAAACATTTGCTACTTCAGATGATGGAAATGGGAAATTCAAGTACTAAATAAACTGGAGTTTAAGAACTAAATCCAAGTGAATTTACCTTGCATGCAATGGAGCAAAAGCGATTAGGAGGGTCTTGAAGGTATCTTCTACAAGCTTCACAGGCAGCACCAGTTTTTGATTTTGTTGATGGCTTGGCATCTTTAGCTTGAGGCCGAGGATTCAAATGTACAGCTTTTTCACCATTGATTTTGTATGTCTATCAGAAAATCAGAAATCATTTCGGTTAAGACAACTGTTTCTGATCATTCCAGTTGCTACTATAGTTCATCAAAGAGAGAAAAGTAAAAGGCATTCAAAGCAATCACTCAAGTAATTATAAGTAACCAATGCAGTAATAGAACAACAGGGAAAAGCAATTTGGATGATTCTGCAAACATAATGATATGAAAATCTATTCTCTTTGATTTCGAATCTCGGTGTAATCTCTTCTTAATTTCCACTAAACAACTTTGAAACATCAACGATAAGGACAAAAGGATGTTTCGTTGGCCACTAATCACAAACTCAATACTCATCTATACATATATCAGCAACAATTAGAAGAAATTCATGACAGTTTTTGCATTCTAATTTGAGATTTACCACCAAAACAATCTTTTGTCACATCCATGATATGCTATAACAAGGCAATAAAGGCAAAAGAATTGCATTGAACTGATCATGATTAACATGAAAGTTTCAATTTAAAGGCCAGTGAACATTGGAAAACCTGAATTTTGGAGCAATCAAGATGCTTCTGGATTTCCTGCAGGCGAACTACATCTTGATAGACATATTTGCAGATCTGAAGTGCCCGATGCTGGCAGTGAGCCTTACAATGCCTGCAAAACTCGAGACTGCAGTCGATGCAGAACACATTTTTCTCACTCTTCCTGAGGTCTTGATGATCAGAGCAAGAACCAAAGAACTCACTTTGCAGAAGGGTACTAAGCCAATCTGATTTCTTCTTTATGTACAATCCGCAACCCACCTACAATAACAAATTCAATTCATTGGAAACAAAAAGGCTTTGAAACCAACAAACTTTCAATATTATTGATTTACAATTTATTCCAAGTTTACAGCTTTGATAAATACTCAAAAGCAATAAAAACATAATAGTAAAGTCAGTACAGAATTTGAGAAAATCCTCAATATCAAGATTCAAAATTTAATGTGAATATACCTTTTAAAAGTATAATTCATACGAATTTGAACAAAACCATTACAATTCAACAAACTTCATTCAAGATTCAAAATTCAAACATCAAATATAAAGCTGTTGAATTCATGAAAGGTTTAAAGTTTCAACAAAATCAAATTAACCCTGTTCTCATGCGCATATCAAAGCTGCAGTAAATACAAGATTGAAAAAGATTGTATTCCTTTGCTTTATCTAAATTTTCCTGGGAAACAAACAGACCATGACAGCCAAATAACATCAATCACCAAAAACAAAAACAAAAACAGATAGCCATCGTTTAACACTTGAGATTATGTTTGCTACACAGAACAATTCAAAAGAGACACCAAAAGTTAATAGAAAAAAAAGGAGTATTCTCACCATTTCTTTGCTTTGAACTTGATATAAATTTTTTCTTATTTCCTCTGATCAATATCTACTGAATCCAATTTGCCAAATTAGAATTTGCAAAGAAAGTTGAGAAACAGGAAAGAAAAGAGAGAGAGAGAGAGAGAGAGAGTATGAAGAGAAGCCTACAGATTGTGGAAAGAGTGATATGAGGAATGTGCAGTGAAAGATATTAAAATTAATAGCAAGAGAGAGAAAATTTTGTCAGCAATGTTTGCTACGGAAATGAAGTGACCTAACCTAAGCGGGAAAGGTATATAAATCATTCTGATTGGAGACTTAAAACTTGATCGGACGGCTATTAATTTGTTAAAACTTTTTTTTTCAATGAACTTGTTGTAAATCAGCATGATCATCATGATTCATGGACCTAGTTAAAGTAATTTTTTGGAATGTAAACTTTTACCAACTATTAATTATTAAATTAATTTATTTATTGAACAAAAAGTATCAATTAAGATGCAAAAATTTCAATTAATTATGTTTTCCAAATTTTGAGAAAAATTATTAAATTTCACAAAAAAAAATTAGTGTAAAAAAAACATAATCTCAAATTTTAGGTTAAAGAACGAAAACATGATACATAGAGTTAATATTCAATGCCAAAGAATTTTGTTCAGTGACTTTTTCTTTGGCCTCAATTTTCTCCATTAGGTCAGCTCTTTTCTTTTCAAATGGCAATTAATTATTTTTTTTATTAAAGAAAAGTCATGACAAGTCAACAAAATTCCAAGAGAACAAAAACTAAAACCCTAAATCAAAGTATAATCTAAAGACAACATTGTCCTTGGGAGATGGGAAAAAAGAAGGTATAAATTTGACATTTGGTAGGGGCAAAATAAGAAGTAAGTAAAGAGCTTGTCTCTTTTATTTGTAAAAGGTATAATAAAGAAAAGCTGTCTTTTAAAAGGAATTCCTATATTTGCTCCGAAATTTGGAACAGATTATATGCAAAATATTAATAAGAAAGCAAAAGGCATATCTTCTAGGAATGATAATATCTTACCTGTCTGTCTTACCGGAACTCTTGCCATTTCCCAATCCATCAAAGCTTTTGTAAAGTTTTTCACATTTATCATGTTTAACCCTAATTTTAGTTTGTTATTATCACTTTAATTAATTCAATTCAATATAAAACAGATTGTAATGATATTTTTTTTTATATAAAAAATTATCTCTTTGTGTAGTTTTTACTAACGGTTTAGTAATGATGAAAAAGATGTAAAAAAAGGTATAATTACATTAAATATTTTCACGTTTATCTTGTTTATCCCTAATTTTTGTTTGTCGTTATCACTTTAATTAATTCAATTCAATGTAATGGATTCCAAAAATTTTCAATTCAATTTAAAACTGATAGTAATGATGTTTTATATAAAAAATTCTCTTGTTGTAGTTTGTGGACTCAACTAACTAGTTTAGTAATAATGAAAAATACGTAAAAAAAAAAAAAACTAATTACTTTTATTATTTTTTTGTAACAATTTATTACATGAAAAGTTACAATTGTAATCAAATACTATGATTGGACCAAGGCCTCTTCCTTATACTTCATTGGCACGCTCATTCTTAATTTTTATGGAATGTAATCGACGTAATAATATAAAATTAATCATGTTCGAGATTTAGTCACAGTTAAAACTTTTTACTCCTCTTTAAAAATGTGTTTAGTGAAAAACGAACTCAAAAGTTCTTCTCACAAACTCAGCCTGCATCGTCAACTAAGCTACAATTCATGGGTTTGAAATGTATACAATCTCATTGTAGTCTAATTAGGTATGAAATGAATTTATAGTCATGGAATTGACTCCATCGTCAAATTATAAATTATAAGTTGATAAGTCTAATCCATTCTATTTTTCTGGAGGAACAAATTCATTATTTTTTTATTTCATTTAGTAAAATTAAAAGAATGAAACGTGTGATATATTTTTTTAACAGAAAAAGCATTTTTTTTATATTTATGAGAGATTATTTATTTTATTACTTTGATATTTTCTTTATATATGTTATTTATTTTTTAGTATAGACCATAAATATCTTCATTCGTTTTAACGGTCCGAGACTAATCCTGTTGTAGGCATACAGGTTGGATTCGATTGGTTCGAAATTAGCCCGAAACTACATCAAACCAATTTGACCCATAATCGAAACCCTTTCGTTTCAGTCTGGTATTTTTCTAGATAAGAGTGTTTTTGCAAAAAAAAAAAAAAGTAATCAAAATTGGATTAAATCTAGTATGGTATAAATAAATCTGAAACCTCAGGTTTTAGATTAGTATCGGAGCAATTTCGATTCCAATCTGAAATCGGCCCTAACTTTGCACAATGCAACGGTTACACATTCAATTTATTTTTTGGCCTGCTGACGTCAAGATGATGAATTCAACGGGCATACTTCGAAGAATGAAGAAAAAATTTCTAAACAAATTTTTATTAATTTCGAACAATAAGCAATAGCTTTATTTTTTTTTCTTTATAAATTGTATGTAAATAAATTCACTCAGTATTTTTTTTGAACTACAATTTTGTGGATTTTACCTTTTTAACTTTTAAAAGAATTTTTTATCTAAAAATCTTTTTTTTGTTCATAAAAGGTATAAAAAAGAGAGTGAGAAATAGAACTTTGGATTTAATCCCTCTTAAGAATGGATAACAACCATTAGACTAAGCCTTGGTTGTTATTTAAAAATCTATTTTCATTTATTAAAAAATAGATATTTAGAATTTGTTAAATAATAAGTTAATAAAAAATTTATGAAACCGATCCGGTTCAATCCAGCACTGTGGTTCTAGATTTTAGACTGGCATCGTTCTAGTGTAACAACACTAGAACCAGAACTGAAACCAATTTGGTATAAATTCAGACAATTTCATTTCCACCACTTAATGGATCAAAATCGATCCAATTTAGTCCGAAACCAGATCGGTTCAACCCACATTACCATGGCTAAAATTTTGGTAAAAAAAAAAAAAAAGATTTAACAAAAATTAAAAAATCAATTTGGTATTTGAAGTGTGGACATGAATTATGACATAATAATTTTGATATTTTATACAGTTTGACATGAAACAGAAACCAAAAACACGAATTTTTGAATCTAATTAACATTGTGTTAAAAAAATAGAAAAAAAATACTATGAATGAAAAAGTGAAAGAAAAGATCAAGTCTAAAACTTTATAGTCATTTTCTCAAAATTTAATCTTCTATTTGTGAAATTTAAAACACTTATTCAACTAAAATTACTAATAGTTATAAGTATTCAAATATTTTTTTTCTAATTTTTATTTTTTTATAATATATTTAAAGTAGAGAGAAAATCTTTTTTTTTTCCATTCCTTTCTATTTTTTCCTATGAAATGTGGCGCACACCGAGAAATTTCATATAAATGGTGCCTTCAGTCCAAATCTAGCGTGGATTTGTTTGAATTTTTTTTAAAGTACCCAATCTTTTTTTATTTAGAAAAAAATTCCTAGTCCACTTGAAACAGATCGTCTAATATTTCAAACCCCTAAAGTCGAGGAGGCTACACAGTTAGTAATTTTGTCATTTTGTAATGGATTAATTGTTATTTAGTTGTTTACAGTTATTGTGATTTTTGACTAACTATTTAGGTTATGACTCGGAATGTGAATCACCACAAAACAGTTGAAAGCTCTATACGAGAAAAAGAAGAAAAAAATGTTTGAAAATTGAATTTTAAATTAAAATTGACATGAACTGTACTTTAACTATAGGCACCACTATTTAGGTTATGACTCAGAATGTGAATCACCGCAAAACAGTTGAAAATTCTACACGAGAAAAAGAGGAAAAAAATGTTGAAAATTGAATTTTAAATTAAACTTGATATATGAACTGTACTTTAACTTATATTCATATTTCTTATATAACTTTGCAGGATATTATTAATGAGTGGATAGAGAACAGTTATACATATTACAAAATTTAAATCCGAACTCAACTTGATCTTTAAATTATTGTTTAAAAAATATTGAATCTAATTTTGTGCTTTCTTTTCTTGGAAGAATCCGATGAATACCATCAATCTTCAGCATTTCAACGACCGGTCTCCCTCACTCCTTGCCCGCTTTATAGGCCGGTTCCGATCCGCTAGAAGCCTACATTGTTTTTTTTAAATAGATTTAATCATTTTAAACACGATGTAAAATTAATTCAATTAAAAAATATGAAAATAACATCAATTAAATTATATATAAATATAATAAAAATTATAATCAATTGTGTTTGATGACATATTAGCACGAATTTTGATATAATTTCCGTGTTAACGTTGCTAGAACACCAAATATACGTACAGATAGGATTCTTGGCATCAACACGAGCAAAAAGACAAAGAAACAGTCATACATGGCCCCTCGTAACCCACTGAATACATGCACACGGAGCCCGAGAGCATCTGACCGTGCGTTATTTCCATGAACTCCCCGCTGTCAAATCAACTTTCTTTGTACATTTGTCCGAGACATGGGCCAATTTGAAGATAAGGTTGTGCTTCGTCAACAATGGAAAACATTATTCACGCTTTGCTTACCTCAGTCCAAAACCTGGGAAACGCAGGTGGACCTGAAACAAGGAAGACATTTCTCTAGAGAGAACTCCAGCAACCAAGAAACTGCCAAGTTTAAAGGAGGAAGTCAAGCTCGAAGTAAAGACAATGAGCTCAAATCCAAACCACAAGTTCTGAAATATTATGAAAGTCAGCTAACCTTTTCTCAATTAACTAATTTATCATTGGGGTTACTAAGGACTCGTGAAAAGATTAGGAGCCGATACCATATGTCATTAGCAGAAAAAACAGATATAAAATCGTTTTATTTCTATTTTCGTCGTTCGAATCTACCCGGCCGGAAAAACAGAGCAATACAGGCACAAGAAATGCACCAGCAGATTAGAGAGAAACTGTAATACTGAAACCTTTGCATGAAGAGTAACTCTATGAAGCCAGCAAGTGATGATTCTCTACAAAATAGTAACAGTATACTCTTTGGGAGTCAATTGCGATACCGTACATTGCATCCTGTTACCTGTCTCGAGAAGAAATCTGCGCCGATTTTGCTATATTTCTCATTGGTTGATACTTTCCCCACTGGGTGAAATGGATAACCAAAGCACCCGATGAATGCAACAGAACTTTCTGATGATATCCACCTGTGTTGTTTTAAGTCAATCAAAGTGAAGATGGTGTTTTCTTTTACGACACCTATTGACATACCAAGTTGCATGTTTTCGTAGGCCCGTGCCAATAATCATTTTTAGGCTTGTGAGCATGACATAACTCATCGAAATCAAGAAAAGGATCCAAAAGCATCTCCACGGTAAGGGGCTGTACGGAAGGTGAGCAGCATATACGGGAGTCAGCACTCGGATGACCTTAACAGCAGAAGAAAACAATAAATTAAGCAATTTGAAAACTTGCCCAGAAAGCGATAGATTACATTTTTTTTTAATTGAGCTAGAAATTCAACAGAGAAACTGATTAACCAGAATGTGAAAATATTTTCCGAAATATATTGATGCACCAATGGCAATTTTCATGCTCTTCCCTCACGTTATGCTGCCTAGCATCTAATACTTTCCAACAAAGCCAGAATCTTATCACTTCAATTTTCAATTGAAATGTGTAGCTGGTGAACATCTATCAGCTTTTCCCCCGACACTGGCAAATTTAATTTGAAACGGCTCTACTTTCAGACTTCAGTATATGCTATGCAGAGAAGCATTTTGTGAAGCATATACTATCAGAGAGAAATATCTTCATTTAATATTAAAATGAGAAAGAGAAAAAAGAACTGAAAAAAGGCCTGATATTAAAAAACCATGTAACATATGCAAAGGAAGGAGAAGTGAGGGAGGAGGGGGAGTAGCAAAGAAAACAACTGAACAAAGAATTGAAAGCTACTTACCACACAAGCGGGTGCAAGAGGAACAAAAGTGAGATTTTTCTTGCTATCTTCAGTTCGTATATTCAAAGTCTGGAAATGTTGAAAGTATGTTACTTTAGAAGTTATTAATACACAAACAAATATATAGAAAACAAAAAGGAAGAAGAGAGGGAAATACGATGGAATAGATGATATACAAGAATAATTTTTGTCGCCAAAAAGACAGTTTTGGGGGAGAATGATCAGCAATTCATCAACTAGAGATGCACATACCTGCTTGCACAGATCTTCAAGAAATTCAGAGTATGCAATGGGCTTCATACCATTAAATTTGGCAAGGAATGAATGTTTTATGATATCAATTAACATTTCACAAAGAAAAACCACAAGTGCATCCTGCAGAATTCAGAAAGACATATGAGCAAGCCATACAAAGTCCTGTAAAGTATTTATGATAAGAAAATATCTTAAAACATAGTCTATGATTTTTTATGGTGTACTTACAAAAAGAAAATTTTTGAACCAAGGACCCTCGGCTTCCAAAATATTTTGAGCTAAAACAAATAAGAGAAATGCTGAAATATGGAATCTCTCTACTGAATCTGAGAGGTAAAATATTTCAATACTTTATATTTGAAACAAAAAAACCACAGCAATTAGCAATAGAACAAAAAGAAAATGTGGAAACAAAATGCAGATATAATATTATGTAAAAATGTTTTTCCATGGGTTCACATGTGGAATGTGCTCAAATTGGTTCTTAGTTCTTACAACTAAATGACATATGCATTGTTACTGCTTTTCTTTCTAACTAATATTTCAATCAGTTTCGCAGCTCAATATTTTCTAAATACAAGAAGACGTGTGCATTGAAAAGCATACTCAATCACAATGGCCAACAAGAAAAAATCCCAAACCATCATGTAGAATAGTTTTGCACACTAAGTATTAGAACCGGAGAGGGTCCCCCCCATCATCTTCCCCTGGAATAAGCAGACATAAAAACCTTCTGATAACACAATCTCCCAGAGAACTGGGAATAAGGCAGTTTGCACCAATAAACAACGTAGACCACATAGAGGCATCAAATAATACCAGAAAAGCAAGAGAAGTCAGCAATATAAATATGATAGCAAGGACAGAGAGTATGAGAGGTTGTAACAAAGGGAAGCAGTAGAGCGTAATGAATAAAGTTTAACTGAGCAGTGAAAGAAGAATACATATAGTTTATACAAAATAAATATCAAGAAAAAAATTGCTTAAAACAAGGAAAGCAAATATGATATCCATTACACATATGATACTAAGCCAATATGATATCCGTGACACATATATGATACTAATGGGTACGCAAAACATCAACCATGGTTGATAAAGTGAAATGGTCATAGCTTGGATTCTGGTCTCATAACTTTCAAAATGAACTTAACAAGAAATTATCTTCAATATTTCCCTTAAATCACATAAAACTCATCATCTGACAAACATTACAGTAACAGCTCCTTTTGCACTTTAAATTCCGCTAGTATCCAAAATTTCATCAGACAGTCACAAATACCACAAAAAGAAACATGAAAAGGAGCAACTCACCAGCGTATACCAGACTGTGTATGTTATCCTTGCTAAAGCGTTTAAAGACATTGCTTTTTATCTCAGAAAAGTTATTGGATACCAACAAAGCAAATAGTGCATTATTATGAGCGACGATGCAAGTTGATAAAGTAATTGCCTGAGCTAACAAAATAAAAGAATGAAGAAATAATAATAGTTAAGGCAACAAATGGAACAAGAATACTTAAGAGGAGAGAGCGACAGAGAGAGAACATCGCTTAAATATAAGGATATTTGAGAAAGCTATAGCCAATGCTTGTTCAGAAACAAATCTACGAATCCAGAATCTCATGTTTTCCTGAGAGCAATTTGCTAGTCCTTCTGCAGAATTAAACAGGGTTTCTAACACATCTCCACCAAAACTTTGGCATAATTTATCAAATATCTGTATGTGAACACAAAAAACAGTGTCATACAAAAATTCAGCCAGATACTAGCAAAAAGAAACAGTTATTTGAAGTAGAATTGACATAGATGCTAGAGGAACTCACACTTTAGTTCCTTATAGTAGAAGCAGATCCTACCCCAGAGTTACAAGATAAATGAAACCACAAATGTCACTGAACGGTCATAAATCCAAGAAAATCTCTAAAAGGCTATCTAATCTTACTTTCGAAGCTCCAGCTATGGACTCTTTGATAATAACATACTATTAACTATTTTATTCAGTGACAAAATTAAAAATATAATCCAAAAGTATAGAATTTATTTAAGTGTAAGCAGCATACTAAGCAAACTTCAAATTCATGACCTCAATCCCTTCATTTGAGATATTCTTCACATAAAAGTTTTGGACTTCTCCCTCGCAAAATGAAAAATGTACCAACTCCAAACTTAAAAAAAATTATATGCTATTCTGATTACAATTTACAGGCCATGAGCCATAATAAGCAATTGCGTTGACAAAAATTTCAATTATAGAGTTCAATGATTAAAGGCTGGAAGCCGAAATTCTGATTCAATATATTAAGTAAGGAATATTTACTTCTCAGCCAGTAGAAACCTGTGGCCCCTTACATTCCAAGTTTAACAAGTACTATAGATATGTATGCTTGACCACCTTAGCAATTACCTCATCCACCCTATTAAGTTGCTGTCTCCTAAGGTTTGAAAAACCAAGGTGAACTCCAATAATGGATACCACCATGGTTCCATACTGTAATCACCTCTAGTAGCACTTATTGAGTCAGTTAGGTTCTAGTATTACAAGATTGGGAAGATCAGAAAATTCTATGACCAAATAAGGAAGTATTCTTGATGAAATCTCTTTACAAACTTTGCATGCTTTTGATGGTGGGACACACTATTAAAATCTTCTCAGTGAAACTCCCAAAAGCATCTGTAAGACCTTAAAGATTTCCCATTAGTTTCCACTTCTTTCTTTTTTCTTGTTTTTTCTTTTACACAAACTTTTAATCTATAACTGGAAGAAAAAAAAACACCAGAATTTCTAACATGTCCATCAAACTCTGGCTCTAATCCATGAAGTATCAAAATCTCAGAAAACACATAGCTTTGTTCATGGTAAACGTTCAGCATCTGATATGTGCCCTTAAATGCATATCAGTAAATCCCTCAAAATAATTTGGAAACATATAAAAGTTCTCAGGTTCAGCTGTTCATTCTCACCTCCAACACATTGTAAACCACGTAGAGTTTGATTGTTCCTTGACCACGGATCATGTGATATATCAGGCTGATATCTGGGAAGACAAAACTAAAATTAGAAAAGAAAATCGCCTAGGAAATCAATATTATCTGTTCAACCCTAGGTCCATTAGTGGCAGAGCACTATTTATGCCTCAATGTCTTAACGAGAAGCAATAACACTTGGATATTTGTTAATGATTGTATATTACAAACATATATGTAGTGAAATGTTATACCTGTTCGCTCCAGGAGAATGACTCCACAGGCCAGAACAACAAAGCAGCCAAAATCACACAGCTCTGCTGCAGAAGGCCTCTTGAACTGCCTGCACAAACATGGTTCCGTTATTTTGCAATCTTTACATGATACAATAACTGCGTTATTCGCTCCAAAAAAGAACTATATAGAAGGCATAATTAGTGCTCTTCCACTAATAGCTAACCTTTTAGTCAGGAGCCTCCAAAGCATAATCAGAATCCTTGTTGGCATAATAGTTAATAAGGACAGAAACGAATCGAGGCAGACGAAGAAGCCAATGTCTATAAGCTGAGATAATGTTGTTCACTTGAGAATGTTTCAAAAAATATAATTTTACGGGAACATAAATCAATTTTATTGAACAACCCACCAGAAGTACACCAGTCTTTCAGCATTTTAAAAAATTGAGTACGCATTTCATCTTCAATACACAAAATTTAAATCTTAATAAGTTACCAAATGGAGCAAAAAGTAAATCCAAGAAACAACGAATAATACATGCAGGAAAACTTATTACTAATAAAGTGAAAAGGTACAGGTAGAAATGACCACCAAAATCCATGTTTTCTTCCTTTTTTTACCTCTTTTTTTGTTTCTTTTATCTCTTTCAAAATTCAAAAGGGAGGAGCTAAGATTACCAGTTCACATCTCCAGGGCAAGCGGAAGATGGTGTCATACACTCTCTCTCGTTCCTTCTCACTACCAAGTGTTGTGGTGCTCCGCAATGAATTTCCATTGTACATTTCCTCTAAAAAGTATTGCACTGGTGATTTCTCCACTGTATAAAGATCTGACAAGCCGATAACCAAAACAAGAGTAGATCTTAAACTTACATTTCCATGAAAGATAACTGAAACAAACCAGAGAATGCATATATAATGCTCAGTTTCCCTAATTTTTCCCCCAAGCAACCAAACGTGAGGTCAGAATCTTTATATATCTTAATAAATCAGAAAACATTTTTCTATAGAAAAATTCACTCTAAGTAGTCAGACTGTAAGTCAACAATCATAATTTCCTGGATCCAACATCATGAGCAACGCTCACAGACACACAAAAAATATGTTAGTCAAACCATTGGATAACCTGTACATGCTTCTTTCAGTTCTTTTTGGTTCCCTTTGAAACAGAGATGATGACAGGAAAAAAAAAACACCCCTTAGAAAGGGCGTTACAACTAAAGAAGGGGAAAGTGTCTTTAAAACTTTTCTTTTTTTCTGCATTAGGCAATAAACATAAAATATAACCATAAAGCAAGTGGAAATCTCTACCATATGACGCATGCATGGGTAGCATTCCCTTTCATGTTATGCAGAATTAGGACACACAATTCTGCCAACTTTTTTTTTTCTAACATACATAAACAGAACTAATCCTCAATCACAAACTACTTCAGGTCATGACTCATCTACGGTTATGAAGAGGCTAGATCGACATCAGACCCTGTGTTCCAAAAGCTCTAAAACCATTGAACCACTTTAATAAAATAAATGTATAAGTTCAAGAGATTTATATATTCATACTCAATAGAAATCTCATTATCGCAGTCTCTACACCATCAACTATGATTATTTTAAAATATAGTAATACTAACCAATGAGTGACACTCAACCATCATCATTAATCGTTGACATAGCAAATTCATTGCCATAATAGTTCTCTTCAATTATTTCTTGCCTCTCTTAAATTGATTAGGAAATAATGATTAAAATCAAATCTGAAACATTTATCTAAACTTGTTCCTTAATTTCTTATAGTATGTTCCATGCACCACAGTAAATTTTTTCATATAAAATCGGCAAGGAAGGAATTTCATAAAAAAATGACAGTGTAAAAACTCACAATTAGGATCCTCTGCCATGAAGCTTTTCCAATCCAACGATTCAGCTGTCTCCAGCTTATTCGCCACATTTCCATTCGCCACTGGCTGAGGCGGTGCCGGCGACAACGGCTCCTTCGAACTACACATCTCCACATGACCCTCGGCCGCCCCCGCCGCCACCGTCGCCATTTCTTCTCCTCCATCATTGACAATCCTCTTCCTCAATTCCCCAAAACCACAGACATTCTGGCAAACGCTCTCCTCCATCACCACGACGCTCCCGCCACCAACACAACTGATCCTGTTAACATTTCCGTTATCTCTGATCCCATAATTCTCGGAACTCGACTCCACCACGACGCTGCCGCAACTACTCCTCGGATCTTCAGGAATAATCGGGAACTCAGTCGAAGCCTCCTTCCTCTTTTTGCGTTTCTTCTTCTTCCGACTATTGCGGGACGGTGGAATGACGCCGTTTTGCGATTGGACTGGATCGGAATTCGACCGGTAAAATAAAGATGGTTCTCCTTCTTCTAAAGAGCGAGAAATTCTATTCGTACCCCGTTTTTTACTAAATCTACCCCACCCCAAACAACCCTTTAAAGTAAAATACAATTTTACCCATACCACACACCGGCTACTCCTCCTCCTTCTCCTTCCTTCTCCGTCTCCGTCTCCGTCTCGTTCTCCTTCTCCTTCTCCTTCTCCTTCCTGGTACGAATCTCCTACTGTTAAGGTAAAAATAGTATTTGCAGTTCGAAGCTCCTGCGCATGGTGTCCCGCTCGCGCCGCTCGCAGGTGTGCCGCTAGGCCAGCCCCGCGCAGGTGGCACACATGCGCGAGGCTAGCCCCGCCACCTGCGCGAGGCCAGCCCCGCGCAGGTGGCACGCCTGAGAGGCCGGGCAGGTCGAGCGCTTGCACACCATGCGCGAGAACCCCGCGCAAGTCTCACTTGCGCGAGGATCCCGCGCAAGGCCCACTTGCGCGGGGATCCCGCGCAAGTCTCACTTGCGCGGGCGTTCTACATCCTGTTTTGCATTCTGTTTGCAATTATTTCTGGTTTTGATTACATTCTACAAGTTTGGTTTTTATGATTTTTGATTTAATCAGCTGACTAAAGTTTATAATTATACAGACTATTGCCACCATCACCCTTCGATTGCTGCCATCAATCTGTACAAGCTATTGCACTGTAGGACTACTACCATCAGGTATGTGCTTGATATATGTTAATTTTTTCATGCTATGTTCTATTTAAGCATTGTCAGAAAAATAAATAATGTGATATATTATCAAAGAGGTGTGATATATTATCAAATAAATAATGTGATATATTATTCATGCTATGTTCAATTTAAGCATTGTCAGATATATTTCATGCTATGTTCTATTTAAGCACTATAGGCTCACTTGTCATGATCTGCTTATTTATACTTGCTGACAATGTAGACACACTTGACACTATTATTTCTCACTTTCACTTTGCACGAGAAGAAAAAGACGCAGAAGAGCAATTTTACAACAGTTATACTTTTAACTACAAACGCCTAATTTTTTTTACCACAGAATTTTTCCACATCTCAATGTCGCGCAGGTGAAACTTGCGTTACAATGTCGCGCAAATTTCACTTGCGCGACATTTGTGCGCAAGTTAAACTTGCGCGACCATTGTCGCGCAAGTTAAACTTGCGCTACATTGTCGCGCAAGTTTAACTTGCGCTACATTGTCGCGCAAGTTTAACTTGCGCGAATTTGCGACTTTCGCGCAAGTAAAACTTGCGCATCGTGCCAGATTATTTGATGGGGCGAATTTGGTCATTTATCCGTTTTTTTTACTGTTGAAAAAATGGATTGGGGTAGGAATAGTAAAACGTGGGGTAGGAATAGAAATTCTCCTAAAGAGCTGGTCTTGCATAAAATCTCGAAAGACAGCTTTCTACCTGACGATCTCAACGCCATCCTTACTCAAACAACTGAGAGAAATCTACAAAGAAACAATAATTTTATTTTTTATAACAAAAAAAATTCAAAACTAAGGGGTTGTTTGGGCTTAGTTTTGTTTTATGTTTTTGTTTTCAAATTTTTGTAATATATAAGAGAAATTGTGTTTGACAAATTAATTTTATTTTACAATTTCAAAAATTCACAACAAAATTTTGAAAATTGTTAGAAATGGTAGGAAACAACGTTTTTATGTTTCTTATCATTTTTAAAACATTTTGGCAACTTGTTTCCTAGAAAAACACGGAATGAACAGTATATTTTAATGAGGTCCTCCATTCGAGCTCTACCAACAACATATTTTTCTTTTTTTTTTGCACCTGCCGTAACCTAACATAGCAACCTTCTTTTTCTATCATCGTTCTTTTCCTTCCCAGCCGCTTCTCCTCCTTCACTTCTCTCCTTGCATCACTGACTGAGTTCAACAAAAGGTTTTTACCAACGCAACGAAAATAGCTTTTCCCACCAGTCTTTTAGGCCGGGCATCCTCTTTCTATCCATTTCATTTCAGGAAGAGGAAGAAAGGCGAAGTTCTTCCTTCCAGCTCGGTTTATGATGATCCCAAATTGCCAAATTATGATGATCTTGCAGCTCGGTTTGAAGCTCTCAGGCATCGCAACTCACTACCTTGAAATCAGATGCTTGTAGTTGTAGCTAGTTTGATGGGATTCAGATCTAATGTTTACTTGATATCATATACGATTATAATGTGTTTATTCCGTATGTACCATCCTTGAGAAAGAAACTTTGAAACAGAGGATACAATCTTAGAATGCTTATGTGTACTGCTCACCAAAAAAAAAAGAAAAAGAGCTTATGTGTACTAGTATAAAAAAAAAGTGCTTAATAGCCAAATATAAACTCAACTTTTTGGATAAAATAGAATTAATGCCTCAACGTTTAATTGCGTGGAAATAAGGCCATAATGTTTTATTTTCAGCAAATAAGGCCTAAACGTTAAAAAAGAATGGAATTATGGTTATAACCGTTAAATCACTGTTATGTCCGTTTGTTTTGTCCACGTGTCATGCTGACGTGGATAATAATGCCACGTGTCATGATGACGTGGAATAATATTGCCACGTGTCATGCTGATGTGGATATAAGTTAATTTTTCTTTTTTTTTTTCAATGTTTAATACCCAAATACATCCCCAACGTTTGTAAAAATATGCAATTAAGCCCTCAACGTATAATTTCATTGAAATAAGGACACTAAGTTTCATTTTCAGCATGTTAAACCTAAAAGTTATAAAATAATAGAATTAAGGATATAGCCGTTAAATAGCTCTGATATCCGTTTTTCTTGCCCATGTGGCATGCCACCTCAACGTTGAAATGGATTATAATGCTAGGTGGACCAGTGACGTAGCATAATATTGCCACGTGTCATGCTGATGTGAATATAAGTTAAATTTTTTTTTCTTCAAAATTTCATTTTTTTTTCAAAATAAACATTTTTTAGAAGTTCATTTCTTTTCAAATTTACATTTTTCATAATTTCATTTTTTTAATTAAATATTTTTTAAAAATTACATTTTTTTCATAATTTCATTTTTTAAAATTAAATTTTTTTATCATTTCATTTTTATTTTTTAATAATTACATTTTTTTCATCATTTCATTTTTTGGGTTGTACAATACCAAAATTAGTACAAAAATGCATGTGGTATTCAACCAAAAATACTGAAACGACAAGAAAGAAAGAATTAGTATAGTAGAAAAAAATAAAGAAAAGAATCATACCACCTGCATTTTTGTTCTAATTTTGGTTTTGTACAGCAGAAAAAAAATGAAATGATGAAAAAATGTAATTCTTAAAAAATAAAATGATGAAAAAAATGTAATTTTAAAAAAATGAAATTATGAAAAAAAATGTAATTTTAAAAAATGAAGCTATGAAAAAAATGTAATTTTTAAAAAATATGTAATTAAAAAAATGAAATTATGAAAAATGTAAATTTGAAAAGAAATAAACTTTTAAAAAATGTTTATTTTGAAAAAAAATGAAATTTTGAAGAAAAAAAAGAAAATTTAACTTATATTCACGTCAACATGACACGTGACAATATTATGCTACGTCACTGGTCCACCTGGTATTATAATCCATTTCAACGTTGATGTAGCATGCCACATGAGCAAGAAAAACGGAAATCACAGCTATATCCTTAATTCTATTATTTTATAACTTTTAGGTTTAACATGCTGAAAATGAAATTTAGTGTCCTTATTTCCATGAAATTATACGTTGAGGGCTTAATTGCATATTTTTACAAATGTTGGAGATGTATTTGGGTATTAAACATTGAAAAAAAAAAGAAAAATTAACTTATATCCACGTCAGCATGACACGTGGCAATATTATGCCACGTTAGCATGACACGTGGCATGCCACGTGGACAAAACAAACGGACATAACAGTGATTTAACGATTATAACCATAATTCCATTCTTTTTTAACGTTTAGGCCTTATTTGCTGAAAATAAAACTTTATGGCCTTATTCCACGCAATTGAACGTTGAGGCCTTAATTCTATTTTACCCTAAACGTTGAGGTTATATTTGTCTATTAAGCCAAAAAAAAAAGAGCTTATAAGATGCCAAACATGTTTTATGTTTTTCGTTTTCAAAATTATACAACAATATTAGTTCACCAAATATATTTTCTGTTTTCAAAATTTTAAAACAAAACAAAAACATAATTTTCAAAAACAGAAAACATAAAACACAAATTTGACAACAATATCAAACCACCTTTAAATTTTTGTTCATTGTTCGTTTGTTTTCTCTTCTTTTGCGTTCGTCGGAGTGAGTGGCCCGCCACCTACTATTGGGACTTCAAGTTTTCCCTTTGAGAGGTGTTTGGTTCAAGGAATTTTCTATTTCGGTCAGTAATTTTTTTTCCGTAATATGATTATTTCGTTTGGTTACAAAATTTTCTCTCATATCAGTCATTTAATATTTCTAACAGTACCAAAATGGGGGAAAATAGGGGAATCATATTACCTCCATCTCCGAAGGTATTTTAGAATTCCTGGGAGAAAATATTTTTTTTCCAATTTTGTCCTCATTTAATTATGTTTTTGGATCACATTATCCTTTTTAGTCACTAAAAATTACAAAACAAAAGTGTTTTACTATTTCACAATCTTACATCCCTCTTACATTGTTAAGTAATATTTCGAACCCAACCATTAAATATTATTTAAATATTATTTACGTGTTAAATAAATAAATAATTTACATGTTAAAGAATATAAGTAAGCAATTTATATGTTAAATAAATAAATAATTTAAATGTTAAGTAAATTGATATATAATTTACATGTTAAATAAACAAACAATTTACATGTTAGATAAATATATAAATAATTTAAATGTTAAATAAATTAATATATAATTTACAGGTTAAATAAACAAACAATTTACATAAATGATATTTAAATTTGACTTAATATAAATGATAAAAATTATTTAAGCATAACTTTTTAAATATTATTTACATGTTAAAATAAATAAATTACATATTTAATACTAAATAATTTAATATGTTAAATAAATGAGTAAGTAATTTATTTTTTGTCATGACTTATTCACTTAACACAACTACTAATATATAAGGGCAATATAGTAAAATAAATCATTAGGTAATTTTATATTCCCCAACCAAACACAAAAATCTTATTTTCCTTCTAATCAAATCAAACACATGAATTTAATATTTCAAAGATTCTCAGATGTACATGATTTTGGTGGTAATCAAATTTTCAAAAATAATTTATTTTTCCGCGAATCAAACGCTCCTTTAAAGAAATGCTATGATGATTTTTTATCTCAAGATGTTCGACAAATCATTTGCTTACAGGTATTTTTTTTCATCACAAATAGCTTGTTTGTTTGATTTTGATGATCTGACTTTGACCTTGGTCAATGCTTACACAATCTTGATTGTCATTTTAATTCAAATGTAAATGTTCAGACCATAGCCCAACTCGCAAATAGGGATGTTAGAAAGTAGGTATCCATTAATTTTCGAATATTCGGTTCAAACTTGAATACAATTATAATTTATAATATTTTAATTTGTTTAATTATTTGAATATTTTAAGTTTTATTATTTAAACTCTCTAAATACTTTTTTTATGAAGTCAAAATTTAACTTTCAATAAATTTAAAATTAATTTTAATGCATATTATAAGAATAAATAAATTAAAATATTTAAATTAACTCATGAAAGTAAACTAATATTAAAAATCATAATCAAAATATTTAATGATTTTAATTTAATTAAATATTATATTTATAATTAAAAATATATATAATTATATTTAAAAATTATTATTTATAATCGGATTCGAATAATATGATATCTTAAAATCATTACCCAAACTTAAAACAAAGGGTGAAATTACTACTTCAACCTCATCTGATTTTGATTATTAAATATCTTAATCTTAGGCAATCAGATCAAGAAATGCAAAAAGATTCGATTTACTTTATCATATCTACACGTTATGAATAACACAAAAAAAATATATACAAATTTATATGATATTTTCGTATTTTACCATATACGGATACGCGAACAGGAATTATCTAATCAGAAGCTCAAGGCCATAACTAAGTCTAAGCATGAGTAGACTTGCTCAAGGGCCGGGCTACCCGTCCAAGCCCGAAAGCCCGTTCTAAATTTGGTCGGGCTTGGACAAAAATATTTGATAAAAAAATGGGCTTGGGCAAAATTTTTAGGCCCGTTTAAAAATCGAGCCGGGCCTCGGGCTTGCCTTTCAAAGCCCGGGCCCGACCCGACCCAGCCCGAATTATTATTATTTTTTATTATATATATATATTTCAATATTAATTAAATTTTTATATATATTTACTAAATATAATATAATTATATGTATATAAAATATTATTGAATAATAAATATGATTATAAATATTTAATATGAAAATTGATATATAAAATTTGACAAATTAAATTAAATTTTAAAAAGTATAAAATAATAAAAAAAATAAATAAAATTAAAATTAAAATATAAAAAAATTATTTTCTGATCGAGTTCGAGCTTGTAGTATAAAATAAAAACAAGCTTAGACAAAAAAATCAAGCCCAAATATCAAGTCAGACCAAACTTAAACGTGTAAAAACTTTATTACTACCTGTCATGAGCCCGGCTTGGCCATCAGCAGGTCTAAGCATGAGTTACATCTACGTACAAACAGACAGGAAGAAGCTTATCTAGTATTCAGTGACTTACTCATCTGCCAAGTAGAAGATTGTGGGTTTCTTGGGTTCTGTGATCTCCACAGTCCCTTCCAACATCTTAGCAACCTTCCCCATGGACGGCCTCGCCTCTGGCCTGTCTTGCAGGCACCAGATGGCCGTCTTAACCATGCGATCCACCAAGTCAAGATGCAATCGGCTGTCAAAACAATGCTTAATTTGCCGGTCCAAGATGTCCTCCACCTTCATTTCCTTGAACACCTTGTCAAACGCCCACCTCGGAAAATACCAGTCTTCGCTGTCCATCAATGAGCCTTGCATATCGAAGTTCCTAACCCCACTCACCAGCTCCAACAGCACCATTCCGAAGCTGTAGACGTCGGCCTTGGGAGTGATTGGATCCATCTTTACCCACTCCGGCGCCATGTACCCTCGGGTCCCGCGGATCCGTGACATGCTAACCATGTCTTCTTTCTTCCTCAGCTTCGCCAGTCCGAAATCGGATATCTTGGGGCAGAAATCATCCCCTAAAAGTATGTTTTCTGGCTTGATGTCGCAGTGTAACACCCACTCCAAGCATTCTTCGTGTAAATACGCGATTGCTCTCGCCACGCCGAGGGCGATCCTGTAGCGGATGTTCCAATCAAGAACAGGCTTGGGCACGAAATTCGCGGTTGAATCCATCTCCGTTTCCTTGTCTAAAGAGGGCACCCGATTCGCCGGGAAAAGATACTTGTCGAGAGAACCATTCGGAACATATTCATAGACGAGAATTCTTTGGCCTTTCTCAGCACAAAATCCCCATAATCGGACCAGGTTCAGATGGTGCATCCGGGCAATAATCGTCACCTCTGCCCAGAACTCTGCATCCCCACCGGTCACGTTTTTCAAGCACTTCACGGCCACAACACGGTGGTCGGTTAATGCCCCTTTATAAACATCGCCAAAGCCTCCTTTTCCGATCAGATTTGAAAAGTTACCGGTTGCTGCTTTGAGCTCTGCGTAGCTGAACCGTTTGGGCCCGCCTGCAGGCAAGAACTCGAGGCCAAACGTCCGAGCCATGTCTCTATATTTGATGTATTTCTTCAGAAATCCCCAGAAGAAAAGAACCCCAGAAATAAGCTCAGCAGCGAAAAGGGTACAGATTATCGCTATATTCCGAGTCGTGGTACTGGATTCATTAGGTGGTAATGGAAGGCTTATGTTAACAGGGCATGTGGTTTCTAACAAACTTGTCATGCCGGTGAAATTGGATTTATCGGTTTCCGATCTGTCAACGCGCAAGAAAAATGCAGTCTCCGTTCCCGGAGACCAGTACCCGAACAGCAATTTTTCAATCTGCAGCACGCAGTATCCTGTTCCATCGAATTTGAAAGCATACCCCAGACAATATGGATCGGCCAGGCATCTGGATTGACAGGTTGAGATGTTCTGAACATTGAGCTTACTCTGATTTGCGCCTCCAGTGAAGTTAACATAATCCAGCTGAAGAAACTTGGTGTTTCCAGGATTTCTGAGCGGGATTTTGATCTCACATGAGTTGCTGTCATCGGAGCTTTTTCTGTATCCTGGTGGGCAAACGCAGGAAGTGGGATCAGAATTTGATGCATCATTCATGCAAATGGCGTTTGGTCCGCAGGTTCCATGAACTGTGCACATTTCTTGTACGGCTAGCCAGACAACTTCCCAGCCATCAGCCCTCGGATCATAGCTGTAAATCCTGAGATTTCCATCGTTGTCCAATTTCAATCTCCGTAATATGCTCTGATCACCGAAATCTGAAGAAACCAAAGTAGCTCCATTAGCTTGATGCACCATTCCGCTGTTGTCCAGGCTTTGAAACGCATTATCAATGGGCCAGTACTGAGAAGAATTAAAAACCAGGCTTTGGTAACTCTGGAAGCTGAATTTTTTATTCTCAGACTGTATACTCCCACCTGCCTTCATTGTTTGGTTGGGCAAAATCGTATCTGTTGGATGATCAAAACTCATCCATTTCCCATAAACAAGATTTCCTTCATCTTGCAATTCTAGCCTTGTAGAATTCGGATTACCAGTAGTTACCCCCGGCAACAAGTTTCTGCCGGAAGAGTTGGTTAAACGAAGCTCACCGGAATTACTGATGACAAGAGAGGAATCACCGGTGACCGGAGAATTAGCTGACCAAACAATGGTCGTATTATTTCTAGGAATGTTGTAATACCAAATAGAGAAAGTATAGAGATTTCCAGAAGGAGGAATTGGCAGAAAACCAGCGGCGAAGACTTTGTTGACGGAGACAAGCGTCTTGTTTTGATTTGGCCGCCATGGGAAGTCCGAGAAGGAGAAAGATTGGTTTTCCTGGGACAACGATGGTGAAGCGTTGGAGAAGAGGATAGCAAAGAACAAAGAGATTATGAAGCGCAGAGACATGGTGTTTGAGTGGTTGCTCTGCTTTGCTTGGACAATGGAGATACTCTTATTGCCTGAATTATGAGGCAAGTTGCAGCTGGTTAAAGCTTTTTAATGCCGGCTTTGAGTGGCTGTTACTTCGTTGACGCTTGACTTCTGACTATGATCTGAGTTGATGGCTACGGATTTTCCATTTCTGTTGGTGGACTGGAGACGGTGGAACGGGGCCCACGATGCTCGACTTAAACATGCCATAGCCAACGAAGTTTTTAAGTAATTTTAAATCAGATTTTCAATAGATAAAATGAAGAAGAAGATGAGAAACAAGAGATTTATATGATTTGAATACAACATCTCATCGAACAGAATTCAAATAAATTAATAATTTGATCCCCAAAAGGAGTTGTAAGTTTAATCCTAGAAGTTGTTGGTTCTTCTTCATTCCCGTGTTTGGAAAGGACAAACCCTTCAAAGAAGAAACATTCAACCATGTTGGACCCTGAGCAATTGAGACTAGAACTACGTATCTTTTGGGCTTATATTATATTAAGTCGAATTTGTAACGTTTAAAATTTAAAAATTATTGTATTAAAAGTTTTATTAAATTTTATATATAATTTTTATCTAATTTTGATTTGTACGTTATGTTGTTTTAGATTTTTTTTTTGGCCAAAATGTTGTTTTGGATTTAGTAGCTATTTTTTCATAAAAAATAAAAAATTAATTATAATTCTTTTTATAAAAAAATATCAACAGCTTGACCAAAAATTTCCCATCACATTTTTGTACAACCGGCCATTGTCATCTGTTTTGCCCTGATTCCTCAGCCGAGTGCCCGAGACTCACGATTAGTCGGGAACCCTGACAAGTGACAGGCTAATGTATTTTTTTTGATACAAAGAAAATATTAAATATTAATTAAGAACAGATTATGTAATTGTTATTTGATGTACATGTCATGTACTTATCTGGCTTTTTTTTTTTCATTGAATTAGATTGAATTTTCATTTTCTTTTCACACCAAAAATTTTTTCATTTTCTTCATTCTTTATGAAAAACAAACTTTTTTTTCCCAGAACTTGCTAAAGAGTTTTTTTGATCAAGTTTGTGAATTTCAGGTTCCTTAAATGAGAAAAATAAATAAACAAAAATTGATAGATTAATACAAGAAAATAACATTGATAAACTAATTAGTTTGAAATAGTATCTATATACAAAACTTGACCAACACTTGGTTAACTTTTAAAAAATTTAGTTAATGAGGTCTTGATTTGGTCTTAAAAGAAGTGATTTTGGACTTTGAAATCTGTGTACTCATGTGCGAACTTAAATTTAATTATTTAAATTAATTATATATTAATTGAGTTAAGTGATTCACGTATAATTACAAGTTCAAAAAATATAATATTTTATTATAATTGTAACTTTTCATGTAATATATTTCTTAAAAAAATTATAATTAATTTAATATGCTTTGTTAATGTCCATTTAGATTTTTTTTTTTGAAAATCACGATGTGTGCTTATATCATATTGGGTATGAAATTAATTTTTACCTGCATTACATGGTTGGCGCTAGTAAAAAAAATTAAACCTGATGAGAATTTGAACACGAGACATCTTGCTATGAATCATTATTACTCATGAACTCAACTGGACCTTATATTATTGGACCAATCGTTTTAGTTAATCTCCATTTAAATTGGTGAAGTGTAATATGCTCAAGATTATCTTTTGCTTGCTCTAAACATTAATCTATTTCTTTCATTTTTTTGTATAAACATTGATATGAATGTTAGAGTGTGTAACGAAATTCAAGTTTAATTGGTATAGTTCTTTTAACAGGCTAAATGGATTATCGAAACTAAGATTTTGGGACTTATTCCTATACTATAATCAGTTTTTGTGCAACTGATGAGATATTGATTTAGTGACAATGAGATTTTGGGATCTTAAGGTCTTAGGTTTTAATCTTATCAAATATGATATTGAATTATTGTATTTACCAATTATGGAAGGTAATATGATTATAATTATAAGTTTGAATAAATATTTATGAAAAAAAAAAAAACTGAGAGCGAGCAAAATGTGATCTTCAACAAATCATACCTTACTAAAAAAAATCTAACATCAAATTTTATATAATTAATCTCAGTAACAAAATATTTTAATTTAATTTTTTTATTTCATTATTTTGAATAAAAAAGTTTCTCTTAATTTGACTTTAAAATAAATCTTATGTAACCATTACTCATATTTCCAATTTCCCTATTGCTCGAAACATTGAACCAAGTCTTTTTTTTTTTTGGTTACAATTGAACCAAGTCTTTAGCCATCAGCATTTGCCATTATGATTTTTGTAATTTCTGGTAGTCGTAGATGACTCGGATAACGTACAAGTAGGCCCCTAGACCTTGACTAGACTACCGCTCTTAGTTTGGTGGATGAAACGCAAGTTTGTATCTGTCCATAAATAGGGCAAACTTTGCGGTCTTCCCATAATATCCACGGAAATATATGATTCAATGGAATTATATAAAGATTATTATCTTATCTACGTACCGTTAATAAAATTTTTTAATTGAGTTAAGATAATAATATATGTCTCATTTTATTTTTTTATTAATATTTTTAAAAAATACATGTTATCATTTTAATCTTATTTATGAAATTTAAAAACCTATACATGTTATCATGCTTGAGAACTGGTACTGTACTAGAGCTTCTCCCTTGCTTTGGTCATCGCTTGTTGTCTCTTTCTTTGTTCTCTGGTACCTACAAACTCACAATTGCCTTCTGGATCCTTTCTTAGAGGAGCATCTCATCACCATTATTTTAAATCTCTCAACAATCATAAATATACGAAAATAAAAAAAAACACATATTATAGCAAACTTATCAATGTGTTTATGTCTATTAATTCTAATTTTATATTTATTCTCATGTGTTTATAATACTTCTAATATATTTTATGTATAATGACACTAACTTTACGTTTAATCATGTACGTTTACATTAATCTTACCGTAGATGTTCCCATAAATTTTTACATCTCATACAAAATGAAATCTTGATATAAAATGAAATTGATTCCTTTCTTTCATGTTTCAATTTAGGTTTGACTATGAAGTTTGTATTAAAATTAAATGTTGGTTTATACTTTATATTATCATTTTTACGAGATAACGTTAAACAAATCTAAAATTTAAATCTTAATACTTGTATTTTTTTTCTTATTCCCAGATTCGATTTCAATTTGCATACTTCAAAGACTTCAACTTCAGGTAATGATATTGCATTCAATAGTAAAACTTTGAATGAAGCATACAATTTGTATTCATATAAGGTTTCCTATTCGCAAGGTGATCTATTCTTTTTATTTGCCAAGATTACTAGTTGTATGTGTATTATATCTTTTGCAGTTTACTTATTTCTGGTTTAATATTTAAATTAAAGTTTATACTACTTATCTATCAAAATATTTTTGGCAGCAGAAAAATTACTAAATTAATTTAATTCGATCGATTAATTTAATTTCAACCAAATTATATTCATATCCGGCCCTATTTTATCCCTAGAGAGATTTGAAGCTTTAATATTAACCTCATCAATCACTCAGGCATATTTGGTTCAATTTTTTGTTAAACGGTATAAAATGTATGTATTTTCGACTCAAAAAATTAAGTTGGAAACTTTTTTTTTCCCGGAAAATTATATCATATTACAGAATAATTTAGCACTCCAAAGAATGCACATTGGATTTTTTTTCCCATCAATGGAAAAGTGTCTTTCACTATAGTGCTTTCTTTTTAACATCCAGTGTTTCACATTGATTCTCCATTGAAGATGAGGCATTCTAAACTGTTCTGTGTTAATTTTAAATAATAATACGAGAACAATGTAAATTGAATTTGTCCCTAAGGGCATGCACAAACCAAGGATGTTTCCTTAGTATATGTAAAGAGCGTAACTTGTCATTCTTTGGATTCATTCCAAGCAAAAGACAAGAAAGAGCAAGAGTAAAGCTGACTTTTTGCTTTTGGCTTAAGAATCTACTGTGAGAGAATCAATTGTAAGTAGGATGTTCATTCGATTAGTTCGATTAATTTCGAATTACATTGATCAAAATCAAATTTAACTAAATTAATTTATTTTTGTTTCATTAATTGAATTAAAATTTTTAATTTCAGAATTGATAGAACCGAATTAATTAACCGAATTAACCAAATTAAAAAATACATTTAAATCAAGGTATAAGTAAACAATTCTAACAACATCAAACTTAAGATATCTTCTAAATTTCAAACACTAAACATTGTTTTACACTATGTTTGGATAAACATTAGTAAAGGAAAGGAATGGAAAGGAAAGGAATGTAAACTAAAAGAAATGAGAGGAAAGAAAAGGGTACATGTACCCCTTGTTTGGATAGCTAAAATTAATAAAGGAAAGGAAAGGAAAGTAATCCTAACAATCCTTGTTTGGTTAAACAATGGAAAGGAAAGGAAATGATTTATTGTAATGCTTTTTTTCCAATTATAACCCTTTTTGTTTTAAATTTTATAAGATAATAAGGTTAAATTTGATATTCTACATGTTAAAATTTTTTTCAAGTTTCCTTTCCTTCCCCTTTACCCCAAATTGGGGTTTTAAAAAAACTGAGTAACTCAAGGGAAAGCAAGGGGTGCTTACTCCCCTTCTCTTTCCTTTCCCTTGCTAAAAAATCTTCCCAAACAAAGGAAAGGTTTACAACCTTCCTTTGTTTTACTTTCTTTTCCTTTCCTTTCCCTTCCCCACCCTCAATCCAAACATAGGCTTAGATTTCATGTAATTTTACAGTTTTATTTTTGAATTTTTTATATTTTGATTGAAAATTCAATTAATTCCATTAATTAACCAAATACAACTAAAAACAAAAATTCTTTCAATATCAAGTTCATCAACCGAACAAAATAATTCAATGAAAGCTACTAAATGCGGCTAAAACCGAAATATCAGCACCCCTGATCGTAAGATAGCTGATCTTTCTCTTGCCCAACCGGTTGACAACAACATTCTTTTGCATATTTTTGGTTGGTATTAAGACAAAAACCTTTTCTTGTAGTTGTAAGCTTGTAGCTTAGTTTCGATCATATATACCAATGGAAGGGAAACTAACTGTAAATCTTTCTACCCTTTTTCAACATAATAGCTAACCTTAAACTATCAATTCCCAAACAAAAGCTCTCTTTGGATCTCCAGGAAACCATGAATAGGCGGTTCCGCCAAGTTTTCACTGCTCTAAGAGAGCACAGCTCTGTCAGCTACGCTAAACTAGCCACCATTGGAGGGTTTTGCAACGTTGAACTCACCCTTGTAAAGGCAACAGCCCCGGATGACTTCCCACTGTCTGACAAATATGTCCATGAGCTCCTGAAGATATTCTCCATTTCTCCACCTTGCTGCCGAGCCTTTTCCCTTAGCTTCACTCGCCGTTTCGGGAAGACTAGAAGCTGGCGAGTTGCACTCAAATGCTTAGTCCTTCTACACCGGCTGCTTAGATCATTGCCCGAAGATAGCCCTTTTAGATCAGAATTGCTATTGGTTCGATCGAATGGTTTGATCTCTTTATACCCTTGTCATTTCCAGGATGCTTCCTCCTCAAATTCTGAGAGTTATCAGATCATACGCACATTTACTCGATGAAGCTCTTGGGCGCTTCTTGTTGGGTGGTAAGGTATTTTCCAATGAAGACATGGAGATGCCTGAGAGTTTGCCAGATAAAATCGAGGAAATGGGAAGGATGCTTGAGATTTTGCCACGGCTTCAAAGCCTGATGGATCGAGTTATGGATTGCAGGCCAACTGGGGCTGCGGCCAGAAGCTTTCTGGTTCAGACAGCAATGAAATACATCATCCGGGACAGCTTCATGTGTTACACCATGTTTAGAAGGGACGTTGTAATGGTGTTGGACAATCTCTTTCAGATGTCATACAGGAGTTGCATAGCAGCTTTTGGGATATAAAAGAAAGCAGCTCTGCAAGCAAACCAGCTAAGGGAGTTCTATGACTGGTGCAGACTTATGGGATTCTGTGGGTGTTATGAGTATCCCTTGGTGGATCGGATTCCGCATCTACAAATCCAGGCTTTCGAGACTTTCATCGGTGGAATGTGGCAGATAACAGATTCATCATCACTCACCACATCTCCATCATCATCATTCATGGAGTCCAGGTCGAGTTTGACAGAAGATGACAGAGACAAACAGCTGGTTGCAGTCTGTACTCTGAAGGAGAAGTTTGGGGACAGTTGTTCTCCTGAGAAGTTTGATGAAGATGACGAGAGGAAGCCATTGATTCAGCTAGATGACAGTGAAAATGATAGCTGGGAGGATCTGCTGGAAGCTTCAGTGAATCTCTCTAGTGATCTTCTGGGAAACAACTTGCTTTTATACACAAAGGGATTCAGCAATGGAAGTGAAAAGGATGAATGGAGGATACAAGTGTACAATCCTAATATATCTAATCCTTTTTATCAGCCTTCCAGCATGCCAATTTGTTCTGCAGAATATGCAAGCAGTGACCCAAAATATCCATGGGGACTGTGATGCATACCTGCCCTTCCATTTGTTTTAAATGAGTTCTGCTGTGAATAACCTTGGCGCTTCCTTTGTAACTTAAAAATCACGAAAATACACTCGACCTTCAGATACTAAAATATGTAAATCTTATGCATGGCCGAAGTTTAGTAATCCATAGCATCTTTAAGCTCAGATTTCCTTCATTTCTGTTAGAATAAGATTCCTCACTTTCGTTTAGACCTTATATTTTGAAAATGGGTTTTCCTTTTAGAGATCTGTTTGGAATTCATATCTTATATGAATTTATTACAGATTGTCGCAACGCATCATTTGTTGGCATCCAAATAAGAGCATATTGTGTTTTAACATGTGAATTTTCCTTTTCTTTTGCACATTACAATATTGGACGAAAGGAAAATGCTGGAGCAATTTACGTTGAATTTAAGACCAGAAACTGGACCCAAAAGATAAACTTATCAAATTGTGTCCGTATTATATAAAACACAGAACTTATTGTACCAAAATTCAAATTAACACGTCAAGCAAAATTGTCTTTCAACTTTTGTCAAACTACTAATTTTTAATCAAATTTTTATCAATATCACCAAAATATTTTTTGGTGTCATTTCCAGATAGACGAGTTATAGACTTGATTGAACCGTGTAAAAATCAACTCCAATGTAACCAACAAAAAAAATCAACTCCAATAATCAGAGTGAGGTTCAGCCCTGTATTTTTGCTGAATTAAAGAGGCTGGTCAATGGACAAGCGGTTCGGGTTTAGGATCCTGGTGGAATACTTCAATACTTTGTTCGAGCTTCAATTGATATTTGAAAAACAAAATCTGAGAATGTGTTCAAGTAGAAAATAAGCAGATTCTGTTTAAATAAAAAGCTTTACATTTTCTAATGAAGGATAACCAAAGTAAAATACAACAAAATTGTTAAAGATACTAGAGTTACAGACTGCTAAGGGATTTACAATATTTTTGTATAGCAACGTATAAATTAGCAGTCCCTTTTGAATTCACGAACCTTGCTGCTAGAGAGCATAAATTCTTAGCAAAAGCTGAAAATCTGAAGGTAAACATAGATAAGGAGAGAAGGACCTGATACAGAACCTCAGCCAAGTGTGCAGCAGCTAACACCAACTGGTCAATGAATGAAGAAACTTTTGTTGCATTAAACAATCTCTCTCCATATCTACTTCCGATGCCTCCGCTTTTGCTCAGGTCTTTGTCTTTTCTCGTCTTCCCATTCCCGATCGTACATTCTAAATTCTGGTTAAGGAATTAACTTTTTTTCTATTTGCAATAGAAGAGGTGATGCAAAAGCCAAAATGTGCTAAAATAAGATTGTGAAACAGATGGACCTTATTTAGCATAGGGTTCTAAACAATTTTCTACCATGATAGTTCTCCATTAAAAATGAAATTTATCCTGCATGCAAAGTAACTCCGCCTGTGTGAGTTAACGCAGCCGGTCCCAAGCCCGGGTAAAGGAGGAGGGTGGCAGTAGGTTTGGACAACCAACCTTAAAAACTAGTCCAATCTCATGAAATGAACCAATATCAAAACATCGTTGGGACATCCCCTACACAGCGACGCGCTGCATCGAAGCCCGGGTGTAGTGAAAAGTGGGCAAGGGTTGCTAGGTCGTCGCCCGGAAGTGACGCGTCATATCGATGCCTGGATGTAGTGTTAAATAGGCAAAGGTTCCCACACCACAATGGACGGGGGTGGGTAAAGAAGTTAGTCCATAACCATAAGCTTAGGTTAGGATCTTGGAATATAGGTACGCTTAGTGGTAAGTTAGGTGAGATTTGTGAGGTTATGAGTAGGAGGAGGGTTAACATCTTGTGTCTCCAAGAGACCAAATGGGTTGGGGAAAAGGCTAGAGAGAGCTAAACCTTGGCAATATAAGCTTTGGTACACAGGGAAAAATAGAGACCGAAATGGAGTAGGTATCATTGTAGATAAAGAGTACCATAAGGATGTTGTACAGATTAAGAGACAAGGGAATAGGATTATTTTGGTTAAACTAGTTTTAGGAGAAGAGGTGTTTAATGTCATTAGCGTGTATGCACCCCAGATAGAACTTGATGAGGTTAGTAAACGACAGTTTTGGGAGGATTTAGATAAGGTAGTACAAAAAGTACCCATAGGAGAAAACCTTTTTATTGGCGATGATCTTAATGGACATGTAGGTACAAGTAGAGAAGGTTTTGAGAGAGTACATGGGGGTTTTAGTTATGGTGTAAGAAACGAGGGAGGAGATGCTATTTTAAATTTTGCTTTATCTTATGACCTAATCCTAGCAAATACATTGTTTAAGAAGAGAGATTCTCATCTTATAACCTTTAGAAGTGGACCAAGAGCAAGTCAGATAGATTTCTTTTTAATTAGGAGTAGGGATAGACATAGATGTTTGGATTGTAAGGTTATCCTAGGTGAGAGTGTTACCGCACAACATAGACTCTTAGTTCTAGATATGAAGATAGATAGACGACATCGAAGGAACCAACAAAAAGGAATTGAACGGATTCGATGGTGAAAGCTAAAAGAAGATTGTTATACAACATGTAGAGATAGTTGGATTCAAAAAGAGGCTTGGACAACAGAAGAGAACCCAAATGTAATGTGGAATAAGATGACAAAATGCATTCGGCAGGTAGGCAAAGAGACATTAGGAGTATCAAACGGAAGAGTGCCGACTGGAAAGGACGCAACATGATGGACTGCAGTAGTAAAAGATGCTATAAAGACTAAGCGAGAGCGTTACAAGGCTTTAAAGAAGAACAATACAGAAGAGAGTTTGTCGGAATATAAGGTAGCAAGAAAGGAGGCAAAGAAAGTTGTGGCAGAAGCTAAGACGAAGGTTGCGAAAGAGATTTACGACAAGTTGAACACAAAGGAGGGAGAGAAAAGGATATACAGATTGGCGCGAGCAAGAGAAAGGAGGAGTCGCGACTTAGGAGTCGTGAAATGTATTAAGGATGAGCATCAAAGAACTCTAGTTAAAGATAATGACATTAAGGATAGGTGACGAGATTATTTTAACAAATTATTTAATAACGGACAAAATAAAGTTTTGGATAATATTTCAGTGCCTCTTAAGGATTTAAATCAGTGCTTTATGCGTAGAATCCAAGAGACAAGAGGTAAAAGAGGCACTAAAGATGATGAAGAATGGAAAAACTGTTGGACTTGATGACATCCTAATTGAAGTTTGGAAATGCCTTGGAGATGTAGGAGTTAGGTGGTTGACAAATCTATTTAATAAGATTTGGCACACTAACAAAATGCCAAAGGAATGGAGGAAGAGTGTCTTATTACCTTTATATAAGAACAAGGGAGATATTCAAAGTTGCGCCAACTACCGAGGCATAAAATTGATGAGTCACACGATGAAACTATGGGAGAGAATGATAGAACAGAGATTAAGAAAGAATGTAGAGATATCAAAGAATCAATTTGGTTTTATACCGGATCGATCAACTATGGCGGCAATATATTTGCTTAGACAACTTATGGAGCGCTTTCGAATAATGGGTAAAGATCTTCATATGGTCTTAATAGATTTGGAGAAAGCATATGATAAAGTGCCTAGGGAGATACTCTGGTGGTCTTTAATAAAGAAAAGAGTTCCTTTGAAATATATTAAACTAAGTAAGGACATGTATAGAGGCGCAAGGACACGTGAGGACAGGTGGGGGGCAAACAAGTGAGTTTCCTATCACGGTGGGATTACATCAAGGGTCAGCGTTGAGTCCATTCTTGTTCGCGGTAGTTATGGACGAACTGACAAAATCCATCCAGGATCAGGTGCTTTTGTGTATGATGTTTGCATATGATATTGTCCTATGTGCGGAAACTAGAGCGGAGATCAATACAAAGTTGGAATTATGGAGACAAACGTTGGAATCAAAAGGATTTAAACTAAGCAGAGTGAAGACTGAATACATGGAGTGTAAATTCAGTTCTAACCGACTGAAAAAGCATGATGTAGTGAAGTTAGATGGGGTGGCGATACCTAAGCGGGATCATTTTCGATACTTGGGATCAATAATACAGATGGATGGAGAGATTGATGGTGATGTGACCTATAGGATCCAGGCTGGATGGAGTAAGTGGAGAAGTGCTACAAGTGTGTTGTGCGATAAAGGAATTCCTACATGATTGAAAGGCAAGTTTTATAGGACAGTTGTTAGACCAACATTGTTATATGGTAGTGAATGTTGGGTGACTAAGAGGCTATATACACAAAAGATGAGTGTAACAGAAATGAGAATGTTACGGTGGATATGTGGATATACAAGAAAAGATAGAATGAGAAATGATGATATTCGTAAGATGATTGGAGTGGTACCTATCGAAGACAAAATGTGTGAAAATCATTTACGTTGGTTTGGACATGTAAGACGTAGACCTGTAGATGCTCCAGTTAGGAGAATATAGGCTATGGATGTTGAGAGAAGGGTTAAGACTAGAGGAAAACCGAAAAAGACTTGGAAGGAAGTAGTTTGGAAAGACATGGAGGTTTTAGAATTAGATGAGCAAATGACCTTGAATAGGAATCTATGGAGGCAGAGAATACATATGGACGATCTAACGTGATTTTAGATATTGGTTCATATAGCCTACCTCAATCTATTGGGATAAAAGCTCTGATGATGATGATGATGATGATGATCCTGCATGCAAAGTGATTTTGCTGCTATAATGACAAACGTATAACTTGAAAGGAAGCAACAAATGCTTTGCAGTGTGAATGATCAAAGGCAAAATAGGCGTAAACAGGTGATAAAGTGAAAAGAGTACACAAGCAGAAAAAATAACTCTTAAAACTTATTTGAGAGTGAAAGGTAAATTACCAATCTCTACCTTAGTTTTCTTGGTCAACTCTATACCTGGGTTGAAAATAAGTTTTTAAGGGTAAATATGAGATCACAAGAAGAAATCACTAGAACGGAGTGATCTATATGCAAATCCTTCCAATTTGACATCGAATTCAAAAGGTTTTTAAGGGTTAGGTTCATCTCTAAGCCCTTTACCTTGCACTAACACACCCCCTGCTACCCAATAATACACCCAAAAAGAAGATTTTAAACAGGGTAGGATGAACATTAACTCCCATTCACTCTACTCCCACTCCATTGACATTGTATAATATACTAGCTCATTAACATTTATCCTTTTCATGTACATGCAGCACAGATAACAAATTTGATGAAGTTTCACAGGACATAATATGCAAGAACAGATTATTATACCTATAATTTAGCTCATTTTTTAAGGATACGGGTCTGTGTCACGACGAGCCATCTTGCTGGCTGCTTCTTTACCATGAATCCTCATGCCTGGTTCGTCCAAGAAAACCCGCTGCATCATGGCACCCTTTCGGTCTCGATCTCTTCCATCATATGATTGTGACATGCCGATGGCAAGAGGTGGTGGTGGAGGGGCCACCGGAGAATATTCCCCTGGTTCTGATGGCAAATGCTCTCTCTTGAGTTTCCGCCTTTTGGCACCAGTAGCATCCACATCCTCTTTCAAAAGGTTTGCTTTCTCCCTCTCTCTCTCCCTTTCCCTCTCTCTGTCCCTCTCCCTCTCTTCTGCCTACATATGGCCAGTCACTAATATAAGCAAAAACCTTTGCCCACAATAAAACATACCTATATGATATCAAAGCCAGATTTCCACAGAATATGTGACTAGAAGAGCCATTTTCATTTTTTTTAGCTCAACAGTTAAGAGCCAAAATTTATTAAGTCGATTATGATGCATATTTAAATAAGTTATAAGCAAAACAACTAACTGCAGAATTATGCTGAACCATCCTGGTGTTAGGACACAACAAATAATAATGTATCCTCATTTCAGTCGAGACCAGCTTCCATATCACCACCATAATGCTAGCAAAAGGCTGATTTTTTCCAGGGAAAACAAACACCAGCTTGTGGCTTTAAGGTTGTTAACCTAAATGTAGTAGCTAACTCAGAATACATCATAGTTAAATTGTGTAATACTAACACACATGGCTTATGAGAGCATTATAGACATGACATTCCAATGTAACACTACAAGCCACATCAACAAAGAGATTTTTGTCCTTCTTCATAAGGATTTTTAATCAAGGAGGAAAGTCCTTTAGCTTGTTGATATCTATGAGGTGTAACCAACTAAAGGTTAAGTGATGGATGTTGAAGGACGATCTTTACCATTTTGGCAGATTTCTAGAAGGAATAAGT
This sequence comes from Heritiera littoralis, assembly GCA_031772115.1. Classification (NCBI taxonomy): domain Eukaryota; kingdom Viridiplantae; phylum Streptophyta; class Magnoliopsida; order Malvales; family Malvaceae; genus Heritiera; species Heritiera littoralis. Next base: position 9,749,878 of record JAPDPK010000008.1, on the reverse strand, counting down.
TGACAGTTTTAGCTCATCAGGCGGAAGAAGGAAGGTGGTTCTGCTTAGCTTTTAAGGTGACACAAGCCACCTTGACTTCCTTAGAGTGATCTTCAAGCTCAACTAGCTATTTTGATTGGCTAGTGCCAAGCAGAGACCCAAGAGCAAACCAAATCATACTGTAAATTCTCCTAAAAAAACTCATTTTTTTATTGAAAAATTTCAGCCAACATCCTAAATATTGAATCACTTCATTTATGGCCAATACATAGTTTGTTCTATTATTTAAAAAAAAAAAAATCAATTATGCTCCCAGGAAACCTTGGAACTCTTAGCCGGGGCAAGATTCTAAAGCTAATTCTGCATGTACAAATAAATATTGATTACAAGGCAACTTCAAAAAGGTATTGGTGGAGAAGAGTTCTAAGGCTTAAAGTTTGAAAACAGACAAGAAAGAAACACATTTTAGTTTTGATAAGACAAATTGAGTACCTAAACTGCTCTAGAATTGGAATCTACCATGACATCTCCCTTGGCCACGGAATACCAAATCTATGAATCTAAATAACACAAACTAAGATATCGCAAGCTACCCAGGCAAGCATATTATGCCAATCAGAATTTCACCCAATAATTTATGTACTCCAATGACATGGTTCCCCAAAAGGATCCAGATAGGTAAGTTATGGCAATCAAAGATTCAGCCTGTTAGCATACTTACTTTCATGACCTATATTGTCCACAAGGATCTAAGCATTACGCTCAATGTCAAGTCACAAGGTGCATAGACTATCTAATATAAACTACCACAGATCCAGAATGACAAGCAAAATCTCACAAATTAGTACAGGCAATCCTCCATGACTTATCATAAACAACTTAGCTTCATGACCTAGATCATTTGAAAGGATAACATCACTATGACATCAAGTGCATTGATAATCACCAGATTAATATGATATTGAACTCCAAAATAATAACAATGAAGATAGATCAGTTCAATACCTTCATTGACAACCCCTCTCTTTCTTCTCGCTTTCTCTCTCGGAAGTCATCCTCTCTTCTGCGCTTTCCATCATCCTGGGAAACCAAGGAATTTTCTTCTGACCTTCTCCGTTCTTTCTCTTCATGTCTTGGAGAGAGCCTTTGAGTATGTCTGCTACTTCCAAACCTTCTGTCAGGATCGTCATCCCTTCTACCAGTAGCATTAACAGATTGTGGGACCATATGAGGAGGCAAGGGTGGAGGAGGAGGCAAGCTTTGCCCGTGAAACCGATCATCAACATAAGACTTTTCTGTGGATGTATCAGCATATCGTACTTTACTTCTTTCATCTTTGCTGCGCTCATCCTTAGCTTTGTCACCAAGTCTATCAAAATTCCTATCAGTGCTTCTCTCAACAGAGCGCTCTCTTCCATGTCTCTCCATTGACCTATCTCTTGATTTCTCAGTCAAAATATCATCAGCACGAAACTTTTCAGAGTGCTCTAATCTTTCTCTGTAATCCCTATCATGTCTCTCACTTCCCTTGTCTTTCAACCTATCCAAAGGCTTATTATCCACAGCCCTGTAGTTTGTTAGATCATCAGTTCCTGACTTATCAAAATCTGCTGATCGAGGGTCCGTGGACCTTTCCCTGTCGGGTAATCGAACTTCAGCATCCAGATCTTTCAATTCAACATCCCCTTTACGGCGTTTATTTAATCTATCAGTCTCTTCCACCGGACTGGTTCTCTTTTGTAACTTATCACTGGACTTTGAAGCAACAGCAGAACTATCATGCCTAGGAGAATGAACAATTCGAGAAGATGGCCTTGACGCATCTGGGACTTCAGAGCCATCATCTTTTCCTGCAGCAAAGAAGGCATATAAACTACAATATCTACCTTTGATCCAATGAACCTTTACGTGGAGCAGAAACTGTGTTACCATTGGAAGTAACAGTTGAAGAAACAATTTTACTCCCACCTTGTCTGCCCTCTGTATGAGAGGGAACGTCCTTGTCATTGATAGAGGTCACAGAAGTTCTTCCAACAGCTTTCCCTAACTTGCCATCATCTTTTCCAGGATCTTGTTTCTGTGTCTTTGTAAGTGATCCAGCAGGCACTGAGCGTTTGGCTGAGTCTTTTAACTGTTGAAGAGGAAAAATGTGAAATGTGGAACACCAAATAAAATTCAAAAAAATATGCCAAAAATATCCATAAAAGAACATTTAATACCTCTAATTCTGCAGAGTTCTTTGCAAGACCTTTGGCTGTGTGCTCATCCGGTTTATTTGAAGATTCATCTAGCTGTTTCTGATCTTGAAGTGATTTCATAGTTCCAGCTTGTGAGGTAGCTAAGGGAACAGGTAATACAGCATCAGAACCATTAGCTGATGTACCACCTTTTGCTTTCAGATCAGATTTCCCAAGAGGAGCATTTTCTGCTCTTTCCAAACGCCCATCAGATTTGGTTCTTGGAATCTGCTCCTTAACCAAATTCACATCTGACTGTTGGGTTCCTAAGGCCTTACCACCACCAGCCTCACCCAGAGAAACATTAACAGATGAACCATTTTGTACAGGAACTGCATTACCAGCCACAGATTTCGAAGTAAGTGTTGGTGCAGGCTTCAGCTCAAGAAATCCCATTCCAAATTCCTCATCGGTAACCCATGAAGACTGCAGAATAGAAGAATATCCAACATATGTTCATGCATGAATAAGCAGAAAGAATAGACATCATTTATTTTAATGTGAATACAATAAGCATGAAAAAAGAACCACAAAAACGCCCTTCAGTTTCTATCCATATCAAACTCCAACATGCCCCAAATGTATCTAGTACAACCCACCAGCAAGCCTAAATAGAAAATGTAGCTTTCTGACAAGGGGTCAATGACTCGAATATATTTTGGGCATTGAATAGGTACCACAGGTAAAAGATTGATAAAAGGATTTGGACATTTTGCCTTATTTTATAATTTCTCTTTATGGATTTTCCTCCAATTTTCCCTTAGTGTTTAAAAAAGTTCAGTTTCCCTCGGACCTTGGTGTATTTTCTAGGATTTGGACATTTGCCACAAAAGCAAAAAATACTTTGAATAGCCAAAACACTAAAAATTTGAACTTTTTTGGATTGCAAAATGCATGCTTTACTTTCCTGCAACAATTATGTTAAATGGATGCTCCACCTTAGCCATTTTCTAATGCATTTTAGAAACTTTTTAAGAAAAGAAATCAAATGGCAAAATTCAATCAGCAAATACAACAACCACAAACAAAAAAGAAATCAAATGGCAAAATTCAATCAGCAAATACAACAACCACAAACTTCAATACTTTTTTTCCTAAATGTTTATGCTTTTATATCATTTCTATTAATTTTGGAAAAAAGCAAGGCATTTGGTGAGGTCACATCATTTTGGCCTTCTTTGACGGATTTTGCCTTTGGGTCGGATTTCTTGCTTGTATGAGTCTGGCTGTTCTTCATATTTGAATTATTTTTGATTGATTTTGCATGTTCTTTTTTGTTGTTGGTAAAGAGGAAGATGTACCAGAAATTTGGGTATTTGCCAAAAAAAGATAGTTGATTTTCAAATTTCCTTTTTCCTTTAATTTTGTGTATTTTTCCTTTAAGTGGTGAAATTGAAAAAATGACAAGATGAAAAATGCCGAGATGCAAAAAAGTGACAAGATGAAAAGTAGCAAAATGGAAAAAAGTGGTGAGATAAAACTGGTGAGATGCAAAGTGGTGAGATTAAAAATAGCAAGATGTAGATAGTGACAAGATGAAAAGCGGTGAGACGAAAAATGGAAGCGTCCAGATAAAAAATGCGTGTGATGAAAAAAGTGACAAGATGGAAAAAGCGGTGAGATGAAAAAAGTGAGATAAAAAAAAAGTGGCATAATGAAAAAAATGGCGACAATTATTGCTTTGTTTGCTTCTTTTTTTTTTTGTTATCTCCTTTTTTTACAGCTATTAATTATCACTTAACTTTGAAACATTAGTAACCCAATCACAATGTTGTGAAGCTAAAATTATGTTTATTCAAATCTATGCTTCTTTTCTTTGCAAATATGATTCTTGAGGAAATAAAAACTTTTTATCATTATGATTCCATGAAGTTAACCCGTAGCATCACATGGATCATCGCCTAGTATACAAAAATAAATGCCATGTGATCTGAGTTTTTTTATATCATGGTGCCAATATCATCTCATACTAATATTAGTACTTCCTAGGCAAAAAACTAATAAATCAATTTACCTTTCTAGCAGCCAAAGCTGCAGCAACACCTGTTGCCAACACCTTGAGATCCTCTCTTTCGTCACTTTTAATTTTCGCCACCTGTATCCAATAGGTTAGATGAAAGATGCGCATTAATATATCAAAATAATAAATCCATTTAGAAACTGAGAGTTCTCCACATTTCATACCCGTTTTTCAAGGTTAATCCCACTCTTTCTGGTAACAGGAAACACACTAGAAATTTTTGTCAACATTATTAAAGCATTTCGAATCTCCATGTACTCTGTTGATTCCAAGCACTGGATCAATAACCTTGTGATTCTTTGACTCCATTTCCAATGTACCTTTCAACCAAAAAATGGAATAACAATTTGACTCGATCACAGAAAAGAAATAACCTCAAAACTCAAGATAAGCAAAGATAATGCAAAATAGAAGCTCCACATTCTATGTTGGGAAACACAAACACATAAGAGTAGTTCAGATGCAAATGTCTAATGTTTGGTGAATGACTCCATGACTAACAAAGATTTTGGAGTACTTTTATCAAAATAAAGCAGAAGATAAAAAATTAATTATATTTAGAGGTTGTTTAAAGAACAAATCTTGCATAAATCACCAATAAAATGCCATACAATATCCAAATCAAATTGGATCATTGGAAGATAATAATAGAATTATGCTTAAGATAAGAAAGTTCAATCCAAATTCACCAAGAATTAGAGTATATAGTATCTTCACATGTACAACACACTCACTAAAAACAGTGGACCGAACTGGTGAAGGCACCAATCCAACAGATCGTCAGTTTTAACATTGTAAAGTCTCAAAGTCAAACCACATAAATAAGCAAACGTCCATGAAGAAAGTTTAAATCAATTTCAAGCGTAACATATATTTCCCTTCACAAGATAATTCTATATTCACCACACTGGTTGCACGCTGCAAATTGAGGCACCCATCTAATTATTGTCTTCTCAAAATAAACCTGTTTGACACACTAAGATTATAACAACAATTTGGTACATCTGGTGTCTTGTACAAGATGTGTAGGCCTCAGCTTCACTATCAACAATAATGAACATCTTGAGCAATTAAAATATATAATAACTCACCTTAATGAACTGTCCATATGTAACACGCTGGCTGTTTGGATATCTATAATACACAGCAAAGCCTGGCATATTTCCACACTCATTCTCATAAATGGATTCATCACTCTGCAAAGCAGGCATTGGTTAACAAAAACTATTCAAATCAAACTAAAAGTCTCAGTTAACATCATCATATTCCTCACAAACTTCAAGATCAAAGACGTAAGATAAATCATTTTTGGGTAATGTAAGAATCAGCTTAACAGGGAATATTGTTTACCTTCCAATGGTATGCAATCTTTAGCGTTTCATACAGAAATCTTCCAAGTCTTCCTGCTTCATATTCGGTGCAGCAGCATATCATAGGTTGTAAGGTTTTGCATATCAGAACATCAATGTGATTGACTGTGTTGAAAAAAGGAGTGCCAAGAGAATGAAGAGTATGCACAAACATGGCACAATAGACGGCATCTGGCATACTGAAGGTACAACGAGGAAAAATACAACGCTGGAGAAACTCCATGTTTATCTTCAGAGTATCAGGGCAGGAACTCAACCACTTGTCCTTTTCACGAGTAAGTCGTCTACGAACAGATGCAACATTTTCCTCATGTTTATGAAGTTCGCTAGTTAGACGATCTAAAGCTTCTTGAATTCTTTCCTTGTCTTTTTTCCTTTTGTTAATTGCAGAGCTAGAATTATCAGGAAGCTCTTCCAGAGCCTTAAGAGCAGTATGCTGCTTTGCAATTTCAGACTCATAACGGTTTCTTGGAACATAAAGATCATACAGAGTAAGCCCCCAAAAAGTTGCATAGAGGTCAGGAGAGAGACTATTCCAGGCTTTAGAAGGCAACATGGTTTTAACAGTGTCAAGAAGTTCAGACCACCTGCATAATAATGATTATTGAAAGAAATCAGATAGAAAAAAGCACTTCATGAACTGTTTAAATTTTAAATATTCAATAATGTACAATTCGCAATGTACAGAGGAAGAAAAATCATTTATTACACTGTAGGCTTCCAAGAAGGACCCAAATCCAGTATCACTTGGCTATAATCATCTTTACATTCAGACTCCGAATGTTCCATATTAATATTTGCAGCTTCATTGTCATCTAAAGGCCAGAAAACATCAGAACTCCCCAGACATTTGAAGAGCCTCATCACAGGACGGTATATCAAAAAGGCAACCTGCGAAGAAAAAGAACCTCACATCATATTTCCTTGTTCTTTGTGATTAAAATGTCACAGATTCCACGACCTCTAAATTGATGAAGTAAGAGTGAGAAAGCACACACATGGACTCAGGGAGAGAGCTAAACATACCTCAGAATCAAGGTGGTACAGATGGACAAGATCATCAAGCGAAGGAATTAGTTGAGCATAAGCAGCAGTTGGTGTCACTGCACTACAGAGGAATTCTACATACTGGAGAAGAGTACCATGGCATCTGTCAAACTGCTCACTAACCATCTTAATGTAAGGAGCATCTGCATTTATGACAACCCTGCAGATGATGAGTGAAATCATGTTGAGCAACGGAGTCTCAAGAGTCACCCCTTTTGTAATACAAACCTTTGTCGTTGCAATGTATTCAGGAAGGATAGGAATCTTACTAGTTAATTAGTCATTAAGAAATCCCATTAGGAAAAGCTTTATGAGCATCATTGAAAATGGACAACTAATAAGAATAGAAAGAAATATAGACAAAGAAAAAGGAAAAAATGCAACAGAGATGGAATATTATTAGCTTTAAGATTATTCTTTATTCATGTCACCGAGAAAAACCATGTATCATACATCTATGCACATCAAGGAAAACAAAAAAAATGTGTAAAAGAGCATGCTGGCACAAAGCTTTATAGCAAGAGATGATACCTTAGGATAGTTTTTTAGTCCTATAAGCTCTTGTCAAATAATAATGACTGATCTAGCTTCCCCCTTACTCTTCTTCCCACTCTCTAGGTCTAACAAGGTAGGCTGAAGACAATGAAGGAAGAAGGAAAAAGAGGAGGAATGAAACTGCCTTCACTATTATAAACAATGACAACAGAGAAACAGGGAGGGAGGTGGCCATAAAAGAAAGAGAAGATGGAGAAAACAGAAAAGATAAATAAGGAAAATAGAAAAAAGGGGGTAAGGGCTCCCTTTAATAGGGCAGACAACAGTGACAAAGCAGGAAAAATATTTGCTAGAAAAAGCAAGGGCTTGTGAAAAGAGAGCAGGGCAATATGAAAGATTCATTCAGGAAAAAAAAAAAAAGAAAATAAGATCGTGAAGAACTAAGAAAATAAATGACATGCACCAGTTGGGAGGAAGGGATTGCAAAGATAAGGTGCATAGGAACATATGCCTGCAGGGGATACAGCACAAACAACATGCATTCACCAAGGGAAATATAGAACAAGATGCACATGAAAGGGAAAGGGGGGAAACAGAAAAACAGAGGAAATGGTAGAAAAATAGATAGGAAAGAAAGGGTAAATAAAATATAAAATTGTAAAGAATTTGGAAAACGATGCTTAAATAATGAACAAAAGAAAGATAAAAAAACATCAGGCAAAAAAAAGGAGACAAGAAATTAAGAAAAATGGGAAAATATAGGGGAAATGGAGCAAATATAAAGGGCAGAGAATAGTAACAATAAGGGAAATGAAGTAAAAAAAACGAAACAAAAAAAATTTACATGGGAATTTTTTTCTTTCTGCTAAATGAAAACAATTTCAACATGTACTATGTACCTATTGCCAGCTGAGAATAAGCAGACATGCAATATATGCATACAAAAAAAAAAAAGAAAGACGACATAAGTAAAATAACATGCGCATAGTTATATATAAAAATTGCATTACAATAAAATACACAAGAAGCACTACATAACCAACAACCACACCCAAAAGTATTAAAAAGGACAAGCAGGGGAACATATTAACACCATATAATCAGCCATTTTTATGCAGTAAACATACAAAATTCTTGAAAATAAAAGGCAACTATACAAAGAATAGTTGTACAACTTACAAAGATCGATGTTGGGCTATAAGTAACAAAAGTGGAATCGCCAACTTTGGTTCATCCTTTGGAAGCAATGAATCTCTGAGCCTATTGGTGGATTTGATCAAGGCCTGCATAAATGGTATTTAATCATTAGAAAACTGTGTGCTAAGCCAGATATACCATTTCCTAGACAGAATAAAAGTTTCAGCAGTTCAACATTTTCAAATGCTAATGTCATAAAAGATTGATTATGCTTCTTTTATGGAAGAAGAAGAAAACCGAATTTAGGCATTTAAAGCCATCAACTATAATAGAAACACGAGTGAAACATATCACATTGTTACATATGCTGTCAATGAAAATCCAAAAGAAAACAATTTAAAATATAAAGATTCTTGATTGGGAACAAATGCAAATATAACAAATAAGATTGCAGTCTCATCATGCTAAAAATGATTATTAAAACTGCTTTTTTATTTTGAATCGGATTTTCAACTCAATCATCAGCTCTTTTCAGCATTTAGTAGACCATTCTAAGTCTTGGATACATGGTAATCAGTTTTGCCAAGACAAAGGTGTGTTTGTGTGTAAGCACATGCATAAAATTTGTGATTCTGTTTGATCTTTATGATACTTGACAGTGATGAGGGGTGAAGAAATTGCTCATCTCATCCAATGTTTCATTGGATGTTAGATGTAACAGCCAAGATGATAGGTAACTTGACTAAGAACCCCATCCCTGTCTTGCTCTTTTTTCTCTCTTCCTACTTTCACTAACTATTGATCTTGAGCATTAATTCCTGAAATCAGATCTTCTTGTCCTACAACATACCTGACTATTACCCTAAAGTACAAATCCTCAGTTTCACAACATAACATAAACAGTAATTAAGAAAAAATTGTGCACAATCAAATGTTCAAGTATAAAACATTACCAGTTAGATAAAAAAGCAAAGGAAAAACCTCAGATTGCAACCATAGCCAAAGGCAAAAACAAAACTCCTATCTAGTGCAACATAACTGAAGGACATAGTAGAAACTAGAAGCAGAACACCAAAAGCTCAAAGCTATTGATATCTTACTAGGATTGACAAAACAATAACCCTAAAAATATGGTCTTACAAGGACAACATAATCCCAAGTAAAGCTTGTAGAGGACTTTCTACCTATTCTGCCACATACCACTCCAGGACCACTCATACAAAGTCGGTCATGATTTTGATCACTGATTACAATACACTAGCCTGATCAAATATATGAGAATTTGTAAAACAAGACCAGCAGACAGGCATAAAAGAGGAACTCGCAGAAAAGATAAAAATATGATTAAGAAGAAAAGCCATCATAAATGTATTTTAGGCCCAGACATTTAGGATTGCATAGTCCACGTTATGCCAACAAAAATAGGAAAGCCATCAATTCAACCGTGCTTTGACAATAAAGTCTATAATTAAGTTCCCCGGCCATGTTCAAGTGAATGAAATCTTCACCAAGAACTGACTGAAGGGTCCTGTTCACTGAACATTTAAAACTCTAACCAAATCATGCTCATTAAATTTAGGTGGCTGGATTAAGCAGACACTTAAAATTTTAAGCAGACAACACACAGGTATTTGCCAAATCTAAGAAAACTGTTATAAACATTAAAGGATAAGCATGTCCGTGGGATCATTTACAAGAATAAATCAAATAAACCATATAGCTCAGTATATCTTGGGTAAGCAAGCGTCTAACATAAAATACACTTAACCAAAAGCATTAGCTCAAAATCTAAATTACAGATCAAAAAGGTGATAATAATACCATTAGTTATGTCTGATTTTATCTAAATAATCAATAATCCAGGTGCTCCATTAATTGAGATGTAGGTAAATATTGATTACAGTTGTTGTTGCCTAACAAAGTAGCCTTATATCAAAGATTTCATAATTTACCTTATTGTTTCGAGTAACGCCAAATGAAGTTGCCTGATATCGAAGAGTCTCACTTCCAGCCATGGCATCCAACTGCTCCTCGGTCAGATTTTCCGTGAATTGTACATTTGCCATTTGTTGAATAAGCTCCTGATTCAATAATAAAACTTCCAGTTAGCAACTTTCCTCTTCAGGCCCAATGATGAAAAACCTTTAAGCTTTTGATTTCCATATACCTGCAGGAGAACAAGTTCAATTCCTTGGCCCTTTTTTAACTGATTTACCAGATACTGGAAAAGACCCCTCAGTTCCATTGATGGGTATTTCTTACACCTGCAAACAGCAGAAATGATCTTAATAAAATCTCAAGAAAGTAATCATGAAATATACTTCCAAAATTAAAAGGCACATACATCATATTCATTGTTCAATGAAAAAAAAACAGTAAAAAGAATTAGCATGAAACAAGAAGCAGAAATATAAAGAAGAGCAACGATTCCATGAAAATTTTCCAACATATCACGAATTATAAAGGGAACAGCAACAGCCCCTCATTAAACAAATAGAACACCTTTATGTATAAACCCTAAAGGTGCAGATGTAGCAGCTCTACTTCCTATAGGGAGCCTAAGGTACCTAGAAAACTAGGGAACACCACTTTTATTTCTTTTTTCCTTGACAATAGCAGTTAGTAAGATATTGGTGATTCAAAAAAAAAAAAGTAATATTGATTTATTGTGAGTATAAAATGAAAGAAAATCTAGGTGCCCAACAATATTGTCATCTAGTTATCTTCTCTCTCAACATTAGAAAGTCTAGGTGCTATATCATTTCCAATATCCTATGTGTCTTTGTGTTTGTATGCATTCACACGTGTGTCTATAAAACTATTAGTAATAAATTAAACAATAGGTCTTCCAAAACATGGTTTATAAATTTATCAGAATCCAAAGGTGCTTGATCAACCAACAATCCAGATAGTTTATAAATTTATCAGAATCCAATGGTGCTTGATCAACCAACAATCCAGACTTTTTCAGAAATTTGCTCTGTACAAAATAATTTCTATTGTTAGCATGCTACAGTTTACAAGTTAACCCTTCTTCATACATTTGCTTCAGCCACATTGAGAAATCACGGAAGTAGAAAATATTAAAAAATTTTGAAAAAAAGGAAAAAACTGCAATAAAAATTTATATTAAGACCCTTAAGACTTGGAAAATATTACCATGTAAAGTTCTATGCAAATCTGAATGCTAGCTCATTCACAAAAATTTTGACAAAGTAGGTTAGACACCAATTTAGCTTGCACCTTTATATGTTAGTCTTGTTAATAATAAAGAATTCAACTCCAAAGTCCAAACAAAAGACCAATTCTTCAAAGTTCAAGAATGATCGAAGCCGTATAATGCATTGATAGTCACTCACCAGCTCATCATCATTTTCTTTCTATTCAGGTCTCAAATTCTAGCCAAAATTTAATCCTTCCAACTCCTTACATTCAAGGAAAAGAAAGAGAAAACATAAGAACTAAATAACTCTCAGATCACAGGTTCATGAATGAAACCATAACACCCAGCCAGACCACCTTAAGAACACAATTTCATAACTTGTGTAACTTAGACAACAGATTCAGATTAGATTACAAGCTACCATCAATAAATCTATTAAACCACAGTAGGTCTACCACCCTTGAAAAAGAGAGGGACAGAAAAAAGGAGAGTGGCAGAAAAATATACAAGATAAAGTAGACAGGACGAAAATACTTACACACAAAGCAAATGTCAAAATACAGGTCAAGAGAGCAAATATAGCAAGGGAGAGTTTCAGAGCCCCATTAAGAACTAGCCTAAAATGTGCTTAGATGGATGGACCTCAACAATTAAAATGTGGCCCTCAAAATTCTGATTGTTGCCTCCACGGAACTTGAATTTTACATCAAAAAGTCAAAGAAATCCTTTGTTTCACATGCTAGGTGAAGAACTTCATTACATTTCCTTTTACGAATGGCAGGAGAACACCAGCTTTGCAAAGCATTGGACAATTATGAAGACCCAAAAAATCCTGAACTACCATGAACCATCACCAAAACAACAGTTAGTGCAGCTAGAACCAAAAATTCTACTTGCTCCAACAATCAACTACATATTTGCCTAGCACATCAGCATCTCTCCAGAAAAACAGCCCTTTTTTTACAGCTTTATTAGTTGTGCAATTTCCAATAAGAATCAAATTTGACCCAGTATACGTTCCATGGAATGCTCCAGCAGCTACTGACATGACACATGCAACCAATAACTAGAAAGACACTGCAAAGGAGAGAGGCATTAAAACCAATAACCCAAAGAAATAACTGATCTCTATGTGTAGCCCAACCTAAGTCTAGGCTCTTCATAACACCAGAATGTTAATACGGACTCCCATTCCTAATCATCTAGATGCCAGAAGCACAGATGGCAAATTGCAGTTTGTCAACTGTAGAATATTGACCAGCATTCCGATCAAAACTTCAAGCTTTATCTACATAAACAAATTCTCATCTTTATCCATGACCTTTCAATTAATCGGTAGAAACAAGCTCCAAATTGCTAATCAACATGGACCTTTTGTGTTCTAACCACCAAAATCTTCCCTTAGCTTAAAAGCTTTCTGAACATCACCAACCATCATATCGGATAGAATAGGAACCACCATACCAGTATATTTCCAACTTTGATCAAAGCTAAAATCTTTCTTTTAAAGGAATTCATGGTCCTGTATCACATTTGAATTCTCTAAGGAGTGCCTTTCTTATTTCTTGCATTTCAATTGAATGGCTAAAACTGAAGAAGATACTTATCCAAAACCTCACAGCTTAACTAAACCTTTTCGAGAATTAATAGTCTTCTATCAAATTTCAGTTACCGAATCCTATGTGGCACTGACATTAATTCCTGCCTAACTGGCAAGCCATGATGAAGAAGCTTATCAAACATCAAAAAGGAGGGAGTCAAAAAATCGCTAATGTCCACCAACCCCCAGCTCCAGTCATCTTGCTTTGCCCAGCTTAATCTGCAACCCGGAAACTGAAATAAAGCATCTCAAGATATATCGACATTCTATACAGATAGCAACCACTTCAGTTATTCTAATAAATCTAGCGACAAAAAAAAAATACACATGCAAACACAAAATAGTTGACACCATTATGCACCATAATGGAAAAGACGACAATAAATAACTAGAAGTCCCCTTGAAAAAAAGTCATTAAAACTAATAAACCATGAGAAAACTAGAGCAACACCAATACTCGAAACGCATAACAACAGGATCATGTTCCAAATAATTTTGATAACAAACCACTAAAGCAAAAACAAGAAATGAAATATATCTTCATGAAAAGACAACTGCATAAAACGCTGTAGATTTGTGTAAAGAGGTAACTACACATACAGGTGTCCCCAAAATGATGCCAGAGATTGAAGCCAGTCTGACAAATTTAGGCCATCATCTTTCAGTTTATCTCGCCCTCCTTGTGCCAGTCGCTCAATCACAACATATTCCAAAATGTCATACTCAAGCTGTACGGTAAACAAAGAATTATAATCAAAATCAAGAACAATGTCATATAAATGTGCATAAAAACTAAAAGAGCATTTCAACTGAAGCTCAGATTCAGTCTAATTTGGATGTGTACTCATATATGGATTGGGATTTGTATTTAAAACTTTTGAATTTAGAAATTCCTTGTTTGAATAAGTCTACAATTTGAAATTTAGGATTTTAAACAAAATTCATTTTCATTTGGACCGCTAACATTTTTATTTGAATTTATATTGGTATTGTAATTTTATTAAAATAAATTCTGTTAGAATTGACAAGGTAATACAATTAAAGTAGGTTTAACCAACTAAACTTTGAATATTACTTCTATAGATTAATTCAATCAAATGAAATTGGTGATTTATGTACTAAACCAGAATAAAAGAGAGATAGGCCAGTTTCCACCCTTTTATTCCTCTTTCTTTCTTTTATTTCCTCTCCTCCCCTACAATATTTTCAGTCAATTCTTTCCCTATTTTTTTTCTCTTTTTTCACATCTTTTCTAATACCCAATTCCAATGCTTATTTGCTGCACCAAAACAGCCCCATATTATATTTATCGTCCTCTCCTTCATTGCTTGCTTATCCCTCTCTCTCAACTGCATCAAGATGACAAACCCACTCATTGGACTATTTTCAATCTCCAGAACTGCCATATCTCTTCAAAGAGAGCAGAAGCCTTATATAAAAGGTGTCAAATCGTCTATTATTGAAATGGAAAGAGTGCAGGGTAGAAAGGAGAGATGAGATAGAAGAGTTCACATAATCTATCAGCAAAAAGAGATCAAGACAGAGAATTTTGCATAGGGATGGATATGTTAAAATCCAACATAGTAATACATATCAAATCTTAAATTTGAGCCTTAATATCCAAGGCAGATATGGTTCAAAATTTAAAAATTTAAATTTTTGTGCTGTAGAGGCCATCAACAAAGAATGTGATGTCGCTATTAAAATCCAAATCAAAATAGTTGGGCCTGAATTACTTTGCCAAACAAAATACTAAGAAGTTCTATTTGAGGAATTTTTCAACACAGAAAGTAAAGCAAATTATAGTCAATTCAAAACTTCAGTTGGAAAGCAACCTAAGTCCCAAGATGAATCAAAATAATTCAATAATAGGTACTTTGGCAATACATAATATTTGATGACTAAATTATGGTAAAAACTGAAGTGAGTTTAAAACTTCACTTGAAAAGTCACCTCAGATGATCGTAGCTCATTAAACAGGGAGACAACTTTATGCACAAAATCCAAATCCACAGTATCCTTTTATAACATTGAAAGAACTGGTAACCATACAGCTTCAAAGCTCAAGATCTTCAAATTTGCTCCCACCCGAGAATTTTTGTCATTAACATAAAGATTTCAACTAAAGTTCATCTGTGGCTTTTAAAATAAAAACTTATATTTAAAAACTGATTCAAATGGCTCAACAAACATACAGTATTACGGTTCAATGTACCCTACCAGACCAGAAAGGCTAACGGTTCCAGTCGAACTGGTCCAACCAATCCAGTCCAGCTTCTAAATCACAGGGTAATAACTCAGGATTCACCAATCACTTAAATTATCTACTCAGAAAGAAAATTTTAAAAAAAATACTAGAATTCTGAGTTTTGACAAGTTGAACAAGGAAGCATAACCGGGAAGAGGAGGCAAGATGCAAATCAACAAACTTTAATGACTGCCAACAAGGACAAAGGAAAACGAAACAGAATGAAAGAAAAATAACAAGGAAAAGGCAAAATAGATGCAGACCTGTGTCAAATACTTGAATGCATCAACAACTGGAGTAATCATATCCCTATACGCCTCGATCTGAAAAATGTCCAAAGTGTAATGAAGCCATATAAACAAATGCAAGCAACACTTGCCAATGCATAGAACTCAATGCATAATCACTAATAAAATACAATACCTGGTGAACGATTGTTCGCAGTACAGTCATTGGATTAGCATGAGCAAGCTTTGCAACCATCCGGCCTAACTGCTTCAAATTTTCCTTAGCCAGCCGTTTCAAAATCCTCCTAGTGTCCAGCTACAAAAAAGCAGAGGTGCATATGGAACTCTTCAGGCACACAGCTTTCACAAGCAATAAGAACAGTATCAAGAAGACATACTACTCTACCTTCGCTGTTTGTCTTGCAGCTAATATAGTAGGATTCCGCTCATCATCCTTTTCCCACTCACCATATAACCGGTATCGCACCTAAGCAGATGAGATTCATCTAGAAGAATTGTCTACTAGGTCTAATAAATTCTCAAAAGAGAAGTAACAAATAACTGATGGAAGCCCAACCTCATATGGAAGGAGATTCATTACTTCCCATATCTCTTGTCCGACTGCTGGATTTGCAGGTACCAATTGCAAGGAAGGAAGTAAACATGCACCCAAGGTTTCCTCTACCCTTGACCTAGCTTCCTTTAAGTGAAGACGAGGATTTCGATATCCACCAGCAACCGTTTCCCCATTTGAGGCTCCATCAGCATTAGCTACGAGCTCAAGAGCAGAAAAGTAATAACCTCTTAAAACTCTACATACCTGTGAATAAAGAAAGCACACATAATCACTACTGTACTTCTAGGAGGAAAAAACAAACTCAAAGAGAAATGAGCATATTAGAAACACTAAAATAATACCTTCTGCAACAGTAGAGTATCACGGTAGAGATGAGGTCCAACTATAGCCAACATCTGAAAGAGTTCCTTAGGAAGATCAATAAAGGAGCTACTAACTGATGAACTTGTTGTATCCATGTTATCGGCACCAGATCCAGAGGGAGACCCAAAGCTTTGGAGATGTGTCCGGCGAACAATATCATATGCTAAAGAGATTGACGTTTCAATGAGCCTGAATGCAAAAGTCAAAAACACAAATAAAAAATGAAACAAATATGAAACAATAATTAAGCTTCCACAAATGCCTAAACCCTTAGACTGAGTGCAAAGGTCAGAAACACAAATAAAAAATGACTTTGACTAAAATCACAAGAACACAAACATGTGCCAGATGGACCAGGCAACTAAATTCAGAAGTCTCAATTCATGTACCCCAAGCACCCTCCAAGATAAAGAAAAAAGTATGCATAGCGTTTACCTGAATAACTCTTTACATATTTGAACATGCGCCACGGGATTAAGTGGTGAAAGGCGATCAAACAGAATGCGGGCATGGTACCTGAGAAACATGACATTTTAAGTGAAAATTTTGAAATATAAATAATAAGTCACAATTCACAGAAAGACGAAAAGCTGACACAGCATCAACTGTCTCCTCCTTGAGGCTAACGTAAGTACTCAAAAATTAAATGAATAACGCTCTACAGTATGTCATTTGCAAGTATAATAACAGCACTGTCCACACAAGAACATAATTACCACTCAAGTAAACATTTTAGTGCTTTTAGTAATTAAAGCTGTCATTAGGATGACCTGCTGCTGTGAACATCCAAACTTTAAAATATGAGAAGATATAACCTAAGCACACTGCTGGTTATAGAAAAGTAGAATCTTGATTTACCAGGACAATTTCAAATCAAAATTTCAACAAAGAACAGGAATGCCCAGAACAAACTAGCAAAAGAAGGATACAAGGAAAATAATTTGGAAGTGTCAAGTGTGTAAACACAGACAAAATTAAGTAAACAGACACTAGGTCTAGGATGAGAGTTTAAATGTTGCAACAAGGAAACAACGAAACAAGGTTGGGGAAATAATTATAATTAAAAGTTAGAGGGATAAAGAGAAAGAGTGGAATA
Organism: Heritiera littoralis; assembly: GCA_031772115.1. Taxonomy (NCBI): domain Eukaryota; kingdom Viridiplantae; phylum Streptophyta; class Magnoliopsida; order Malvales; family Malvaceae; genus Heritiera; species Heritiera littoralis. The sequence continues at coordinate 9,732,319 of JAPDPK010000008.1, read as the reverse complement.
AATAGAAATTTCAAAGCACGACACAGCCATCTCAAAAGTGGCGCAAAGTACAATCAAGCTTACCAATCATCTACGGAAAGAAAGCCAGTAAGCAAGCCTAAAGTCTGATTATTCTCAAGCTCGGGAGATCTTTCAGCAACAGCCTCAATTTCAATGTCCAGAGCAGAAAAAAGATCTACCGTTACATCTCCTTGTTTCTCATCCTCCATGAGATCCTTACCAATAGCAGCAAGATTTATTTTTCCAATTTTGTTAGCCTGCAGAAATTAAGAAGGTGCAATCATACAGTGATTTGCAGGATAAAACATGTCAACAATATCCAGAAGAAAATTGTATAGCTTTAACCACAAATTATTGGTGTTCATCAATTTCTATGGTGGACAGGGGAAAGGAGAGTTATCAATGCCTAAATCAAGTACATGAAAATTATTAAATGACTCAGACACAAAAATGATTAAATAAAGAAGTGGAAGTACCAATCATTTATTGAGGTAAGAATTTCTAAGCATAAATTTGCAAACAAAAACGGAATATATGACATTAGTCATGATTTAAGTGCAAAGGGGAATAACATGGACAATGTAATAAATATACCTCATCAAGTCGTTTTGCAGAGAAACCATTATAATGCTCAAACGCTTCATCATCCTTGGGAAGTAAATGAGCATAGCTGCACATATGCATAATTCAGATCAGCTAGAAATTACAGATAGAGACAGCTGTATTTAAAAGGTCAATATAAGCCATCAATGGGTAAAACAAAAATTATCAGCATGCAACTATAAACACCAAAAATCCATGAAACAAGTCACATCACATGAGATCAGTCACCGTGTTGACACAAAATATATTGCACATGAGCATTTTATATATCACTTGGCCACTTCAAGGCCTGATTATCAAATGTCAAATGGTAACTATTATACACCAAAAGTGTTTGGATCCCATTGCAAGAGAAACATGGCCACTACTATATGCCCCTTTCATTCTGATACAAATGTTTAAAAATTACAACAAATAGCAGGAAAAGTAAAAATGTGCAATACCGTATTTGCTCAAAAAATAGGGAAAAAAAAAAAAGAATCACCATACTAAAGACAAAGGATCAAAGATAACTCACATGCTATCAAGATCAATAAAGTCTTCCTTCACTAGCAAAGCTGTAAGCTTATATAGCCCAAATGGCGTAGGAGCATTTACTTCCATGCGTTGGTAGTATTGAAACTTAAAACCGAGAATTTGTGAAGCATGAGACTGCAGAAAATCATAAAGAAATATGCAACTCAAAGATTTGTCAGACTCAGGAAAACATAGAATTATCATTCCATCTTAACCAGAATACAGTAATATCCGAACCTTTGGGAAGATGGGAATCAATTGCAAAAAAGCATTATTATCAGGCTGAAGCTCGTAACACTCCAACACCTAATCAATAAGAAAATTGTCTTGAAAAAATTAATCCCAAACTATCACATACTTAGGATATTCATTCAACAGAGAATACAATGCAAAATAAACTAAATCATCAATTGGAATAAGATGATCGACAGAGATTAGAAATTCTAAACTTACTATGTCAAAAACACGGTTCGGGTCCAGATCAAAATGCCCAATTATTGACTGCAGAAGTAACAATAATTGCATCATGTATCAACAACCAAGATTAAAGAAATACTAGATAGAAACAAGGTCAAACCTTGATAATGCCTATTCTTGCTGTTGATGCATTTTGAGTTGAATCTTCAGAACCTCGACAAAGGAGAGTAACCTACAGATGCACAACACAGTGATATTCCCAGAATAAAAACTTCAAACGTAATGACATGGTCCAGTAGTTCTAATCCAAACTAGATATCCACCATCCTAATCGTAGCCATAGATTCTTCCGACAACTACTAATGTGATTCTAAATCCCTTATCTGAACTAATTTAGCTTCTCTTTAACAATAAATCCAGTTCCTCTACTAGTATTGAATCACCAAACTCATTTCCGGAATCACCTTAATGGTTTCCATTCACATCAGGATATCTGTTTGTATGTCCAACAGTAATCAACGTGATCTGTATGATATGTTGAAACCAACCACAACATAATTTCACAAATCCATCAACATGCTAGAAAAAATACTGAAAATTGCTACAATAGTTACAGGACAATCAAATAAACAGATCAAAGAATAAAACATGCCAAACCACAAATTTCTAATAGGCAGCAAGACATCAATGAAGAAATCACTGAAATAGTTCCATACCACATCTTCAAGAAAATATAACTTAAAGGTGAATACATGAGTAAATGTTTTCCAAGAAATATAATCAAATTGTGTCATACCAGCTTAGCATAGCCTTCACTCTCTTCTCGAAGTAGGTTAAATTTTGTTTGCTGATAAAGAAGACGCGTATTAACTCTGACCTGGAACCAATACAAAAATAATCCAATGACAAAAGTCAGTAGTTTACCTCAACCTAATAAATTTGTCATATACTGGTGCAAGTATCTGATATAATCAGTTTAACATGCCAACATTCACAGCACCTATACTTGTTCATGGCAGCAGAATTTAGCATCCTCGTAACAAAACAAAGTCTGGATTTCCAAATATAGTTCATTGTGCCAACAGTTGAAATTTAAGGCATCAAACCATAAATTAACCATGCATCAAAATATATCGAGTGTGTCAATAATATTAAATTTTCTTACCTCTTTAACCTTCAAATCTGGAGCCTTTATCTTGATCATCTCAGCCTCCCACAGGAACTCTTCCTAGAATGCAAGAGTTATTACAATAAGGTATTTTTCCATTACCACAAAGATAACATGTCAACAGAGATCTAAGTCATGTATAAAGAAAAAATAATACACCCCAGAGGTCTAAGAATAAGAAATAGATTATAGATAGTGTGACCAAATGACTCAGAACAACAATTTAACAAAAAATTTTACCTCACTGCGCTCATGGAAAAGCCTCAATGGAACTAACGACGACTCCACCAGCCACTTTGCCTAAAACAAAGACCATAAACCCGGCAAATAAGCAATAGGAAATTCTCTTTATTTTCAATATGCAAAGAAAGAATCATAAAGGTCATATAAACATGGGAAACATGTCCAATATGCATATCATGAATGGAACAAATATTAAACAAAGTACTGTTAGTATTGATTAAAACATGAAAACAAATTAATTACAAACCAAACCATTGATTTATATGAGATTCATTCAATTTCCCCAGTCAGTGTCTCCTAATAGTCTCAGAGAATTTCCTCCAGCACCAATAATCAGAAAATAAATAGAGAAATTACATGCCATTAGCTCTAATTGCAACAATGGCATAGACAATATCCATACCAGCATTGCATGAGAACCTCTTTTGATATAAGCACATAAATCATTAAAAGATTAATTGTAGAAAATAAATGGGCATTTGTGAAATGCCACTAAGAAGCGAACAGCTGTTTACAAAAGAATAGGGGTAGAAAATGTGTTTCTTACGTAACTTCATTTGGAACAATTAAAATGTAATCAGTAACTTCCCATTCTAAGAGAGCTTTATGATGTCTAAGCCTACATTAATTAAAACTCAATTAATTATTGGTTTTAAAATAAAAAAACTTCAGTTAATTATAATGCTATTCATAAGCAAAATTCAATTTAAATCTATTGATTGCTTCTAATTTCCACCTCCCAAATCCCAAGTTATTAGGAAGTTCATATAGTTATTTTTAACATTCAAGCAACAAATTCTTGCACAAGAACATGGCAACAACTCAGCTACTTTTTTCCCTACCAGATAAATCAATCAACTAAAGAGTCATTATTTTCTTGGCACTAATGCTTCAGATGGAGTTTCACTCTCTAAAATCCAAATCAACATTCAACCATGCTTCATTATCTCTCTCCTAATTCTGTGGAAATATCATAAAAATCAGATTACAGTGGAAGTTAAAACCCTAATCAACTCATTCTGGACTAATTAAGGAAAAGATAAATGAAGATCCTCATATGGAAAATAAAATTGTTTCCATCACAAGCTTCATGCTTCTTGCATCCTCGTCATGAGGAATATTTAATAACTAATACTAATTAGGTATAGGGTTGATAGAAAATGAAGCGAAACATATTCTAATCCTTTCTACAACGCAGATAAATTTATTTTTTAGTTTTAAGTGTTTGATTTATACCATAGGGATAAACTCAGAACCTGAATAAGTTCCATGCATCTCACAGTAGTTGTAGAAGAATCAATTTATTGCTCACTTACATAAATTAAGAAATTTAAGAACCTACAGCATTAAGCATTCAGTTCAGATTAAAGATTTTTAGGCCTAAATTTTCACTGTCACAAAAAAGGCCTTTTCTATAAAAGAATTCCAACTAGAGCTCCTTTCTAACTTATTCATGAAACATAAGATAAATGACAATAAACAGGTAAAAGAGACACAAACAGAAGAATTAATGAAAAAAAAAAACAGAAGCAAATGCAAATTGCATCCAAATACATTTATGCATCTCAGATCATATACTAACCAATTTTATCAAACGTGTGCGGTATTCTCCAGCCATCGTAAGCTGCAAATTAGGAAAAAAGTCATAAGCTACAATTAGACATGCCAAGTATTAGATTCCAGATACGAAAATTGGCTGTTTTATAACACACTCAATATTATGCCAGTAATAGACAAACCACCAAAAACGCCATTGCAGCCGGTAAAGATCGAGAAGTGAGTCATACAACCATAACAAGCACATTCTATAGACAATAAAAAGCAGTAAAAAAACTGTCTAAAAGAGCAGCACAAGTAGCTATATAAGACATAGAAGTACAAAAAACAATAAACAACCACGCTAGAACTTATTCAATCCCGAGCTCTCTCTCCCACTCCTTATCCCTCCCTCTGTCTCCTACTCCCTCCCAACATGTAAGAATAAACAGCCACATTAGAACAAGCCAAATTGTACTCGAACATTTGAGTTACAGTTTAACTACCCACCATTCTAAATGTGCTTATAAACCATATTTAAAGGGCTTCAACAATGTACCAAGCTGAATAAGAAAACTCCTTAGTTCCATTTCTAAACTAAAACCTAAGCAAGCCTCCAGCTTCATTTATTTTTCCTATTTCTGCCATCTCATCAAATAAGCTTCAATATATGCTCTAGCAAAAGAATAAAAATACCAAAAAATTTTTAAAAAAAAAACTCACATCTTGAGCCATTTGCGTGACAATATCAGCAAAGCACGAGGCCAACTCATCCTCGGACACTCTCTCCGCAAACTCCACTGCTTCCAACACCGCTTTGCACTTCTGAAACGGCAATTCCCCACGCACCTAATAATCAAACGTCAAAAAAAAAAAAATCAATTAACAGTACAAACAAAAAATCAAAAGCAATAACAAAATTAAAAATTTAAAACAAAAAATACCATGGTCCAGCAGAGCTCGTAGAGAAAGCGAAGCACGGGAACGGGGGAAGAGAAGGAGAAGTTTGAGTTTCCATTTCTGCCCTCGCGAATGATTTCCTCTGTTATGTATATACACTCTATAGGAGGTAGAGACATTTCTATTCCTTCCTTTTCGCTTTCTTTTCAAAAAAAAATCACAGCGAAAAGGAGAATCTGCAAACCCTACAGAGAAGACGAGCGCAAGGGAGTGGCTGCGTTGTAATTAAAGGGACTTCCACAGGGTATATGAGAAAGGAGATGATGAGAAAAGAGGGTTAGGGTTTCAGAGGATCTGTTATTGTGGGTGGGTTAAGGGCCTTGAGGGGTTTGGGGAATGGCAATGGATTTCCGGGATGATAATGATTCGTCCGTTTTAGAATTTCGGATTTTTTGGACCGGATCCCATATCCCCGTACTCGATAGTCGATACCAAAGATGTAAAATTTCGCACTGAAAAGTATTTTTTTACAAAATATAAGCTTAATACCCAAATAAGCTCTCAACTTTTAGTCCAAAATAGAATTCAGCCCTCAACGTTTTATTACATGAAATTCAGTCCATAAACTTTTATTTCGATGGAAATAGACCAAATCTGTTAAATGAACTAACTACCGTTAGTTTTGCATACGTGGCATGCCACGTGGCAGCTAACTAAGCTATCCACGTCAGCTACCACATATGCAAAACTAACGGCAGTTAGTGTCATTTAACAGATTTTGACTTAATTGCATAATTGTAAAAGGTTGAGGGTTTATTTCCATTGAAATAAAAGTTTATGAACTGAATTTCATGCGATAAAATGTTGAGGGTTGAATTCCATTTTGCGTTAAAGGTTGAGGGCTTATTTGGCTATTAAGCTTAAAATATATTAGTGTCGATTATTCTGATATATTAATTTATATTTTTTTGTTTAATTTTATAATATTTATAAATTTCCATACATATATTAATATTATTAATAATAAGCAAAATAAATATATAAAACATTTAACATTGATAATGATAAATATAAAATTAATAAAATTATTTGTACTACAAATAATAATTATTGTTAAAATTGTTATACTTGTTAATGCTTTTACTTAATTCATTATTTGTGTATTTATTTGTTTTAATTCAATATTAAAATATATTATAAAATAAAAAATCAATTTTTTTATTTTTTGCATACCAATCAAAGTAAATTTTATCTAAATTGAACAAAACCATCTGAAATTCACGAAACTATCAATATTATCTTTTATTAAAATTGGTACAAAAAATCAATTCAAATGTACCAAATTTTATCAAAACTAGCACGAATCAGCTTGTACGACTGAAACCAAAGTGATTTTAACAATTGTTGTTGCCCAAAACAACAATAAGTGATTGCTGACATCAATCTTTGTCTTTTTTTTCACGTGTCTCTAAAAAGTTTCTGTAAAACAAGAAAAGTCAGAGGAACGCAGATGGTGGTTCCCTACATAGGCACTCTGATGCTTAAGTAAGCCAACAGCAAAGGTTCTTGAGTATTGGGAAACGTAAAAGCCAGAAGTCAAAAAATTAGGGAATAGAATAATATCTGTGGCCTATTTATAGGCGAGTAAATTTTGTAGAGTAATTACCTGAAGGGCAATTTCATCCTTCTAAAAGAGTTTGTGTTATAGCACGACTCTAACAAGACCAATCTGAGGCGACAGAAGTCTGTCGCTAGGCGGGAGACCTTAAACAGATGTCGTAGGCATCAGGCGGTAGGATCCTCCCGCTTGCGGCAAGATCTCTGGCGATCTCCCACTTGCGGGAGAGTGCCTGACTCACTTCTCCTCAAATGGGAGTGCATGGTGCACTCTCTCACACGGGAGAGTGCTCTCCGTTTCTGTTGAATTCATGATTATATTTATTTAATAATGATTATAATATCATTATTAATAGTAAAATCAATATTATTATTTTTCATTTGCCATTTGTGTAACTCATATCAATTGCTCCCAAATTCTTTGTAAAAGAACTCAGTCTTTTGTAAAGAATTTTTCAATGGTTACATACTTACCTTGTATGTATTTAAATTTTTCGCTTCCAATTCTTGTGCTTCGCATGCTCAACTTACGTCTCAAGTTTTTTATACCAAGCATCTGCACTTTTTCGTCTTTTTCATATGTGGCTTATGCCGCTCAGTTTTTGCTTCAAGCCTATGTGTAGCCTACATTGCGCATTTTTCGCTTCAATCCCTTGCATTTTTTGCCTTTATGCATGACTTACATCGTGCACTTTCACTTCAAGTACATGTGTAGCCTACATCGGGCATTTTTCGGTTCAAGCTTTTTTCTTTGAGTGCATGGCTTACCTCGCACATTTTTCACTTCAAGCCCTTGCACTTTTTGTTTTCATGACTTACATTGTGTATTTTTCACTTCAAGTCTTTTTCTTCGAGTGCGCGGCTTACCTTGCGCAATTTTCGCTTCAAGCCCTTGCACTTTTTGTCTTCATGCATGACTTACATCGCTCACTTTTCGCTTCAAGTACATGCGTAACCTACATCACGTATTTTTCGCTTCAGGCTTGACATGGTTTTTGTATTCTTGTTGTAAGATATGCAATCATGATGAGAAAATAAATTTTATATATATATATATATATATCAAGAATTATTACTTTATTGCATACTACCAATAAATTAACGATAATATGGAATATAAAGGCAAAATGTTCAAAATAACATGTCTGATATTAATTGAAAGTTTAAAATACTAAGGCCTCAAATCTTCCTTATCCATCTTCATATCTAGGGGTCAATCGTGGTATGAGTTTCTCTGATCACTCCTTGCTTCATCATTCCTCCTTCTATCTGCTCCCACCTCTCTTCTGTTATTGTCATATTGCCTATTCTGCAACAAATTATTTCTCTGATTGCATGGAGAATAGTGGGCTCCCCAATTCCTTCAAAGTTATCTGTCTATTTTTCCTTCTCGAGCTAGTTTCTCAAGTTGATTCATTAGCTCCCTACATTTCTCAGTCGAGTGCCCATTCGTAGAATGGAAATCACAATAAGAATTTTCGTCTCCTCCCATACTTCCCGTTGCTCTTTTAGGAAATTATAATAGTCATGTCTCTTCTATAGCTACAAGAATTGAGGCTCTAGGCTCATTAAGTTGAGTGTAACTATCATTATTCAATTTTGGAACCTTGTTGCACTTATCTCTGCTTTTGTCAACAAAGTCTATTTCTCGTTTCCTTCCTCCTTCGAGATCGTTAGTTTGTACTATTTCCAACCCTTCCTCCTGAGTGATATATTTGTTAGCTCTGGTGAATAACTCTGAGAGTGTTGTTGGTTGATCTAGAGAGAGTGACTCTTATAGCTTCTCAGACCTAGTCTCTTGCAATATTGCTGCTACAGCGACACCAACCTGTAAGTACCTAACTTCCAAAAGTTGCATCTCGGAATCGATCCATATAGCTTTTTAGTGATTCCTTACTTCCTTGTTTAAGTGTAAGCAGATAAGTGGGTTCTTTCTTCCTCTGGTTGTTAACTATGAAGGCTTTCAAAAATTCATTTCGCAATTGGTCGAAGGAAGTAATTGATGCCTCAGCTAGACCATTGAACCACTTCATAGCATGTCCAGTCAGCGTGAGTGAGAAAGCTCTGCACATGATCTCGTCTTCCCACCTGTGGAGTAGCATCAATGCTTCATAATTCTGGATATGATCATAGGGGTCTATCTTTCCCGAGTATGCAGCCATTTGCGGCATTTTAAACTTCAGTGATAAGGGTTTTTCCATAATAGTCACAGAAAATGGTACACGCCTTTTCTGACTTTCCTCTGCGGATACTAGCTTCTTTTCTTCCAACACTTGTTTTATAATCTTTTTTTTTTGTCAATTGTGGATGTAAGATAATTTTCCCCCTTTTTTTTACTCTGAGATGCATCTTTTCGCATCATTATTGTGTTCCAAGTAGGGTCAGTCTCTAAGTCTGTCCACCAAGCACTTCCTCTGTCAAGGGTTGGCTGTGTTCGTCTAGGCCATATCTTTCCAGCTCCTCTCACACCTCACATTGTTTCGGGTCCAGTTTACTAAGTTGGAAGGTTAGACATACTCCGTTGCATCTCAAAGGAACCTGCCGCAGCCTGCGCACACTGCCACCCAAAGGAGCCTGCCGTAGCCAGCTCGCCCGCATCAGCTTGCCCACCTGTCGCAGCGAGCTCGCCTGCTGCAGTCTGCTTGCCTGTCGTAGCTTGAACACCTGTCACAACCTGCATGCCTGTCACAGCATGCTTGCCTACCGCAACCTGAACACCTCTCGCAGCCTGCTTGCCTACCACAGCCAGCACGCTTCTTGCAGCATGCTCGCCTATCGCAGCCTGCTCGCCTGTCGCAGCATCTTGATGCTGTCGAGTCTCTCGAGTTGTTTCTCCCACCAAATTTTGAACAGTCTGCAGGAGGACCCCCTTGAACAGGTCCACCATTGCCTTCAACGCCTGGGTTGTTTCCTTGCTCTGCCGCCTCAAAGCTTCGAATTATGCCGTGGACACTGTCGTTCTCTCCTCTTCCCTGTTCACTTGTGTTCTCTGGCGAATCGATTGTTCAGGAGAACTCATAGAGTTCTCATCACTTCCATCTCTCACAGTAGTTGATCTTGTTCTCACCATCTTGAAAGTTTTGACTGACTCTTATTTTGTTTCCCACAGACGGCACCAATTGTTGTTGCCCAAAACAACAATAAGTGATTGTTGACGTCAATCTTTGTCTTTTTCTCCACGTGGCTCCAAAAAGCTTCTGTAAAACAACAAAAGTTAAAGGAACGCAGGGGTAGTTCCTTGCGTAGGCACTCCAATGCTTAAGTCAGCAAAAGGTTCTTGAGTATTAGGAAACGTAAAAGGCAGAAATCAAAAAATTAGGGAATAGAATAATACCTGTGGCCTATTTATAGGTGAGTAAATTACCATCATTGTATAGTAATTACCTGAAGGGCAATTTTGTCATTCTAAAAGAGTTTGTGTTCTATCACGATTCTAACAAGACCAATTTGAGGCAATAGGAGTCTGTCGCTATGTGGGAGATCTCAAACAGATATCATAGCACCAAGCGACAAGATCCTCTCACTTGCGGGAGAGTGTCTGGCGATCTCCCGCTTGCGAGAGAGTGCTTGATGCACATCTCCTCAAATGGGAGTGCTTAGTGCACTCTCCCACACATGAGAGTGCTCTCTGTTTCCGTTGAATTCATGATTATATTTATTTAATAATGATCATAATATCATTATTAATAATAAAATTAATATTATTATTTTTCATTTGTCATTTGTGTAACCCATGTAAAAAATATTGCTCGATACACTATTTTTTTATTTAAAATGATGAATTAAAAGGAATTATAATTATAAACTATGGTGGAATTTTCCAATTCGGCAAGTACGGTTAAAAAGTTATACAAACAGTTGAAAAAAATATTAAGAAAAACATTAAAAAGGGATATGAGACATGTGTAGAGATGTGAATGGAAGGCATTTTGTAGTATTCTATTCGTTCAAATAATATTAAGTTATTTAATAATAAAATTTGGACAGGGATTGAGAATTAATTTTATTACTTGTCATCGATTTGGATAATAATTTTAATATGCCTTATTATTCGAATTTGATTAGAAGTTAATAATTTTTATATATTATTTTATTGATTTTATTTATAAATTTTATTATTAATATAACACTTAATTAAATTAATTTATTAAGTATCTTAATTATGATTTTTAAGCATTAATTTATTTTATGAGTTAATTTAAATATATTAATTTATTTTTCTTAATAATATTCATTAAAATTGATTAAATTTAAAATCAAAAGTCAAAATTTGATTTAATAAATAGATATTTGGCAAGTTTGGATAATTAATGTGTAAGTCTTATATCATTATTGGTAAGATTCAGATATTGAAAATTAAAATATTTAATAGTTAAACGAATTTGGGTATTGTAAATTATAATCGGGTTTGGATTTGGGTATTCAAAATTATAAGTACTTTATCCGTTAACATCTTTAAATATGTGACAATTTTTTAATATTTTTGGGAAATTAAGAAAACATTGTTGTCAAAAGTAATAATCAATATATCTATAAAATATGTATAAATTAATCAAACAAATTAATATTATATAATAAAACAGAAAACTCATACACCATAAAACTTGAATCTAAAATCTTATTACCAAAATCTCATTATCAAAAACAATTCTACTCAAACCATATAATATTAATATATTATTATATAGAATATAGTTGTTAACTTTGGTTATCATTAATGTATTTACTTGCAGAAAAGTTACAGTATTCCAGCCCAACTCAAGAGCACCTAGCCACCCATCCAATAACTCAAGTGTGGCTAGATTGGACTGTTATTGTATTTGTTACATTTGTAGTTTGTGCAGCGTCTACTAAACTTGGGCTATAACCCAACTTGCGTGTAATTTTATTGGCCCAAAATCTCTATAGATCTACAAATCTCAAAATCCAAAACAAAAGCCTCCGAAGATCCATGCATAATTCATAAAGTTTTAAAACTTATGAACGACAAATCAAACATGTAATTCAATTCATCGATAATGTATGAAATTTATTTATTAATTTAAAGTTCAACTTAATTGGTTATTGCAGTTCTTCAAAAATAATTTTGTAATAAATCTGAACTTTAAATCTCAATACTTGCTACACTTCAATCTCTTTCTCTTATTTTCATATATAAATTTTTATTTTCCAAGTGCAATAACCATAAAAAACGATAATATAAAGGCAAATATAATACACAAAATTCTTATATTATAAAGTTTGAAAATAGTCATAAAGAAAATTAATAAATCTTATCAAAATTGACACCATGTGTTTCCATTTTACTGGTGAAACATGGTCAAAGAGCAAAAATTAATCAAGCAAAAGACTGTAAAATGTGTAAAATATTTTTTTTTTTTAAATTTTTATAGTCAGTGAGTTTTTAGACTAGCTTCCATGTATCTTGAGGCTAATTATTCACCAAACAATCTTAAAAGCACACCCTCACAACGGTTTAATATATTCAAGAAAATTAATTTCTTTTAAGTACTTATCCCAACTGCCAAACCTTCCCCAGACAGCTATACTCACATAAATAAAATATATATATAAATAATGTATGTATGTGTGTGTATGCCTTGAGAATTAAAGATAATGACACGACTAGAAAATCTAAGGACTCTAGCCCACTTTGAACTTGGGGGAAAATTGTATTTTCTTTATTTGTTTTGCCTACAAGTCTCTATCTATGTGCTTAAGTAAAGAAGAAAGGGATGTTAAAAAAATTAATAATAAATAAAAAAGGGAAAAGAGTTTAATGGAAGCTAGAAAATAACATAGAAACATCACATTCATGTTATAAAGCAAAACATAGAATGAAAATTTCATCTTGGCTGCTAATGGGATTTTGACTTTATAATAAGAAAGAGGTTTTGAGACTATAATTATGAGGTAGTAAGCTTTGTATGAGTTATATGTCTAGTTTGTAAATGAGTTCTTTTATGAGAAAATAAAACGTTGCAAATTAATAAAACGAGATGTGTCAAGAAAAGCTAAAGAGAAAGATTGGAATAAACTCTAAAGAATGAATGTAGCGATAAGTGGTGATTGAAGGCTGAATAAGACTAAATAAGGTTGAGAATAGAATTAGAGAAGAGAAGAGTTAAGAGAGAACGCAAAGAGTTTAGTCTAATTGCTAGCAAAAAATCATTTAAAAAATAGTTAGAACTCCTACATATATATAGGTATTAGAGTAACACAACATTAGCGTTAATAGGTATCATAATTAGAATTGACTATTATAAAAGAATTGATGTTTTTTTTGAAATAGGATTACTCATATTGAGATAGTGAATAGTAAATATAAGATTCCATTGCCTGTTTTAAATGAAATAGGGAAAAGACTCATTTTTTAGAGAAATATTAAGAGAAGAGAACTCTTAATTACCTTTATATCTGATCCATCAAAACATACTCTTCAGAACAATTCAATAGTGAAGTTAACTTAACGAATCATGCTCTATTCTAGGATTATTTTCACTTTTTCCTTTGGTGAAGGTATTATTCAATGAATATGCTAATGTTATTCCAAGAAGAGGTTTCTGTAAAAGAGTTGTCATGAGAAGATATTGTTTTATGAAAAGAGAATAACTTATATTAGAATGATCCTAAAAAATAGGTATTTTAGACGCTAATGAAATAATGACATCTCATATGTTTTTAAAGGGATTTAATAATTATTTTACACTCATCCTCGCTAAATCAACTCTAATTAAATTAATTTATTAAGAGTTAACTCTCATTAAATATATTTACTTACCTATTTAACTCAAATTAATGAAAACAATTAAAAAATTGATATAATTAATAAATAGCTATTAACGTCTAATAGAAAGATTAATTTAAAAAGTAACAAAAATCAACTTGTAGAATGCAAAGAGGAATTGTGATTGACAAAATGCTTTTGAAAGTATCATCATTTTTTTTTTGTTTTGTTCATCATCATCTGTTACCAAAAAACAAATGATGTTAATAGCAAAATCTTTTTTTTTTTTGTTTTGAAAGTATACAACACAAAATTCTAATTCATCAAATTATTATTTTTTGTTACTTTTTAAATTAATCTTTTTGTTAGATGTTAATAGCTTTTTGTTAATTATGTAAGTTTTTAATTTTTTTATTAATCTTAACTAAGTGAGTAGATTAATTTAATAAGAATTGACTCTTGAGTAAATTAATTTTAGCAAAATTGATTTGGTGTGAATGAATGTAAGATAGTTATTACATGTCTTTAAAAAATGAGTTGTCATTATTTTATTGGTGCCTAAAACTCTCACTTCTTGTGATCATCCTAATATAATTCTATTTATGAAAAACTTTTAGTAGAACAACCTTGTTATCTGTTCTGAATTACTTTCATTGTAGAATGGTTTTTAGTAAAATTTAAGAGATAAAATATTCGTTCAAAATCAAGCATATACTGATTCAAATAAAAAATTTTCATCTTGACTTGGCTATCCAACAACCAGGATTTTATATTTTTCTAATCCACCATTGTTATCTGAGCCGCAGGCAGGCAGCCCATGTATTGACCAGATTGGTTTGACGCCAAGAACCTGTTAAGTACAGCATAGAAAAACAAAAGTCCTTCATTGTTATCAAAATCATCAATATAGTAATGACATTTTTATGAAACTGTTTACTGTAATTTTTGTTTTTGTACATTGGACTGTAATCTGTAAATCATAACCAAAATTTCCCTACTCTATCTGTTACATGAACATGGTTTCCCTGGTATACTATTGCAATCAAAATGGTCTTTTCAGATCCTTCAAATTATCCATGGGATCTACACATTCCACCTTGTTTCTGTGAAGATTCAACAGCTTCAATAGCTCTGAAGCTTTCTCCTTTGTCTTGTCAACGCAGCCAAGCTGCAAAAGCAGCAGCAGCTTTTGAAAAGCACCTACCTGAAGAGCTTCAACCAGGACGCCTCCATCTTCGCTTTTCTCATTCTTGCAAAGCTTCCATAAAATGGAGACTGAAAACTCGGTTGCCAAGCTCGACACCCTCAGGATTTTCTTGACCAAAACTGGCATGCTCAAGGCATTGTTGCAGGCCATTTCTCTTCCTTCCACGCTGCTGCAGATCCCATCGAGAACACCCAAGGCCTTCTCGCACATGCCTCCTTCGGCGTCCACCAGTGTTTCTAGTAACAACGAAACTGAGCCTAGATTTACAAGTTTTGCTACTTGTTTTTCATTTGTTGAAGACGATGTGATTATATGGTAAATGACAGTTAAAGAAGCTTTTGTAGCTGTTGGGCAGATTGGGTTCTTAATAAGCTTAAACAATGCTTCAATGGCGCCTTCCATCTCTGATAAGTCATTCACTTTTCTTTGATCTGGTGATAAAACAAGCTCCCTTAAGGCCAAAACTGCGTTTCTTCTTCTAGACAAGTCTCCGCTGCTTAAAAACCATATCAAGCAATGCATGGCCGAAGCTGATCCTAAGAAACCCTTGGCCTCTCCATCGAGAGGGAACATTATTGTCGCAGCTGACAATATCTCCTCCAACACCGCAACATTTTCATCAAAAGACGCCATGGAAAACGCTTCGAAAGCTTCTGACAACGCACTACCTCCCCCATTAGTCACAATGCACCGCTTGTTACGTTCACTCTCTTTCGCCAATGACTTGAGCTTTCCCACCAAATCTCGACACGCTTCTCCGTCTTGTTTCTTACAAGCAACGATGATTTTCGAAAGAATCTCCAACACCTCCGTCGAGCTAACAGGAACTCGAGGCGTGGGGATTCTTTCAATCCCATAAGACCGGTTCTCAACGCACCAATCTTGTATCCTCTTCCTGATCATGTGATTCGGAACCGGTTCGAGACTCCTCAGCACTTGATTCGTAAGAGGACAAGTGAAATTCCCGGCCTCAATCCACTTCTCAATGCTCTCTCGATCATAAGTTATCCCTGTAGACAACGTGACAGGATCTTTCATCAAGTCCAGCGATATGGGGCACCTGAAATCTCTCGGAATCGTCAGCTCCATCTCCCCATTTTCATTCTTTTTCACCTCTTTCCCTGCACGCCTGGCAGCTCTTCTCCTTCTCCAAGAGGATATCATCATTGGAATCTTAGTTATTTTCTTGTTTGGGTTCAAAGAAAGAATGTTGGTTTTTGGTCAAGTGAATGAATTGGAAGGGAATATGAACGAGTGATTAGCATATATATAATACTTATGAATCCGCCATGGTTGTTCAACGTTTGAGACCTGAAGAAAATTATTAAATTTGAAAGAAGCATGGTAGAGATGGCGTGAAGAAGCTTTGAATATTTGACCGTTGAATCGATAATCCATTTTGAAATGGTAAAAGCGGGCAGCATCGTCAAGACGGCGAATGAAAGCCTCGTCAATGTAAGGGTCGGTGGACTGACTGACTCTCTAGCGTCGGTCTTGCCATGTGACGAGGAGTTTTTTTTTTTGGGTTACCAATGGACAATACTTTATTTGGCTTTTCCATTTTCACATTAGCATGAACTTAACGCGTCCCAACGACACGCAAGTAATTATATTCGTAGAGAAAATTAGCGCACTTTTTATATCTGCATGGTGATTCATATACAACTGCCAACGCGTGGTCAAGACTTTAAATTTGATAATCTGAATATTAATATTCATTTAATTCGAACTTATATTGCATTAAATTGCATTCATTTTGTATAAAACATAAAAATTGTAATTAAATTCATGTTAACATGTTATGCAAAAAAATATATATCTTTAGTATTGTTAAGTTCATATGTAATTTTTTTCTAATTTTAACTTGTTTTATATTGTTTTTATTGTATTATCATATTTTGTCTATGATTACTAAGTTTATGTTCAGCCAGATCAAAGGGAAGAAAATCTACCACTATGAACATGTACCATAATTTTTTTGAAATTAAAATTTAATATTCTAATAATTATTAATAATTGCATTCTTCCTTGACTCTTGCTTGAGTTTTTTATCACAGGCATATATTTATTTATATTTATAGTTTCTTAACTTAACTGGCTGTTTCCATGTGTGAACCCTAGAATAAAAGGTAATTTCATTGTAAAATCTTTGAATTTTGCATATGGAACAGCTAGCATTTGGTTGGAATTTAAGAAGCCATTTTTACGGAGAAATATGAGGGAAAAGTTAGTGCATGGACGACTTTGATTGTTTCGTCACGAAAGAAAGAACATAAAATCATGTAAACGTTGATTGATGGAGGAATTCCACAATTTATTTTTCACGTTCAAATATTTTCTTCATATTCCTATCTAATCCTTAAATCAAACAAAACAAAAAATAAAATCAAAATAATTATACCTTTTCATAAATAAAAAAATATATATTCCACTTGTATTCTTATTTTTTAATTCTAACAGAATACATTTTTTATTCTTCATCTATTTAAGCAATAAACATGCATGCTAGTTCCAACCATACAAAAGATATGCCAAAAACTAGAAATAGAAGGAATTGCAAATAAACCTATCAATTTGTGTATATAAATGTAAAATTATATTCATATAGTGTAAAAACACGGAAAATTTTTTATAAAAAATTGTAATATATGTGTCATTTTTTTTTTGTATCTATACGCGTATTCAATTATTCATATATAAATTTTTATCAAAATTTAGTTTTACTATTTTCATCTCTTTTATTTTTGTCATTTTCATATCGGATCATAATGTTGTATTTAAAATTTTAATTTCTAACTACAAATGTTAATATTTAAATCATAAATTTTGTTAGATATCAAATCTTAAAAGTAATTTCATGAATCATTTGAATCAAACTTAACATCAAATAACAACCAAATACAGTATAGTTCGAATTTTGGAGTCGTCATTATTGGAAGAATTTTATCGTTTATCACTCTCGGTCCAAATAAGATTAATCTTAGACTGTAAAACAAATAAAGAAACATATGAATACACAAAAAATAAAGTAAAGTAAAATAAAGGCGTCTAGATTAAGTTGAAAATTTTGGAAAATGAATCAAAGGCAAAAATTTTTGAGAGTGCTTTAGCAAACAGTAGCTGAAAAACAGGAAAACTGTATATATTCTCGAGAATCGGCGACGAAAGGGGAAAATGGGAAAGAAAGAGGTCGGAGAAAAATGCAATGTCAATGTGAAACTACAAAATGGAAAATGACCAACGCCAAGAGACAAGCACGCGAGCGAGCACTACAACGTAAAGTCTGAAACCAATATCACTCACGCTTTATGTTGCAGAAATTAAGCAAATATAGTGCAGAAGCTTTTTTTTGGACAGAGACTTAAGAGTTGAGAGACGAACTTGAATTTCATAATTGTAAAATTCTTACCCTTCAAAAATGCGAATAATTTGAACCAATGACCAAAATTAATATTATTTCTTTTTTTGTGGTTATTTGATGGTATCATGAATTTTGGACTGTTAATGAGATTTTTTTTGTATATACCACAAGTATATTTATCCGTTTTAACGGAATCTTGTTCAGGATTTAGTCATAGTTAAGGCTCTTCACCCCTTCTCAAAGATGTGTTTAGTGAGAGTCGAAGGGTTTTGTCACAGTTAAGGCTCTTCACCCTTCTTCAAAGATGTGTTTAATGAGAGTCGAGCTCGAGAGCTCTTCCCACAAGCGTTGTCAATTGAACCACAATCCTTGGGTGACAAAAAAAATATTAAATAACTGGAGATTTGCTTTCTAATAATAACTCTATAAAAGAGATTTTCTTTTATGGAGTTGTTATTAGAAAGCAAACTAAAAATAATATTCAAATAGATATTATATGTATAAATCAATCAGATAACGTAGACAAATAAAAAAAATGAAGAACCAATGTGTAATTAGATAAATTTAACATAAAATTAAATTAAACTAACACATGATGAAATTTGAAAATGAAATTTCAATATTTTAAGATTTTTGCTTTACCATATATATATATATATATATATAGATAAGAGTTTATATATAATAATATCTTACCACAGCATAATTTTATAAAATAAATAATTGTTTATTGAATTTTAGCTCCAGGAAATAACATTTTATATCCCCTAAAATCTAAGTAGTTCACTCTAGAATATTTTTTTGATTCGAGATTTTCAATTTGCAAACTTAAAATTTTCTATTCATTATTGATGTACAGGGCATTAGTTTTTTATTCATAATTAATCATAAATAATGATTTTAGCTTTAACATGTAATAAGACAATCAAATATTTTGACTTTGAAGCAGTTGGCTACCAAATCTGCAACGAAAGATCAAATTAAACCCTTCAAAAAGAAAGATTTAATAAAGAAAACTTTAATAAAGAAAACGAAAACCCAAGTCGTAGTTGCGATATGATCTCATCTGCTGATGCTTGGTTCAAACTGTTGATTGAAGGCTTTTCATTTACTATCGAGAAGAGTACGCACAGTCCGACCATGGACTTTGAACATCAAATGCATTCCAACCATTGCAGAAGATTATCACCAGACAGGCGATGGCCAAGAACAACAGCACTTCATTGTTTTTGCAAAATCAAGTGTTTAGAAAGCATATATTCTTTTTAGAAAGACAATGTGTCACATCGATGGATTTAATTTCTATATACGCATGCAGCTTGCTGTTATCCATTGCCTCAAAAGCCAGATTATTTTGTTTGATCTTCTATTCTTATTGACCAAACTATATTCACAAGTGGTATACATGAAATTAATGAAAAATGATTTTATGGGTATTTATCTAGATGTATATTGACTCTTAGGTTCAAATTAGATCTAGAGATCACATCTATTGATTATTCTGTTTTTTCGATAATTAGGAATCAGAGAATAAGGTTGTTTAGGTTCAAATCCAAACCTTATAATATACCATAATTCTTTCTAAATAATTCGGTTAAGAGGTTGTTGGTTTGATTGTTTTATTTTCTGTTGTAATATGTCGTATTTGTGTTGTATTAAATTGTGTTCGTGTCGTGTAAAACTTTAAAACTGTCGTGTAAAAATTTATGAATAATTATTGCATATACTATCAGTGAAATATTTTTATTTCATAAGATGTGTTAAGATCTTGGCATGTGTCTCATAAAAATATTATGAAAATAAAAAATAAATAAAATAAGACATATGTCATGATCTTAACACCGCTCATGGAATAAAAATATTTCACTACCAATGTATGTAATAATTATCCAAAATTTATATCGACATATTAAACATAATATTTTTTCATTTTTGCCAAAATTGTTCATAGTTTTTTTATTAAATTTTAACCGATGTCACTTTTTTTTCATATCTCAATTTATATTCTATTATTATTATATCGTATCTAAAATTATTATGTTTACGCACACAATTAGAATTAAATAAGTCTTTTGGGCTTTATGATCCTCCTGCTTACCTGGTATGGGTTTGCAACTTATGAGAAGAGGAGTGAAATTAAGTCTATTGATCCAAACAATGATTTTGGGCCGTTAACCATCAAACTAGGTGCACTTTTTCTTTGTTCCTCTTTTGCAATGGAAAAAAAGGCCTGGGCTTATCCCAGTCCGGCAAAGATTGGGTAATATTTGTTACTGTCAGTCTTGGTTTTTTGAGTAAAGGGTTTCTTTTCAGGGAACCATAGCCTAGAAAGTTTTTGCATTCAAGCCAGCTTGAATTATCTATAATCTATAATAACTATATATAAAAAAAATCCCCAGAATTCTTTGCCTGACAAATGTCAAGCACACAAAAAATAATATTATAAAATTTATTCTTATTTTTTATTCATTAATTATATAAAAAGAATTTCCAAGAATTTTTTGCTTGACAAGTGTCAAGCACACAAAAAATAATATTATAAAATTTATTCTTATTTTTTATTCATTAATTTTTTTATTTTTATTTATTAAAATCCAAAAAAAATAGAATCTATAATTATATATAAAAAGAATCCCCAAAGATTCTTTGCTTGACAAGTGTCAAGCACACAAAAATAATATTATAAAATTTATTCTTATTTTTTATTCATTAATTTTTTTATTTTTATTTATTAAAATCCAAAAAAATAGAAAACCTAACATAAAAAGAATCCCTAAGGATTCTTTGCTTGACAAGTGTTAAGGATAAAAAAAATAATATTATAAAATTTATTTTTATTTTTTCTTCATTAATTTTTATTTTTATTTATTAAAATCCAAAAAAAAAATGGAAAGATCAATAAATAATATATTATGGTGTAATCAAAGGATTCTTTGGTTGATAAGTGTCAAGGACATAAAAAATAATCTTATAAAATTTATTTTTACTTTTTGTTCATTAATTTTTTATTAAATCCAAAAAAAATAGGAAGATAAAAAAATAACATATTAAATAATATATTATAATGTAATCAAAAAAATATTATAATAACAAAAATGAAAATATCTTTAAACTAATTTTTTTCTATTTATTTCTTTCTTAATTTTGTGCATATATTAAATTTATCAAATTATTAATTTAAAAATAATAAGGTTAAAAAATTGAATGAATTAAATAATTATATATAATTATTTAGGAAATAGAACACAATAAATTCCTACTATCTATGACTATATATAAAAAGTCTTCCATTATTATTAACTTGACATGTATCCTTCTTTATTTTTTTTTTAGTTAGTTTTTTTATAAATATTTTGAGTTGGCTTTTTAAATATCACATATATATGTGTGTGTGTATATATATACACACACACACACACACACACACAAAATTTTCATATTGTTTTTGTTTGATAAAAACTATGGTACAGTATTGATTAAAATACTGGTGAATATAAAAGTTATTTATTTAATGAATGAGTAGTTACTACATGGCATTTTGTTATCTCTTTTAGAGGCATATTTTTATTTTTCAAATTTATAGTTAGTTTTAATTTTTTTCCTTAAAATTAAAATATTTAAAATAAATTTAGCCATGTGTTAGTCTTTAGTTTAAAATGTGACATTTTTTAATTGAAATAAAATTATTTATTTTTAATTTTTTTATGTTAAAACACTAAAAATATGAAAAAAGGAACTTAGCATGAAGAGAAGTGAGAGAAAAAAGAGACAATGAAAAGTTCAAACAAAAAAATTTGAAAAGTACTAAATCAAATACTCACAATTTTTTTAAAATAGTATTATTATTTTTCAAAGTTAAAATAAAAAAATGAAGTGAAAGATATGAAAAGTGGAAAGAGAAAAAAAATAAAATTCAAATAATCCTTTTTTAAGGAACTAAACCAAATATTCATGTAACAAAAGAAAAACAAATGTTAAAAAAATACGTATTAAACTTTTTAAAAAATTAAAATGAAATAATCAAAAAATTTAGTTTCCAAAAATTCTAATAAAATATTAAAATTCAAATACCAAATATCCGAAAGTTCAAAAAAATTTATAATTCCTTTTTTATTTGCATAATTCTCAAATTTTAAAAATTAAAAAACAATAAAATCTAATAAATATTACAAATAATATTAAAATTCAAAAAAATGATAAATTATAGTATAAAGCAAAAAATTTTTGAAAGTCATTTTTTAAAATTTAAACACAAAAAAATATAAAAAATAAATCTACGAATTAAAATTTTAAAAAATTCATTAAATATGAAAATTGAAAGTCATAAAAGAAGAAATAATATAATAAATAAATAATTTCAATATTAAACACTTTGAGACTATAACAAATAAAAAGAAAAAGTGATGGTATGGATTAATCTAATATGAATTTATCTTAAGACAAATAAATTAGGATCAAACTGAATAAAAAATTAAATATTTTATCATATTTTCTTTTTATTTCGATCTATTTAATTTTGCAATTTTGTGTTAAAAATTTATTTTATTTAAAAAAGATATAATAAAAAATAAATAAGATGATTAATTGATAAATTAAATATTATCATTTTCATTTAATAAATCAATATTTTTAAAATAATTATCTTGATTTATTATTTTTAATAAATACTTTTTGTAATATTTTTTTAAAAAAAGTCCCCATGCGAAGCAGGAGGTTACTGTCCTAGTTTATATAATAGTTAAATATAATTATGGAGTTGCCTCTGAACATTTAACTATTATTTATTTATATAATAGTTAAATATAATTATTAATTTTAATAACACGAATAATTGATAGGATTAAAAATGTTATCAGAATTTGATTTCATGATTTTGTCAGATTGTTAATAAAAAATTATGTGATCTCTTATACTTGCCAAAAAAATAAAAGATTTTAGCATTTTTTTTTACAAAATAAGTTGCAGTTTGCAAATAAAAGAAGAGAAATCAAGCGTAGGAATTCAACCTTCAAATTTATTTAATGTTAGTTTTTTAAAAAAAAATTATATAAATCAATTGAATTTAATTTTGATTTTTTTTTAACGTACCAAAAATTTTTGAGTTTTTTAATTAAAATTTAAAACTTTGTGGGAGAAGGGACCTAATAAGACTTAAGATCTAACAAATCTACCTGAGTTCAGAAATATCAACTTATAATTAAATAAAAAGATTTATATATGATGTATTAACAGTATGTAATCTCTATACACTGTAAATGCACAAAAAATTATCACCTTATCAATAAACCCTTATAAGCAAATTGAAAATTTTATTTGTATTTATTTTTAAGGACTTGACATATTTTTAGTTTGTTTATGATAATATGCTAAGCTCTAGCGCATTGACAATATATAGAAATTATAAACTGTTAGTGCATCATATGTAAACTCTATTATTATTTTATTTTTATTCTTGTCGAAGAAGCATGAATAAGGAATTCATTTAAAAATTTATATATGATGCACTGACAGTGTATAATATCTATAAACTGTTAATGCATTCAAGGTTAATACCTCATCAATAAACCTTTTTAAGCAAATTGAATATTTATTTTTAAGAGCTTGTCATGTTTTTAGTAGAGGTGTCAAATAAGCGAGACGACCCATGACACGATATGATTTGGTGTAATGTGAGTCGTGCTTGGCATGATTCGTAGCTAAATAAGTGAGCTGGACTAAGCACGACATATATACGTGTGCGTGCCAAGCTACAAGTTTTAAAGCACGTGGATCGACATGGCACGACCCGTTAAGAGCCAATGCTAGCATGTTGCATGCAGGCTAGCACGACACAACACACAAGCTCATGAGCTATGCCATATTGGCCCATATCAAAATCATGTTTTAGTGCAAGTGGTAGAGTTATTGATGAAAAAACCAAAATGAGAGCATATACTATTGAAATGTGCATTTTATTTAAAAGATTGGTTAGATAGAGAAGCTCAAGCACAAGATAAATCAAATTATTTAATTGAATCATCAAATGAAGAGAATGAAAAATAGAATAATAATGTTTGTGTCTTATGGTCTTTGTGTGTGTGTGTATTTTTTTAATATTAGAATTGTAAATTTTGATATCTTTTTTTAGTAGATTGTTATGTTTCCTCGTAAATGTAGGCATTTTGTTGAACCATGTAAATTATGTGTTTATTTTATTTTATTTACTTATCTTGTATATTTTTTAAATTAATAAATAAAAAATTTTAAAATAATAAAAACCTAAAAAATTATTAATGGGCTGCGTTTGGCACGATATGGCACTAAAAATAGTGTCATGCCTAGCCTAGTACGACTCATTAGGGCTATGGGTCGTGCTGGGCCATGCCCTTAATTTTCATGCACCGTGCCAGCACAACCCATTAGAAAATAGTACTGTGCCAACACGACCTATTAACATATGAGCTAATATTTAAATGGACCGTGTCAGCCCAGCATGGCTCATTTGACACCTCTAGTTTTTAGTTTGCTAATTGATGAGTTGTTAACTTTTAGTGTATTGATCATCATCATCATCATCATCAAAGCCTTTATCCCAATAAATTGGGGTAGGCTGTATGAACCAATATCTAAAATCACGTTAGATCGTCCATATGTATTTTCTGCCTCCATAGATTCCTATTCAAGGTCATTTGCTCATCTAATTCTAAAACCTCCATGTATTTCCAAACTACTTCCTTCGAAGTCTTTTTCGGTCTTCCTCTAGTCTTAACACTTCTCTCAACATCTATAGCCTCTATTCTCCTAACTGGAGCATCTATAGGTCTACGTCTTACATGTCCAAACCAACGTAAACGATTTTCACACGTTTTGTCTTCGATAGGTACCACTCCAATCATCTTACGAATATCATCATTTCTTATTCTATCCTTTCTTGTATATCCACATATCCATCGTAACATTCTCATTTCTGTTACACTCATCTTTTGTGTATGTAGCCTCTTAGTCGCCCAACATTCATTACCATATAACAATGTTGGTCTAACAACTATCCTATAAAACTTGCCTTTCAACCGTGTAGGAATTTCTTTATCGCACAATACACTTATAACACTTCTCCACTTACTCCGTCCAGCCTGGATCCTATAGGTCACATCACCATCAATCTCTTCAATACTTTTAGTGTATTGATAATATATAAAAATATATATATTATCAGTACATCATACATAAACCCAAAAAAATTACTAAAACATGATATTTGTTGAGTCAATTGTTGATTAAGACTGAGAATTTTTTTGGAGGGAGTTCACAAAAAAAATCAAAGTTGCACTGCATACAAGTCAAAGGCACGTCGCACTGAAGAGCCGTCGGACAGAGGTTGAAGCGTAAGACGTGAGCCCAAACAAGCCCGATGGGGGCCAACACAGCTCAGATTCAGACCCACAGCGCTCACATGGGCTGTCGGAATCACATTTCCATGTCCAAACATTTGTACTTTCAGACACTCCTGCAATCTGTCCTCCTTCTTCCCTTTTTCTGTAGAAACCCACGCCTGAATTCCACAAAATTCACTGGTAGTTTGGATAAGGTTGAGCCCCACCTTCCCGCCCTTACAGCACAGATTGGGCACCACTGTCCTTCGGCTTCTTTGTTTTTTCCACTTTTTGGGATGCCTAAATCAAATCATTTCATGTCCACACCTGTCCCAAACTCATGGGATTTCATCTTAGTGGTTAGAATTAGATTGGCTAAATTAGTGGAGTGACGATGAAAAAGGAATGAGTTGATTGTGGAATTTTATCAAATCCGTGGGGTTCATGCTTTTCCTTACATGATAAGTCATTTAAAACATAAAAAAAATTATTTGATACATTTTCAATGAAATTTTTAGATTCTATAAATAGAAAGGATGATACTAATTTAAAAAATTGAGATATACGATATTCTTTTAATTGTTTTTATTGAGTTAAAAATTTTTATTATTAATATATCAAATACAAACTGAGAAAAAAAAACTAACAAATCTCGGTTGCCTCAAAGTTAAAGTATTGTGAAATGTGAAAAAATTGAAAGAAAAAATTTAAATTGAGTTCTATTAGTAATATATTTTTTGCTTGTTACAAATTAATGATCCACTAAAATAGTAAATTTGTTAATTTTTAGTCAGGGGTTTTATGTTTAATTTTTGTTTTTTTTATACAATTCAAGATAGATTATTTTCAACATTTTTGTAAAAACCCACAAAAATTCATCCATTTTATAAAGAAATAAAAAATTTTCTTGTCAACCAGGATTTAAATTTTATAATAAAATTTAAAAAATAAAAATCTAAATGTTACAAATTAATTTAAAAAAATTAGAATCCCCTAAATAAAAAAAATCTCAATGAAACTTGAACTATTGCAGCAATTAAGAGCAAATTAAGGGTTTAAATTAAGAACAAGAGTATCAAATAAACTAAAATGCTGGGCTGAAAACGCCGCGAATTAAGGGGAGAAAAAGACTTTGAAGGATTAAAATACACTGACTAATTAAGTCAACATCCCACAAAATCCGGTAATGGTGCAAATAATGCTGATGATTGGCTTTGCGTGATATGAGACTAAGACGCTGATGGAATTGATGGCACCACATGTTAGGAGTCTCTGTCCGGAGGTGGCGAATATTCGAGGCAACAAATACAGCTGGCATGCATTTCATGTAGACATTCAACCACTCTGTGATCGAAACGTGGCATGTCACGGAGCATTCAGACAAGACAAACAACATAAATTTGCCAGACATTCTTGGGTGTGGATGAGCTGTTTGCCTGTTTCTCAGGAGTGTCTCAATCTACTCGGATATTTTTGAGTCCTTTGCAATTTTAATCACGATATGGGAATATAATACGATACGTTTTAAGCTTTGATACCGAAAGGCAAGGCTAGGATCGAATGCTTTTGCGAAGAGATACAAAACATAAACAGTTTTAAATATGATACAGTCTAACAGTAAGATCACAACACCATGCATTTTAAGCTTTAGGGTTTAGTAGCCCTCGAACCAAGGTCTCAAGAATGATAACATGTGCGTCTAACCATCAAGATCACGGTAGGCTACCACGCATTTTAAGCTTTGGCAACAAGAGACTAGGATCGAATGCATCGCAAAGAGATGCCAAACAATAACAGTCCGTAGATCATGCATAAGTTGGTGACCTAGCACCACAGTAACTTACTTTAGTATTTTTGGGTACAGTAACTTTTCCTTTCTATGAATCAATAATATGTTAAACAATTTCATAAGCTTTCTATTGCATAAATTTTGACAAATATTTTATATTTTATACGACACAATCATAAATTATATGCATGAACGTATAGTTAAATTTACCCAAACCCTGTGAACAGAGGGAGTGTATTTCACCGGGGCCTGGTGAATGCCTTAAAAACCTCATTATTTTAGCATTAGATTAGAATAATGAGAGGTGGTTGATTTATATTCAATTAAAATCGTCACATGGGGCCCTTCTCTGCTGCAGCCAATGCAGTTATGACACATGGCAATTAATGTTGATCACGCAAACCACTTTCTTGCGGCATGTGGCTGAAGTAAATGAATCCAATGTAATAAACCCAACAGCAAGTTTCAAACTACTTCCCTTCTTTGCAGCAATAATCCATGCAAGAATTCCAGCATGTGGAGAAAACATAATGTTAAAAAAATGAACATGACAGACAAGTATATTTCAGTTGAATTGTTCAAATTCAGATAATTTAATCTGCATTGTATAGATATCACATGAAAAAGAGTTATTGAAGTAGCGTTCTAACATCTAACCAACTACAATTTAATCGTATCAGAATCAACAAGGCAAAGGCAAAAGATTTTCAAACACGCAACAAACTGCCACTGCTAACGTCAACTCTTCAGAAAATGAGCTTGAAATCATATATTGCCTTATCATTTGTGAATTAAAATTAAAAAATTCTTATCATTTATATTCTACCATTTATAATCTATCTATAATACCAAAAAATGGCTGAAAGCGATTGATATTTAAGATCAGCACTTTCTTGATTGCATTTTGGAAACTTCTAAAAGACATCAGAGAAATTTAAGCTGTTCAAACTACAGAGATAAATAAAGGGGAGAAGAAATCATCTCCAACAAAATATAGATGAAGAGAGCAAACCTTACAATGAGAAATCAACAAGTGGAAGGAATGAACAAACCCAAACGTCTCAGAACCATCAGTTGACAATAGAACTTGCCTCGTGCTTTATCTCTTTCATCGAGCATCTGCTGATGCAAATGAATCCGCAAACCCAGAGGGCCGGCATGGTATACTGGTCTGTGTAGTGTCTGTACTGGCCAGGAAAGATGAAGAGTCATCCAAATTGCTATTTTCCTCAAATGCTTGCCACTTTTTCAACGCTTGTGGTAAAGTCAATTCAAGGTCAATGCCATATATGTCATCAGAATCGGGTTCCGCCGGTTTCCAGAGCTCTGCTAGTGATGACAGCACATTGACCACATGACTCATATCCGGTCTCTGGTAGGGCTCCCTTGCACAGCAGTGGCCAGCCAGCTCAGACACTCTGCTAATACTGGCAAGTGTTTCCTCATCAAGCTGAATGGTTTTGTCAATGGCCTTCCGGAATGTGTCCTTGTTCATGTGCATCCTACGGAACCATGTCACAAGATGCAAACTCTCCTCAGGCTGAGTTTCATCAAGTGCCTTTCGGCCTGTGATTAATTCCATGAGGATCACGCCAAAGCTAAATACATCCACCTTTGTGGTCACTCGTCCAGTAACTGCCAAAATGCGAGAAATTTCAGTTGAAATGCAATAAATTATAAAAATAGAGACTAAATCAAACATACGCCTGCATAGTGAAATGAGGCAAATGCACAAATAGCTTAATAAACGAAAGTTTCTAGTTACAACGTTGATCCAACAAAAAGGATGATTCCATACTAAAACAATATTAAGCAACTGTTTTGTTGGTTAATTAGAAAATGAAATACACTGCATTTCATGATTTGAGTAAATACTCTCTATTTCAATTATGCTTTAATCCAATAAAACAGTAGCCTCGGCAAAAGTAAAACAATCTAAAGATTTTCCAACGATAAAAGAGAAAAAGACATAATGTGCTGGCATTTGTAATCAGAAAATGAGAAAAAACTTAAATAAATTACCCGCATACTCTGGTGCCAAATACCCAAATGTTCCTGCAAGTCTTGTTTCAATTGAATGTTTACCATCAACAGGAGCAAGACGAACCAAGCCAAAATCTGCAACTTTGGCACGCATATCATCGCCAAGAAGAATATTTGAAGGCTTAAGATCTCGATGAATGAAACTCTGTTGTGCCAAACCATGCAGATACTCAACACCTCGAGCCACATCCAGGGCAATTGTAAGTCGTCTAGTCCATTCAAGTGGTTTCAACCCTTCATCCTTCCAATTGAATAGGTGCCTGCTAAGGGTCCCTTGAGGCATGTATTCATAAACAAGAAGCCTCTCATTTCCATCCAAGCAATATCCAAGAAGTGTTACTAAATGGCGGTGTCGAACCTTAGTAAGAACCGCAATCTCAGACTTAAACTCAGCCAAACCCTTCTCACTCACAACACCAGACTCCATCCTTTTCACCGCAATCTTTGTTCCATCATGCAATTCCCCTTTGTAAACTGTACCAAAACCACCTCTTCCTAATACATTTTCCTCACTGAAATTATTCGTCACATTCCTCAAAACTTGAATTGAGATAACCATGTTACCGGTCTCAACCATGTGAACATCACTTGGTCCACTGCTTGTGTAGCTGAAAGTTTCACTTCCACCACCGACATTCGAGTCCCCAATGGTGATCTTAACTCCTTCTTGGTCACCAGAATGATCAGGATGTATGACTACAGCAGCTGGACTCTGTACCCTACTGGTACGTTTCCCCTTTCTAGTATACAAACAGATACCCAAAACTAGAAGACCCAAGCCACTAACTGCACCAATTACAGAACCCACAACCGTCCCCGAAATGGATTTCTTTTCACCATTCCCAGAAGAACTACCATCACCCCCACCACCAGGAGATCCACCAGAGGACCTGCCTTGTGGTGCGGGAACCCTATCTTTTCCAATATCCAGGTTTCCAACAGTTATTAAATCAACATTTTGCCTAAAAGATGGTATTTTCCCATAGAGCCTATTGTTTGAAACATCTAGTCGAGTGAGCTTTGGCAATGTAGTGAGCTCTGTTGGTATTGTGCCAGTAAGATTATTACCCGAAAGATCCAAAATTGTCAATGAAGTAAGCTTAGCAAAATTACTAGAAATTTTACCAGTAAGCCCCTTTTTTGCAAAGAGAACAGATACAATGTTTCCTCGAGAACATGTGATGCCTAGCCAATTGTTACAAGGATCATTCCCTTTCCAATTATCTGCAAAATTCACTGGATAACCAACATCTTCCATGATAGATAACAATATACTAACACGCCCATCACAAGGAACACCAGGATCATCCAAGCAAAATCTATTACTACCAGCCTTCATATCCACAATTACATTATCATCAAACTTAGGGGTTGGTCCTTGAAGTTCATTATTAGTCAAATTCACAATAAAAAGTGACTTTAAATTAACCAAAGACAAAGGAACAACACCAGTAAACTGATTATCTCTCAAACTCAAATTCCTCAACTGAGCTAACATTGAAAAATCAGGCAAGGGACCAGAAAACTGGTTCGAGTGCAACCATACCTCAGTCAAGGAAGACATGTTCTGTATCACTTCAATTGTCCCATTCAAACTCTGCCCATTAACCCACAAAGACTGAATCATAGAACCCGCAAACTCGGCAGGCAATTCTCCTTCAAGATTGTTCATGGCCAAATGCAGTTCTGTCAAGGCTGGAAAAGTGGCAGGGTCAAACAAACCTGGAAATCTCCCTTTAATGTTAGCCTTGTTGGCAGAGAAAGTTTTCAAAGAAATTGCTTCCTTCACGCTCTCTGGAATCTCCCAAGGTTCGAAGGGGTTGTAGTCAAGATAAATAGCATTCAATGAAGTTAAGCCGGTGAAGAAATCTGAAGGGAAAGATGAGAAATTGTTGTTGTGAAAGTTAGCTTCTTGCAACTGGCTTAACCCAGCAAGGCTTGGGATTGGTCCACTGATTTGGTTGTTCATGACTTCAAAGATGGTAAGCTGAGACAGGTTCTTGAGCTCAGGAGGAAGAATTCCACCAACATTTTTGCTGGGTATTTGGATCCTGGTGACCCTCATCATGCTTTCACAGCCAACATTAGTCCATTGGCAAGGGTCAGGGTCAGACCAGTCAAGGGAAGATGGGATCTTCAGGCTCGCTTTAAGCTTTTCCATGACAGAAGCGTCAGGGCTGGACTGAGAAGAAACCTCCAAAGTGAAGAAGCAAAGGACTGAAAGAAACCCAAAAAGCAGACAACCCAGGAAATGGGGTTTCTTCATTGTCCTTCTCGTTTGTTTTTCTAGAGAGATTTGAGACAGAAAGTGAAGGAACTTGAAAGAAAAGTTGCAACCTTTCTGTATGCTACTTTTAGCCGAATGGTTTTCTTCTAGGGTTTACGGGAGGCATTGATGATATGATCAACTAAACTCAAAAAAGAAGAACTGATCAAGAAAACTAAAAAAAGAAGAACTAAGACAGAGGAGGGAGGGAGAGAAAAGTTTTTTTGTTTTTATGGATAGAATTTTATGTAATAAAATATTGACGATTAAATTTTATTTTGAGTTTAAAATTGAAGATTTTTTTGATTATTAAATTTTTTTTAAATTGATTAGATTCGTTACTATTCTATCAATTTTTTGTGCTATATTTAATGTCCCTTAAATTCTCAAACACTTTCTTAAATAAATTATTTAATTAGGGTTAGCAATCAGTTAATTTGATCCGTTCAAGTTTAATAAAAATAAATAAATTGATAGATTCATTTTAAAAAAAACCGAAATCTGATCCATTTATTTCTAATAATAGATAATAATCAAATTGAAATAGATTGATTGGTTTGATTGATTCAATTGAAAAATCTAATTTTTCCACTAGAAAACTAGGATTTGATCATGTCCCGGAGAAAATCCTTCATGCTTCGATTAGAATTTTTTAAACGTTAATAGACAAAGGGATCTATTTTTTTAAGGGATTAATCCCTTTTGGTTTTTCAGAGCTAAATATAGCATTTTGTTTGAAAAATTTATTGATGATCTCTTTAAATAGAGGACCTATAATTTATAACTTTCAAATAGTTTCGGTTAATTTGATTGGTTTGATTAGTAATTTTTTGACAGCAAAAATCAATTGAATTAACTGACAAAATCCTTTAATTTGACTAAATAGATTGAATTCAATCAATTTCTATCAATCGAATCAATTAAAATTGATTTATTCTCACCTCTAATCTTAATACCTTTCAAATTTTAGCAAGTTTAAATGGCAACTGAGATGAACATCAATTTGGTATAACAAATTAAAATCTTAGAAAGAATAAATCCTTTAAAGTTGAGAAAAATATCAAAATTTTTCCTTTTACAATTTTCATTTTTTTCTTGATAATGTCAAATATATAAATTTTGATTGCAAAAAGTGAATTACAAATTATCAAAACATAAAATCTGTCATATTGCATGTGTTTACTTTTTTTTTCTGTAATTATAATTCAATTTATTAGTATTATTAAAAAAAATGTGGAATTGATATGCAAGAAGTTAGAATGTGTAAAAAAAAAAAGAAAAGAAAAGCCCTAATGGTGACTCTAGAATATTACAAATATTAATAATAATTAGAGGATTTTTTGGTTATAAGAGAAAACATTACTGTTCAAATCTCAAATTCTAATTTAAATTCTAACTAACCTCCAATTATTTTGTTTTCATTTTATTATCATTTTAATCAATTTTTAAATTTGCTGGTTGGGTTTTATTATATGTCAATAAAAATAACAGATTATCATACATTTTTTAATTTATCTTATAATAAAAGAAAAAGTAGCTTTTCATCATATCATATAAATTCCATTTTTTAGGTATAAGGATTTGAGTTCAGAACTATTATAAGTGCTCAAATGCGGAGGATAGAGCATTTATAAACACTCAATGCATCCTAATATTAATTAAAATACATTTATTATTAACAAAAAGTGAAAATGTTATTTAAAATACAAAATTCAAGGAAAATAACAATATAAATATTAGAAAAAATGAATCTCAAAAATATTTGAGAAAAACATTATCATATTTTGAGAGGAAGAAAATGATTTTAAATATTAAAAAATAAATTTAAAAAAATAATTCCATAATTAAATACTTAGAGGTAAAAAATTGTTCAGATTATTGTTGCTAAAGTGTTGCAACATTTCGCAAATAAAGTAAGATATTATTTGATATGATTAATAATTATTTTATCAAATGAGACAAAAATATTAGGACAAATAATATTAAAGGTGTAAAAGCTAAGAAAACAAGTCATTATTTCTTGGAACCCTAAATCTAGGAAAACAAACAAGTCATTATATTTGTGGGAAATGTTTTACTGAGGTGGGTGGATTTAAATGTCTCAACTTCTATAACCACTCATGAATTCAAACAATGTCCAATTTAACTTTTTTTGTTTTATATTTTGTGGTCCAATTCAAAGGTATAGGAAGAAAGAAAAGAGACAATTTTGGTGCCGTCTTCCCACTGGAAACATCAAAGCTTTGATGAATATGTTCGATCAACAATATGATTCCTTGTCCATATCTATATTGTGGGGTCTTCACAAAAATTATATTGGACAGTTGCCATTAGTTCATATTTGGTTCTATTCAAAATTAAAATATAAACACCCCCTTCTTATATAAAACAAAATTATTTTGTTATATGTATATTTGCAAAAAGAAAAGTTGTTCAAAACTTGCATTTGAAGGTGTTTGAACAATTTAATATTATTATTTTTAAATTTTTCTAACAAATATGAATACACTTGAATCTGTTTAACAATATGCTTTTGTCTACTTGTATAAGTAGTTTCCATTATAAAAGGAAATAAATTTTATATTAACTTGACCGCTAAACCTAATTTATAGTTTGTTATTAATGTTTAGAAAACGTGGTTTGATTTATTAATTTGAACTAACTAAACCATCCAATTAATTAGGTCTTATGCTTCATAAATTGACTTAACTCATTTGTGTGCGCATGTGTATAAATCACATGGGTTCATTTACTTGTAATTTTTATGTGTATAACATGATACTATAGGTTTAATGAGTAATAACTTGTAATCAACACTTTTTCTTCCATATAAAGAAATAATCTTTACCTATGAAATTTATCATTTTTTTAATTGCCAATTAAAAGTGTAGTTTAATTTTTTATATATATATATATATATATATATATATATATATATAAAATATAAGTTTTCAACGATATATTAAACCAGATAATTATTACTTGTAAGTTTTCAATCTGATTATTAATTTTTGGATAAAAAACAATGATCAGACTGTAAACTTAAAATAATTCTGTTGTAATTAGCAAAATACAGTAACAAAGTTTTGTTACACACAAAGAAAAAGGCATGAAGTTTATAAACATTAACATTCTTAATTCAAATTATATTACAAAGTTACATACAAACCACTCACATCAGCACACCATATTATAGTAGTACTATTGATTTTACAAC
This sequence comes from Heritiera littoralis, assembly GCA_031772115.1. Classification (NCBI taxonomy): domain Eukaryota; kingdom Viridiplantae; phylum Streptophyta; class Magnoliopsida; order Malvales; family Malvaceae; genus Heritiera; species Heritiera littoralis. Next base: position 9,697,357 of record JAPDPK010000008.1, on the reverse strand, counting down.
TCACAAATCACAACATTAACATTAATACAAGCAACAATATTTATTTATTTACATATTAAGGTTAGAGACCTTACTAGATGGAATATTGTCTCTCATTTATATGTAGCTTAGATTATTGAAGTTGCTGATAAGATCAAGCACATATTGTTTTCCAATTCCAATTCGAACTAGGAATCCACCAGGTTCTTCGAGGTTCAACATTAGAAAAGCAGTTTCCTGGACGGGAGTTGCTAAGATGGCTGCATTGGAAACATTTCCCCATCCGAAATCAAGAGCATGGAAAGGAAATCTCGACCAGTCGGACACAATGGTTAATTCTCGCATCGAGGGGAAAAACTTGTCCGAGGCCTCAAGAGCCTTGGCATACAGTTTAACATATTCATCAGTAATCACTTCTTTTGCTGCTTGGATTCTTCGGATTGTGTCATGCAGAGGTTCTTCCAGCAGCTGCTTGACTGAACATGACACTGAGGCTAGAACAAATGCATTGCCTGTGAAGTTGTCCCCGAGTGGTGGTCGAAGCCTGCTACGAGAATCAACTGGGAATTGCAAACAGATGTTTGTGTTTGCATGTAAACTCAGAGTCTTTACTCTTGCCTGGATATTATAAACCATCAATAACATCATTCTCAGTGCTTTAACAGGAATTCACACAAGGGAATTTACCATAATCAAGTAGATTGTATTATGTTTATTCATATTATCATTTACAATAAATTTATGTAATTATTACTACAGTAAAATTTTTAAATTCCCTAAGGGGAATTAAGATTAATAAACATACCTTTTAAAAAATATTAAAAAAATAAAAAAAATCAAGTGAGATGTGTACCATTATCATAATTTCGTTTGCGGAGACTAAAACCTCCACCGGTAGTATGATGGATAATAATCCATTAGGTATAACACTGATATGGTAATTAATCAATTTTTAGAATTTTAAATTCGATTTTTTCATTATTAATGCCATGTAGATCAGGTTAAACTCAAAAACCTGCTCCAGTGGTCCTGGAATATGCAGATAAGAGTTGCTATGCATTGAATAGTTATAATTCAATTAAGCATAAACTTAAATGAGTCACCTTCCACACATGTGCACATAGAACATCAAATGTAGAGCACTGGGAGAGCTTGCCCTTTTCAATTGCTTGTCCTTTCAATGTCTCCACACCTTCCTTCTCCATGGCTAGGGTAACAAGTTCCAGTCCACCTTGAGGATCAGTCTGCATGAATTTTGCCAGGGCAGTTTCCCAACATCTGTCATCTGAGGCCACCGCTTGCATAGGTATTCCATAGAGATCTTGGATAGCTGTGATGTGGTCCTGTTCATATATTGAAGCTGCCATGGGGCTTGAATTGGTAGAATAGATGGCATTTAGCAAGGCATATCTAGAATGGTTAGGCGCCAGAAGTTCAGACTCATCTTTCCCATTTGATATGTGAGCCCAATATGCTAGAAAGTTAAATGCCCCGATTCCATCAAACAAGGCATGGCTGCCACCAAAGCCAAGAGAAAGACCTCCACAAGCAAACCTTGTTATCTGCGAAAGGAGGCATATATAATAGTTCTATAAATAGTAATAAATGGTTATGAGTCATAAGCAACCAATTAGCCTTTGCAAATATGATGTCTCTGAAAGACTAACCAATTGGCCCTAGGTTTCCATTCATTTAATTTTTACCATAGCTAGGGAAAAGTGGATTCTACTAGCTAGCTAAGGTGACTGAAGAAGTTAAGCAAAATGATCTACCAATAGAACAAGCAAGTTTTTGTCTAGGGTTAGGGTTCCAACTTTTCTCAAGTAGAATTTAAGCCAATTTCCTTTTTTTTTGATAAGCAATTTAAGCCAATTTCCATCACTAAAAAGTAAAAGGAGTGGACTTCGGAGCAAGGGTATAATGTCATATAGAGAGGGTATTTCATATTTCTGAATATTTGTGAGTCAAAATATCCTGATTTTATTCTCTCCTGACCTAGATCAGACCTGCAAAATGATCATTCATGGCAGTCAACTTCCTTATGCCAGTGCCAACTATGAACTAAGGTAATTACTTGGGACATATCAAAAGATTATAGGTATTAACTATTAAGCACAATTCAAAGTTCTATATCTTCTTTCATAAGCGGAAGCTAAACATTACGGTCACCAAGTTACACCATAGTGATATTACTAAGACTGCTTGCATCTTGGTGATAAGAAACAAAACCTGTCAAGAGAAAATTTCAGTTTGTTTCATGTATATCTCCATAAAAGAAATAGCATAAAGTAATTGCCAGAAGGAAAGATATTAAAAACTTAAATCCCAAAACCTAGAACATCTCTCTCATGGATAAAATCCAAACCTGAACAACTGCAAGTGGATTTTCTGAAATATCAGTGGCTTCAGGGGCCTTAGGAACAAGGTTTTCATAGCAAGGCTTGTATTCATGCAGCCTTCCAAGCTCCTCAAGCTTAGAATCAGTCGCAGCAGTCACCAGCATGACTCCTTGGTTGTTGCAGTCAATTTCGAGCTTCCCCGAGGCTTCATTGATTCTAAACCTCCCTGCAGCTGGATACCAAGGAACAAGCACTTTCTGAAGCGCTGTTTTAGCTCTCTCAAGAGGATCTTCTCCCTGTGAAAATGATTCATTAGTCAACTGAGACTTATAAAAGAAAACAGTGTAGAGAATGGCAGGAGATATCCTGTCCAAACCAGAGAGTTCAATAGTTTGTCTATTATTAAATTTGAATGGCTTCACAATTATATTCTCTTTCACTAATAGCTTTAGCTCCATTGCCTAATATAGGATATGATGATTGACAATTTTAATGGAAGTTGCAGAGATTATGAAAGCTGTCTCAAGTTCATACAAAGTGAGCAAAAACCCTAGGTTTATATAATGTCCAAAGGACAGAATGCTGTTGGGGGTCAACTTGAAAAGAATCCCTTCATTAAGCAGCTAAGGACAACTCTTTTTCTCCGTGTTTGTAGTGCGATGAGCAAAGTATCACCATTGATAAAGCTTTGGAAACTATATTATATGCAATCTAGTACAAAATTGCTACCTAAAAGTACATTGGCAAGAGACCAATATTACACGCTAAGTAGCCATAAAAAAAGCTTGTAGTATGCGTTATATATGGATTATGATTAGGCAAGCCAATCGAAAACGATGAGACTTTTGTTTTTTTTAATGGGATGATTTGTATTTTTCCTGGCATGGGAATTTTGTCACTTTCGGTTTTGCTATGGTTGTCGGTAATCTTGTCTGATGATTGGAGAGCTAAGTAATGATAGGAAGAGCGCATTGCTTTGGTGGCTTTTAGATCTATTCCTCTTATCATTTTCCATTAACACTCACTTTTCTCATTAATACTAACAATTAATTCTTCCAGGTAACCCAAAGTTACTGTATCATAATGGCAGAGTGGGCTATAAAGATTAACCTATATATAGGAGTATTACTTTAAACATTAGGGCAAACAAAGATTAATAGTTTGTGATTCTTAGCTTCATAATGTTTATCTACGTTCTCTTGGGTTTCCTCCTCCTGAATTTCGAGGGGTTTTAAATGTGTTAATGAATGAAAATCTCATCATTTGATATAGCCTTTGGGGTTAAGAAGATATAATAGCATCTAGCATCAATATCAAAGTCAAGAATACTAATATCGTTCGGAGTACTAGGAATAGAAATGCTCCCCTCGAGATTGGATATGTGAAGGAGGAAATTGTTGGGATTTTCTCATATTGGGTGTGAAAGAGGTGATTATGTGTTTATAAGTATGAAGAAAACCTCACATATTGAGTTAATTTTTGAGGTTGAAAAGGTCTGATAGCACCCAATACATTCTTGATCTAAAATATTTAGAATTTTTCATCCACTACTTTCTAAATTTGTTTGAAATTCATTCATTCATCAATATGCTATATATCAAAATACAGAAAGATTTTATCGCATGTGTATGTCACATGATAATTTTATTTACATCACATGTGAAACCATAGATATTTATTTCAAGAGACTCATTGTGTAAGGCCCTGGTCCGTCCGTCGTCCACCATTACTCATTCGTACTGTCCTCTTTGGCAAGCCCACATGGCCCTCTCAAGGTTTTGTCGTGAGGCCCAGCCCGTTCATTGGGTCACACACAATTCACGTCCGGAGCGACTTGAACCCTTGACTTCCTCAAGTGTCAAGTCACTCCTAACCAATTGTCCGGACGGGCCGAGGACAATTGGTTAGAAGTGACTTGATACTTGAGGAAGTCAAGGGTTCAAGTTGTTCCGGACGCTAATTGTGAGTGACCTAGTGAACAGGTTGGGCCTCATGACAAAGCCTTGAGAGGGTTATGTGGGCTCGCCAAAAAAGACAGTGCGGATGAATAATGACGGACGGGCCGGGGCCTTACACATTGATGATTTTGATAATAAATTATTTGGTTTTTACTAACATGATTATATGATAAAATTTGAAGAAAATGAATATATACTAACGTGGAGTAAAAATTTTATACAATCCTTTCTCCATAAATATAATGGAAGGTCAGCTAACAGAATCAAAGCACTTACAAATTACTCCCATGATCGATTTCTTCAAACCTATCTTTTCATTTGCAGTTTAAGAACAACTTTTTAGGTATGTTCGATCCTATAGTGGACCATATAAATGGCTTTACGTATAAGAACGACAGTTGTACATATGTTTGCAGCTGACAAGTTTTGCAGAAAACATGCATCTGGTCTCTATATATTTCATGTCCGCTTTAGCAAAGCAAGTTCCTTTTATTTTTATTTTCTTTTTGATGGAATTTAGCAAAGGAATTGTTATCATGCATAAAGCTCCATGATTTATTTTACTCATTTTAATTATATATGGTGGTGGGGTCTTCTCTTTTTGATCAGGGATTGATCATCCTGTATTATTTTATGCAATTCTCTTTACCAGACTTGGGCAAACTTCCAAATACAATCTGAGCAATTGTGACAACGGATGGAAAGGTGCATGGCAATGGATCGATCCTAGTCGCAAACCTAGCCTTCATCCAAAACGGAGGGGAAATTGTACAATGTGCAAAGCAATATTCTTAACTTAATCATTAAATTAACAATTTTTTTTTTTTGATCAAGCAAAACTTTAAGATGTGAGTTTTTCAAATATGAAGTTCGAACCTCAACAACTGTATTTTTTTATTTCCAAGCCAAAGGTCTCTTTGGCAAGCGCATTTTATAGTACAATCCAATGAACTTTTTATTTTCTGCCACAAGCTGCTCGGTTCTCCCAAATTGCTGTGAAGAGCAGAACTTAATTCAGAGGGGCTTACGAACGCATGGAGGAAAGTAAGGTGGCAGTTTCTTTATCTGCAACAGCTTCCCTTGAGGAGAAGCAGATGATCATAAATGCAATGGCCGGCTATGCAGCAAAGGACGTTGCTCAATTTCACCATTTCTTCTTTGCTAGAAGGGCAACTTATTAAAGCAAATGCTAGGCAACTTATCTCGGAGAGAAGAGCTATAAATAAAGGTTTTGTACAAATACTGCACTCAAATTCTTGGATTTTAAGTACTATACATTCAGTTGCTGGATTCTAGCAAACGATCAAAGTCATATTAGAAGTTTCAATCAAACTGTAGAGCTTCAGTTCTTTGATTATTGGACTACAGTGTAGTATAACCAATGCCATACAAACATACGAACCAGGTCACTTCTGACGGGGGAAGATGGGTCGTGAAATAGACCAATACATGATGATTCATTTTTGCATTCTTTTTGCAGTCGCCTTCGTGAAATTCTAAATGCATGCAATTACAACTATATAAGCAATTATAGGGATATAGGTAACTATATTGCATTTGGTTGTGTGTGTGGATGTATGCTAACAAATCGTCAAATTGAATGGCCAAAACAAATCATCAAATTGCCCAATTTCGTCCTTTTTATGTGCAATATTTCACCCATACTTGCATATGTACAACTAGGAATATGCACATATTGTCCAAGTGGGTGGTCCTATATAATCAGTCATAAGGTCCAGATTTATAATTTTATATATATGGTAAACTAAAAATTAAGACCTTCGACCAGCTAAAAGTGTCCAACTTAGTAAAATAAATCATGCAGCAACCTTCAATCATGAGATCCTAAAATCGATTCTAATACATCCATATTCCTTGTTATCAATCTCTAGCATGAATGAAGCAAGAAGAATAAATTTTACGCTTAGTCATCTAATTTAATGAATTTTTATTTTGATAATCCACCTATGAAGAGTTATGGTTAAGATATTAACGGTTATATATATATATATATATATATATATATATATATATATATATATATATTGTCACTTAGATGTTAAAGATTAATGACGGATTGATGTGATATTGTCAAGTTGTTTGTGAAATATATATATATTTTTTGTGTAACAATAAATAATCTTGTTCGGGTTAATAGTGATAAACAGTAAGATCCTTTCATCAGTGATGATTCTAGAATTCGAACCATGTTCAAATGTGAAATATGTCATTGTCACATTATTAATCATATCTCAAATGTCATCATCTATCAAAGTATCATTATCATATCATTTGATATAGATGACAATATAAAATTTGAAAATTAAACACTTCATTTTTTGAGATTTTTTTAATTTTCAATTTTAAAAATTTCATAAGTTGATCACTAATGTTTCCGAGTTTTCAATGTTAACATCTCGTTATCAATATAACTTTATAACAAATTGATCACATTGTTAACATCTCATTATTGTCATGACAAGAATATAATAAATAATTTCATTATATATGTTACTTATATTAAAATATTTTGAGATAATAATTCTTTGAACATCTAGATTACCTAACGTTAAGTTATTAAATTGTAATTTTTTATAATTGGGTGACCAAAATAAAAAATCATCTCAATAAATATATAATTTACCCAAGAGAGGAGAGAGAAACTAAAGTTGAATACAATAAAAATCAACAAGTGAAATGTGAATCCAGCCCATTTCACAATAATGACAAGAAATGCCGAAGTTTGGTTTCCAACTTGATTATAGGCTTGAAACTTTGTTATGCCAGCGATAACCCACCACACCTTTAATAATAAGGCTGCATTTCTAAGGTGATCGCAACAAAAAATGAATTGCACGAAGTGTCCAAAGTCCAAACATGTCTTTTGAATACGACTCCTTCCGTATGCAAAAGACGATAACTAATGAGAACATGTCATAGTAATTTAAGTTACCTTCTTTACTCTCTTGCTTACTTTCATGTTGGATTTTAACTTGGCCAAAAAACAGTTTTTCAATTTGGATTATAGCTTGCGTAAAAAAAATCAGAATAATTGACACAATAAACATAACTTTGAAAATATTTTTATTTTGTTAATCTAGGTAGGCTTGGAATCCGGATTATTGGGTCTGATTAGGTTTAAACAAAAATGTAAGATGTTGGTATCATATATAAATATGATTAGAGCTCGGTTTGATCTAATTTATTATTTAGATTTTTATTATTATTATTGTTATTATTATACGTTAGTGTTAAAAACATTAATATTTCTTTGAATTCAATCAATTAAAAAATATAAAAATATATTATTTCAATTATAAATTTTGTTGTGCAATGCAGATTTTTTTAAATCTGTCATTAAATAAAAATGAACTCAAGATTTAAATTACTAACAAACGTCTTTGAATTTTATAATTTAAATCAAATTCATTATCAGTTTTCTTAATTGGCCAATCCTGACCCACCAGAGTCCTCTTATTAGTTTTGAAAAAAACAAAAAGAATGGAAGAGGATCCTCTCAAGTAATTTTTTTACCAATGGAGAATTCTCTTTTTAATAAGATCTATTGTTGAAGAGAATCCTTCCCTCTAATTAATTTTTTTGGCAGTGGAGGATCCTCCTTTTAATAATCAATCTGTTGAAGTGGTCTAATTACTTATTGCTCAGAAAAAAACCTACAATAATATTTCTTCTCAACATGGTATCAACCATGTTAATGGCTGCTCTTTTGGTTTTCCTTTTACTAGTGTTTGCTTCTCTTCTAGTTTTTCATGAATGTGCGTACTTTAATTATCTTTACTCATCATTTTTGTTTTTATTTATTTTTTTTTATTTTTACATATATTCTCTCGATCAATCTTTACACGCATCTCATATATTTCTTACATTGAAATGATTTTTTTTAACACTCCAAATCGAGATATTGTGAAGATCTGATATAGTATATAGTAGTAAGATTTTCAGATCAAAATAGACAATAACTTATAAGTTAAATGCAACTCTCCATATTTTTTCTTAATGGTACTTCAATTTGAAACAGGTAGGGAAAGCTGCATCCAAGGCGATGAGCTTGACTTTAGCGAAGCATCAGGGAGCAAAATAACGTTAGGACCATGATTTTGCAATTCCATAGCTTGACATTGCTTTGATGTAGCTGTCCTCTAGTTTTTCAAATGAACCATTTACTGATTTCCAATAATCATGAACGATCAAAGCTCTGCGCTAGTTGTTTAAAGTATCTTCGTTGAAAAGTTTCGAGAATTTATTATAATATATACGTAGAAATCTAAATTTATATTTATGAGATAAAATTATGCAAGTTCAATGTTGATTTTTACAAAACAATGACTGACCGAAAGTATAATAATTAAGTGTTACATCATGAAAATCACTTTTAAAATCTCAATGAAATTGTGACTCTTTTTGCGACATCAAACCATACAGGTTTCCATGATTGGTGTGTTATTTGTGGTATAATAAAATGGACTAAGTGTCCGAACATGTCCTTTAAACACAACTCCTTCCGTATGACAGCAAAAGACAGTAACTCAAGGAGAATATGCCGTGGTAATTTCTTTGTCGATGACAATAACGACTCCTTCCGTATGCAAAAGACAATAACTAAAGGAGAATATGCCGTGGTATCTTTAATTTGAAACAGGTAGCAGAAGCAACATCCATGGCGACCAGCTTGATTTTACCGAAGCAGCAGGCAGCAAAAAAACGCTGGGTCCATGCAGTCATAGCACATGCAGCCATACAAAACTCGAGGGCTTTCGAAATTATAGGCGCTGCATATAAAAAAAACCACATCAGTGCCATACCGTGAGAGCAGAGTATCTCGCAAATTGTTTCCGCAAATACCACACAAATTACTTCCATATTTCGAGGGTGTTATTCTTAGGTTTTTAGCTTTTGCACACTGGGAATTTCAATTATAAAACCTTTGAATGCACAAGACCTTTCTCCTTGCAGCAGCTACCTCTTTCTGATATTCCAAAACTCGATAACAAAGGTTTTTACAACAAAATTTATAAAAATCAAGGCGGAACACCTTTCCAAATGAAAGTTCTGAAGTCTCGAGAGAAAATGAAATTTACACCTTTTGACTCCATCCTCTTGTAAGGATCTATACAAACAGATGCGGACAGAGATCCTGTGGTAGTATAGAAGTACTGAAATTCTAATCAAGTTAAATTGAAGTTGGTTAGAAATCATTGCCAGAACATGCTTTCCATGCAATCAAGAATCCTCAGAAATTCAAGCCATGTAGTGGTTCTTGCATGCAGAAACCAAAATGCTCCAGCAGGATGGGAAAAATTGCTGGGAACCTGCATATATTTCTAGGTTTGGATTTGTCTGCTTTTCTAAGAGGGTGGAGATGCTGTCATTACGAGTCTGAGATTGGTTTGGCTTTAAAGAACTTGGCTACAGCCTGGTAGAGATTTTCTTCCTCGAAGGGCTTTGAGACATATCCATCCATTCCGCATTTCAGGCACTCATCATAGGTGGCGTGGATTACATCAGCTGTCATTGCTAATATTGGCACATGCCACTCATCCTTCCTGGCAGACCCTTCATCCGTGCTTCCGTTCATCTGTTCATTTGCCTGACTTTCCATCATTCGAATCCGACGAGTTGCCTCGAACCTGAAACAAAAGTTCATGATATTAAGTTCACAACCTGTCTTCTTTATACAATGATTAATATTCAAAATTATGTCTCAAATGTAACGGGGGTTTATTCGAAAGAAAATGAATATTCAGAAACAAGCCACTGGCAGCATTTAAGGAATACACCGAAGAAAAATAATAATCATCAGGTTGTCATCGAATGAGAATCCTAGCTGTGGCTGCTGCTTAACAAAGTATTAAGCAATACAAAAACTAATTTTATCCCCACCGAACATGAAAAAGCCCATTTCAGTTAAAGCAGATGTCCGAAGGCCATCTGGGTTATTGAAGTATAGTTGTTGAACTTGGAATACAGAATGGCAAATATTCAGATGTGGTCAGCAAACCACAAGGTAAGACTAGATGCGGTAATACTACATTTCATGGCGCGCACTCACATAGCTTAAAATTTTTCAGTAATTCAGAATGTGGCTTTGCGCATATGCAATGAATGAGATATGGTAGTCATATGCTTCATAAAATATAAAGCTGCTATAAGTATTGAAACAGCAAATAATGTTGCACAAACTCAAATATTATGCGTCTAAAATTAAAGTTGGCCAAATAGTTCGAGAAATAGGTATTCTAGGTCCATTAGACTTTCTCATAATAGCCCTTCAACTTGCTTCATCTATTGCTTTCTAAAGCTATCTATTTTCCTCCGATCATTCTTCATCGGTATCACCATTTACAATCCGAAATTGCAACTAAGGGTGGTTATCCTGTTCTCTAACAAGTGATTTCCTTTCCATAAAGCAGTACTTTCCCTAACAGAGAGACTCGGAGGAAATCTGCTTCACAAGGATTTTCTACAGTTTCTTCCTACCATGGCTTGATTGTCATCACGTTATCTGACATTCCTAGTTACTGCTTTATGTCATCTCTAATCTGAAGGATCAACATCAACAACAAGCTCCTCTCAGACACCATTAATACCCGGTAATAAGAACCAGTTATACCGTATTTAGTGTGCAATCCACCTTTTCTTTTCTTCTCTTTTTTGTTGACTCCTCAAAACATATTGCTTATATTTTATGGTATATCTCTTGGTACCTATAATGGTCATCAGGCATCACATCACTCCAAGTCTACCCGATCCCCTTTAAAATAGAGAGCAATGTATTTTGAATCATAAATCCATCTCATTAGCCATAGTATGTGCAAGTTCTGTGTCTAGATTGAAATAAAAACAGATAAATAGGGAAAGATACATGGATAAAGCACAATATCTTAAGCGAAGATGGTTTTCTTCTTTTAACCTGCTATCTAAAGAATATAAAAACTTACCATCATATTAGAAAAAGATTATAATACCAGATCATATAAAGCAGAATGACACAACAGAAGAAAAACTTTTTTTTTCCTTTTTTGGTAGTTTGATTATCAATTGCTTGATGAGAGTGTGTGTATACATACCCATCCATTTCTGGCATTTGAATATCCATGAAGCAAGCATCAAAACAGTGCGGAAGCTGAAGCAATTTTAGTGCAGCTTTTCCACTTTCAGCACACTCTACAGCAGCTCCAAACTTCTTCAATGCACCAGCAGCAACTCGACGATTTACCATATTGTCATCCACTACTAATATTTTCTTTCCACAGAGTAGACTCCGAAGGACTGAAGATCCATTCAGCATGTCTTTTCCTGGCTGCCTATTCTTCCCTATCCCCAGCACCTGTTGAAGACATGCAGCCACCATACTCGCCCTCATAGGTTTCATAATTGTAGTATCTGCAAAACCTGCTGCCTTTGCTTTCTCAAGTTCTGCATTTGTAATATTTGTTGCAAGAAGAATCGTCTTAGGCAACTTAAACACATGTCCATTCTGTTTCCGGTCCAACATTCGTAAGCTCCAACCACCATCCTCACCAGCAAGCCATGAATCCTTCTCAACAAGAATTATATCTGGCTGGATTATACTTCTGCAATAAAGTTAAACATATAATATGGATAGAAGGTAGCATGTTTTTTTGCTTGCCTATGTGATTAATTTATCAAGCAAATAATGGCCATCAGGCTACTTCGAAAAACGTAAAACATAATTTTACTGAATTTACTAATTATCTCCCAAGTAATAATAATTCTAAATGGGAATTAACTTACCCGCATGAAGAACCATTTTTCCCAGCTGCTATCTTTACACTACTTGCAACTTCAACCAGTATACCAAGCCTCTTCAAGTGGTATCTGGTTACAGCAGCTCGAACTGGTTTTCCATCAACTACTATTGCTTTCAATCCTCTGAGACCAGAAGGAAGATCTTCAGTGTTGGATTTTTTCGTGTCCTTAAAAGAAGCTTTTTTAGACCTCCCAAAAACAGCTGTGCATGAGAATGTGCTTCCAACTTGTGGCCGGCTAATGAAGCTTATGCGACCACCCATTAGCTCAACCAAACACTTAGTGATGCTCAAGCCAATACCAGTCCCCCCGTAATTCCTGGATGTTGAGCTGTCTGCCTGCATGAATGGCATGAAAACTCTGTCCTGGGCGATTAAAGGGATCCCAATGCCAGTATCCTCCACAGATACCATCAAAGTGACATTCTGAGAAGATTCATCAGCAACTGTCATGTTTATTGAGGCATCATATTGCGATTCTTCATCAGCAACTAAATGCTTGAAGGAATCCCAACTGTTCTGCTCATCAGCTGTTTCATAACCACTCAAGGTTTTAAACTGGCGTGTACCTGATATCAGCACTTCATCTGACCCTCCATTCAAACAAGTTTCAGCTTTTGCATCTACCATGGGCTTCGTGTTTTTAGCTAGATGGACTTTAACAAATATGTGTCCCCGTTCTGTGAACTGTCAAAGACATAAATTTGATGACTACCAACTTATTAAGAAGAAATTTTATGAGGACAAATACATAGCAGAAAATAAACTCAATTAATGAAAATTGACCAAGTTTCTTTTGGGATAAGATTCCATCAATTAAGTAGATAACAATCCAAGAAAACAGTTATGGAGAAAATTAACATATACTAACTAAATGAAAGCCAAAAAGATTGAAGGTTGAGCAACGCACTTACTTTAACAGAGTTCCCAACCAGATTTGTAATTATCTGTCTGAATCTCCCTGGATCCCCCATAACCATTTCTGGAACTTTATCGGAAACAAAGACTGCCAGCTTCACTTCCCAAATGATTACACCATATTTGAGTTATTGTAATGCATCAGGAACATCACCACAACAACCCACCAAAACAGAGAAAGGAAAAGGGAAAAAGAAGGCATCGAGTTAGTTCAAGCATAGGCATCCCCTATAAGCCTATAGCCTATAAGAAGTATCTAAAATAGAGAAACATAGTGAAAAATGAAGCACTGGTTTATCTGGACTTACCTCGACACCTTTGTTTCTAGACTTCTCAGAAAACAAAGAAAGCACATCATCTAGGATAGATCGAAGGTCAAAGGGGACTGTCTCCAGCTCCAACTTTCCAGCTTCAATTTTTGCCCGGTCAAGCACCTCATTTATCAATGTTATCAGTGCCTTTCCACAGACTTGAGCCGTCTGAGCATAATCCCTTTGTGTTGAACTTAAATCTGTATCTAAGAGCAAAGCAAGCATCCCTGCAATCATTCAACAAGTCATCAGAACATTGCTGATTAAAAATCTGTCAATGTCATTCGATGAATATTTTGCAGAGAAAAACTTAAGGAGAGATCTGGAATCTACCAAGGATGCCATTCATGGGAGTCCTAATTTCGTGAGAAACTGTTGCCAGAAACTATATCAAGAACACAAGCAAAACTCAGATCATAATTTGTTTTACCTTAGAAATGGGTGTCCAACAATGTGTTACTAGATATATCTTGAAAACTTACCTGCGATTTGGCAACATCAGCAGCTTCTGCTCGAACCTTTAGTTCTTGCATTTCATGGAAATCATCTTCAACTTTAACAATGTGTATTGCTGCACCATATAAGATATAGCCAACTAATAAGCAGATTACAAAGAACAAGAATGCGGTAGTCAGTGCTGTCCATGATGTGGGTGCCTTCTGTTGATATCTGCTCAATAAGCCAAACCGTAAGTGCTTGCAAAAGCAACTGCAGTCATTCCAGCAACCTTGTGAATAAGAAGTCGGTGATACACTTACCTACATATCATTTGATGCTTCCTAAATGGATCTCCAAAATCAAGCTTGCTTTCATGCAATAGAGCCAAGTCACCATCTTGATTTTGGTGACCATACATGATCAGGTGATCTGAAGAGTTAGTAATATCGTATACGTTCACTAGAATAGCCTGATTTCCAGCAAGTTGCCCAAGTAGATTCTCCACAAGAGACTCCACATCAAAAGCTCCGCCAAGGTATCTGTGTTCATTTAGAAGTTTGTTTATACATAAGAAAATCTATGATTCACTAATTAAGAAATGCAATAACTGAAGCAATTGCCCAGTTATTTATTTATCCATTGAGAGATAGAATTACCAGTTTTCTAAAGCAATCTAATAACAGAAAGCCTAGTAGAAATGACAGTAGCATTTGACAAAGAAAAAAAAATTATCATGAATGTTTATACAAGTGATGGCAAAGCACCACGTCGCAGGTACTGATCACAATGAAACAGCAGTTGTTGTCAGCAGTGGTAGCGAAAACTGTGATGTCAGCATAAACATGATATGGTCTTAAAGCAGCTACTACCTAGAAACTTCTTGAGGTGGTAATAGGGGTTGATTTGGACAATTGCTGTGTCAATTGTCGTGCTCTCCAGAATCCCGTAGGAGAAAAGGAAAATAAGATTTGCAATTGTCTACTAAAAGAAGAACAGTACATTTTCTGCTTAACTTATATATCTTCAAATAACTAACTTCATCAACACAAATCACACAAACACAAGTTTAAACCCTTTTCATATGAAATGTGCATTTTAATACAACTGCAGTTGCAATAGACATCAACATTCTAAAACTATCTTGTGCTGCTAAACTTGCTTTCAAATTCGACCGATAAATTTCAAAACTATGCCAAATATATTCACTAAATCTGGTAGGCATATGAATACAAATAAGCCAAGCAAAAAAAAAATTCAATCAAAAACTTGTCATTTCAATTAGAAAGACAAGCTACTGGACTTACCCTGCAGTTGCTTCAATGCGCTCTTCCACAGTTGGCCTCAGTGGGAGCTTGGATTTGTACACAGGGAATGTCAACACAACACCAAGATGATGAGACCCCAGTAGCCTGAAGGGGCTAGTTAGGACTGCTTTCCCAGTAGCCCTAGCCCTTAAGATGTTTTCGCTGTCCTCCTGCATGTAGCAACATGGACATTGCCAGTTCCGTCTCACACTGAAATTACATACGAGACTAAACGTAAAACTTAAAAACTATTAGCTGGTTGTAGATAGTAAATGAAATACCTCCCCTGACATCATGTCAAGTGATTCAATGTAAGAAACTGTTTCTTGAGAGAATATCACCGGAGCATATTCATCTCGAACAGGAGAAGCTTCCCTCTGCATTGTCTTTATGGTCCAGGCATGCTGCCTCTCAAATTTCTCCCTCTCTGAATGTACCACTCTTTCTGCATAGGCCACCCCACTAAGCAATGGCCTCTCAAAGGCAGTTCTTGCAGTGTACTCAGCAAAAGTCTCCTGAATTTCTTGCAAAAAAAAAAACATAACCCAAATTGCACAATCAGAAATAGCAATAACCTAAGAAGCCACGTTTAATTTTGTAAAACTCAGGCAAAACTAAGTTTTACAAAGGCTATTTTTCTAACAAATACAACAAATGTAAAACTAAACATTAAAATCGAAAATTCCAAACTCTCAACTCTCCACAAAAATCATATATAACACCACCAATTTCACCGACAAGAAAGACAACTAGAAAAATCCAGGAACAAGAAGAACAAACCTGATCAATAGCAGATGGATTCTTGTAGTAATGGAAAGTGGAGACAAGAATGGCCAGGGCATGAACATGGTTAACACTAACACTGAATTGATCCTGCAACATCCTTGCCCTCTGATCACACATGCTACTCAATACTTCCTTCCTCCTTACTTTGTTGTCAGCATCCATTTTATCGTAGATCCAAGTGCTCAGAAAAGCCATCACCATTACCCAAAGCAACAGAAATTTTGGTAACCAAGCCCTGTTAGCCTGAATAAACGTGTACCCTCTTTTGGTCCCCATTTGTTCGTTCACTTTGACAGCCACTGAGTGCTGGTGGCTCTGTTGCAACTTATGACCCATCAGCAAAAGCACAGGACTATCGCAACTGGTTTCCCTATGTCTTCTTGTTGCTCTTCTTTCTTAGGTACCCACTTCATATCTGAGTTAGAAAAAGCCCTCAAGAACACATGCATACACTATAAATAAGGCAACTTTCTTCAACGTACTGGCAATTTCAAGTTCAACAAATACCCTTTTTCTGAAAAAGAGAGAAAAGGGTGCCTGCTAAGATAAAACTCCAAGTTTATTTATCATCATACCATAGCATTGTTTTGCGTGATTCAATAACCAAAAAGTTTGAAAAACAAATACAAGCTTGAACAAAGAACTGGCGCACATGCTTAGTTTTCACGACACACAGAGAGGAGAGAAGAGAGACCCAGAACTCAAAAAAGAAAAAGCTTTTCAATTCTCAGAGACAAGCATGGTTCTCAAAAGATGTAAAACAGCTCAAAGTCCAAAGATATCTCATTATCTCTCTCTACAAAAACTTGGGTTCTTTTTTTATTTCTTGCCACATATAAAAAAATAGGATTTCACAGAGAAACAACACTAATCATGTTCTCTTCCAAGCGTGAAAGTGTCGTTTTAGTTCAAGACAGCAAAGACAAAGAAGAGCACGTTCACTGTTTTTCTTCTATATTAAAATCAAATTCTGCAGATTGACCAACAAACGCTCACAGCAAAGCACACACCAAATCAAAGACCAAAAAAGAAATGAAAAAGAGAAGGAAAGTGAAACATCTTCAGAAGGGAACAATGGTTACCAGTACACTAAGTTAGAAGCCATGGTAGTACATTGAATTATAGTGAAAAAAAAAAGTACAGTACCAAGTTTTTCCTTGGTCCTCCATTGATCTGTGCTTCCTTTTTCTCATTTGTTTATTGAAATTTTATATTAAATTAGTAATAGTTTAATGGAGTTTTTTAATGTTTCCAACTTTCTTCTTTGCTTTTTAAAGTAAAACTGAATCGAATTTCTAGGATTTTTGCAGATACGCTGTTGTCTTCCTCTTGACAAAACCCACATAAACTAATGCTCTCTCTCTCTCCTCAACCGCTCCTTTCTTTTTTTTTTTTATATAGAAACCACTCGATATTTTCATATATATATATATATATATATATATATAAAAGATTAATTCGAATTCAAATCAAGTAAGATTCAAAAAGCAGTAAAAAATTTTAATACAATTACATACTTAAAATTTGAATTTGAAACATTTGATTAAGCTAGAATAATTTTTTATCAATTGATCTACATGTTCTTAAGTCCTTTCCTTTCTTTCTTTCTTTCTTTGTTTTTTTTTCTCTTTTCTTTGGTATTTATTGATATTTATAAATTATTATATAAGTACTTTTTCTTGTGTAAATACATGTATCTTCATCTGTTTTAAAGTCTAAAATTAATTTTGTTTCAGCTA
Organism: Heritiera littoralis; assembly: GCA_031772115.1. Classification (NCBI taxonomy): domain Eukaryota; kingdom Viridiplantae; phylum Streptophyta; class Magnoliopsida; order Malvales; family Malvaceae; genus Heritiera; species Heritiera littoralis. Next base: position 9,679,795 of record JAPDPK010000008.1, on the reverse strand, counting down.
AAAATGATAAACGGTAAAACTCTCATAACAGTGAAAACTCTAGGACTGAAACCCTGTCTAAGTTCCCGAAAAAAATCTACTTCCGCTTTTTTAACTACTTATTGATGTACAAGTACAATTTTCTCCCCTTTTTTATCAATTATTTTTTAATTTTTTTGTCTTCTTTCTTGTTTTTGAACTCCAAAGAGCTCTTTTTTAACTTGGGCCCATTAATTTTTTTTACAGAAAAAAAAAACACAATCTAGAAATATGAAAAAATATCTAAATGTTAAAATTTTAATTACAAATTTATTGAAAATATCATTAAAAAAAAGACTATGAATCAATTAAACTAACTTTCGGATTCAATTAAAAATAAATCTTAAGTTATTGGTTCATGGTTTCTCAAAAACATTTATGATAAAAATATATACTATTTTATTGCTCAACATTTAAATTAATTCTTTTTCTTGCTATACACCTTTACAGAAACATGTGAGAAGTTTTTATATTTTTTTAGATGTGAAATATCATTAAAATTTATTTTATCTTTATATATGGATTGGATAGATCAAAGTGTGAGGTGTTATTAAGAATTATCATGTCAAAAGATTTGGACTTTTCAAAATAAATTTGGTGGGCATAGTTTATAAAGAGAAATAAATAAAGTGAATTAAAGAAAGGGAAGAGGAAAATAGAGATTGGGATGTTTATTATTTATTGGATTTGGAGCAAGAAATAGTGAATTGAGGTTGGCTTGAAAGTGAGACCAAAGAGTCTCGTAGTTCATTCAACATGTTAGTTGATTGTGTTTTCTATTTCTTTCGAAATATGATATTGTGGCTTTCTCTCTATATGTGGGAGATTGGGGAGCAAATAATAAAGTTAAAATATTTAAAAAGCCTTCAAAATGTTTCACTTTTTTAAAATATTTTTTATCTATTGGATTCAAATAAGGGTATATTTAGCTATAAATTAAAAGTTAAAAATTATTCAAATGCAATGAAAATATAAAAAATTATTAAAATAAAAATAAGTTCCATATTTTTTATTATTTTAGCTAAAGTCTAAAAATAAATATAAAAGAAATAAAAAGAAAGAGAAATATAAAAAACAAGAAGAAATTCAGAAATATAAATAAAATAATCACCATATCTTTGAGATAATGACATCGCGACAAGCCACGGATTCCATTCCCTTCTTCATTGACATCACTGCCCTTTCCTTCCTTTTTTAACCTAATTTTCCACTTTGCCCTTTCACACTTTAGACTTTGTCTGCCAGTTTTCTTTTTTTTTTTTGGTTTTGCTGTACTAATTCTAACACAAGATTTCAAGAAAATGTTGGAGAAATTGAAACTAATTAAATATGTAAAAATGTGAAATGATTGAATTTCATTGTATTAGTATCTTTTTATCCCCTCTGCCAAAAAAAAAGTATCTTTTTATCCCTCCAAAAGATTTTAATTTGCTAATAAAGATAATTTTTCAAAACTTATTAAGTTTTATAATCTGTGAATTTGATTCAATTTTATATTGAATTTATTTGGTTATATTTATATCATTGTTTGTAATTACTGTAATTTGTCTATTTGATTTAACTCATTAATTTTTTATGTATGGTACTTGTTATAGGTTAAATTTTTAAGTTTTTCTTTCCTCTCTTTTTTCTTTTTTCTTTCTTCTAAAACATAATTGAAAACTCATAATTAAAAAATCGGATATATTTAGAAATTCTCTAATAAAAAAACATTTTTAATTTTCTATTTCATGTACAAAATAAAATTTGGTGATTAATTTTTTATACTTCGTAAGAATTATAATCATATTCAAGTAATTTTCGATTATTTAATAGGATAAATCAATTTAAAATAAAGTTAAATAAAATTGATAGTAAAACCTAATTTTACCCTTCCTAAGAGTTATGATTATATTCAAGTAATTCTGGACATATAAAAGCATTATTAAATAGGGTAGGATAAACAAATTAAAATTAAAGCTAAACAAAATTGATAGTAAAACCTAATTTTGATATTTAACCTTTATTGTTTGATTATTATAAAAGATTACTTCTTCTTTTTTTGTACCTAAAGCTCTTTTTCAAAAGAATCAAATAAATATTATGCTAAGGTGGCTCTGATTACACAGCTATCTAACAAGATTTGATTTTGATCATGATCATAATAGGCCAAAGTTCTTAATTATAATTAATTTAATTATGTTGATGCATGTCACACGGCATGTTTGTTATCTCTGCCCTCATTTATTTATTATTTCTACGTAATAGTATTTAATTTGATGAAAGTTGGAAAATAGTTGTCTATTAAGATGGATTCTTGTTGGAAAATAATACAGCTCCAATATGCTAGATTTCATTAGAACAATTAATTGCATGTCTAATACTTGACTTAACTATTAAAAGGAACTATAATTTTTATATTTAAAAAAATTAAATAAAATACAAAAGTCTTTACTTTTAGAATTTATATTTTTGACACAAATAAATATTACCATTATTTTTGTTTATTCGGTTCCTCAAATTTCGAATCATTTAGAATAACATTTATTTATATCAAAAAGAATTAATATTACAATTCGAAGCTAATCGTATTAAAGGAATTATAAAACATTAAAAAGAAATCAACTAAATAATTTTAATTATTACATGTGATTCTTTTCTTTTAACTAATCAAATAATTTATTTAATTTCACAAATAAGAAAACCCAGTTGCAGTGTCACAGATTAGTATAACTATTTTGGACATATATACCAAAATACATACACAAACTAGATATAAAAAAGAAAAAGTATAAAAAATTTATTTTATTATTTATTTGTTTATTAATTTCATCCTAAGTTCACTTGGAAGTTTGGACAAATCTCTCAACCTTTTATCCTTTACTTTGGACATTTGAATTCCATGTCAAAATTTAATGTGTGTGTATATTTATTAGTAGTAATTATTTTAGGCCTATATATTATGCTAAGTTTAATTGCTATAAGAACATAGAATCATAGACAGAAAACGACAATTGAAAATGTTGAGTTTAAATCAAGTAAGCTAATTAATTTAGATTATTTAAAATAAGCTTCATTAATGAAGTATTTGCTTTTTAATTACTTGTTGAAAAGTTGTTATAAAGTAATTGAAAGTAAAAAAAAAAAAAGGCTAATTATAAAAAGTAAAGTTATAATCTATTGACGGACTGGATAAGGTTTTTTGTGGGACCTCATTTTTTCTTAATTAAATTATCTCAGAAGGTCAAACTTGGTTTGCCATTCAGTCTGTTGTAATTTTTTACCTAAATGAGTGACATCAAGTCATTTTAAGTCTGAATTATTTGAATTTAGAGTTGTTAAAGTCTTCAAGAAGATCAAGCCAATTGGGTTTTAGTATTAATTAATTGAATATCATATCATTTTCACATTAGTTTAGGTTTGAACCCATTTCAAGTCACGTTAGAGTTGAGATTTTTTCTTAAAATTTATGTTAATTTGAATTTATACAAGGCTTGCTGAGGGGAAATTATTCTATTCAAAATTAGACTTTAGATAATTAAGTTCATAAACTTTTTTTAAAGATTCAGAAATTAATTATCAACAAAGACAAGTTGAGAATGAAAATTGAATTTAAATCTATTTTATCGAAATGTTTGATTCTTACTTATTATGTCAACTCTTTATTCATATGCAAGACTTGTTCTAAGTAGTACATAATTTTTTTTTCTAGTAGAGTACTTTTAACTAGTTTTTTTTTGTTCATTGTACTTTTAACTAGTTTTAGACTCATGTTTTGCACGCAATAACAATAATAAAATTATGAGTTTAAATTATATTAAGATCATTCTAAAAAGTAAAATTTTAGACATCAATAAGAAATTGACACATAATCATTTTTAAAAGATACCTAATTAGTATTATACACTATTAAATACCAAATAAATCATTTTTATCTCAAATTTAATAAAAAATTTTATTTCTTTGATAGTTTTTTGTTAAAGTTTACTGGGAAATTTTGATTTTAATTGGAAAATGATTAAAAGATAGTTTCAAATCCTTTAAATTGAAAATAGAATTGTTTCTTATCAAGATTGTTTGTTTGTATTTTTTTATATATATTTTTCAATATAATATTTAATTTTTAATATGTATTTTTTATAAGTCAATTATTCATTTTGATCATAATAACTAATGTGAGTTAATGATAATTGATTTAAAGAGAATGAATTAATGATACTAATTACATGTTTTTCAAATAATATTAAGTGGCATTATTTTAGTGGGAGATCTTAATGTAAGTTACTCTCTCATATTTTTTTTTTGTCCAAACCCATTGGTATTTGTAGGCCACTTTGACCCCGATAAATTCGGAGTCGAACTACGCCCAGATCCGAAATGGGAGAACTTTCCCAATATTATTTTTTCTATTACTTTCTAAGATTATTTGTATAACATGCTTAAACTTAAAAAAAGTACTATAAATATTTATACAAGACAAATAGTTAGTAAAACTTAAAAGGACTTGGTGATTCAATAAGCTTCATTTCAGAGATAATAGGATGATAATAGTATCTATATTAAATCATTTGGATTATGGTCATTAATCTAATAAATTATGCTTTATTTTTGTCCTTTCAATTTACTATTAGCATCCAAAATCATAAATTTAGTCTTAGCTTATGTTTTCCTCAAAATATAAATAAACCAAATGAAGCTATGTGTTTATTTTTTTTCTACTATTAGTAAAAGAAACAAATTGACAATAATAAAACATTAAACATTATAATATTTCGTTAAAATTATATTAAAAAAAAACACACACACACAACAATAAAAACCATGTAAAATTAGTAATCTAATTTGTATAGAATTAGGAAATCATAGTGGACAAGAGTACAGAATCCACATATATATATATATATATATGTGTGTGTGCGCGTGTAAATATATATATATATATATATATATATATATATATATATATATATATATTAGATGACAGATTGATCAATAAATAGGTATATTGCTATAATTATAAACGGTGTTTTTGACCTCACAAAGCACAATTTTTTTTTTAAAAAATTTGGCCATCAAATTCAAAAAGTGCATGATTGTTTGTCCATGGTGCAAAAAGAGAAAAGCTCAGCCAATTATTGCACCATAAAGTTTTACTGCATATACCATCTCCTAATCTTAATTTCATTGGGAAAGCTCAAACCCTTCCTCCATTCTGTTCTAAAAAAGACTAAAAACTATTTGTTAAACCCAAAAACCAACGTCCACTCAATCAAATATTAGCAACAAAATTGAAAAGAATATCGAACAATGCTATGAATTGCATCCTCCATCGCCAATTTAATACAGCTGCAAAGCAAAATGGCAATAAACAATATATGTGGAAATTGCTGGAAAGCCTTTTTTTTTTAAAGTTTTCGAGATTGAAACTTTTTTCACAATTGATTGATGTCCAAAAAGTAAATCAACTTCCATAGTCAAGGTTAATTAAGTACTGATGATGAAACTTAACTATCTTTGGACGATGGATTTGCTTGCTTTGGATAATGATTTTGTTTAGCTCTAGTCAAATAAACCATGGCTTGTCATAGCCCCCATCGTCTAATTTTATTATTTTGTACAACGAGTTTTTTATTTAAGGAAAAAAACAGTAAAAGCTAAGATTTGAACATTAATTCCACAAAATCTTTCACAATTAAAAGTAAAAATAAAATCATTTGAGCTAATTAATACTCAAAGTCAACCTTCTAGTGAATGCTTAAGTCTGATCCTTAAATCTTATCCTAAAGTTCAATAAATTCCACAAACTAGGAAGAGAACTTTGTTCCAAGATGTTCAAACATCAATTTTATTTTAGTTCTCCAACAAGGTATTTAAATAAGGATAATTATTACATATATAGATGAATTTTTTTACTTCACAAACGATATTAAGATTGTGACACATGTCTTATAAAAATATTTAAAAAATAAAAAATAAATAAAATAAAACATGTGTCATAATCTAAACTCTCTTATGAAATAAAAAAACTCTACTAACTATATATGTAATAATTATCATTTAAATAATCTATTCTAAAAGCTCACGAGTCCATAATTAATACCAATTCAATGCAAGCCAGTGCTAATATTTAGCAAATCAATGAGTTGAACTTGAAGACAGGTGCCAAAGGTTCTAATTTGATTATTTGGCGACTTATATGTCAGCTGGAAATACAAAAACCAGATGGGTTTTCCACTTTCCTCTCAAAAACGGTCAAACATGCCAGAGAAAATGAGCTAGAAAAAGAGTTTTCCAAGTTTGGAATTGGAAGACCAATGCATTCCCTCACTTTTGATGTGTTAGTTGCTGTGATTTAATGTCTGTTTTTGCTAGAACTTTTAAAATAAGAAAAGAAAAGGAAAAAAATAAAGAACAAAGGAGAGTAGTTATGTCTTTGGTAATGAGATTGAAATAGAAGATGGTGTTGGGTAGTCTTTGAAAAGGGATATCTTTTGATGGAATAAGTAGGAGATTGCATGGGGACCATTCTTGTACCTAGTGGTAAAGGAGCCCCAAGGACAAACAGCTAGCTATAGCTTTGGGTTTATTACCTCTTTCGGCCTCCCTTTCAATTTGTCCCGACAACATCAAATAACACGATGAAAAAACAAGGCAAAATATATATAAATATGACACAAATAAAAATTTGATAAAATTTATATAAATTTGAGAAAACTTAAAAGATTTTATATTTAACATATTTTGCACGAACACAATTGAATATGACAAACATGAAATATATATAAAGTGTGAAATTTTAGTTTGCATTCAATATCTTCAAATTTGTAGTATTTTTTATTGCTTGTATCTAAAATTTTACTGCCGACTCATAGCGTGTGGTGTAGGGGATATGGGTGTCGGCCATGTGGGGTGGTAGTGAAGCCCCACAACCATCACTTCCCAAAAAACAAAAACAAAAAGGAGAAGTGCAAGTTCTTCTTTTGTTCAATAAATGATGATCATGTCCGCTCGCCTCACATGGGCAGGTGCTTGCTTCCTCCAACAGTTTCCCTGGGGCCTCAGGCTTCTGCTCTGGGCTGGCTGGCTGGATTTGCATTGGCATTGGCATGCCACTGCCCTCTCTACTGTGGTCCCCCGCTTCCTCTTACTTTGCTTTCATTGAGCCATGTGATGTTCGCTCATGGGGAGGGTAAGGTTTTCCCCTCAACTCGACTGGTCCTTTAATTATACCCATGGTTTGTTACGCCCATGGCCATGGTTATTGGGTGTTATTGGATCTTTTAACTCTAAAAGTTAGTTTAAAAAGTGCTATTTTTTCTCACATTTATAAAGGGTGAAGCGCTTTGCTGCTCAAAACAGTAAAAGAAATGTTGGTAATTTAGACTTTGATATCATTTTTGGGTGTTATTGGATTTTTTCACCCTAAAAGCTAATTCAAAATTTTTTTTTTCCTCACACTTATAAACACACATCAAACTCTTTCCACAATCGTTACGAAGACTCCCTACATGGCATGCAAATTCTTCTTTTCACTCCCATATTAATTTTGCCACATTCCAAATCTTACTCAAAAATAGTTATTAGTGAAAGATGAGAGAAGCATGAATGCATGTGTACACGTACACATTCATATGCACATATACATACATCTACATATAATAATTAGAATTTCTTTTTTGAAAATGAAAAAGTTTTTATTATAATGGAAAAGATGACAACTAAGTGACTAAATCAGAGTTATGATTAACGTCTAATTTTATTATAATTAGAATTAATATTTCATATATGGAGGGTTTTAATTTTACAAGAAATGTCAAAAAATTATCACTTATCCTACTTCCTTTTTAACTAATTTTTATATTTTTTTAATATTCTAAGTATGTACAATCCTTCTTGTTAAGTCTCCTTGTAGAGTCTAAATTCTCAAGTGGCAATATATGAGATAATAGTTCTAATAATGATAGGTGTATAGCAATAATAATTACTAGATTTCTTTTGAATAAAACAAATAAAAATGTTAGACACTAATTAATACGTCAAGATTAATGAAAGAAAATTCATTAGTTTGAGAAAAAAATTCTCACTAAACACATCTTTGAAGAGGGGTGAAGAGCATTAACTGTGACTAAACCTGCTCAGGGGCTGGGCCGGGCCGAGGCGGGCCCATGATAGGTAATAACAAGATTAATCTATACCCAAGCTCGGCACGGCCCGATAAATCGGGCCTAATATTTAGTCCAAGCCCGTTTTATTTTTTATACAATAAGCCCGAGCCCGACCCGTTCGAATATATTTTATTTATATTTTAATTAATTATTTATTTGTTTTTATTATTTTATTTCTTTTAAAATTTAATTTAACTTGTCAAAATTTGTATATTAATTTTCGTATTAAATATTTATAATCATGTTTTTTAATTAATAATGTTTTATATATATATAAAATTATATTATACTTAATAAATATATTAAAAATATACTTAATATTATAAATATATTAAAATATATATTTAATATTAATATCGGGTTGGGCCGGGCTCGAGATTTGAAAGGTTAAGATCGGGCTCGGGCCCATTTTTAAACAGGCCTAAAAATTTTGTCCAAATCCAGTAATTGCATCAAATATTTTTGTCCAAGCCCTACCAAATATGGAACCAGCCTTCGGGCTTGGGCGGGTAGCCCAGCCCTTGAGCAGGTCTAACTGTGACTAAACCCTGAATAGGACTAGTTTCATACTGTTAAAACGGATGAGGATACCTGTGGTCTACACAAAAAAAATAGTTGCTATAATTTGAATACAAAATAAATTATACATGAAACTTGCATGGTATGTTTTTCTTTTCCTTTTTTCTTTTTATTTCCTTTCGTCCTTTGAATTAGCTTTTTTAAAACTTTTGCAACTTCTATCATATTTTTAAGGACAATTATTCTAAAATTTTTAATTGTATTCGATTCTTTCCTATATAATAGGAAGGAATTACAAGGGTTTAAATTTATTTACTTTAACTAATAAAAATAATTTAACTTTGTATGCAATTAATTCCTTTTATTTGAGTTTTAAATACTTTTTACTATTTTTTATATAAAAGAGGCCGGTTTTATTATAATTTCTACATACACACATTTGGCTTCCACCAAAACTAAAATTCTGGCTTCACGTCTGAGTGAAGATAAACCTAAGCTGAGAGTGAGAAGTTTTCATATCGATAACTATTTAAAGCATATTTATTTTGAGTAGTGAATTTTTTTTTTAAATTTCAAACAAGAAATATCAAATCAAATTTTTGAATAGATAAATACATACTGTGCATCTATATGTCAGCAACGAGATTTATAAAAAGTAAATGCAATTTTTCTTATATGAAGTGATTAATCAAATAAATATTTGAACTCGTAAAAGAAACTAATGACTTAAATCAAATAAGCAAATCAATTAAAGAATTCGCATATAATTACGTAAAATTGGATCAAATCTAAGTACGATGAAACCTTAATTTAAAATTTCAAGTTTTCAAAAAAAAAATCACTAAAATAAAATTTCTTTTTTTCTTTTTATGTGAAAATTTGAAGGATTGAATCTTATTGCTGGAATTAAGCAAGACAAAGTTTCACCGACAAATGCAGTTAATTTTAAACTACAAAAATCATTAACAAGTTGATAAAAATCAACCCTAACTAACATTAACCTTTTATTTACTCTAGGAACTTAGCTACACTTTTAACAACAAAATGTTAAAACCGTCGAAGGAGTCGAAGGTTGAATTGCCTAGAATTGTGAAAATCATGTGCTTAAAGTGGCTTAAATTCACAATTCCAACAATATAGCAAGCTAAGGTAGGTACTTATTTCTTTTCAAATTCCGTGAGTTATTGTCTGACCACTTCCTAAATTCCTTCTTCCTAGTCTTAATAATCTCGAAAATGTCAAAACAGTCTTAATCAAAATCTAGCATATCTAACATATCGAATACTTGATGTAAAGGTCAACTTTCCAACAAGTAAGCCAAGGCATATTCGAGTTGGAGATGCATTTTATTTTATTTTATTTTAAAATATAAAAAGATTGTAATTTGGGAATAAAAAAAAGGAAAAAATGAGTGTTGTTTTCGAATTCCTAAAGTGACTTTTTAAAAAATTATATAAATCAACTAAGTTAAAATCATGTCTGATTTTCATTCCAAGGAATCATGTCATGGATTTTCTTTTCCATTTTTAACAATGGTACAAGTTTTAGCCTCGTCCACATGCATATCACTACTTTTTAGATCTTCTAGTCTCATATATTTTTGGGATTTGATGCAAAATCAAGCCTATATTATTCTTAATTATAGCTTTTTGTGAAGAGTGAAAATCTCTTATTTCAAGAATTCTTAAATTAATTAAAGAATATATATATATATATGTATGTTTGTAACCTTTTGGTTGGCAATGGGATTGAGAAAGCATTTTCATATACACACACACACACACATATATATATATATATATATATATATATATATAAAGAAAATTGTTATAAAAAAAAAAGGAAGAAATCGGATTTGATTGTGTTTGATGCTTTCTCATTAGTATTGACAAAGCCTGCAAATCTCACAAACCCAATAGAACAAAGATAAGATGCCCATCTTCTAATGCATCCTTTTCTTTTAATTCTCTCGATTACCATTATACTTTCAATCATTTCTCCAAGGGCAACAAACAATGGAGAACCTTTATTGAAAAGCCACCCTTCTTTGACTAATACTTTTTTCACCTTTTTGCAATAAGAAACCCTCTTTTCTATTCCTGAAGAAAGCATTAATCACCATTAAAACACAACAACAGGTACTTTGAGCCCCTAAAAAATAGATTTCATCTTCAAATGTAGTGTTAAATTATAGCAAAAAAACTCTCTCTCTCTCATACACACACATATATGTATCATCTTTGTCCACTTGGAATATTGCATATGAATTATGATGGATTCAACCTTAGAAAATTTCCAAATATTAAATATGTTAGTGGGACATAGATATAAAAGCTATTATTTTTGGGCACAAGTGTGCAAATAAATTAAAGTTGAAATACATTCTTCTCACAACCTTGGTTTTTATCACGATCAAAGACATCATTTCAATTATAAATATTGATTTAAATGATTATATTCTCACTTTTAAAGTGTAAAAATTCTATAAATTTGATTCGAATCTCAACACCTATGTTTTTTTTTTCTTTCGGTTCAGGCCTTTATTAATATATATATGTATATGTCATTCATTGTGTTGATTTTGTTAAATATGTGACGTGGACCAAAGTGCTTTTTTTATGAAAGATGGAATGAAATTGTGTGAAAAGCAAGTGGCCAAAATAGAAAAACTGGCATTGTGCCAAAAGGAAATGGGTCCGAGCCCAAAAAGGACAAGTTTTGAAAGATTTCCTGTCTGGTTGTTGCACCTTCAACTTTTTCTAACTTATCAGAAGCCCTTTTCCTTGTTTTTATGAGCTATCTTTATTCTTTCATCTTTAATTGCAAACGTTCTTTTCTTTGGTTTAAATGGATTTGAGAATTTGAATATTGCCACATAATATAAATATATATATATTTAATAATGCAAGTTGAAAACTTGATCATGAATGGTGAGACTTTAATACCACTTCTATTTAACCTTTACCATTTATCCAAGATTCCTATATTGCTAATAGTTGCCCTTTTTTGCATAATTTCATGAAAGGTTTCTATTTAATGCATTGTCATTGTATTGTTTCGACACATCATCAATTAATTATAAATTGTCATTTTATTAATGAATAAAGTTAAAAAATACACAAATCTTTAGAATAAATAAATTTTTTTATTAATATTTATTTTTCTAGACTTATATAATTTTTTATTTGCTCATTAATAACATGACAGCTTGTAGTTAATTGATAATGTATAGAACACATTGGATCAAAATGGCTAAAATATTAAGCCCTTAAACTTTGTCACTTTATTTAAATAAGCCCTTATACTCTTATTGCATCTAAATAAGCCCTTAACCTTTTATTTAAATCCGAATAAGCCCTTAAACTTTAATTTGTATCCAGATAAGCCCTTAACTTTTAATTTATACTTAAATGAGCCATTAACATAAATTAATTTTTTATAGAAGTGAAAAATTGATTTTTTCAGTTGGATTTAAAACCTAACTTCCTACATAAAAAATGTTGGTTAGATAAAATATATTATATAATATTTTTTTGATGAAAATATATTATGTCATATTGAATTATGTATATTATATATTTTAAAAAATATCAATTAATTTAGTCAGTTTAATTTGTAATTTTAAACATCGACTTAATTAAATAAACTAGCCTATAAAAATTGACTTAAACTCAAAAGTGACTTAATCGAATCAAATTAGTTGAATTTTGATTGGTTAAATTAGTTTGAATAAATTTTTATTCATATGTAATCTTTTATTTGAAATAAGGGTTTATTTGAGTATAACTCAAAATATAAGAGCTTATTTGGATACAATAATAATATAAGAGCTTATTTAAATAAAGTAATAAAGTTCAAGGGCTTTTTTAATATTTTAGCCTATCAAAATCAATAAAAGTGCATTTTTAAGTTATTTTTGTTTGAATTTGCAAATCAATTTTTTTGAACAAAGAACTCTTTTTATTGTTCGACATTCAAATTGGATCAAAAACAACTTTTAACGTAAAAACCAATTTCAACTCAATGCTAAATGCTAAACTAAATCTAACTTGATTCATGTTCAAAATGAGGGTATAGGATTGTATTTAACTTTGTAAGACAAATGCATCCTGTTCGAGTTCATGCATACGATTCCCAAATAGTCACTTTGTTGAAGGTGAGAGAACAATCGGGACTAGCCAGAAATATTGGTAGTTGCAACTTGGTACCAAGTGGCCAAAACCAATGATAACAAACTTGAATCATCAGCATCAAATCATTTATAGTCAAGACTTAACAACTAAATATACCATCAATTTTTTATCATTTTTTACACAAAATGAATCAAAATGTAATACTTTATGGATAATTATTACATACACTGACAGTGGAGTTTTTTTACTCCACAAGCAGCGTTAAGATCGTAACACATGTCCTGTTTTATTTATTTTAATATTTTTATAAGACACATGTCATGATCTTAACGCTGCTTGTGGAGTAAAAAAACTCCACTGTCAGTGTATGTAATAATTATCCATACTTTATTACACGTAAATCAGTTTATAATCTTTTATTTTTTTAATAAACCTTCAATATTTCAAAATCATATAATTAAATTCAAATATGTTAAATTATATTAATTTCCATTTGTATTGCACACATGGTATATCTCATGATATTCTACAAAGCTATTCAAATTAGCTGTCACGTAAAATGTTAATACAGCTATTAGTGTCATTTAACATATTTGAACTTAATTGTATTATTTTAAAATGTTGAACATTTATTTATGGAAAATAAATTAAAATTTATGAATTGATTTGTATGCAATAAAATGTTAAGAATTTATATTTATTTTGTAAAAAAAAATTATGAATATATTTGAGTGTTAAACATTTATAGACATTGCAATCACTACAAGAAAAAGTGTTTTTAGTGGAGAAAAATTTAGTCACAAAAAGCATAAAATTTAGTCACTATAATTTATAGTGACCAATTTTCAAGTCGTCACCTATCGTCACAAATAACACCGTCACTATTTTTTTAGTGACAATTATTATTAAGTCGTCACAATAACTCTTTTTTTGGTGACAAATTTTTTCGTCTCTAAAAACATTAGAATATGTGACCAAATTATGTTGTCACAATTGCTCATTTTATTGTGACAAAAGTTTTGACACCAAAAAAATTACAATAGTGACAAACAAAAATTGTCACTGCAACTTGGTTTTCTTGTGACAAGAACACTGTCTCTAAAAGTATTACAATAGTTACAAAAAAATTATTGTCACTCATTTTAATTTTTATAGTTACCAAAATAGCGTCACAAATATTAGAAGTATTCTTAAATAATAATAATAATAATAATAATAATAATAATGATAATAATAATAATAATAATAATAATAATAATAATAATAATAATATTATTATTATTATTATTATTATTATTATTATTATTATTATGCACAATAAATAACGTTAAAGAACGTGCAAGATTGATTTTCAAACATTTCACGTATACTCACTAGCATATAAGAAATAATATTCAATATCATTTACATTCCACTAAAATATTTACAAATATTCATAATATTCATGAAAAAATCTATAATTTACAAATACCCAATTCATATTTATATGAAAATAAATGTATAAAAATATTCAATAAGCTAAACATGGACAACTCCTGAAGAAGGTAAGTCGGATTTGGTTCCCTGCAAAATGAGCAAAACAAGAGTAAAAATATGTCAATTGATACTACTAAAAAAATACATGTATTGTAATATAAAATTAATAAATTACTTTAACCATGCCTTTTTATCTTCTTATCATGAAAATCGAAACTTACATTAAGACTTGTATTGCACCATTGCTACAAGATTTTGTTGGTTCTTACTCCAAATAGGTAGCTAATTACAGAAGTTTCACTTCCTGAACAAAGACACAATCACATAGAAGTAATTAACTAAATAAAATTGAGATTATAAAGAAATTCACAATCATCTACAATATTGTGAAGGATGCATCAATAATGGTTAATCAATTTATTGTAGTCATTGATAAGTAAACTGAGAATTTGTTCTATACTTCACAACGTTAAACAGGGTGCACTATCACAATTCATAAAAAGATTAAGTTCACAAACTAAACAATAACTAGCTCTACCAAAGAAATTCATTTCACTCAATTCTTCTTCATCAATTTCACCCTTTGAGTTCATAACATCCAAAATTCAGCCCACAAAATCCGCTTTGCTTTTCAATCTCATGAGGCAAAAACATTACAAATACTGCATTCAAAAGCCCAACATGTCACTTCCTTTCCACAAAATAAATTGTTCTGAGACATGCCAAAATTCTTAATGAACTTACTTTTATCCCAAATTATTAGTAATCCTCCTGAATTCCAAAAGCATAACTTGTGATATGCAATCATCATAGTAAATGTAGCCATCACATGATTACTAAATTACTAAACTATGTTCCTCAAAAATGTAATCAATGGATATGATGGAAAAATTCTTTAGGCAACCACGAAAGCCATGCAAGATATAAGGGATAAATAAATGTTAGACAAAGCAAATTTCTTTTAATACAATTATAAACCGTGCAAAACGAAAGGGGTCTAACTTTTACCCTTCCAAAACCCATTGCTACGCCCTTCTGTATCTGTTCATCAGCAGCAATTGAACTGGCAGACATGAAGGACCTAATTAACCTTTTAAAACAAAGTCTAAACAAAAAAAAATCTTAAAAAAGAGAAAGAAACCTGAGGAAATGGAGTACCTCCAGCATTGGTTGCAACTACATTAGTCACCTATGACTGCTTGAAATATGAATTAGAAATATGAAATGACCTTTCAATAATATATAAAAGCAAAGAACAAACTTGATAACATTCAATTGGAACAACCTAATGCGTCCAAACAAATCCCTAATGTTATCAATTCCATAGAGTATCGTAGTTGGTCTTTCAAAGGAAAAGCCCCAAGCAATAATACGAACATCCTCTGGGAATCCCATTGGAAGCAACAATTCAGGTGTGAATATGCCAGATTCCTTGATTTCCACCCATTTCTTAAATTAACTAATAGCTAAAATGATTGAAATAAAGCTTAAACTAAAATTTGAAAATAATGTTAAAGAACATGAAAATTAAGTTAGAATAAAATTTAAAGAGCATAAATGAAAGTTACTTCAAATTAAAATTTAATCCTAACTAAAATATTTAATTTAAAATCAATTACTAACATAACACTTAAACTAATAAATTAGAATAATATAATGACAATATAACTTGCTAAACTAATATAATAAACTAACTAAACCATTGCAAAAGTGTAAAAAGAGAATATGTTGAGCATAAATCCAAACAGAATGCACAAGCCCTGATCACACCATATAACATGCGGCTCGTGTCCACAGCTTGCTACGCACCACTCGCCCGGTCATCCTGCTCACACTCCTGCCACCAGCTACAGCTATTGAGAAGAAAACGATTGTGAATCCGTATCACAACAGTAACTTTCTATTCAACATTTTCGTTCAACATTTTGCTATCAGAAAAAAAAATTAATTTTCAAAATCAACAACAAAACTCAGAATCTTAGCTTTACACAATCAAAATTTCAGTCTCAATAAAAAGGAATTCAACATCAATTCACAAGAAACAACAGCACAACAGAACAATTGATTTGAGTTCTGATTTTTGAAGCAAGAAATTATTTACCTTTCGAAAGTAGATCTGGATCATGGAAGAGATGAAATCAACTAGATTTGGATTGGGCATCGGGGAAGGGGATTTGAGGGGTGACCGACCAGGTGAGGGCGAGGGATGAGGGACCGAACACTGAAGGTCTCTGCTCTATATTATTGTAGGCGTCAGGCTATCGGCAACAGGGTGAGCGACGGGGCGGCATGGGTGGCTTGAGACACTACCGGTTCGCTGCATCGATGGCGGCTTCTGTGATCTGTCATTTGCAAGTGGAGATTGGAGAGCATCTGGTCTGGGCTCCGGCTGGCGGCTTGCGTGGGTGAGGGTGAGGTGAAAACAAGATGAAGATACAAGCTTGGTCGATGGGAAATCTCGGGTTGGTGACTCAATATTTTGGCTAGGTTTGAAGGCTTATGGGTGTCAGGCTAAATGAAGATGATGATACGGAGTAAGGTGGCTGTGAGGGTGGACGTGAGAATGAGAGTGAGATACTGAGACTGAGAGTGAAAGTGAGAGAGATGAAAATGGGCAGAGGCAAAGTGGGTGGGTTTGGGAATTTGGGTGCATTTGTGGGTGGGCCGTGGAATTTTTTTAATATATTATTTAGTTTTAATATTTTTCAAAAAATTTTAATATTTTAAGAATATTAGGTAATTTTTTTAAATAATATTAAGTAATTTTGAATTTAAATTATTAATGTAATTTTTTAGTAAAATTTGTAATGTAATTAAATATATGATATTAATTATTATTATAAGAAAAAATAATATCGATAATTTGATATTGATATTTGATTAGGTCTAAGTTAACTGATAGTAGCAAATTAGAATTAAAATTTTGATATAACCAAACATGATTAATTTTTTAATAGGTTAATTGATAATGTAAATGTAATTAATTAAATTATTTTTACTTATTAAAGTAAGTAACTTAAATGAATTATTTTTACTTATTAAAGTAATGAATTAAGTAACCAAATGTGCAATAGGATAAGTATTCTGAGCTATGCATTGTAGTTTCTTTGTATATCATGTTTATCGTTTGTGAGTTTTCTTTTATCACTATTTTTTGTAGTGGATTGAATTTAACAAGTTCTATTTTATTATAATTCAAAAAATTATGAATAACCTTTTTTTTAAACTTAAATAATAGACTTAAAGTATCATAAATTACTTTAAAAATTATAAAATAGGACTTTAAATGATTATAATTACAATTATTACATTTTATACAAAATTGTACGAAATTAAAAAAAATTCACGACCGCAATGATTGCAGTGACCGCGATGGTCTCCGTTATGTCCGTAACCATTTTTTTTCAAGTCAAATAGAAATATTTTTATTTAATATGAAAGTTTCATTACTTTAATTTCAAAAATTATATTTAAATTTATAATTTTTTATTACACTTTGTCAGTTTTATACCTTAATTAATTTGTAATATGTAATATAATTTTAGTCGTAAGTAACTTTAAATATTAAAATTGGTTCACTTGGCTTTGTCTTAAGAACTAATTGCCAATATTGAAATCTCATCACAAACATGAATATTTTTTTATATTTGTAAACATTAATGGATAATGGGTTTGAGTACCTTATACTATTCAAATAATAAATTGATTGGGTTTAGGCATACAAAATAAAAAATATGAAATTGTAATAAGAAACAATTTCTTAAATTTGTTAATATAAATGATAATAAACTAGTTTATACTTTTCAGTCATTATAATTTTCAGAATAGTGACGATTTAAATTGTTACAATGGTGAATTCACTATTTGTGACGATATGTAATCGACATTAATTTATTATGTTTAATTGTGACGAAATTTTTTATAACAAAAAGTAAATTATTAAGTGACAAACTATTTTTTTCGTCACAATAATTCTAAAAATTAGTGACCACTTTATATATCGTCACAAGTATAGTATTTCCCGCCAAAAATCATTTGGCGCCAATTTTGTGTATTTTCTTAGTGACGAAAATTTAGTGACACGTTGCTTTTTGTCACAATAATACTTTTATAGTGACGATTTAATTGTGAAAAAACTTAAATCGTCACAGTTGTTATTATAATAGTGACCAAATATTGATACGTCACAATTACTTATAACAATAGTGTCAAACAAAATTTTTGTCACAATAAGCTGAATATTTGTGACGAAATTACTTATGGTCACAAACAATTTGTCACTAAAAGTCTTAATTGTTGTAGTGAATGGATCGTGTAAGGTTCAAGCGCTCAATGAAACGAAGGAGGACAAGACATAAGAAGATAAATGACCCTTGGACTGTAACCAAAAAAAAATAATGACCCTTGGACAAGATGTTAATCTATCAAGAATAAGTTCCATGATTTTTTTAAAGACAATACCATGAAAAGATTGAGGGTTGTACTTGGGTTCTTAAGGTGTGATTTTTTTTAATAATATTTTTGGGACATTTTTTTGACATGATTAAGGATAATATTATTATTTTATATTAAAGAGGAAGGATGAGATTTAAGGAACACTTTCGGTTATAAGTCAGACATAAGAATCATCTGATATAGGCCAAGACCAAGTACATATTTGGCAAATCTTGAAAGCAAAAGAATATCTATACTGAGGTCAAAAGAAACCTATTTGCTACACAAATTATAAATAAATAAAAAGAATACAGTGTACATAAAAAAAATGCAATTTAATTTTTAAAAATTATTTTTTATATTGTTCGTGAAATTTTTAAATTTCGCTTATAGAATTAATAAAATAATATATATACCTTCAAACTATATTACAAAATTAATTAAAAAAATATGAAACACCTGACAATCTTTCAATTTCACTTATGAAATTAAAATATAATTACTGTCATCTATTAAAAACAAAATCTTTTAACTCAAGGTTAAGCATACAATGTTAACCTACTTGTGGTTTGCCGTAGTAATGGGACAATGATTATCTTCAATTAAATTTGTAGTTTCTTCTCTTTTTGAAACGTGAAAAAGGAAAAATAATCAGCATTTTTGGTTAGGTTTTAAAAGTATTACATTTAGGTGAAAAACAAATAAGATTGTACAAATAAACATTGGGTTCAATGATAATATAGGTATTTTCATGTTGAACAATTGCATTTGACTCATCAACAACTTTTTTTTTGGTGCTAATAAGTATTGAGAATTTATTATTCAAAGATCAATCTATTATAGCCAACTCCATTACGATCATTATGGAGTAAACTAAAAATACTTTGAAGAGGATTTCTAATGATCATGGTATCTTCTTCACTTAGTAATTAAGAAAATTTTATGGTATATTGTAAAGTTTAAATTCGAATCTAAATAATTTTACCTCTTACTCTCAGTTATAAAAAAAAATGAGATTGACAATTTCTTTCCAAAAAAAATCAAAGAAAATACACCAAATCAATCTCCATTTAAAGAGATAATTCAAAATACATTTTCCAAGAAAAAAAAAGAACCCAAGGGACGCAACTGGATCCTTGGCCCATAACCCTATGGTGACCCAAATTTGGGTTATTTTTACACCAGCTTGCTCATCCATTTCTCAAACAAATGGCTAAGTGTCGACGTACATTTCGAAATCCAAGTATTTTCTGACTCTGTTATGTTGCTCTTTGAAGGTCCTTGTCATCCCAACCAGATAAAACAATTTCTCCATGCCAAAATCCACAAATCCAAAACACCATCTGCAAACCTGAAACCGAAATGATTTACATAATCATAACGAAAAAAAATACAGGAGCCGTTTGTTTATCCGAAATAATTACAGAAATGTTGTTTGGATGCCACTGATCAAGAAAAAAAATAAGATCATAACACAAAGCTGAAATTCAATTTGTTAACCATATTTTCTTTGTTTTTATCTGGGAAAAAATACGAACAAGGGTCTGGATATCTCTCTTCTTGGCAGACATGATTAGGGTTAATGGAGGAGATGGTGAGTGGAGCAGATAAAACAAGGAAGACCCAGTGGCACGTACTACAGTTGCTTATTTGGTAGGATTTAGAAAGTTGTTTAGTGATATTTTGACCAAATTGCAAATGCAATGCTGTTTTCGTTTGTTTTGTACTGTACATGCAAATAAAGTAGAGGGTCCTTCTTGTTCCCTGCTTGGCATTTTCCCCTCAATCCAAGCATAATTAGAAGAAGCAACTTTTTCTGCTGATTGACAGATTTGATGAACAATAATTCAAAGTACGAGTTTTAATTTGTTGCCTCACTGTCAATTCTTCAGCATTTAGGTAAGATTATTGAAACTAAACTAAGCTTAAATTTTCATTTTTATTTTTATAGTATATTGCTAATATTTATCATTCATCTAAGTCCTACCTAGCAAAACTACATGAATCTAAAGAGTTTATATACAAAGAGTTTTTATCTACTGCATTGTCAATGTATAAAAATATACAAAGAGTTCTTATCTTGCATATTATATTCTCACTAATGTTCAAATGGTGAACAAGCTTAAATTAAGGGAAAAATTTTGAATTTTTCTTAATTATACCCAAGGAGTACATATAGCATTTTTTTGTATTAGAAGATTTTCTTTGCATAACCTTTTGAATTTAAATCCGAGTTTAATTAAATTTATTTAAATCCTTTAATTTGAGAAAAATTTAAACTTCCCACGACAAAGAAACGTCACCATTCGGCACTCTATTAACAATTTCATAAAGATTTTACAGACTAAGGATCAATGTCTCGAGCACCCAACATCGAATAACCAAGTACAACAAATTTGAGAGTATGAACAACTTAGCCAAGGTATCCGAAGTCGCCAACAATGCGCTCCAGCAATTTGAATGAAAAAAAAAAATTACTGCAACAAAGCTGCAGACAAGTACATAAGTGAACACGCATATAGTCCAAACTTTAACAGACCATGCTTCAAACTAGCAATAGAACTCTCATATTTATTGATGGGACCAAAGATTTCTCCAACTTTCACAATCTCGGTCCTGTTCTGCACATAGATTTCAGCATTAAGATATTTTATCATTAGTTAGCTTTGCCGTTATGTCACGCCATGTGCTCAAACATGGACGTATCTAAAAGAAAATAATCACGTGACAATCGTATAATAAATTTATATACATATGATATCTCTGTTTAAGTAACAAAAGTCAAGTTAATATATTTTAGTAATTATAAAAAAATCAGATATAAGTCAAATAAAGTAATTTCATATTGGCATTTTTTTAACTACATTTTAGCTTCATTGGGACCTAAAAAATAGAGAGATAATAGTAATATTAAAGAAAAATGGAGGAAACCCATGAGCAAAAGCTGTTTTTTTAGCTTTCTTTGCATAAAAATTAGTACTTTTTTTGTATTTAACTTCCATTTTTTTTCAGAATCCAACAAGAATTAAAAAAAATACAGAGATAATTCAAAAAAAATTATTACAAAGATAAAAACCCGTAATTCGATAAGACATAAAAGGTTTCTACTTGCTCCTTGTTGCATCTAAATGGTCTCTTACTTTCTTTTATATTTTCCTACAATTTCTTAGCATCCAAACAAGAAAAAACAAAACAAAGGTGTAAAAGGGAAACAAAAAACCCTACTTCAGCAGTAGACCTTTGATCACGGAACCCACGCCCACCATCGCCACTAAAGCCTCTTCAACCACCAAAATAAAGGTACCAAAAAATAATGAATTTAAGAGGATAATCGAAGAAAAGAAAAAAAAATAGAGAAGAGAAAAAGGAGGAAGAGAAAAAGTGTTAGAAAAAGTTGAATTTTATTATAGAGTTCATAAGTTTGGAGCGGATTGTACAATTTTCATATTAATAGAGTTGTGTTGAATTTTATTTCAGATTGAATGATTTAAATGAAATTTATTTATGATATGAAATTAAAAAAGAAATATAGTAAAATGTTGTGTCAAAATAAAGACGGAAATCAACAATCATTTGATTTGTAAATAAAATGTTAAATTTTTAATTCCGTATCAATGATCAAGATTCAGTCATTGACAATCTCAAATAAAAAATAAAAGTATTATGCATCTTTTTCTTATTTTCGACTTCTTTATTATTTATGCAGTTTTATTCACTTTGCAATTTTAATTAAATGATTATTTGTATACACATCAGTACATAAATTTTATTTTTGAATTTTTATTATTTTTATACATTATTAATGTATCAAATATAAACATATATTTCATAATAATAATATTATAAGAAAAGAATTATTATTGAATGCAATTATTCCATGGAAAGTGGTTAAAGTTATAACTGTCCCACAAAATATTCTTACTATTGAAGCCACTAGTTGCCATACCTTTCCTCGGATATTGTCCTTTAAATTATTATTCAAAAAAAATACGACAAAAAAATTTGGGCCCAAGTTGCCACTTGTTTAGCAATTGAGCTCTGGCTAATGGTTTTGGTCCTTGTCCACAAGCCCTGTTGTGCTGAATAGCAACATCAGGCTAGGCAAGCTACATTATCTTGTAGATTTTTTTTTTTATCAGTGACAGAATTAGCTATTAACACTAAAATCAGTTGTTTACATTATCTTGTAGATTTCAAAGCTGATTAATCATATTTATATATGCCCCTCTCACAAGCAAAGGATAATGTTCTTTACAACTCCATTTCCTTGGCTCTTTCTATTACTCCTTTCATTCATGTTCTTTTTTATATGATTGCATAATTTTTTTTGGCCACTTATATGATTGTATGATTTAGGTAAATGAATTGTATATACAAAATTTTATGATAAAAACTAGAAAAATAGTGGTGAGACGAAAAAGTAATTAAAACTTACCTTTTAATTCATTATGAATTTTAAAGATGAATAGTCTATTTTTTTGGTCTATTCCATTTGAAAGTTTAAAATTTTGAATTAATTAAATTATTTAAAAATAATTAAATTGACCAACTTAATTTTACTAAAAAAAAGAATCGAAATTCGGTTCGGTTCAATTAAAAATGGATTTTCTATTTTTATTTTATTATTTTTATTATTCTATTTTTATTGTTCCAATTTACAAATATACTGTCTACTACTTCAAAATTTGTTTGCCTTTGATTCAAATCCAACTATACAAAACTATGTTTAGATATATTTAATTATTTATATTATATAATACATTTAAAAATGGTCAATTAATTTCACTAATTCGATTGATAATTTTAGATATCGAAAATTGACTAATTAAATCGACTTTTGACCAAAATCAAATAATGGAATCAAATCGATCAAATTTAATTTATTTTGATTGGAGAAATCGATCCGAACCAACTTATACTCACCCTTAATAAATAAAATAATAATACAACTCTTTTAATAATCTTATTTATATGTGGGGGATAATTATAAAATAGTAATTTATATTTGATGTATTATTGATTTGATAATTTATGTACTGTCAATAAATCATATTTCATCTTATTAATTCCATTAAAAATTGAATTTTGATTATGTGAGAGAGTTTTTGACAATGTGATAATACATCAAGTATAAACTTAATTATAATAAATAAATGATAAAATAATAATAGTAAATTTTTATCTATATACAAAACTTGATAAAAAATGGTGAGAAACATAAAGGCAAATGTATGGGCTAAATTGGGATGATGGGCTGATGTGCATGCAAATTCCGTAAGTGAGCATCCTCTGACAAATGATATTGGGTAATATTGGAAAGCAGAATCTGACCACAAACAACTTTTTAAAGTTAGAAATGAAATTCAAAAGAAGGGAAAAGAGAATGAGCATTGAGACAGTAACTACTCTCTTCTCTCTCTCCACTCATTGATTTGTAGCTGTTTGAATCACTGGAAGAGCCCAAAATGCAACAAACAGTGGTTTGTGTATCATCGACATCTACTTTCTCTCTTCTTTCTTATTTTCCTTCTGACTTCTCTGACTTTGCTCCATCATTTCATCTCCATCTCTTTAGCTTCTGCTGTCCCATATTTGTACACCTCTCTTCTTGCTTTCTTACCAATCTTATCTCCATTTATTAACTTTTAATCCTCAACCATCACTGTACTGTTTGTGGTAAAAACTAGAAAAAAAGGAAACACCCACAGCCACTGGCTTTGTCTTTTGATACTTCTCAGCCCTTAGCCTTCCATAGCTTACAAAGTAGCCGTATACTTTGCTGCTTCAAAGGTATCATACACCAAGTAAGAATCTTTTCATCACCACCTTCTTATAGGCTATGGATTTTCTTTTCTTTTTCTTTGTCTTTTTTTGGGGTTAGTTTTTGTTAGGTTAGCTTCAGTTTTTGCATTATTTTCATGTTCTTTAAAGTTTTTTTTTGAAAAAAAAACTTTTGTTTTCAGGTGTGGATTTTAGTTTAATTGATTTTGGTTTTTTTTTTTGCTTGTTACCTGAATGGCCATCTGGGCTTTTTCTGTTTTCTGTTTCTTTTCATTTCCATGTCAATTTTTGCTGCTGCTTATGCTTTTGGTTAAAAATTAGTTTCCATTATCAGTTATTTTACATTCTGTTGTTAAATTTCTTTTTTTTTTTCCATGAGAAGAGAATAAAAACAAGAAGAAAAGGAATAGCCGTGGAAATTGTCTGATAAAAAGAAGTTTGGAGAAATGGAAGAGACTAGCTAAATTGAAAATTACAGTAATTGATTTCTGTTAAAGCACCTTTTAAAGAGAATTTGAGAAAAATAAACCACTTTTCTAAGGCAATTCTAAATATCTTTCATGCATGTCAGTTAAGTTCTTTTTTTTTTTTTTGGTGCGACATGTCAGTTAAATTCATGAATAAAGCAGAAATGTATGGACAAAAAAAAATCACCTATTCTTTTGAATTACTTTAGGGAACCTGTACTTCTATCCATTTTCTCTGTTGCTTTTACTATTAATCTCTTTTACTTCTTAGTCAGAAATTTCTAAGATCAGCCAGGATAGAATCTAGAGAAGGATGCTGCTTCTAAATTGTTTGATACTATTTGGATAGCTAAAATTGGTGAAATTAAGGTGGAGAGTTAAAGCACTGAATCACCTACTTTATATGTGTTTACATTTTATCTTAATTAAAAAAAGATTAATTACACAATAATGGTGACTCAAAATTAATGATATTCAATAGGAAAATTCTAATTCCTTCGACTGAATGCCCAGCACGATATTCTTTATTGAATTTCATGAATATGATTGAGAAGGAAATGGAAATATGTAAAAATCTTGCTTCTTCCTTAGTTCTCCATAATGTTTGCACTGTGTTTCTCTCAACCTAATAAACTCTCTTCTGCTGAAATGGTTTCTCTGTTTCTATTTCAATAACTTGTAGATCAACTAGCATCTTGTTGCATTTGTGATTAATGCTCAAAGGAAGAAAATCTATTTTTACAGGTGACCAACCATGTGAAAGGAGAGCATGTGTTAGTTTTCCTGGAAATAAAACTCTGGCATGTATAATGACATCCTGGAATCATCTCAGATCTTGGAATTGCTAGTTTCGAGTCTCCAATACACATTTAGGCTCCTTTATTTGGCTAGCTCTTCCCTCAACCTAACTCTAATTTCTTCTTTAATTCTTATGAGATCTCTTGTATATGCAATAACAACTTGGCATCACTTTTATTTGGGCTTTATCAGTGCTTTTCACCTCAGAATATGTCTTGGGTTGAATCCACCATGCCTACGCATCCTTGTGTGCTGTAACCAACCTGATAACATAAATGAGCTATGCTCAAAATCTCACATGTTGTTGCCTGCTTTGTCACGAAGAACTGATGTCCCTTATTCTACTGCAAGGAGAAAACTAAAAGACTTTTAATAGTTATGCTCGAAATCAAATCTTTTTATGTCTTAATAATCATCAGCAGACCATGTTGCCCTCAATCCAATTCAAGGCAGAGAATCTTCTACGGCAAAAAGAAAATGTTGTTATCTGTAAATGGTTGTATTGCTTATGAAGCTGGAAAATTGTGATTTTAGTGAAAGTATTGTGAGAACCATAGAAAAATTAAACATTAAGTTAATTTTGAGTTCATATAGCAGTGGTAATTAATTACTTACTCTTTATTCCAATGCATTCCTATTGTTGCCAATTATCAAACAATTTGCTCAATATATTTGATATAAAACAATTTAAGAAAGTAGAATTTTTATCTGTTGTCTCATGGTTTGCAAGAAACAGGAAAACCTGATATCTTGAACAGAAGGGACAATTTTTCTGACTGATTTTTTATTGCTCATTGATCTGTTAGTGGATAGTTGCATCTTTTTTGTCCTCACTTGTAGTGTTAGCATGATTGCAGTATGAAAGCTCAGGGACAAATCATAGATGTGTGAATGCTTACCTTTATCATCTTAGCGAAATTAGGCCTATTATGACTCATTAGGATTTCGATTTTGTGTGGCTATGCAATATTTGTGCTTTGTAAGATTTACGGAATGGTATTTGTGTTCTTGTATCATGTATGTGCATGCAGAGATTGTTTGGTATATAATTTTAGTTAAATATTTCTAGGGTTGGATTTTTTTGTTAAGGAATCAAATGGAACTTTGCATGTTTGACCGAATGCATGCCTGATTGACAAGTCTGAGAGGCTCAGATAGACCTTCCATATCACAACTCTGATCCTTTACATCTTTCTTTCTCACTTTAAAATTTTAGTAAATAATCATATTTTTCTATGCAGGTGTTGAAGAGATAACTAATTAGTACGGTAGCAATTCAAACCAGAGATCAAAAGGATCAAGCACTAGACGTTGCTGCTTTATCTGAAAATGGCACCACCAAACCCCAGGTTAGAATCTGAAAATGATTTAGAAGCAAGTAGCCAAGTGGCTTCCAACATATATGCACACGATGCATCCCCTGATCCCTCAAAGGACAGCACAACCACTTCTTCATGCCTCACAAATCCCATAGAAGCTCAACCTGATTCACTGCCTGTTTCCCTTGACCTGGCTCTCAATTTCAGTACCAGTGACACTGAGATAAAGGGTGCTGCCGAGACTAATAGCGAGATTGCAACCAACACTTTGTCGGCCACTATGCCGAGGGTTTTCTCTTGTAATTATTGCAGGCGCAAGTTTTATAGCTCACAGGCACTGGGTGGACACCAGAATGCTCATAAGAGGGAGAGGACAATGGCAAAGCGTGCAATGCGGATGGGGATATTGTCCCAACGGTATACAAGCTTGGCATCTCTGCCTCTTCATGGTTCCGCATTTCGGTCCCTTGGGATCAAAGCTCATTCTGCCATGCACCAAGGAATCATTCCATCGCAGAGGTCTCTAGATACAAGAGCTGGGGCCAGGTTTGATCAAGCGTTTTTCGGAATGCCAATATTCATGGAAGACGATGATGTTGACATGTTTTGGCCTGGGAGTTTTCGGCAGGTGGATGGAGTTGGTAGTAACCAGACATTGGAGTTTGCTCAAAACTCAACTCACAGTTCAAATATAGGTTTTGTAGCAATGGCATCACCACCAAGAACAGATACATCTTCACCTGATCTTACTTTGAAGCTCTAAAATTTTCTAGGTTACTTCTCATCAATCGTGCTACTCACTAAGTCACTATGGTGCTCGCTCTGTACAGTGAGATGCATTAGCAATGGCTGCTAGCTCTTAGTCTTAAGATTATTTTTGCTAGATTTCTTTAACCGTTTAATTTTCTATTTTCATCCGCGCCATCGGTTTTCTGCTGATGTGCAGAGTTTGGGGTATGAAATGAAAGCTATAGCTTGCAGTGATGATAGTACTATTGATTTTAGCCGGGTTCGATGCTCTAGATTATGAGGATTATCGAAAGCCTCTCCTGTAGCAACGTTAAGCGTTCTGAATAGCAGGAATATTATTTCTACGACATGAACATTTTGCTTTGGAAGGCTACGACCTGCAGCTATCTGAATTTCATAATTGTGATGAGATTTGGACAATAGCCTTTCTTACTTCGGATCAGGTTTAGAGATTGGAGCACATCCAATCTGCCAAACTCGAACCAAATTAGGTCCTACTTTTAATTTAAACTCTCCCTTGGCAACGAAGAGAATATTCACTCGAGTAGATTCAATAATTTTAAACATGATATAAAAATGACATAAATAAAACATAAAAAAGTAAGATGAGTTAAAATTTAATAAAAATTATATATGAATATGAAAGGATTAAAACATCGATTTGTGTTGGACATATCAATATAAAATTTGACTTAAAATTTTTGTGTTTTACGAAATAAAAACACAAATTATATATATAAATTATCAGATCTTCTCTAGGTCCTTGTACTCATGCAAAATTTTTCATTTTCTTTCCAGCTTTACCCAACAAATGGAACTCATAGGCTAAGATCTATGCCATAGGCCCAACAACTTGGTAAAGATTTAGAACATCGAGTAAAGCAATTAATCTAACAACCAATTCATTAAGAAATTTATAAATAGAAAACAGGCAACTAGGTTCAGGGATCATGGTCTGAAAAAGCAGCGTTACTCAACGTCATCCAGTGAGCATCCAACAATCCAAAAGCGAACTTATCAGCTCATCTGCCATATTAAAGCTATAAAAGTTTGGCTAATTGATAAAGAAAACCAAGTTAGGCTGCACGTTCTTTCCTTTCAGAAACCTTTTTTCTATCTGGAAGATGGTTCACCATCCCTTTCTCTGACTGATTTCCTTTTGACTCCCCACACTTAGGACACTGCTGAGGGTTGGCATGTGCATCTGTACAAAGAACGCAACCATCCACACATGAATCCATCTTGGAACAATCGATTCCCAAATCAGAAAGAATCTTTTTGAGCCTCCGATTTTGACTTGGAGACCCTTTGGCAAAGCATGCAGGCCTAGTTCAACAAAGCATCTTTTACTTAATATTCAAAATTTTTATCTCAATATTAAATAAATTACATAAATCAATATATAAATTTACAAAAAAATCACCAACATAAATTACAATAGATTGTTTTCATTATTTTCACTAGAATTAACTCTTTTCCTTTTTAAGTGTTTCTCGATTTTCTCTAATCTTGATAATTTAAATATTGTCTTCGTAAAAGATACATGATTGTGTTCCTCAATCCTCACAACCAGGGTACAGTTTCAACATGTGGTGAATGTAAAGATTTCGTTGCTCCCACGATTTAACCTTCTGACAGATTAAAAAAACTGCCATGGTAAAGAAAAAACTGCACTTTTCCCTCTTTCGATGTACACTAGGAAGTTACTGGCGGTACGTTACGGTGGAAAAATTAAAAAATAAATTTGTTACGGTGGAAAAATTAAAAAATAAATTTGTACTTATAATTTTTTGGTAGATTGATTAATAAAGTAAAAAAATTAATTTTTATGTTTACAATTTTTTGCCAAGTGATTAAAAACAGTTGTGTATTTATTGTATTTTATATTATTAATATTTATTTTTCAAAATATCTATATTCTTATTTTTTTATTAATTTTCATTTATCTAACAAACTAAAAAACTTCTTAATTTTAATAATAATTAATTATTATTTTTTAAGATAATTCAAAATTATTTTTTTTATTGAAATAAAATGTAAGAACTTCTTTACATTTTAGTAGAGTTGATTTTATGAGTCTTCAACTTAAAAAAATATTTTCACTTTTTTATTATAAATTCTAAAATAATTTTCACCATGAGAGATTTTTCAAATAATGATTTTCATTATTAAATTTAAAAAACAAAATATATATATATATCTAAAAAGTGAATATATTTGTAAAAAAAAAGTTAAATAAAATTAAACTACTTATCTTTTTTATTGACCAAAACAAATTAGAGAGTTTAACTAAAAAAAGTTGAAGAGTTAAATATAAATTAGAGAGTATAATTGGAAAAAATTAAATAAAAACAAAATAAATGGTTTAATAAGAAAAAGGTTTAAAATAAATAAAAAAAACATAATCGGAAAAAAAATAAATACAGTTGTAAAAAAAGTTAAATAAAATTAAACTACTTTTTTTATTGACTAAAACAAATTAGGGAGTTTAACTAAAAAAAGTTGAAGAGTTAAATATAAATTAGATAGTATAATTGGAAAAAATTAAATAAAAACAAGATAAAAGGTTTAAAAGAGATTAAAAAACATAACCGGGAATAAAACTAAAAATAAAAGTTGATTAAAGGATTTAACTAAAAAAATTGAAGAACTAAAAAATAGATTAAAAACATGACAAAAAAAACAAATAAAAAAAGTTGAAGAATTAAAAAACAGAAAAACTGAGCTAAAAGGAAAAATAATAATAATAGACAAAAATGACACGTGTCAAACAAGAATGGATAGAAGACAAAAATATATAGGTATAAATGTAAAATTTTTAAAAAAATAAAAAATGAAATAAAAAATAGAAAATAGCATGACAAATGACATGCATTTACCCCAAGGGATTATTTTTATATATAGTATAGATATGAATAAAAATAATATGAATAAAAATAGGGCAAATAGTGAAAGAAATCTGTCGTTTTGTCAGTCCAGGAGAATATTGTATAACATATACGTACAGACACATATACATGAAATGGGTTTGTTTGTTCACCAGAAAACGACAGAGAAGGGCGACGAGAAAGAGAAAGAATATGGCTTGCATGGTTAGCCAGCCAAGTAAAGTAGCACCGATTATCTTTCTCAGCGCCGCTCACCAACAAAGCAAGAGCCGTGGAATGGGAGGGTTTAAGGTAGATATCATATATGATACAAAAAAAAGATTAACAATAGGAAAATGAAACAAATTAAAATTATGTAAATTATAGATGAATGTAGCAAAAATTTAAAAAATATTTTTTGTTTAACTTATTGATATAAATTTTGACATGATAATTTATGTGCTTCTTAAGAAACCAATATAATTTTAAATAATACGAACACAAATTATATTAAAAAATTATTGAGTTTAGTTTCAAGTAGGCCCTGTAATCTCAAACGCAATATGAAAACGACACATTAAAGATAAGTATGTGACATAAGTTAAAATTTAATGAAATTTTATATGAATATGACAAAGTTAAAAAAAATTGTACTTAATTTGTTAATACAAATTTTGATACGAAAATTTCATATTTTACTTAACACAAACATAATTTTACGTGATACAAACAAAAATTATACATACGAATAGTAAATCTAATCTTAGGACATTTTAAAGTAGACCATACGAGGGTATCTTACATAACTTGGGTATAGACCTGCTCAAGGGCCGGGCTACTCGCCCAAGCCCGAAAGCCCGTTTAAAATTTGGTCGGGCTTGGACAAAAATATTAGACGTATTTATCGGGCCTGGACAAAATTTTTAGGCCCGATCAAAAATGGGCCCAGGCCCGGGCTTGACTGTCTAAAGCCCGAGCCCGGCCCGAACATATTATTAATTAAGTTTTTTTAAAATATATCTATTAAGTATAATATAATTATATGTATATAAAATATTATTGATTAATAAACATGATTATATATTTTTAATATGAAAATTAACATGAAAATTTTGACAAATCAAATTAAATTTTAAAGGGAATAAAAGAATAAAAAACAAATAAATAAAAAATAAAATACGGACGAATAGGGCCGGGCCTCGAGCTTATGTAATAAAATTACAAACGGACTTGGACTAAAATTCAGGCCCGAATTAACGGGCCGGGCTTGGACATAACTAAAATATATTGTTATAGGCCTTTGGCCCGATCCAAACCCGGCCCGGCCCGGCCCGTCCAATGAACAGGTCTACTTAGGTATTTGAACAAAGGTAAATTGGGAGGGAATAAAAATTTTAGAAGCTCTTTTGAAGTGGATGATGGATGGATAATGGGCCACAGGGTTTAATTAACCATTGGTCCATTGCTTAGAATGTACGTCGGCTCTATTGATCCTTCCAAGGCCTACTTTATTCGGCGAAGGAGCATTCCATTGGGCTTGGCTTTTTGATCATGTTATTCAACACCAATTATTAGCGTTGTTCGCCGTCAAGAAATGCTGCATAGGCCGTGTTCTGTTTTGTGACTTTGACCATTTGGAGGGCCAAGTCGCGCGGCTCGTCCGAGAATGATGAAATTACATTAAAATTTGGATTTGAATGATTCAAATTAGATTGGTTCTCTTATTGAAGTTCTATCTCGAATTCAAATGTGCAAATTCAACTTATATGTTGATAAAAGATAAAATATATAAAAGTAGGTATTGAAAATCAAACTTCATACTAATTGACAAGCAAAAGAAATTGTATAAATCAATTAAATTAGATTTCGGGTTCAAAACATTGTTTTAATGTTTTAATAATAATTGGTTGATATAGGAATGGTTAGATATTCAACCTAAAATCAGTTAATGAGATAAAGAGACTCCATTTAAATAAGACATGAACTCAATATTTAATAGATAGATAATTATTTAATACATCGTTAGTAGTATTTTTTGTTACATAAGTGGGGTTAATAAGATGACATATGATTCATTTTATTTTTTTAATATTTTTAAAAGATATATAACATCATTTTAATCTCGTTTGTGAAGTAAAAAAATTTCACTGACGATATGTTAGAAATTAATCCTTAATAATAAATATGAGATAATATCACTTTAATAAATCTCATCATGTGTAAGTGAAAATATGTAAGCTTTTTACAGGAGGATCTCAGAAAGAAAAACAAGCAAGAATGATAGAACACTAAAACAAAATCAGAATTCTAATATTATATTAAACATCTAACCTAAAAATAAATTGACTATAGTTAAAAAGTCCAGTTTAGAGATAAAATAAAATAAAAAAACTCGATATTTACCCTATGTGAGATAACATAGATTGAACGTAAATTTGATTCAATGATTCATTTAAATTATTTTATTCAAATAACTTAAGTTCCAATAAAAATGCAACTTGCACTAGGATAAGGACAATAACCTGTTGACTTTCTGCTTCTTAGCCAAGATTAGGCCGTTTGTTCAAACTGCAGTTGACAAGAACCGGCAAGATATCAAAATAAATTAAGAGTTGTGCAAGCAAGTTAGCCGCCTGCAATTAAGAACAAGAAAAGAAAATAAACAAATAAAGATGGGATTAGTACTTGTAAAACTTAGAAATCAACGGTAAGACTCGGAAGAAAGGCCAGTCAAAGCATCGACAGAAAACGAACTTTTCTTGAGCTGCAGTTTCATCATCAGTTCTACTATGCTAATACTTGAGGAGATGATCAGAGAGAGAATTGAACGATTATGGTATCAGAAATAATTAATATTGTTTTTAATTAACATAAAAGAAATAAAAAAAAGGTTAAGCGAAAAGTTGTATTAATTTTGTTTTCCAATAATCACATAATCTAGTTTAAAGGATTTTCTTTTTATAATTGTGGAAAAACAATTGACATTATTTGAGATGGAATCTAAATTTTAGATGATATTATAGTTCTTTTTTAATTAGTCAAGGAATCATAATAAGCCTCACAAGTTTCGTCATCATTTTCAAACCAACTATGGTAATTAGTCTAGGTTTTATTTTGAACACTAAAAATAGGGATCAACTATATTGATATATAGCTTAAGTTTTGACTCACTCAATTAAATTAATTTTTAAACCAACATCAAAATAAAATTACATATGTTGAGATTCAAATTTTAAATTTACATAATTTTTACATATTAAAAATAAAAATATAATAATTTAAATTAATGCTCAAACATTTTAATTATAAATCAACCAAAACTCGATTCACGCCTCAATAATATATATATATATATATGGATTATTATCCTATCCACTGTCAGTGGAGTTTTTTAACTCCACAAGCGGAGTTAGGATGATGACATGTGTCCTTTAAAAATATTAAGAAAATAAAAAATAAATAAAATGGGACACATGTCATCATCTTAACCCCGCTTGTGGAATTAAAAAACTCCACTGACAGTGTATAGGATAATTTTTCTATATATATATATATTTATGATTCAATCAATATTTTATCCGTCCAAATAGTAATTGATTTTATCAAAATTAGATCATCCATCCATCCAAGATTTCTTGGCCCACATCTTGCAATAATGGAGCTACAATTGATTAAGTAAAAACAAGAATATATTTCCCTATAACATAAAGGAGAGATTCTTAACAAAATGTTAAGAAAACTGAGGGGGCTAGGGCAAACTGGACTGGCCCCCTCTGGTCCTAACAGGCAACAATCGAAAAAATGTTGCATGAAATGATTATTTCATGTTATAATATTTCTTTCATACAAATCAAATCACGAATCACAATATCTAAAAAAAATTAATCATTGACTACAATATAATAGAAATATAAACACTTATTTTAAGAGACTCATTAATAATTTTAATAATAAATTATTAATTTTTCAAAATTTTATAATTAAATTATATAATTTAAATAAATAAAATATATACTAACATAAAATAATTGTTATATCACACTTCTTTTTTCACCAACCTTGCTTTGCTTATTATATCTTCTTGAGTTGGATTATTATATGTTAAAGAAAAAGTGATGATCAACTTGTTTTCCGCTATTTAATTTGAGACGTGTCTCACTTTATTGCGTTAAGGGTTTGGACTTTAGGCGACGAAGTTGTCAACACCAAAAGTTTCAGCGTCAAACGTATATTTTATTACTAACGATTTTTATTTTTGTTTTTGATGTGAATTAATCTTTTATATAAATTTTTTAACCGGAAATGCATAATAGATAGAATTTTGGATTGATGAGATTTCACTTTTTATCAGTTCACTTCAATGTCAAGAAAACCTAATTTTCTTATATATATTCTTTTTATATAAAAAAAAAGAGTATGCCCTTTTATATGTTCCTAATAAAAATTTTAATCTATTAAAAATTTTTAGGATGAATTATTTTTAAATTAAGAAGGACACATGAATGATTAAAATTTGAATCCAACTAGAATTTACTCTTAATTTTATATAAAAAATGAATTATTATCCAACACATTATTAATAAAGTTTTTAGACTTCACAAATGAAAATAAAATGATAATACATACTCCATTTTAATTTTTTTTAATATTTATTAAAATATGTGTCATTATCTTAATTTCGTAAAGTTTAAAATTTTTACTGATAATATAGTGAATAATAATTTTTTGAAAAAATTACTAATAATAATTTATGGTTTTGCTAATTAACGAGTGTCTTATACACTGTTTAAAATTGGCTAATATATTATTTACAATAATAATTTTATATTAAATATAAGAATTAATAATTTTATATATGATTTTCAATGTGCGTTGCATGTATCATTATGACACTCATTATTGGGGCAAGTACTTTTATTTTTGTTATTACTTATTAGTAGTATCATTGTTTATGATAAAATCTAATATATTTTTATTTTCCATTCATTCATCTATTACATTCGAATTAAATTTAAAATTCAATAATATAATATAATATTATAGAAATAGAACGCGGAAATGATACTCATGTATCTTGACCAGAACAAGTTAGAGGAAAATTGTGGTCACCCAACCCTCAAATTTCTCTCTTGACCATTATGAGTATTTTATTGTTTTGCTTCTTTGTGTTGACTAAAATTCAGCATTGCCTTAAAATCAATTTTTTTTATAAAGATTTATTTTTGATTTATTGAATATATAAAATTTATATATTATAGCATGTTAATAAAATATCATGTTATGATTTATTGACAATATATAAAATTTATATACCAATAATAAATCAAATATAAAACTTATGATTGAACTTGACTGCATTAAAAAACCACTTTATTTCCAAGAATAATATTATTTTACTCAATTTACTTTTCATAATTTTTTATTGTTACAAAAAGTTTAAGAGTAGCAAGATGTTATTTCATTTTCAAGATAAGGATGAATCATCAATCCATTGATTTATTAAATTTTTATTTGCGATTTTTTTTTGAAATTTACAAAGTATTTATCAATTAAGAATCATGCAAATTCAAATTTGAATGTTTTACCATTAACATTCGAACCTTAACAAATTGTGTTAACTTTATATGACATTTTGTAAGATCTGATTCTACACTACTGTAGACTCTAATGACATAAAAAATGGAAAATGAAAATTAAATAAATAATAAATGTTAATTTCCAAAAGGGTGAAAAACTCCTTAACTTGAGATGAGAACGGAGCAAATTAAGTGAAATACTCTACGGGCGAGTAAGAGGACAGCTCGCCAATGGGCGAGCTAGAGGACAATCGCCAATGATGATGGCGAGTTGATTTAATGGCCTTTTGTGAATAGTTGAGTTCGCCAGCAAGTTGTTTGGG
Source organism: Heritiera littoralis (assembly GCA_031772115.1). Taxonomy (NCBI): domain Eukaryota; kingdom Viridiplantae; phylum Streptophyta; class Magnoliopsida; order Malvales; family Malvaceae; genus Heritiera; species Heritiera littoralis. Next base: position 9,643,190 of record JAPDPK010000008.1, on the reverse strand, counting down.
ATGATCGCCCGATTGGGGCGAGGGCTTGTGATCGCCCATATTTATTGAGTAAATTGAGATGTTGAATGTGATCGCCAACTGTATGTCTAAATCATAGCAAAGTAGGCAATTTAAGAACTAATAGGCGAACAGGAGAATACTTGCGAGATGAAAAGTTGGCGAGCAGAAATTGTAATAGAATGGGCGAGCTGAGGATTCTGGTTGAATAGGCGAACTGGAACTGGAATCAACATGTGACCATTGCAGCCAAAATTGACTTTGTAAGTCATACGGTTGAAGACAATAAATTGAGAAAGAATAAAGTCAATAAAGGAAGTAACCTCATTGGTTGAGGAATAAGATAAAAGGTGTAATAAGTCAAGAAAAGAGGCTATGGACTTCACGCCATTGGCTTCTCGATTTAGACAATAAATGGCAAGTGAAGTAAGTCAAAATGTGCATAGAATAGCTTCTTATAGCCGTTCCTTTTGCTGCAGTTTTTCTTCTGTTTTAAATGAATGAAAGACGTGAAATAAATGAAGGAAATGGGATAAGGCCAAGTGATGAGTTCTGATTGGATAGCATGGCTATATAAGAAGAAACATTTGAGGAAAACCGATTTAGCTATATTCATCTTCTTCACGAGAGCTATGCCACTGCAAGTTTGTGTTCTGATTTTCTCTCATGTTTACCATGCCAATTTACTACACTTTACCCCCTTAAGTTGGCTAAACAAGAAAATCTGCTTACAAAACCTTTCCTTCATAATTGATGAGCTAAGCAACGTAAGGCCAACATGAGACAGAAAGTGTTCTGTGCTGGAAGTGCAGTTGATTAAGGTGAGTTCCATATTTCTATGGTTCTTTTGATACTCAATGATAGATTTCTATGTTTACAAAGTAATAAAACATAGAATGCAGCTTTGTTTTTAGCTAGATCTTTAGAGAATATGAAAACAAGGAAAGTAATGGAAATGGTGTAAGAATGATGAAAATGGCGACTATTGTAATCGCCCATATTGAAATTTAGTGATCGCCAAGGGGCGAGTAGGCAATATGAACTCGCCAAGTCCAAGACGGTGAGGTCGCCCAACTTAGTTTAATTCATGGGCGAACTGATAAATGGGCGAGCTCAGCCATCATTGGCGAACTAAATAATGTGAAGTGTGTACGTGGGCGAGGTCGCCACATGTTAAGTCTTTGGCGAGCCCACCTTAGACTAAAAAGCCATGTCGGGTGAACTAACTTGAGTATGTATGGCGAACTCAAACAGGGCGAGTAGAAATGTGGGCGAACTCCCACATTTAAGCCAGCAAAGGCTTGGCGAGTTGAATGTTGGCGAGCTCCCAAAAATATGAATGGCGAGTAATGGCGGGCGAGCTCCCACGTGTAAGCCATTTGATGAATGGCGAGCTCGGATTGGCGAGCTAGTAAAATGTCTGTGGGTGAGCTGGTTGATTATCTCAAGTCTCGCCTAATTAATGGAAAAATATATGAAGAAAATATTAATGGAAATTATATATTATTTGCAGCCGGGAATTGGGAATGGCTATTGGCGAGCAGGAAGCAAGGCGAAGCAAGGGTTCGTAATATCAGGTAAGGGAGATGTGTGTGAAATGAATGCATGTCCTGTGGAGTTAAGTTTTATAGAAATTACTGAGAAATTGTTTTGTTTTCTGACATGTATTGGTTTGATAAAGTGTTCTGATCTTGGGCGAGCTACAAAGCCGCCATATGATATTTTTGGGCGAACTGGTTAGGGCGGGCGAGCCAAGTGGGCGAGCTCTCTTTTATAATATTTGATATTTTGGGCGAGTGGCTTTGTTTTAGATAAAAAAATCCGGGCGAGCTAAATGGGTGAACCCTTTTTATTTGGTTTTAGGGCGGGCGACCCCTGTGTTTTCATGTAATAGGCGAGTTGACCATGGAGTGCCGCTTTTGGGCGAGTTGACCATGACAACTCTATGATGGGCGAGCCGCTTTGGCGAGTCAGTTTTACTTGTTGTTAAAAATAATGGTTGGCGGGCGACTACTTGTCACCCCACTTTCTAATTCACTATGGGCGAGCCACGATGGGCGAACTGACCATGGCGAACAGAGTCTTATTTTTATTTTTTTCCCAACGAAAAATGAATTATTTTGAAAATAGAAAATATGAAACCCTTTTGGCGGATTGACTAATGGGCGAGCCATTAAGGGCGAGCCAGATTTGCTTGTTGTTTTAAAAGCAAAGGTTGGCGGGCTGCCATGGGCGAGCCATATTGGGCGAGCGGACCATGGGCGAGCAGGTTGTAAAGGTTGAGATTTTGAAAGATTGTCAAGGTGTTTTGTAAACAGAAAGCCTAAACCTTTTTTGGAAATCAAATCATTTTGAGAAAATGATACTATGGTGAGATAATTCCATAAAGGTTTTCATGAGAGATAAAGTGATTTTGAGACTTTAGGCTCTGAGTTCATGCAATATTATTCATATAGTTGTGTGACCCGCCTGGGGCGGTGGCTTGGGTTGATGGACCTACAGGTGCACCTCAGGGCATCACAAGGCTGATGGACCCGCCAAGTCATCAGCGGTCTCGAGGTCACTTGGCAAGTGGACCTGAGGACCATCTATAGATTATGACCATAGATCTAGTTGAGATAGCCGCGAGGGGCGATGGCCTACGGGTATACCCCAAAAGCGGATTACTTGTGTTCCTAGGGGAACAATGAGAGCATGATTTGTTTGATGCCTAGTCTCAACTTACTGATTTCTGTTTACTGAGGGGATTTGTGAAATCCTATTTACTGTTTACTGCATTTTAAAATAAACTGGTTATTATGTGATTTTGGGATGGTATATTGAGAGGCGGTTTACTATATCCACTGTTTTCCTACTCAGGGTTTGATTTTAGGAAAAACAAATAAATTGTGGTATATAGTTTTGCTTTAATTAAAGCAGCATACGTTTCCTTTACTGAGCGTACGAATCGCTCACCCCTTTGTTTTAACTCCACAAATAAAAGACACGGAGTTAGAGAATTAGCTATCAGATGGGTACAGCTACGTTTAAAGCGCTGAGGCATGTTATGTTAAACGTGACAGGTACAGTCTCTTCTCTTTTACATTTCAGACATATGTATACAGTACTACTTTATTGAGACAAAGACAATAAAGGATGTCAGATGTAAGGAATAATGAAAAGAATTTCATATTCCGTATTTGATAAATAAATGTTATTATTTATCACTATCATTGTAGAATGTTATTGGCGTCGCAGACAGCCCAACCGGTAAAGTTGTATAGAAATATGTGAAAAACGTAGTAACGGGATGTTACACATTTGCCCTTTATACTTGACTTTTGCATTAAAAATACATATTCTTATAATTAAATCAAATATGTGATTGGTGAAGCTTCTTTTAATTTTTTCAAGGAAAAGTTTTTTTTTTTTTATAAGCTGTAGGGTGACATTGTAAAAGTAAGTCAAGGCAAAAATTATACTGTTAAATAAAGTATTTAACTCAATAAAATATTGTATATATCTCTTTGCTCATAAAGTTAAATTAATTTTTTTAAATTATAAAAAATCTAAAATGAAGTCTTCATCATGTAATTAAAAAAATTTCTGGCACATTATAAAATTTAAATTGTGTCCAAATAACTTCGATTTTATCTTCAATTAAAAAAATAAAATAATATATCATAAAGCCCAAAATAAATAAAAACAAACTAAAAAAAGAGAGAAATTAGAACCATTTTACAGGTAATGGTGTAAACGCTTTGAAATTTCCAGCCGTTGCTGCAGAGTCTTACAGGTGTGCTAAAGAAAAAAGTTTCAAAAGCCAAAAATAAAGCACTCTCAGATTCTTTGTGAAATTTCATTTTTGACCCTCCATTTCTAGTTCTCTATTCTCTCTCTTCTTCTCTCTTCTCTGGCAAGGCAAGTCTGTCTCTTTTTTCTTTCTCTGTTTCTCTTTGTGTGATAAGGCCATGTTTAGAGAGAAAGATCTCTCAAGCAATCTCACTTGTGTAGGAGATGAAAGCTCTCAAAGCAAGCTTTCGCGTTTGTTTCAAAACAAAGAGAGTTCAGCTGAAAAAATGAGTTTTTTGCAAGAGGGCATTGATTTTCTGAGAGAATCAAAGGCTGGTCTTGATGGAGGCTACTCTTTGACAAGACCTTCGAAGCCTGGGAATTCTGGCTCTCAAGAACTCACTCTTAGCTACCTTTGTGAGAATCCCAAATTGGATTTTTGTCCTGAGAAAGAGTTTCCGGGGAAAGTCTTGTTGGGAAAAGTTACTAGCTACAAAGGGAAAGAAGTTGTTGATTCTGAGAATTCAAATCAAGATGAGAAATGGGTTGAAAGAGATTTCCTGAATTTGGGTGAAAGTAAAGGAATTTCTTCAGAAGGAGAGGTAGAGGAAGACTTCCAAGAAAGAGAGAATAGCAATAGGGAGAAAAGACCAAAGCTTGAAACTTTGAATCTGTCTCTAGCTTTACCTGATGTGTCTCTCTCTTTAACTGCATCAAATGCTTTGCAAAATGGTGATCCTCCACAACATTGGTCAAGGGCTAGTAGGAGTGTACAGTCTTTGGCACCGTCAATCAGTAACACACAAACCACTTGTTCTAATGATTTCACTTCTGCTTCATTGTCATACTCTTATTCTCTGCCGTTTTCACATAATCCTAGCTGTTCGTTGACACGAAATTCAACTGAGAATTATGAGTATTCTGTGGGGAAAGACGACCAAATTTGGTGTGGTGGTGAGGGTACTAATGGATCTGTGCATAGTCGGTTTAGGCCAATTGGCGATGGAGTTGCTTTGGCCAATCATGGTGGTGCTGGTGCTGGTGCTGCTGGGGGGTTTTCCAAGATGCAGGTTAACCGTCAAGTGAATAAGGATTCGTGCAATAGTCTTCATAGAACTACTAGTTCAGATAATCAGTCCTTTTTCCCATCTGAATTGCGTGCTAAGCCGCGTGTAGATAACCATTCAGGGGATTCAAGGAGGAGGGATTCAGAGAATTTGAGAGCTTTGGAGAGTATGGATGGAGGGAGATCAAGAAAGATTTCCAGCCCGGAGAGAATTCTTCGTGAGATTGTCTCAGAGTCGATTCCTGCCATGGCACAAATAATGCAGGAGCTGCCTGATGAAACGCTTGAATTGACCAAAGAATACTTGAGGAATCTTATAGCAACGCCAGAGAAGAAAGAAGAATTAATGGGACTTCAAAACCGGCTTGAGAGGAGATCTGATCTTACCAAGGAGACTCTCTCAAAGTGCCAGAAAGACCAGCTAGAAATTTTAGTTGCAGTGAAAATGGGCCTTAAAAGCTTCTTGTCTGTAAAAGTACAGGTTCCAACGTCAGAGCTGGTGGAGATTTTCTTGTTTATGAGATGTAGGAATCTGAATTGCAAGAGTTTCCTGCCAGTTGATGACTGTGATTGCAAGATATGCTCAGAGAACAAGGGGTTTTGCAGTTCTTGTATGTGTCCAATCTGCCTGAATTTTGATTGTGCTAACAATACTTGCAGTTGGGTTGGTTGTGATGTTTGTTCCCATTGGTGCCATGCTGCCTGTGGCATTCAGAAGAATCTTGTCAAGCCAGGTCCTAGCTTGAAGGGGCCATCTGGAATTACTGAAATGCAATTTCACTGCATAGGATGTGGCCATGCTTCAAAAATGTTTGGGTTTGTTAAGGATGTGTTCTTATGCTGTGCAAAGGACTGGGGTCCAGAAACACTGATAAAGGAGCTTGATTGTGTGAGGAAGATTTTCCGGGGCAGTGATGATTCAAAGGGCAAGGACCTGCACATCAAAGCAGATGAGCTGTGCAACCGGCTTCAAAAGAAAATGATGTCTGCTTCAGATGCTTGCAGCATCATTATTCAGTTCTTCAACTGTAAGTATCTTTTGTTCTGTCTATTTATATATGCAAACTTCTTGTCATGATGAAAGACATCAAACTAATTTCATGGAATATAGATATATTGCATCTCGATAATTGTTCTCCGTGGCTTTGTTTTTGTATGCATGCGTATTTTTCTTTTGATCACTAAGAATAATTTCTGTTCTAATATAAAAGCAGTTTTTAAATGATTGTAGATCAAATGATTGAATGAATGAAGAGAGAGCGTTTCGATTAAACTATAAAGTACTAGTCTTAAAGCTTCCAGTTATAGATGTATATGCTATTTATAGCGTTTTAATGCTCTATAATCGGAAGATATATGCAGAGTCAGAAAACATAGGAATGTGTTATTAATGGCATGTAAGATCAGCGCATTAAAATGCCACCTCTTGTTGAATTGGAAGCCTGTTACTACTCTGTTTCACTATGCTTCAATCGCGGGTAGAAAAGCTGAAATATTTACTATACTGTTGAATTTTATGTTAAAATACCATTTGATGTATAAGGACCAATCTGTCTCCTTTTTGACATCTTCTCAAAGATTTCATCATGTTTAAGGTCTCAAATAGGAGATGATTGGTCCTTGTACATCCTGCAGAAAATAATAATTTGTTTACAGACTACAGCTCTTCCTTTTTCCGTGTATATTACTAGGTAGGTAAACTAAATATATTTCGGCTATTGAGTTAATTGTTTTCCCAAAGCTGAGGAAACACAAAAAATTGGCCCTTCATGTAACTGGGCCTTATGTTATCCTGTGAAATTTGAGATTCTAAAATGATTCTGGAACTTTACTAACATAATTCCTGGTTATAAACTTGTAAATCAAAAGGCTTGCCTGCAAGTTCTTCCTGATGTTAGGTTTTCCTTATCGGGAAATATGCAGCTAGGGCTAATTATGCTTTTTCCTCATTTTTGTATGTTAAAGAAAAAAACCCCCAATAATTTGAAACTGCCCTCTAAAGATGCATTTCCTTTCTAAAAGATTGTTTGAAAATGGTTCATGTGTGTGATTTTGGTTTGTAAGTTGGTCTAGTTTGTGATTTACAGAATGATTTTACTCCATTCTTCAGTCTCGATTTCATGCAAAGTGTACCAGTGTGCGTTGTTTTATCATGCAGTCTAATGGTAAATTGGCTCAATTCTAAGATGGAGATTTAAACAAATAACGATTACCTTTCGGAGATGCAAGATTCTATTTTAAAGTGAAAAAGGATGATAACTAGTCAAATCTGATAGTGATGGAGCTTTTTATGATTGAGGGAACTGATTACGAAACATAGTGCATATGCTACGATCATGGGAAATTTTTCCTTTGATCATGGCTCTCTACAAAGTAGATTTCACCATTCTGCTTTGATTTGGACCATTTCTGAATTAGATGAATAAGCTAGGTCCTTGGTTATAGTTTTGGCGCGTGTCATATTTAGTCCTGATTATGGTTTGCCGTTTCCTTGAAACTTATTTTCTTGTTTCGAAACATCATAATAGTAGATTCCCCACCATGCGTTGTCCCTTGTTGAGCTAGATATATCGCTGATAATTCCTGTAATTTTATTTGAATGCATCTCTCAATTCATGATATTCTTGTCTTAACTTTTTCTTTCTCTTTTTCATTTTCCATTTCGACATGGACAAATAATATACCGATGGTTTGTCAGATATTCCTGCCTCTGGTGCATGTTCGAAGGACTTAACGACAACTCAAGTTGACATTCAAAGAGATGAATCATCTGTCACACCAACTACTTCCCATCCTCCAAAGCTCATGTTTTACAGCGCAAGCTCTTCAAGTGGACACGATTTACTTCTGAATGACCACCATCGGAAAGATCTCAAAACTGTTGTCATGAACGACCTAAAAAGAGAAGATGAATACCGATTTGGCAGGTTATCAAACAAGGATGGTTTTGACAGCTTAGATAGCATGGTAAGGATTAAGGAAGCAGAAGCACTAATGTTTCAAAGCAAGGCAGATGCAGCACGAAGAGAGGCTGAGGGTTACATGAGGATGATTCAGGCGAAGTCTGAAAAGTTGGAAGAAGAGTATGCTGAGAAGCTATCCAAACTTTGTTTGCAGGAGACTGAGGAAAGACGTAGGAAGAAAGCCGAAGAACTAAAGGTTTTGGAACACTCACAGTGTGACTATTACAAAATGAAACTAAGAATGCAAGGCGAGATTGCCAGTTTGTTGGAGAGAATGGAAGCCACAAAGCAGCAATGGGTTTGATCATTTTCTTCTCTAATTTTTTGGTTAACAATTAAGCTTAGCTTGTGTAGTTTGTTTGAAGTTTTTAGCCTTCTGGATTCTGCTTGTTTCTTAAAATGGGAAATGAACCATTGTTGTCTGTTGTGAAGTTGTCAACCTTAACAGCATTTCTTAATGATAAGTTTCAGCCACTGAAATTTCTATTCTCTTGTGTTCTTCATGAGCTTGAAATATAGCTGTCTGCACTCTGCAGTAAGCATATCTTACACAATAATATCCAAAATAGCAATTTAATCCTTGTAACCAGTCTCAATTCAGAATTGTTTAGGTTCTGTTTGGAGACATTTATCTCTGCATAATCTTTTCTTGTGATTAGATGTCAGCTTAAGTTGGTAAGTATATGTAGGCACTTTCAAACACGAAAACTGTTGGGATTTTTTAAACAGAATCGTATTCCACAAACGAATGAAACCAACGCGGAATTAAATCGAACACACAAGAGACAAGATTTAGAGACAAAATTTAACGTGATTCGGCCCAAGTGCCTATATCTACGGATAAGAGAGAAAAATCCACTATAAAACATAGAGATTACAAAGAGTACAAAATACTTTAAACAAACACTAAACCCAAACCCTGAAACAAACCTAGTTTTCATAAACAAACCTAGTTTCCATAATGTTTAACCCATGGAATTCCTATGCAACACGGTGTTTTCTCCAACTCTTTCTCAAATCCCTATAGACCCATTTCCCACATAGAAATTACATAGTGATTACATCTCTCTTTCAATCCCATTCTAAAGGTTAAGACCAACTCTATATTTATATAGCCAAATTACTTGATCACTAAGAATTCCTATTCACTAAGAAATCTAATCTATTAAGAGTATTTATCTCTAAATAAACTTAACCATCAAGTAATTCTTTAACCAATAGAATTTTATTAGAATCCAAATTAATTCTCAATAGAATTTGAGTAACATCTAACAAAAACGATATGAATTAAAGACACGAAATTAACACATGCTAAAATCAGACACGAAAAGAATACAAAATAAAGAAAATCAGCTTTGGCTTGGACATGTCGCTAGGCTTTCAACTTTCAATCCTGATGAAGTTTTACCCACATTTTTCTGTTAATCAATCTGGATAGCGATGTTTGTGATGCTTATAGAAAAACATGATTGCCCAATATCAAAATTTTTATGCCTGTAGCTATCATGAAATAGACTCTATCAAGTTTGGTGTGGCAAAAGAAATCATTCCCAATATCATATCTGCCATATAATATTTTCATATTTCCTGGCACCAAGAGAAAAACTACAGCAAGTGATTGGCACCGTTGAAGTTGTTCCCCATGAAAATTTCGATGGTCGGATCGGAGAGAACAAAAAGAGAATGTGGTAATGCGCCACCAACGGTCATGCCCACAAATTATATTATAAAATCCTTAGGAACATTGAAATTTTGAGTTGCCATTGCCAAAAATCACGGGTTCTTTGTTTTTTTGCACAGCTGGTTTTCCTGTGTGAAGTTTCGCTTTGACATTTGCTCTCTAGGGACCTACTCACCTACACCTGCCCCAGTGCGTCCGTTGCCAACCAATATTTTACTTCCATCTATGGACGTTTTGCTGTTGATGAGATGAACTTTCATGGGAGTTTGATTTGTGAGTTGGGTCTTATTATTAGCTAGGGAGGAGAAAATGATCGGAAAGTGTCGGTCCTGCTGGAATTAGGAATTTAAAGCGCGTTTTGATGGTCAAACCAATATTTATAAACAAAAAATAATGTAAAAATGAATTCAAGAGTTTTGAAATTGAAATTGAAATATTTGGACTACTTTTAATGTTTTTAGGTGTAAAAGCACAATACGTCTTTATTTCACGTTAAGTATGAGATTAATTTTTGTTCATCATTTATGACTAATGTTGATTTAAAAAAATTTGACCTCACTTTATGAGAATTCGAAAATGAATTTTTCTATTATGAATTACCTCAACTTAAAAGCTCAACCAAATCTTACCTATCGAGCCATCATTTTTCAATGTTTATTTTTAGCTTTTGTACTCTCAAATGGACTTTGTCAGATGCAGTATAGGTGTCCGACGTGGAATGCGAGAATTTCTTACGCCAAATGTAGTCAATGTGTCACCCAATGATAATAGTTAGGATTCGTTTTTCTTTACTTTTAGATTGGAATTTTGAATTGTTTATAGGATTTTTGGAATACGTTAGGTATTTTTTTTTTTTTACTTTAGAAAAGAAGGGATTCCTCGTAATTTAAAAAGAAAAAAAGTGAAGAATTCAACGGTAAGTATCAGGTTACATAGCTACAGATTTCATATCTAATAATAAAATGTTAGAATTTGTTTCAGTACATCAAATCAGAAGTTACAGAAGCGCGTCTGATTTCATGTTTATAATCCTTAAGAATTACGCAGGAAATTGGACATGACACCATCGGTCGTACAGGCTAAAATCAACAGCAATCATGGCATTCAAGATTTTACATGCTGCCGTTGAATGTGATTCTGCCCCAGGGAACAATAGGAGAAGAGACCAACCCAAGAAATCAAAATGAAAATAGAAAGATTTAACATATATTAGGTCTGCAAACCAAACAGGCAGATGGTAATCATGCTCGCCAAGAATGCTAGGTAAACAAATCAGACATTTTGGCCTCATCCTGGGATTTGAAAATTACAAGAGTCCTGAAGATCCTCCAAGCAAGAGCAGTTGTTTGTGACATGAACTGTCCTTTGCAGTTGCATGTCTCTTCTACCTGGGATTGTCTTGGATGCCATGATTGCTGTTTTAGATCCATGGAATTCAGCTAGAAAACTTAGAATTCATAATCTTGATGCAAATCACGACATGAACATGCATTATAATTTAGATTTAACAATTTGTGTATATAATTCGTGTTTTTATTGTATAAAATTATATTTGAATCGTGTAAAATACGAAAATTTCACATCAAAATTAATATCAACATGCTAAATAATTTTTTTTTAGCTTTTATCATATTTATGTATAATTATTTATCAAATTAAGATTACCAGGTTTACTAAAATTGCATAAATAAGTTCCAATCTGTTAAATGACACTAACTGCTGTTTGGACATCTAACGTGAAAGCTGACGTGAATAGCTTAGTTGGCTGTCACATAGCATGCCACGTGTGCAATACTAACGGAAGTTAGTGTCATTTAACTTATTTGGACTTAATTGCATAATTTTAAAAGGTTAAGGGTTTATTTACAATGAAATAAAAGTTTATGGACTGATTTTCACGCAATAAAACGTTGAGAACTTGATTTCATTTTGTACTAAAGGTTGAAGGTCTATTTAGCTATTAAGCCTTTTTATTTCTATAGGATTTCCTTATACTTCTATTCATCAAAAGCATAGTGTTTTAGTAAATTTATAATTATTTACTTTCAAATTTGGTACTAAGATTTGAGATACCAGCTTCTCAAAAGCTCATTATAGTAAGCAGAAAGAGCCCAATATGTATGCAAAGAATCAACTTTAATTATTCCTTGCACGAATAGTCCCTCCATGGATCATATAAAAACAAAGATATGAAATAATTCCAATAGAAAAGATGGAAAATTTTGGTAAATAAGTGACCCATCAATTTTCTTATTATATTAATTTAATATTGAATACCATTGGCGAATCAGTTGTTGAATTACAGATTACAGAATTACAAGAAAAAAGGTATTATTAAGGTCACTCACATTGATAATCTTAGATTAATTTATTAGCAGATGCCAGGCCTTCTCGGAGCTTGAGTAGCCAAACGAGCACAAAGGCATCCACTGCTATAAATTACGAACGACCGAATACAAGAAGAGAAGGCAGGTTTTTACGATTTGAACTTTAGATTTGTCGGATATCACTTTTTAAAAATAATTGCATGAATCATTTAAGTTAAATTCCAAATTCAATATTAGTTTACTTTAGTAATATGGCTAATCACGGTTGCCTGTGCGGCTAATTAAACTATGTTTCAGTCACTGAGACTACATGGTTTCGATTACCAATATCGAAGAGAATTTAACATTGACATGCATTGCAGAGGATAGGCTTTTGGTGCCATAAGAAAATCCAAGGTTTTGCGTATCAGAAATTTACTAATAACTCAATTCATCAATTACTGAAACGAAACTTGTATGATGAGGCTTACTCATTTCCTGTTTAACATTTAATATTTGTGTATTAATTTGGAAAGCTAAGCTATAATAATTAAGATTACAACTTGGCATGGCTTTTCAAGCCAATAAATCAATGCATAAAAGAAAGCTTGATGAATTGGAAAATAATTCAGCAATTACTCGAGAAATGCTTAAAGAAACATTTTCTGGGTTTATTAAATTGTATATTTGAAATGAATTATAATAAATTACAATATATGAATACCAACATCAAGCCAGTGTAAAAAAAAAAAAGAAAAAATCAAAACGAAAATCACACACATTCAGAAAAAAAATGATTAAAACCATAATCAGACATATCGGGCAACAGCAACACTGAGATCAACAAATATGCCAAACAAGAGGATAGATAAACCCAGGAAATTGAGCAGACGAGCTTCACGGCTATGCTGCAGCTGCATGAAGGTAGCCTTCTCCATCAAGCCAGTCAGGGCTGCAGCTATCGACATGTACAGCAATGTCCTGCCGCCACAAACGTGCCAGGGAAGCATGGTTTTCCTTGTCAAATCTGTCTGCGGAAACATAAATGTGACCAACCCTGCTAGCCACTGCAACCAAATTTTGAATCAAATTAAACAATTTCAGCTGATTACTGTGACCAAATAATAAAGAAGCAAAGAAAATGTAGCATGGTTTTTAGAATGAAGAGTAATTTGTAACAGTTTGGGTTTACGAGAATTAAGATTCGATAATCTATTTCTTAAAACAAATATATAAATCATTTAAACTAAATCTCATAAGTAAAATGAAAAATACTAAAGTTGGTGGCACTTCATATATTTCGATACCTATTCGCAAAAAAAAATAAAATCTATAAAGTTGTTATTTGTTACTCATGTTATCTGTACGTAGTCGAACAATAGAAAATATAGCAATACTTGAATAAAATAGGTAGGAAACATGATGACAAGATATAAAAATAACACGAAAGAAAACAAAGTGGCATGGCATAAACACAAAATATACGTACGAATTGTTAGATGTATTTGAATCGCATGAAAATTGACGTAAAGTGTTACTGAGTTTTTTTGTTTTCCATTTTTTACCTGCAATGCAAACAACGAAATAGTGCCGATGCCAATCCATGAATGCAAACTGTAAACATCTTCTATGTTGCCCATGTCATGGTACTTGAACACAGCACAAATCCCAACCACCCCAAGCACAAAGGCTCCAAGCTGAAGCACCATATGAACTATCTTCTGCACCATATGTTGTGCTTGGACTGTCTTGTACACCATCATTGCTGCATGTTTTAAACCCCACCAATTGAAACTTGTTAATTACAAAAGATTCATGCTCAAAATCAAGATAAATGTCCGAAAATCTTGATTGATTACCTTCACCAGACAGAAAAATGAATCCACAGAACATAAGAAATGGGTGAACCTTCCATGCAGAAAACAATAGTTAACATTAAAAAATGCATTAACTTAAGATTGAAATCATAATTAATACCATGAGAGCATAATAGTTTTGTTTTCTTACATTAAAAACACGAGAGCCTTCATCAGAATCATATTCGATACCGCCACGATAATGCAGCAACCAGACCAGCATGAGGATGAAAGCCAAGATCCCAAACAAGTGGGCGAATATAGTTAGACGGGAGGCTGAAGTTCCGTAAGGTCGGTGCGAGACTGCTACGGTGGTATGCATGGTGATGATGGCGGAATACAAAGCAAGAGGTTTGCACTTAGTAAATATATAATCACATTTAATTGCGTCATACTGATCGGTTTCTTTATATAATTGCAGAAGAACTTTTTCAAAAAAGAATGAAGGGAGGAATTTAGACCTTTTGGATTGCTTATTGGTTGGTTTTGGAACTTCCGTCCGGGAAAACTTTCAGCTTTGGCAAAGCATCATCACTATTAATATTAGTGTGTAATATATATATATATATATATATATATATATATATATATATATATATATATATGTGTGTGTGAGAGAGAGAGAGAGAGAGAGAGAGAGAGAGAACATTACATCTACTAGAAGAGGTACTAATTCTTTTGTACAAATGAACATTATATATATATATATATAAAAAAGATTTGTCGTAACGGCTTCGCGCTCGACGATTTTGAAAAACGTTTAAAAAAACAAAGAGAGTCGCCACCAATTTTTTTGTAAGGTGTGATTGGCTACCTAAAATATTTATATTTTTAACAAAATCTCAAAATTAATTAAGTTTTATTAAAAAGACAATTTTTTTAGTCTGCGAAAACAAAATTGGGTCCGGGAGTATAGTTACACGTGGGGAAGGATTAGCACCCCCACGACGCCCATTAAAAAACAGTACCATAATAATCATGTGTTATCCTTTGGTTTTACAAAAATGATTTAATTTAATATTTAAAAACAATTCCTATTTTATTGCAATCAATTTTATTCAAAATCATTTTTTATTTGTAAATTTATTTTATTTTATTTTAAAGAGTTAAATTTTATTTTTCGAAAATAAATGTGAACCTTTTTGTATTGAATAACTAAATCGAATACTCCAATACTTTTGGCAGCATTCGAAATAATTTTCCTCACTTAGAGATTTCTTAAGAATCACTACTTGTGACTTATATAGAATCTCATCCTTGGAAAATTCACACTTACTTCGAAAATTAAATGGATGTATATAATGCAAACAGATAATATATGATGCAAATGAATTTTTAATTTTAAATTTTCTTATTTATTTGTTGATTTATTTATATATTTTTGTTTTAGAAAAACTTATTCATTTTCATTCATTTTTTTAATAAAATTTAAATTATTGAAAAATTATACTAAATATTCCAATACTTTTGGCAACAATTAGTATGACTCTTCTCACCTAAGGATCAGCTAGGAATCACTACTTGTGACTTCCGTAGCATCCCATCATCGGGAATTTATTAAATTTAAATTTTCTTTGATTTCCTTTTTCTATTCTCTTTTAAAAAACTTATTTATTTTTATGTTTATCAAAAAAATTAAATTATTGAAAAATTATACTAAATATTCCAATACTTTTGGCAACATTTAGTACAACTCTTCTCACCTAGGGATCAGTTAGGAATCACTACTTGTGACTTCCGTAACATCCCATCATCGGACAATTTATTCAATCGAATTTAAATTTTATTATTATTTTCCTTTTTCTATTTTCTTGTAAAAAAATTATTTATTTTTATGTTTAACAAAAAAAAATTAAATTATTGAAAAATCATACTAAATATTCCAATACTTTTGGCAACATTTAGTACGACTCTTCTCACCTAGGGATCAGTTAAGGAATCACTACTTGTGACTTCCATAACATCCCATCATCGGACATTTCAAAATTAAAATTCTATTATTTACTCAAATTCAAATTTAAATTTCATTATTTTTAAGTGTGTTTCCTAATCAATGATAACAATTAATGAAAATGCAAATAAATGAAAATTTTTCAAAAAAACTTTTATTTTAAACATGCACTAATAATAATAATAATAATAATAATAATAATAATAATAATAATAATAATAATAATAATAATAATAATAATAATGAAAACAATAATAACAAAAATAATAATAACAATAATAATAAAACACCACAATAACAATAATAATATAATAATAATAATAATAATAATAATAATAATAATAATAATAATAATAATAATAATAATAATAATAATAATAATAAACAAAAGGCTAAAAAAATACCCAAATTAATTGGGTTTAAACCCAATAGCAAGGAGGCCCAATTGACAGCCCAAGAAGAGGCCCAAAAGGAGTTGGAGTGGGCTGGATTCTGCTGGGCCGAGCGGGTCACGGATGGGTCGGACGCGGCTCGGATCGGGTCAGCTCCACGCAGGTCGGCTAGGAGTGGCTCCGGGTCGGGAGCGATCGGGTTGGTCGGACCCGCGGGGCGACTCGCGGACGAGTCCCGCGCGCGGATCCTCGGGTCGAGTCGGGTCAGGTCCACGCGCGGATCTTCTTTCTTTTTTTTTCTTAATTCCTATAAAAGCTATTCTTTTTTTTTCTAATTCATTTTCTTCCTTCTTCCCTAAAAAAACTTCAGAGCCTTTCCAGGCTCTCGGCCGGGCGATTTCCGGCCGCCGCACGCCGCCGCCGGTCGCCGCCTTCGGTGGCCGGAAAGGGGAAAGCTTCTAACTTTCCGAAGCTTCTCTTCCTCTCCTTTCCGTTTCTAACCTTCGTTTCCCCTAAAAAACCTCCTAACTACCTAGAACTGGCCTCGACCGAAACCTCTTCCCTTTTTTCTATTTTTTTTTGTTTTTCTCTTCTGGTTGATGATGTTTGGTGGTGGTCTCGTGTTTGTTTGTTGTTTTCTTTTGCAGGTGACGGCTTAGATCTAGGTTTGTGGCTTACGGGTTTGGGTTTGTGGCATTGGGTTTTTTTTCTGTGATGGTTGTGGTGTTGTTGGGGGTTCGGGTGAGGTTACGGGTGTTGGGGTTTTCGACTAGTGATGGTTGGGGTCGTGGTGGCTAGTGGATCGTCGGTTGTGCGGTGGTGGTTGTAGTGAAGGAGGGTCGAGAATGGTGGAGGCTTTGTGTAAGGGTTTGGTGGTGAAATGTGGACAGAGACAGAGGGTGTGGCCGGAGGTTTTGGGTAGTCAAGATGGGTCTCATTGAGGGTCCTAAATGGTGATGTTGGTTTTTTTTGGGTTCACCCTGGTGATGGTTGTGGTGCTTTTGGGGTTCGGGTCGTGAGGATGATGAAGCTTGGGGTCCCGTTTTTTGGTTGAGGCTCTCCCCTTGGTTTTTTGAGGTCGCCAGGTTGAAAAATGGGAGCCTTGAAGTGTCGAGAGCTTTGGGGCTTTGTGCGTGGTGGCTGGCAAAGATGAGATGGACAGGTGACAGGGGGCAGGTGACCGGCGGAGATGGGATGGCTGGCAGGGGGTAGGTGACAGTGGCGGTAGATTTGACAGAAAATGAAAATAAAAAATAAAAATAAAAATAAAATAAAAAATAATAAAAAACAGATAATAAAAATAAAATAAAAATAAAAAACAAATAATAATAAATAGAATAAATACTAATAATAATAATAATAGGATAAAATTAGGTGTCTACAGGATTTATATATGATGCACTGACAGTGTATAGTTTTTATACACTGTCAATGCATCAGAGGTTGACACCTCATCATTAGGCCCTTATATGCAAATATAAATAAATTTTTTTTATTTGCCCATAAGGGCCTATTGATGAGGTGTCAACCTCTGATGCATTGACAGTGTATAGAAACTATACATTGTCAGTGCATCATATATAAACTTATTTATATATATATTTACGCTATTAGGATTCATGACTAATTAAGTTTATGGCCATTGCGTAAAATGAGTATATAAACATCTAACGGTTAAAATAATTTAAAATTTTCGGATTCAAATTTTAGAATGAAATAAGAGAGAGAATTATCTTCCCATTTTATAGCTATACCAAACTGAAAGAACGAAAGTTCCTATCTATCCCAGTCCGAGAAATTAATGGATTAGCTTTCTAGGTAATTAATAACGTGGCCCATGCTAAGCCCAAAGTATATGGGCTGATGTACACAGCCTTTTGAGAAGAATCTTGCATTGGGTTGAAGAGGGAAATTAATCTTTGAAGAATTCCAGCCAATGTCTTCGAGGAGGAAACTAATTTCTCAAAGCAGAAAAGCATGATCATACGAACAAAAAAAAGAAAAGAAAAGCATGATCATGGGAAAATGACAGAACATTTTCACTTAAATGAGAGGTCCAACTTCAACCAGATGATTATGGTTGGATTGAATTTTTTGAAAATGTTTCCTAGTCCTAGAAAAGCATACTCTGCGATAATGTTCCTAACCTCATTCATTGTAACAAACCCTACTCACGGTACTACTCACCAGCCTAGCTGCAGTAAATATCCCCATTTTTGGCTAACAAAGATAAGCCTGCTGCCATGTCCACTATTCTCTAAGACTGCTTCACAGAAAAGGCAAATCAATGATTCTATAACTATGAGTTTGCATGCATTTGGCTCCACATTCAGGACCACCCAAAGCTTCAAACTACAGTTCCTTTGTAAGGGTTGAAATCCCAACAGCAGTTTATGCAATTTACAATTTCTTCCTATTATATTTCCATGCTTATTTCCTGGCTATTTTCGAGACATGGAAAATATCAATGAGGCGAGGTAGTTGGGTGAAAAAAAAAAGGGAAAAAGAGTTTGCTATCATTGATGCAATTGCATTGGACATTAAAGCTATCTCTTAGTTCTAATAATTCACGTACAAAATTTATATACATGTCATGTAAAATTATATTTGTATTCTATAAAATATAAAAAATTTGTGTCAAAATTAATTTTGACACATTAAACACTATTTTTTTAGCATTTATTACATTTATATATAATTTTGATCATATTTTAAGTCATATCACTTTCATATCTTTTATTCGTATCATGTTACCATATCATATATTAAAGATTATTAGATCTTCTTTCTCTTCTTCACAGATTAAATTTATCTAGGTTATTGATTTGTTTGTGTCATCATTGCTTGATTTTTTTAATTATGGGATTACAAAAGGAAATCATCAGTGTACATAGTGGTTGTCAGATAGGCATTTCTTTTTATTGCTTTCATTGCATAACTACTTCATGAAGACAATGTTTTATAGTTACATGTTCTTCATTTTCCTTCTATTTTTGGTCCCCTTTTTTTTATGCATTTTCCCACCTAGATTTCTACTTTATTTTAGTTTATAATTATTTGCATTGGGAGAGTGCTATCTTCCAAAGCAAACTTGCTCTTGATTTTATGCTCAATCCTTTCATTTGTTTGCATGTTTTGATGCATAGAAAAACGTCTAAGAAGCCAATTTCCAATGATTTTGTCTAGACATGAAGCATTTGAGCAAGTGGACGACAGTAAAAAATGTATTACGGTACCCCAATCTCGCTACTATTGCGCCTTTGAAGCTTTGAGTTTAATACTTTGGTAATTTGTAATTTATTGTAGAATCTGGTTGGCTGCACAAGTTTTCTGAATATGTTACACAAGATGTGCACAGTTTCACTGTTAAATGCCTGGATCATTACCAAGTAAGAATCATATTCTTGTACAATAAATACTATTTAACACTCACATGGTTTAGTTCAGTTGGATCGAAAAGAATCATATTCTTGTACAATAAATACTATTTAACACTCACATGGTTTAGTTCAGTTGGATCGAAGAAAAATTAACAAATTAATACTCAGATGAACAAAAGAATAATATTTTTCATAAAAATAAAATGATATGTTTCCACCTTTAAGAAATTAGAGTTCTGTTTCTGCAAGTATAAAGTTCAACTCTCAACACTTTTATTTTCTTTTTCTCGGCCAATTAGTAGTGATTGCATGGCAAAGAAGCTCATTTTGTCATGAAGTAATTAAATGACCCGTTCCTGTGACTCCAACAAATGGTAATCTCTTTGCCTTTACAATATTCTAATTGAACAATGCCTGTGAGCTCAAGAAATCTGATGAACAGCAGAATTTTCCCATCAAACCAAATAATGATGGATTTGTGTAGTCTTTTCTAAGTGGGTGATTAGTTTTTGTCAACCATGGCTTTCTATATCCTCAAATCTCAATTGTCATCCAACTCTATTTTGTCCATTGCTAACCTGGCCATTTAATGTTCCTTCATCATCTCCATATCCTTCTAATTCACATAAAGTGAAGTATAAAGAGCAAAAGAAAATCATGTTTCTTTTGAAATTATAAAGGCTGGATGATATTCTTACAGTTGTACAATATTCTTTCAATATTACAAAATCTTTACACTACTTGTATTACACGAAAAAGACATGCAATGGAAATATTATATGCATATTTTAAAATTTTCCTACTTTTTGTGATATGTGCATGCATAAAAGATCATAGTGAAGAATGACCTTCAATTATATATGAAAACATCTAAAGAACTTCGATTAAATGTCTTTAACAAATCAAGTTAATAGAATATTAAAATCAAAGTGAAAACAAAAGAGGAAATTGCCTGGAAATTTTCACAAAAGAATTTAAAAGGGACCAAATTAGCATAACATAGTGACAGATAACTTGTAGTCAACAGAGTATTAACAATTAAGACAGTGACATAGTAACCAAATTTTACGTTCCACTTTTGTAACCTATCAAAAGATAAACCAAAAGGAAAAAAAAAAAGAAATGAATATATGGAGTTTGAGGGTAGAGACATGTCACTTTTCTAGTCACTAATTAGAAGTTACCTTTGCATGCAAAATTCAAGGCATTTACATACTTATCCCATGAATAATATTTGTTACTTCAATTGCTATCCCTTATATATTGAATCAAATTCAATATTATAGATAAATGTATTAGAAATGAATGTATCTCATTTAAAACAATTTTTGTTTTAATTATAATTAAGATATAATACTAATTGCAACTAGAATAATTTTTTAACAAACAAAAATATATAGAACACATAAGTTGTTTTAATTCAACTTCTTTCATTAGATAGCACAAAAATAAAAATTTAAACTCAAAATCAATTATGTCAAAACAAACAATTTTACGAATTAATTAAGTTAAAATGTGGTTTAATAATCAAACTTTCAAAAAAAATATATTCAAATTTCGTAAATTTAAGGAGTTTATGTCTTTACAATGATAGAAATACATGATTAACTATTTATAGATTGGACTAGATCAGGTTCAAGTCGTGTTTAGGTAAAATATTAAAGAACTGAAGTTGAATCCAAGCTCGACTCAAACTTAAATAACAAGTCTTTTTTTTTTTAATTTTGATTTTTTTTAAAAAATTTCATAATACTTTTTTAATTCTCTAAAAAATGAGGATATATAGAAGAATATGCATCATGATGTGTATGATGAAAGCAACAAGAGAACAAGCAAATGATGGGGAAGTTTTGTGTGGGAGCAAGGTGTCAAATGGGGGGCCTTAAGCTGTGCAATCATGGGATGAGACCAAACACCCGACACTCCTTGTCACATATTCTCAAACGCATATAAAATTCATTTGATTCAGCTGCATTCTCTAAGGCCAAAAGCCTAACAATGTCAAGTTGCCAACCTCTCCGCTATGGCTCCATTCTATTTGCCACCATTATTTGATGTGTGGGGGAACCCCATCCAATACTCCCCCAATTTGCTTACGCCCAACTTATTCAGCCCTTTTCTGGACCCCCAAGCACGGCTGAGTCAGCTATATAAAGTGGACATACTCTCAATATTCCATGTTATCTATCTGTCTATTCATATAAATATATATAAAATAAAAATTCATTTATACAAGTGTGAAAATAATTTACTTTATATAATTTCATATTTTTTTATTTGATTTATATATATATATATATATATATGAAGAATGATCCATTTATTTCAATATATAACTAATTTACTTTTACATTCTTTTATTTTTTATATGATTTATTTATTTTTAATTCGATAATTAAATTTTATATTTTATTAACGTAAATTATGCATAGAAAATTTTAAATCAATCGAAAATATCTAATTATTTATTTTATTGTAATAAAATACATTAATATATATATATATATATATATTGAAATTGAAGTTATTCTCAATTGAAATAATAAAAATATCATATCAATTCGAAACTTACATAAATGATAAATAAAAAAAGATTATTAAACTTATTGTTGGTTTCTAAAAATATTAATTTCACATAAAATTATATATAATATAAATATATATATATATATGTATGTATTTATAAAACATTCTCAAATTCTCTCAAGAAGCTCCTCTTATCCTAAAGTTTGAAGTCTTCAATTGTCGGAAACCGCCTCATTTGTCAATTCCTGCCAGAGAATCAAAAGAATTGTGGTACTTTTTGTTTGCAACTTTGCTAAAAATTACTCAATATGACAACTATAGTAAATGAGTCCCCACTCCCCACCCATTCTTTCTCCTTTTTTTTTTTTCATTTTCAGGGGCCAAGTGCACCACTTGCTTCTACCAATTTTTTTGTTCATCCTTAAACGCGATACAATATGCTTGGCAAAACATCACAAAATATTTTAAAAATAAACTTATTTCAAGATATCAAAACTCATCTTTAACCAAACGATCAAGAGGTTGTTGATAATCATTTTTTTTTCAATTTATATTACATTGTAAAAATAATTATCATTCCTTTTTTATTCATTTATTTAATTCATACATTGTTAATGAGATATTGGCTTAGTAAAAAAAAATAACACCTTGAAATTTTTGAAATCTTAGATTCGAGTCTCATCATATGTAAATTTATTTAGTTTGAGTAAAATAATTTTTATAATTATCAGTTAAGGAATGTAGTATGCTGATTATGTATGTAATTTTTAATGAAAATGTGCTACACAAAATAAAATTATGCATACATTTAAAAAAAATACAAGATAAAGGAATTATAAGCAATCAATGCATAACCCATAGAAGTTGGATGAGATGCTTTTTTTTTTTTCTAATGTTATATTAAGAAGAAGAGTATATATCACTTTTTTTCTGGTGGAAGAATATATATCACTTTAAACTTATATATATAACACTAAAGTCATGTCCAGTAAGAAGAACGTATGTATCTTGACATATAAGCAATGGATAGAATTGAATAATAAAAATCATCCATATCCATGTGTTATGGGTGAGAGGGAGGACTTAAGACAAAGAGAAGGGAGTGCATATGAGTTTGCATTGTCTTATGTGATTTGACATGTCGGGAATAAATTATGTAAAATTTCACCTGCAAAAAAAAAAATTAATAAAAAACCCTAAATTTTCATAATTTAAACATAAAGGCTATACGTTACTTGTAAACAAATGTGGAACCCCACCACTCTTCAAAGAAATTATAATGTTTTGTTTTCTTTGCTAGGTTCCATAGAATCTCTACATTTTAATATATACTTTTATTTATATACTATATATATTTCTTAATTTTATTCTTTATTTAATAAAATATTATACCCTCTCATAAGTCATATTAGTTGATTAAATTATCGTAGTTATGTCACATTTAGGTAATATATGGTTTTTGCATGGTTACTACTTGCAATAATTAAACAGGGGAAAGAAGACATTGATAATAGTACAAGGCATAATATTTGGACTGTTTCTAATTAAAAATATATATATTTTATCTTTTTTTTTTTTTATCTTTTGACTGTTTATGATCGTTGTTGTTAAAATTTAAAATCCTTTTGTTTAGGTGTTAACCAAAAAAAAAATATCCTTTTGTTTAGGAATCCTTGTACTTGGTTAATATATTGATGTTGTCCGGCCTTCACAGGTCAATTACTAATGCATATTATATTATTTAGCGAAAGAAAAAAAACCTAAGGATACATGCCAATTAATTGCCATTGTAACAATAAGTATATTATATTAGTTTGTTCTATGCATATACATATATATATTATATATATATATATAATATGTATATATATATATATATTATATATATGTATATGTATTTTGAAAAAGCTAAGTATATTTTCAAAATTCTAAAAAATTTTATTTAATTATCTCGAACAAATTAAATTAAAGCATTCTAATAGCATTCTATTGAGGCTTAATAGCCAAATATATCCTCAATTTTTAGCATAAAATGGAATTAAGCCCTCAACGTTTTATCGCATGGAAACCAGTCCATAAACTTTTATTTTATTGTAAATAAATCTTCAATCTTTCAAAATTATGCAATTAAGTCCAAATCTGTTAAATGATATTAACTGCTATTTGGACATCTAACGTGAAAGCTGACGTGGATAGCTTAGTTGGCTGTCACATGGCATGCCACACATGCAATACTAACAAAAATTAATGTCATTTAACAGATTTAAATTTAATTGCATAATTTTGAAAAACTGAGGGTTTATTTACAATGAAATAAAAGTTTATGGATTGATTTTCACGCGATAAAATATTAAAGGCTTAATTCTATTTTACATTAAAGGTTAAAGGTGTATTTGACTATTAAATCTTCTATTGAATATGTATTCGACCTTAGGTTATAAAATAATAAAAAGTATTCCTCTCTTGTCAGGCTATATAAAATAATAAAAAGTATACTGCTCTTGTCTCATAATTTTTTTTTAATAATACAAATTCAAAACATACAAAATAGAAACATAAAATTCTTTATCGTTGGAGTGCTTGAATATTCCTTAGAATATCTAATATAATAATATTAGGATTTATATTAGATGTATTGTTACTGTATAATTTTTATATGTTATCAATACAATATAATTAATAACTTTTAAAATAAAATAACTTAAATTAAATATTATTAAATTCACTAATTACTAGATATAGTAATATAATTAGATGAAAATGTATAAAATTTATTTATTGACAGTACATTAAATATAAAATAATAATTTTTTATTACTTGCTGACTGGTTTCTTACTTTCTGGTGGCAGGGTCGGTTTGAGTTGGAAATTGGATTATTTTTTTGACCATATAAGTCGTTAATGATTGTTAATTAATGTAATCATTTTAGGTGAAAGTTTCGGCTGGCAAAGTCTGATATAAAATTTCTTGGTGAATCAGAAAGGTAACATTAGCAGACATTGTAACCAAAAAAAAACATTAGCAGACATTAATGCTTGACTTTAGTGACACCGAAAGCTATTCATTAAAATATTCTTAGGGAAGCCTTGCTTTAATTATTTTTCCCTGCTAGGATGCCAAGTTTGCCGGTAAATTAACCTCCTTTTTTCTTCTTAAATAATATTCTACAGAATAAAATTAAGATAGTTTTTGATAATAAAATGAATTTTACTAAGAAGCCATATATCTACATACTGCAATTATCATATCTGTTGCGGTAACAAATTAGGACAAAAAAATAGTAGCAATAATATCATAGCTGAATGCTTGACTCAGGGGAGAACAAGTTATCACCAGACTACAAATTTTTTTTTAATAATTGAGGATAGGAAATGAAATTATTTAGATTCAAATCCATAAATATATATATATATATATATATATATCCATAATCTATCTTTGACATAAATGATAATAACTTTAAAGGCCCATCAAAAAAATTACTAATATAACATGCATTTAACATTGTTAAAAAAAACCAACAAGAAATTAATTCAATCAATTAAGTCATTAACTTCCTTAAAATAAAAAAAAATTAAAAGCCCTATGTTTAACCATCAACAACCCCTAATTGACGTATCTCAGAATTTGTTTACTGAAAAATGGATAAACACGACATAGTAACATAATATAAAAACAATATAAAAAAAAGATACAAAAATAATATTGATTAAAATTTGATAAAAATTATATATAACTTAATAAAAACTAAAAAAAACTATTTTATATTTGATATGTTGACACAAATTTTGATATAATTTTCATATTTTACGCAACACAAACACAACTGAATACTACAAATTATATACATAATTATCAAACCATACTAAAAAAGAAATCAAATAGAGGGATAGAACACGTAATAAGTTTCCATACATTTTGGCATTTTGTTCCTTGAGAATCAAATTGTTGGGAAAATGTTGTATAACAATCACATGAAGGCAAAAACAGTTGGAGTCAATTTGCTTCACAATCACAAATTATTAATGTCACGGCTCAATGGGACATAACCTCAAAACTTGTAATGAAAGAAACTTGTTTACTCTAATTTCAATGCGCCGAAACGAAAAAAGGGGACAAATAATGATGGGATTGAAGGATGCTTTTCACATTGAAAATTCCCGGCAAGATTGAATAGGATAAGATTTGTTACCCTAAAATAAAAGTAAAGACCTTTGATTTTCACCATACATAAATTGACATATACAAAATATATTGTGAACACAACTTTTCTTTCTTTCTTTTGACGACAAATAACTGTTTTTAACAAGCATGGGATATTCGCGTTGATCGGCCTTTAGAGATTTTTTGAATTTTAGTTTTTCTTTTTTTAAATAATAAATAACTCAACATAATTAAACAGTTTATTTCATCTCTCCCATGTCAAAAATATACAATTTCATATCATCATTTAAAAGGTCAACAAGTTTTAATTGGAAATCTTTTTATCATTGTACCAAAATATTTAACTTAAATTAAATTTTGTCCGCTTACTTGCGTGAGATGAGAAAAAATTTCTTGTATAATAGATTTTTATTTCTAAACATGACTTTGGTACGATGAAATCAGTTTCATCATATTGTGTCTCATTAGTAAATTTTACCTTAACCTCGAATATATAATTTTTTTCATAGAAAAATCTTATTGTTGAAGAAAACAAATTAACAAAAGGAAATGTTAGCAGTTATATTTAAATATTTTTCATCTTATTGAATCATGTCATTTTTTAATTTTACGAGAAAATCAATTACATACTATTGTAGGTTACTTGAAAGTTTTTTTTTTAGCATTCACATACTTTAACTTTTTACTTCTTACATAGGTAACTCATCTTCACATAAATCTCTAAAATGATATGACCCAATAAAATAAAATATGTTGGCGCAATAAAATTAAAAATATTAAAATATGATTATAAAAATAACCACTGCTATTATTATTCATTAACAAATGAAGCTAACTGTTCATTGATTATTTAAAATGAAAAGTGTGCATCTAGGCAGCTTTAGTCACAAGCAATTGTTAAGTACTATGGGGTTTGAACAACTTGGGTGATCTCGTGAATCGTGACATTGAAAAATAAACATCCTTGGAAAAAAAAAAGAAAAATAAACATCCATTTCATTCGCCATTGTAACATGTAAAGTGAAACTCCTACGTAATGGTTCAGTGAATGAGGATTGAATTTAGGGTTCACGAGTCTTTCTTTGACCAATTGAAATTAGATGACATTGCTTTTGTTTAAAAATTTCAATTTAAAAAGATGTTAAATATATAATTTAACTTTTTAATGGATGATGATATTAATAGAATAAATAAAGAATTTTATGCTATTTCAATTGCAAGACTACTTACAAATGATAATTTTATAAAAATTAAATAAAATAATAAAAATTTCCCTTATTATTATTTTATTTAGATAAATTTTTGTACTTATATTACAATTAAATGATAACTTTACTTTTCGTTTACACTCAAATAAATTATTAAATTTTAAATTGTATTCAAATAAACTATTAACTTTTAGTTTGCATTGAATAAAACTTAACATAATAAATCTTTTTGTACCAAAAAAACTTAATTAATCTTTTATTCAAAAAATAAAAATTTACTTACTTACCATAAAGTATTTATAAAGACTTACTTAAAAAAAAGAATAATTGAATACATTTTTAGTATTTTAGCTTTTATTAAATTATCAATATTTTCAGTATAATTGATTAAAAAAATTATTCAATACATTGCAATTTATAAAATTTTTAAATGAAATTTAAAAAATTATTATACACAATAAAAAAATTTACCAACAAACAATAATTTTAATGGTGGGGTTTTGCTGACGTGGGAGTGGATAAAGTTTAAACCCAAATTGGGCCGCTTGCTCGCCACAAAAAGAAGCCGAGCCGCCAGGTTATTGTATGCTGACGTGGCGAGATATGGTTATATACTGATTTTCTTAGAGGGCAGGCAAACATCCCTCAGCCTTTTCTTTTATTTCTTTTTTCTGATTTGTTTTTGCCTTTGGACATCTGAGGAGGCAAGGAACTGAAACTCCTGTCCCTCAAACATTTTTTATGACTAAAATGCCCATGTTAGTTGACCGTTTCTCTCTCCTTTTTTTTTTATATTAAATATAGTTTTAAATATAATAATTTGAGCTGTGTCTTTTTCTCTTTGAATAGCACACTTTTTTTATTAGAAGAAACAATAAGTACATTATAGTTTTTGAATTCATAACTACAAAAATTACTTTACTCAAAATGAGTAAATTATTAGTAAATTACTATAATTAATTAAATTAATGAATGATTAGATTAAATTTAAACTCACATATGATGAGATTAGAATTTGAAACTTCTTAATTTTATTAAAAAATATATATTCTTGTTTCTCATGAAATATTTTTATATTTTAATTGTTTATATTTTTAACTGATTTTAAAAAGTACACTTGTTAAAGATAAATGATAAATTTAATTATTTATCTTTAATAAAATGATAAATTTAAACTGTACTTCATAAAATCTTAAATATCTTTAAGATATGATCAATGGATAATTTCTTTTTCTTATCAATTTTAATCTAATTTATGTGAATAATATTTTGAAAGTAAATTTTTAAATGCAAAGATACCAAGGAAATATGAAAGAGTATGTTTCTAAAATTTTTAAAAAAATGAAATCCAAACAACATTTGAAGATTCCTCCGATTATATTAAAAAAAAAAAAACAATGCATAAAATTTGTGTATTTCATTTCAAATGAAAAAATGACAAAAGTTAATGATCATGAATCAAGAATTAGTTTTTGATTTACCGATAATGAAAACTTTTAATTTTATTGAACAAATTAAAAAAAATCACATATCTCACTTTTTTAAATTTATTTTTAAAAAATTTATGTTACCCGTTAATTTTATTTGTAAAATTTAAAAATTTTACTAACAATATATTTGATAATTTTTCCTTAATCATTAATAGAATGAATAAAAAAAAGTCAAAAGTTAGTGCGTTAATGAGTAAAAAAAAAATGCTCCTACGAATGAGTTCAACTAATTACATTCGTTAAGCCTTTGACTTTATATCGTGGGTTCGAATCGTGTTGATAGCTCCTGATGAGGTGAGCATCAATTTACGCCCGGTCTCGGTGGCGAGTCAGCCCCTCCTGCCTCCATTTTTCATTCACCAAAAAAAAAGTCAAAAATTATAAATGTTGCCCTAAATTTGGGCCAAAATTAAACCCACCAATCCGCCTGTGAGTAACTGCTACCACACGTACATATTCTGAAGCTGTGGATTAGAGCTCTGTCAAGTCAAGCCTTTTTCCGTTCAACACGCAAAGAAGACTAGGGAAAATTTCTCCCCCTTTTTTACCACCCGTCCCCACTTTGTACTTAGAAATGATATCTCAACCGTTGGATTGAAATCTTGGCAAAAAGCAACAGAAAAGATTACCCACATGGGAAAACATGTTTCCCAGTCCCAAATAGACAAGTTCAACGGCTGTGATTGGGTATAGTTTCTAATCCTTGGGATTCTCATTGACAAATTAATAACTTTAAGCTCACGTGCATGGTATCCACAGTAGGCGGCATCCACGTCATATGCTATGCACCTTGGAATCTACATTAGATCCCATTGTTTCACATGCAGTAAAAAGTAAAAGGTTTATCAGATTATATTTAGTGTGAAAACGACCAAAGCTATTCGTTAAATTATTTAAGCTGGATTTGCTAATTATTTGAATTTGGTTAGTTTTATTTTTAAATTAAATTTGAGCTTGAATTAATCAAATAACGAGTCGAGTTGAATTTGATCATTTTAATATCCGAATCAAGCAGCTTGTGAGTCTTATTGAGTTTTTTCTTAATATGTATTTTTAATATTTTATTATTAATTTATCATTTTACTCTCAAATATATAGTTAAAAATTGATAAATTAAGCCTATTGAATCAAGTTCGAGCAGCTAAAGTTTTTGTCAAATCGAGATCAAGGTTAAAAATGAAGCTCGTTCGAGCTCATCGTTCAAGCTCAAACCGAGTTTCAAGTATCGAGTTTTCGAGTCGAGCTGAGCTCGAGTCTTTTATTGGATCGTTTTGACTCGATTCAATTATACCTCTATTTATATTTAAAGTATTAATAATATATAAATGCTATACATTGTCACAAATAGTAATTTCATTAATGAGCGGAGTTAAAAATTATACAAGCCATTAAAAAATAATTTAAAAAATATTAATTTTTTATTTTTAAGGGTTTGGGTAGTTTTTAATTTTACTAATTAATTGTACCAAAAAAATTTTACTTATTAATGAAATGACAGTTGTGATTGAATGATGATCAATCAACCACAAAATATCACATTATTAATGAACAAAATAAAATGATACATAAATTCTTAAAAATAAATCTAACACATTTTTTAATTTATTTCAAGTGCTTACGTTTTTTCACTTTGTTTATTAATAAAATGAAACTTTACAATTGATAAAACTGTGTATAATTATTACACACAATCAACCCATCAAATAAACTCAAATCAAAATTCCCATTCATGTTGCTCTTGCTAGCAAAGCAATACTCCTAGCGTCTAGCACATGCCAAAGACTTTTTAGTACATTTGAAAATTTTAGATATGATGCATGAATTACATTAAAACGACACGTAAAAACACAGCAAAATAATACGATTTGGAATTAAAAAAAAAGTTATGTTTCACATTATTTTTTTTTCTCAGAATGTTTTACATGATTTGTAATGAAAGGAACACAAACAATACAATGAATCTACGGATGTCCAAAGTCTAAACCTGTCCCATGTAGTGCACGATTTGGAAGATAAAAACTTTTTCTTATACCAAATTTGTAGAACAGAATTTAATCCATTTACTAACTTTACAAAAATGTTAAAAAATATAATAAAGTAATTCATGTGCGTGAAAAATTGGGACCCAAAGAAAAGGCATTACGCCGTTCTGGACTGACGTTATTCGAGGGCACTTCGAATAATTGAATTTGAGAGGCGGGTTGAGTTCCACCGAGGCCGAATGTATAGTTATTAATATAATACGATATATGATACGTATAGTATGATACGATTCGATATTTGTAGAAAATGATATAAATTTATATGCTATATTATTTTTGTTAAAAATCGCAAATGAATTGTACGATATGCTATACGTATCATACGATATTCGATATTTTCGATACAGTATGATACATGTTATTTTATTTAATTCAAATCCAATTAAATCTTTTTTCTTATAAAATTACTAACAGCCTAATTTTATTTTATTTTTTTATATTCAAATGAAAAAAAAATCTTTTATAATCCTAAATCTTAATTTTTAAAAATAAAATATAAAAAAAATCTATTTTTTTAATCCTAAATCATATTTTGAATATAGACAATAATTGATCTATGTGAGATCTTGTGAAAATAATCGTTCAATTGAATTTTTAAAAATTTATAAAAATATATAGATAAATTAAAAATTTTAATAAAAATATTAATTTTACTTCCCCAAAATTAAAAGTTTTAATGAAAATAATAGTTTTGTCCCATTTTAATTTATTAAAAATTAAAATATGAGCATATAAACTTTTTTGAGTAACTTATCAAATTGTTTTAATATTTTATTATTGTATAAGAAACTTGAAAGATTATATTAAAAAAATAACAAACTATTTATTTAAATAATTTTACATTCATTGACATATATATTTTATTTATTTTTGTATATTAATGCATATGAAAATTAAAAATATCAAATATTCATGTATATATATATTATTTACAATTAAAATTTTTATCTATATTTTATGATACGATACTCAATATTTAATTCTCAAAAATAAAATTTTAATATATAATAAGTATATCGATTTAATAATTATTCCGAGTAAGCTTTTAACGGATTTGAATGATCATTGTCAATTGACCCCATGATTAACGGCGTTAACGTCGGGGGTGTAAATGTAAGAAGAGGCAAGCCCGTCAATTGCGGTGTACTTCCCATTTTCCTTTTGTTTTTCGTTTTATTTTTGGCATTGCATGCAAAACGAAGATATTTGCACTCGGAAAAATTGTAGAAATTCGGACGCGGCAACGGCTAGTTGGTGCTGACGTGGAAGGAGACAGAATGTCACGTCAGCTCAGAGAAACCCTGTCAATGTGGAGTACTAAGAGGACATAAGACCTATGATAGGGGCCAGGGAAAACCAACAGCATTTATAACTGAAATTTGCGTTAAACGGCTACCTGCCATCGACATATATAATTAAAAAATTAATTATTAAAAATTAAAAATATTAATAAATTTATCAAAATAAATATTTATAATTTAATTATTCATTACATTAAATAATAGATGATTATTTTTTAATAAAATAATTATCTGATATAATTTTTAAGAAAGTGACATTGTATAAATGTTTCGTACAATTCACTTTTATACCCATGTCAGAAAAATTATTGTAAGATGAAATGATGTAGTGTTTACTTCACCATAACTGAAATCTCTTGCGCTAAGCATATGATGCACATTTTAGTATGCTTGTATTAAGGAGATCAAGTACTTGCTATATAATCCTTTAATCAAATGATTGCTCGAGTGATAAGAGAAAAGTTATAATATATTATAAGATTTTTGATTCAAATTCAAACAATTTTATTTCATCTTCACTTATCAAATATTCTTTGTAATAAAAAAAATTATGATATATTATAAAATTTAAAATTGAATTTAAACAATCTCAACCTTTACCTATCAATTATAAAAAAAAGTTTAATGAACTTTAAAAATTCTATTAACAATAATATACGAGAAAGTTCTTTTAAAATACTCCCTACCAAACTATTTTCCTTATTAGATTATGCTAAAATAGTCTCAGATGTAAAAAGAGGAAAGAGAATATCTCAATTTCCTTTCTCTTTTCCAATGAATCCTAAAACTCCATTAGGATTTGCTAAACCAACCCCACTAGACAAAGGGTTGCGTTTGATTTTCAGTTAGTAGTTTTTTTTTTTTGCCGATGTGGGATTCGAAGACAACCCACAATCGGGTGGCCCACGGACACGCGAGATAGCATCATACACCAACACACACGCATACGCTTTTTTTTTTGGTCAGAGAAAAAACACATCACCTCAACAAAACCATGGTGATTTTGTGAGACCTAAAACTCTTTATAAACCACAAGACACACACACACATTATCGATATGGGATCCGAAGACAACCCACAATCGGTGAGTTAGTAGTTGAATATGTAAATATTTATAATTAGTTTTGAAAAAATGTTAATCAACACTGGTTAAAGTGATATTTAAAAAATAAATTTATAATTAATGTATTATTTTTGTTAAAGAAAACATTAAATTGATAAAAACAATACATTTTTATTAAATAAAAATAAGACATTAAATATATATTTAATAATATTTTAAATAATCTTAAATAATGCCGCAAGATACCAAAGTTCCAACATTAAATCATAAATACCTAAAATCACTAATAAAAGAAAACAACATTTATTAATTCAGGTATTCAACAACCCTAAATTTTTTTATTTCCTATTTATTATTTTCCCATTTTGGTTTAATTAATTATTGCTGTCCAATTTTAATTAGCTCTTAAAAATCAGCTTAGCACTTGATTAGTGTAGTCGTGACTCGTGGGGGCGTTAGTCAAGAAAAGGTCCAGTGCCAGCTGTACAGTAAATGCCCTCACGTTTCGGCTTAAAAAATCCGCGGCTGATTTGATTGGGAACACGCGTCTCTTCGCCGATAGTAAGCCGTTCAAGTTTGGCACGTGGCACGCCAAATTGTGGAACCCTAAGGGCCCACGCGATACTCGTTTTTTTTACGATGGATTAGCCGAGTAGGGGCAGCGGCCCCTCATTTGTATTTTATCCCATAACTGCCCTCCCCGATCATCTCAATTTGCAAATACGCCGTTCTTGTATTTTTTATTTAATATTCAAATATGTCATCCACATTTGTTACAAAATAGAATTATGTTTTTAAAGTTTAGTTTCATAAAAATCAGTCATAAACTTTTCAAAATAATAAAATTAAATACATTTTAAAATTTTTTAATTTTCGTTACTTTTACACAGTAATAAAACTTAATTATGTTAAAAAAATTAACGAAAATGTCTTTAATTTCGTTATTTTGAGACGTTTAAGACTGATTTTCATGTAATTAAAAATTAGAGGTATAATTTCCTTTTGTAATAAATATAGAGGATATATTTGAGTATTAAATCATCTTTTTTGAGGCAAATAAGTAAATATGCGATCCATTCAAGGGTACTTTCGTTATCACGTGAAATGGAGCTGTGGATTGGGGCGGTCTCTCAGGCGATGCAGCGCCAGGTGCCCCCTTTTTTTTTTTTATTTCTGTTTTTAGATTTATTTTTAAATTATTTAAATATTAAAAGTAAAATCTCTTTTTAGCCCCAAAAGTCTTAATAATCTTTATTTTGATCCCTAATGAATAATCATTTGCACACTTTCTTTGGTATTGTCCACTATTGCTTTTGTCCATTTTTTTTTTCTTTGCTTTTTTTTTTCGGTGTATTCTTTGCTTTTTATTATTATAAATTTTGGGCACTTTATCCCTCTTTCAAGACTTCAAGCTTTCAAAGTTTAATTTTCAAGCTTGTTGGCTGACTTTTTACTTGGAATACTTGGTGGAGGGATAAAGTGACAAATAATTGTATTTAAGAAATTGATTCTTACTAATACTTTAAATGCAAATAATAGAAAAAAATTTGAATCAGATTCCACATCTTTAATCAAAGGATTTATATATGATGCACTGACAGTGTATAGTTTCTATACACTGTCAATGCATCAGAAGTTGACACCTCATCATTAGGCCCTTATATGCAAATATAAATAAATTTTTTTTATTTGCCCATAAGGGCCTATTGATGAGGTGTCAACCTCTGATGCATTGACAGTGTATATAAACTATACACTGTCAGTGCATCGTATATAAACTCTTAATCAAAACATTTTTTTTGACAATAACAAAATTAAAAATATAAATTATGAAGTAATCTCAAAAGTGATTTTGAATAATGATTTAAATAATCATATCTTTACGTTTAAGGTATGAGAATTTTATAACTTCGAATCTCAAATTTTAATATTTATGCTTTCCTTTCTTGTAGATTAAAAATCTCCATTATATATATATGTTTATGTATATATAGACTTATATTTGATGCATTAATAGTGTATACCTTATACATAATATTAGTCAATTATAAAGTGTTACTTAATTAACCAGTGAAGTTTAAAATCAAATACCTTTAAAAATAAATTAAAATTTTTTATTGATATTTTTAACCTTGCATATTTTTTTTTATTTTACTCATTAATGAAACGATATTTTATAATTGATTAACAATATATAAAAGCTATAAGGGATTTCTACAATAAGGTCAATCTTTTTTACTTTACTGTAAGATCAATATAAATTTAGTGTCAATAGGCATAAATGTATTAGAAATATCCTAAATTCGTAATAATAAACGTAAAGTTAGTGTAAATAGATGTAAACAAATGATAATTTTGCTACGAGATATATTTACGTTTATCATCATGTGTTTATGTTAAACTTACGATAAATAAAAAATTTTGACATTACGGTAAGAGTTTTCAAAAGCAATCTATTCTCAATGCAACAAAAATAATCTCTCTATGCTAATGAGGTTTTGGCTTAATGATAAAGAGGAGGTCTTGGCTTAATGATAAGGAAGGGGTCTTGGGACTTTAAGATTTCACATTCGAGTCTCACCAAATGTAAGATAAGTTTAATTTATTATGTTATTTGTTTAATTTGTTATTATAATTTATATTTACCAATTTATCAAATTATCGATTCATGGATCGTAATATATTAATTATAATTATAATTTTGAATGAAAATATACTTTTAAAAAAATATAATCTCTCGATATAAAGTAATTTTAGAAGCGCCCACACATTAATGAAATACATGTCTTTCAACCAATGAGCTGAAAAAAGTAGCCCTGCAATAATTTTTTGTACTATATGCTAGTAAACCATTAGCCAACTACCCTCCCCTTTCTTGAATTTACATAAACAACTGGGAAATTTATTTCTACTAAAGGGAACTTATGATGCGGATAATGTTGAGCATTGAAAATATGTTGTAGATTCCAAATTCTTTCATTATTCTTTTTAATAACATTGTATAGAATATGGAGTACAATGAGCATGAATTTTTGTTTGAAACTGGAATGGGCTTGTATATAATTTGTAGTAATTTATGTAAGCATTTTTTTTCATATAAAGGCCTATCTGGTTTTAATTTATAAAAGAAGAGGAATATAAGAATTATGGAGACTTCCAAATTGAAATCTCAAATTCTAATAACTATTTTTCTTTTTGGCATGCAATATATACATTAATTTCATTCATATATTTTTTAAGAACATTAAGGATAGAGTTAAGTTCGAATCCCAATCTTGAGATATATATGTAAAGAGATAACTTAGGATAAAGTTGAAAATAAATATGTCAAATTTGAAATAAATTTGGGATAAATTAAGCTCCATACAAATATTTTAGATAAAGCTAAACACCAATCTTAATATATAATAAGTAAATTTTTCATGAGAATTAAACTCACAATCGAGAAAAATATGCTATGAATTTGTGAATTTAAATGCATCACAAGATGACAAAACCTTATATTTTTCTTAATGAAGTCCTCCTTTTGAACTATTAGGATATGTTTGGATGAGAGATTTCAAGAAAAAAAATTATTTTAATCAAGATATTCAAAAGTCTAAAACTAGATTTCTTGAAGAATTTTAAAATTTTTGAAGAATTTCAAGAAGGGATTTGAGCTCAAATTCTTTATTAAAAATCCACCTGCAGACGTGGTTGGTGGTTTTTCAAAATTCATCCAAATCTTTCCTTATTTTTTTATACATGACCTACTAGTAATATAAAATTAAAAAAGATAACTACTATTTTCATTAAATATAATATATATTTTTACTTTTTTATATTATTAATAATATCTATAAAATTTTCAAATCTAATGATGTCATATTGCATATTTTTTTAATATTTCTCTTTCATAGTTATATTCTTATTTTATCAAATTCTAATATTCAAAAATTCTTTCTAAAAATATTTATCCCAACAATATAATAATAAATACTAGTATTTTAAATTGATTAATTTTAAAATGCCTTCACTTTGAAATGCTTCAAAATTTTAAAATTTCCCATTCAAATGCACTGCTAAAGTTTCAAAAATCTAACAGGAGGCCCATTAAATAAAAAACATTTGAAAATAATGTTTTGATATTGTTTTGGTGTAAATATTGTGTAAATTTATAAAACAAAATATATGGACATAATAAAGATTCAATGTATTTATGGTTTTAAAAAACAATATAATATAACTATTATGTATTTTTATGAGATAAATATTATGCATTTATTCACTGTTGAGAGGATTTTACTGATTATTATTTTTGGTTCAAACAGAATTAGTTTTAGATTATAAAATTAATGAAGATATGTATATTCACACTCAAAAAAATATTATGTATTTATTCTTCTCTAAATTTGAAAAAGAAAGAAAGAAAACCACTCTTTAATTTAAGATATATATGAACTCACAATTTTAACAAGTACTATTAATATATATCGATAGATTTCAGCACAATCATAAAAATCTTATCTTCTTCAATCGTTTCAATCGGTTCAAAGAACTCTTTTTTTTTTCTTTGGATAATCCACTCAAATTAAATTTGGAATCAATCATTATTTCTTTCTTCATTTTCAAAGCATGCAAGTGGAAATTTTTTATGCACCATTAAAAATAAAAATTAGTCTTGCAAAGTGGGCCTTAGAAAGAGATTTTGAATGGACAAATATAACAAGAAAGAATGAAAGAAATTCCAAAAATTTGTTTTTATACATTAACAACAAAATTTTAAATTTTTTTAAAAAATACATATTATATCAATATAAAATTTTTTATTTACATTAATTTAAATATTTAAAAAGTAATTAAAAACAACAAAAAGAAGTTTGTTTTTTTGTTTTTTTTTTTTCTAGACACGCTAGTAAAGGTTCATGCCTACTGACTCTGTTCTGACTCCTGACTCTTATGATTCCG
Organism: Heritiera littoralis; assembly: GCA_031772115.1. NCBI lineage: Eukaryota > Viridiplantae > Streptophyta > Magnoliopsida > Malvales > Malvaceae > Heritiera > Heritiera littoralis. Next base: position 9,605,085 of record JAPDPK010000008.1, on the reverse strand, counting down.
CAAGCTCCTTCCACCAAAAAAAAAGAAAAAACAATGAATATTAAATTTTCCAATTAAACTTTGAATCATTTAACAAAATAAAATTAGTCTAAAATAGAATTAGGAAAGAAACATGATGATGGAAAGAATATAGTGCAAGGATTTAACAAAAAAAAGAAGAGAAAAGCAATATACAAATTAAATCACATTGACTATAAATTAATAAAAAATCTGTTTACATATGAACAGCTCGACACCCTTTCACTCTCCAATAAAATGACCTGCTTTTGTCTTTCCTTTCAATAGCCTATTAGGCTCGCTCTATCGCTTGCCATAGCTGTAGGGATAATTCCTTGCTTCTTCTTCTTCTCTTTCTTTCTCAACAATCTCTTTTATTCTTGCTTAATACTCTTCTTTCGCTTATATAATCTCAGTTCGAAAGAGAAAAAAATACAACCATATACCAAGGCAAAAAAAAGAAAGGAGAACAAAATATAAAGGAAAAAAATGGTGATGAAGTTACCTTATCTGGGTTCTTCTTTGTTCTTGGTCTTGACTTTGGTTTCTGTTGTTGCTTCTGGGTCTGGAAAAGGGCTCCCAATTCTGTCATTTGATGAAGGGTATACTCAGTTGTTCGGAGATGATAATCTAGTTGTTCATAGAGATGGGAAAGCTGTTCACTTGTCTTTGAATGAGAGGACAGGTTTGTTTCGTTTGGCTGGTTTTTGGGTGTTGATTTTTTGGGGTTTTTCTTTTCTTCTTTATTTATTAAAGTAAAGATTTTTGCTTTGGTGGTGGTGTAAAACAGGGTCTGGATTTGTGTCACAAGACCTTTACTTGCATGGTTACTTCAGTGCTTCAATGAAGTTACCTGCTGATTATACTGCAGGAGTTGTGGTTGCTTTCTATGTGAGTTTATCTGTTCAAGATTCTGCTTCAAGATTAATCTGTTTTATTCTATTTTTCTAAAAATTAATTATGTTGGAGCCTTTCTTAACAGGCAGCTTAATCTTATGGTTGCTGATAAGTGTTAACTAATCCCAAAATTTCTTTTCATTTCTTTTTTTTTTTAAATATGATACTAATCCATTGCTTTAAGCTTAAAATTCTGATCAAACTATCTTTACTCAGATGAGTTTGCCACTGCTTTCTTCACTTTTCACCAACTTGGAGTTTGATAGTGTCTTCAAGACCGTATTTTGATTTTTGTTTTCGAGTCACAAACCTCAGATTTTTGTTCAATAATCTGATCAAAATCTAGATGGATATGACTATGAACTTTTAAAGTTTTCTCATTATTTTTGTTATAAAAAGCCTTAATTTTAATTTCGAACTCATTTTTCTCCTATATATATATGTTTGTTGCAAAGATATTCATTTTAATGGGCATAACTTCTGAAAATAAATGGAAAGAATCCCCTGATTGTAGATTTTATTTTTGTGATAACAGATGTCAAATGGTGATATATTCGAGAAGAACCATGATGAAATAGATTTTGAGTTCTTGGGTAACATCAGAGGCAAAGATTGGAGGATTCAGACCAATGTTTATGGCAATGGAAGCACCAGTGTTGGCAGAGAAGAAAGATACAATCTTTGGTTTGATCCTGCTGATGATTTCCACCAGTACAGTATTCTCTGGACCGATTCTCAGATTATGTAAGCCACAAAATCTATCCCCTATCTCTCCTATAATTCGTTGTCGCCTCGCTTTCCTTTTTCCTCTATTGGTTAAATCTTTTAGTTTTCTTCTCTGCTTCAGCCACAACATATTTAACTGATGAATTTTGTATGATTGTGTGGAACTTGCCCTTTTGAAGAATGCGATGTGTTGGTCTTATTGTAATGTAGGGTGGGGGTTTCTTATTTTGGGAGGTTTGCATATTGTACACTATGTTCTCTGCTTTTGCTTATAATGGTATCCCCTGGTTCATCCAACCAGTTTTCCTTCTAATGGCAGAAGTAAATTGTTCTGTCCCGGTCTGCTTGCTCGGTGAAATGATGAAACTATAGGAAATTAGGCTAGAATTGTAGTTCAGGATTCTATTAATCAATAATCTACAAATTAATGTCAACATCTGTGTGTGTAGTGCTAGTGATTGCAGATAAGGTTTCACTCAGGTTCTGTTCATGTTTTTGTCTTTGATGGTTGTTGTTTTCTTTGCAGATTTTATGTAGACAATATCCCCATTAGAGAGTTTAAGAGAACAGCTGTCATGGGTGGAGCCTTCCCCTCTAAGCCAATGTCTTTGTATGCTACAATATGGGATGGTTCTGATTGGGCTACTAATGGTGGCAAATATAGAGTTAACTACAAATATGCTCCTTACGTAGCCAAATTCTCCGACCTGGTCCTTCATGGCTGCGCTGTTGATCCTATTGAGATTTCGTCGAAGAGGTGTGACAGCACCCAAAGCTTGGAAGAACTCTCTACCAGCATCACTCCATCACAAAGAAGCAAGATGGATAGCTTCAGGAGGAAGCACATGACATACTCCTATTGCTATGACCAAACTAGATACAAAGTTCCCCCACCTGAGTGTGTGATTAATCCCCAAGAAGGCGAAAGACTCAAAAAGTTTGATCCAGTCACATTTGGAGGAGGCAGGCGCCACCATGGGAAACGACACCACCGCAGCCGAGCAATCCGGTCCGAAGCTGATTCCATCTAATAAGAGAGGCTGCTAGAGTTATTTTGTTATATGTTGGGCATTATTTTTCCTCTCCTTTCCATTCAGTATGATTTAGTTGTGGGTCAGTTTTTTGTATAGAAAGGGGGAGAGCACAGATATTTATTGAGGGTGATAGAGTTCTTACATGTTTAATGATGTTGGCTATGTGTATAGTTCATATTTAGGTTTTCCCAGTCCATTGATGTTGTCTCTCTGGCTCTTACAATTGAATTTGTGATGATTTTCTTCTGTACTTCCCACACACCCTTATGGGTTTAATAAATACTTTAGGCATATTTATGTATATGTAGTTTATACTTTTGTTTAGCATTAAGCATCTTTGATTCAGGTTTTTTTTTTTGGTCCAAAGGAACAGCATTTCACACCAAACATTGTCGTATTCAATGTCCGAAGTTTGGGGCTATCTGTGTACGTTTGTTGGTATGTATAAACATTTTTTAAAGTCAGAATTGTCATTCTGAGAGGACATTTTGTCAATTGGGTAGTTGGAATCCAACGTGGGTTAGATGTGACAAGTGGGGGAGCTTAAAGTCTTGCAAATAGCAGCGCCTTGGACCTTGAAACTTAAGGTGAAAATGTGATTCTAGCTTTCTCAACATTGTTTTCGGAGATGAGTTGAACTCTTAATTTTTCTTTCGGTTACAAAAAGTTTGAGATAAGGGAAAGTTATCCCATTTTCAAAACCACGACATATCATATCGTATGGATTCATTATACGTTTATTTGTGATATTTGGGAATTTACAAATTGTTCACCCACCAAAAAACTATAAAACTTCAAATTTGAGTGCTCTACACTCAAAATCAAGCTTTAATCACTTAAATCAATCTCTATTTATACTTAAAATTTAAAACTTTAATCACTTACACCCATCTTCAATGACGTCGGGGTTTTATTTGTCTCAGCAATCGGGTGGTTGGGAACTTATTAATGAAGATTGCTCTCTGTTAATAGGGCCATGGCCAGAGAAATGAAAAAGTAGGAGTCTATTTGCACCCATGAATCATGATTTGACTCTCCATCTTCATATGATCTGAAAACTCTTTTTTTGAAGAATATTTTTAGTTATTTTAAAAAAAATTCTCTTTTTATAAGAAAAATATTTACTTATATTATCAAATCAAATATTCAAATGCTATTATGAATTCAATTATTTAGATCAATTTTTTATTATATTATGGAATCAAATATTCAAACTCGTCCGTTAAATAAAAATTTTAACTTGAATGATATTGAATCGAGCTCAATTTTTGAAAAATGTATAATAATTCAAACAGAATAGAAAAAAAAATTGTCATCATAAATAGCCAACTTATTTGTTCATTTGAAAAATTCAAGACTCAAGGATTGTGTGATGCAAGTAAAGTGGGGGAGATGGGTAAGGCAAATTTGTTTCTTGTGAGTGAGAGAAGCAGCTGGCACGTTTACAAGCTTCATTGTTAATGAATGATGGGCTTCATCAACTACTAATATGAATGCTTATCACTTTACAACTGGAAATAATTGCTTGCTTGCTTAGTCCAAATCTCATTTAAAGGTCTTTCTCTCAACTAAAATTTTTAAAACAAAAAGCTAATAAATGCCTTTTAAATAGACATTTAGCATTCAAGAAGCTTTTCATTTTTTAGCTTTAACAATAATCTTATCAAATGCTTTTTTAGTACATACAAATTAAAGAATTTAAGGGAGAAAGTAGATTCGAATTTTGCTTTTTAAAATTAATAAATTAATAAAAAATAAAAAGCATTTTTTCTTCTATGTTATATCTAATAGGCTTGATTGGGCTTGATGTCACAAAAGTGACACAAACTCAATCAACAAAATTACTTAAAAATTAAAAAGAAAATATTTACACCAAAAAAATAAAAAGAAAATATAAAATTAAGAGCATTCATATCTTTAATTTTTCAATATATATTTTTAAAAAATTAACTACTTTTACTTTTTAAAAAATACTCATTTCTATTTAAAAAAACTACCCATACTTTATTTTTCTCTTGTGAAACTTTTTTTCACATAATTTTTCGTAATGTTGGATATTATTCTAATTACAGAATCATAATTTTTTAAGTTACATTTGATTACAAATTGTAAATTCAAAACATTACATTAACAATTTCTAATTTCAATTATGGAGCTAAAGCTTAAAGAAAAAGTTTACTAATGGAAGTCAAAAGATTGGTTAAGGCAAAACAAAGTACCATGGATTTTGAGGAATCTTTTGTCTAATCCAACTATGCAACACTCAATTTTAGGACAACATTTGGCCACACATTAGCTGTTATGTTTCATAGAGATTGGCTACTTTAGTTGGAGAATTAAAGGTTGCTTCAAATTGTAAGATAAGAAAAGGGTTTCATAATCAAAGTGACACACAATTGATGACAAGAAATTCTCCAAATTTATTCTGTAAGGCAATTATAAACCAGAAAGTAAGTTTGGATTTGGTTGCTTTTCTAACAACTCAATCATCCTCTTTTATTATTTATTGTTTTGTCTTTTTGCAAATGTTAAATTAAATCTGTTATTCTGTTGTTGGTCATGGTAGTTTAATTATGAAATTCAATTTGGTTAGTTTGGGCTTAGAACTTATCTTGGAAAGGCCTCTTCCTATACAAACATGGCATAGTTGTTAGTTTTTTTTTTTTTTTGGTTAAAATTTATACAATGTTTGTCTTAATTACAATTTTATGTACTTGGCTTCTTAAGAGTTTAATTAAGCTCTCAAGTGGAGTTTTGATTTTTTATTATTCTCTTTTTTTTTTCTCATGATTTTATGATTGGAAGTTTTAGAATTGTAAAATAAACAATGATGTTAAGCTTTTAATATGAAAATTATTATTAAAAGAAAATCCAGAACTTGAAAATTCAGTGTATTTTTTTTGTAGAAGTAAAAATACATTAATAATTGGATTATTATCTTAATCTTTGAATTAAGTCATTATGTTAATTAAGCTTTTAATATGATTTATCTCACTCAGTTAAGTCATAATCCTTATTTGAATCTTCTCTTGGGCCTAATAACTATCAATATCTTAATCTTATATAATTATCTCAATTTATCTCTTGAAGTTATCTACAAAAACATCTTTTTGAATGAGTTGTATAAATCAATTGGATTAAATTTAGGATTCATTGATAAAATTTTTTCTTATCTTCGGACTGTGAATTGACGAAGAAAGAAGAGCTTTCTAATAAAATGGTTCAGCTCTAAACAAAATCATTGTATTTAGAGCTTTAGGTTAAGTCGTTAGAATTCTCCTATTCCACTCATTGTAATATGTTATTCTAATTCTCGTTTTGTCATATCTTTTCAATAATTCTTTTTTCCAATCTCCTTCTAATTATATATATATATGTATATATAAATCAACCTTGTATGCCATGTTACAGATAAATTGAGCTGTTTGTCAGGTGTCTAAAAAATTCGGGACAAATAAGGATTTGATCTTACAACATTTTAACATGTTCGGTAGGCATTGGGCTAAACTTTCGGCAAAGATCATAGAACATGGTGGGTCTTCAATTCTTCGAACGTGACTAAGGTCAGAATCTTGACCATGGATTATATTTGTTATTTTTTAAAAAAAATTATTTTCCTTAACTAATTTGAACTTCTTTATATGTATTTAAAAATATTATTATTTCGTATACGATGGTAAAAATTTTAAACTTCAAATTAAAAAAATTGTCACACTTTTTATTGAGTACTAGTAGGCACGTATCAATGTAAACTTATAGAGGTAAAAAATCAATGTAAACTTTAATTTTTATATAATAAATTCTTTTATTTGTTAAAGTTAGTGAAAAATTAGAACATTGAAGATAAAGCAATTTTTTTTTATTTGTCAAATAATTCATTTACTTCTTAAAGTTAATGCCAAATTTTTAAAACTCTGAAATGAAACAATTCATTGTAATTTTTTTTTCATTTATAATTAAATAAATCCATTTTTTAATGAAATTAAAATTCTTATTTATAATTGGATAAATTTTATTAATGATAAAATTTATTTGCAATGACAATTTGGAAATATAGTGAATAATAATTAATGACCATTATCGTTAGTTTAAAGTTTCTTCACATCCGTGTTTCTATATATATTAATAGTTACATACATTGTACATAGATACTTTTTTTATTTATTAATTTTCAAATAATAATATATTGAATGTATTTTTTTATAAGAAAAATATTTAATAACTAAGGATAAGGTTGTTTGGATTCTAACTTTTCAAAATCATATTTATATACAAAACATTAGTTTATACTTATATCTAGTTTTTTTCTTAACTTAAGAAAAAATTTGAATTTTATTCTTTGAGTACAGGAATAATGCATCAATATTCTAGGATTATCAATCTTAAACATGACACTGATGACATGAGATGAATAAAAAATATAAAAAAGAATATGATGAAAGTTCAAATAAAGATTTTGTGTTTGGTATGTTTGACATAAATTTTAAAATAAAATTTTATAGTTTATATGATATGAATACAATTTTAAATATCAAAAACATAAGGGTGCTACATAAAGAAACTTTTGATTTTATCTTTTGGCTCTTCAATTTAACGAAAGGATGCTTTGGATATTCATCCATAAAAGAGAAAGGCAGGGCTCAAGGCTTTAAAATCTTAAACCTTTCCTCCTTCCCACCCCAACTCACCTCGGTCTCCAATCCCTCTTTTACACAAAATAATGTGAATTGAAGATCATCAATGCCCTTTTCAGATTTATTTCTCTGACCCATGATTTTTGGAGCCCATTTACACAGTCTAGGTGGTCAAAGAAAGGCAGGGTCCAAAAAATTTTGAACCAACTTGCTCTTCAATTCCATGTCATTTGACAGCCATTTTTGAACTGCAATGGCAAACTCAATGAGAAAAACAGAACTGAAAAGATTATTTTTTCTTTTGCTAGTGTTTTAGACCGCATAATTCATAGTTATCCATAAGCACTCACATAAGTCATGTGCAATGTTCATGGAAAGTACATCTCACAACCTTTTAAAGCAGATAGCATCTCTCTGATACAGATGCTAAACCTCTTTGCTGCTGGACTGCAACCTTTTCTGCATTTGCTAACAGTGAAGAAAATGAAAGAAGATGAGTTTCATGTTTACACCTAACTGGCAATTTAATACCTGCTATAATAATCAAGACTTTGGTCTAGCGGTTGTTATCTCTCCCCAAGAAAGCTTAAATCTAAGTTTTGATTCCTCCATACCCCCTTATACATTCCTATCATCATCATATCCAGCGCTTTTATCCAGTACCAGGGGAGGTTACATGGACTAATATATGAGCTTAAACTAAGTCGTCAGTATGAATTCTCCTTCACTTATTTCTATCCAAGGGAATATGTTCCTACAATTCTCATGTTGCTGTATCTTTTTAATGACTTTCATCTTCTAACCTTGACCATTTTTTCATCATTCATAACCTTCACTCTCTAACTGGAGCATCCACAAATCTACATCATATGCATCCAAACTAACGTAAACAAATTTTACCCTATCTCCCCTTGCACCTTTGAAAAGATGTAATACCTACTATAAACCCTAAAATCTTTCGGGGAAGGTGAAGGGTGAATTTGTTTTAGTCCAAAAGTATCAAGTGAAACAGATAAACCCTTCCTCTCACTAATCCATGTAAACTACATATCTGTAAGAAATAACATATAGATGACTCCATATACAATTATATGATATTATTAAAATGATGCCATGGTGGCTGATGTCCAAGATTTTTTTGTTTTCGAAACAAGAAACATAATGATAGTCCAAAAGCATAAATATCCAGAAGAGGCAGATGCATTTAGAAAAGTTTTTAAACATAAATATGAGGCCACCTAGTGTCAAATTCTACAAGAACACTTGCATGATACAAAAGAAAAGGAAAAAGGCAGAATGGATCTGAGACTATGTCTTAGCAATTTTATTGCCTATGCTGATCCGTGATGTTTATGGCTGAAGTATTTCTGTGCAGAACAAGTCTTCTAATTCTGGGATCCAGTTGCCTCCTTTCTCTCTATCAGTTTGATGAAATTGCGAACAATGGTTTTTCCTTCAGAGGTTATGATGCTCTCCGGATGGAATTGAACACCCTACATATTTCAATCAATTTGTGTGTGAAAGTAAAGTTTATTCAGTGAGCCTAAACTTAAAGAAGATGACAAATGACAAGATAAGTGGCAAATAAGCATTAAAATCAGAAAAGCCAAAGGCTTCCTAAAGCCTCTGCAGAAGCCTTTTTTGGGGTCCTTTCTTTTCCTACACTCACTTCTGTAATAATTGCAGAAAAAATGACAAAAAGCACTGTTAAAAAGTTTGACATATCCTAACATCTCAAAGAACCATCTCAAGGAGCTCCTTAGGACTCGTTCTGATGGCAACTTTAAATTATTATCTCTAACAAACTGGTAAGCATGGGATCAAATTATAAATGGGAGGTGTGTGAAACTAATCAAATTGTAGGAACTATCTGACAAAAAGAATGCAGTTCTCCAAGCATGGCTGTTATTAAATGCTCAGTCAACTGCAAACTTTCACGGTTTTAGAATCTAATAAAGGTGACACCAGAGAGCACAAACTACCAGCACTGCTCTTTTGTGATGTTTATATTGGTGTTGTATCCATGGAGCTAGTTGAGTGCACATGTTGACCACAACGACAATTGCCCAAGTTTGTAAGGTGTTTCTATCATACTAAATAACATGCTACAATTATTCTAGACAAGTTTACATAGGGTAGTCTTGCCAAATAAATCAATTAGAGGTTTCTTTATTTGTGTTGATTCATCAATTTTCACTTCGGGGCAGAGAGGGGAGCAAGGTAAGATGATAAAAGGATCCCGTTAGACCTAAAGGTAATTCTGGGATACAATACAATATAATTACTCTAATTCTTACAGTTAGAAGGAGTGTAAATAATTTAAGTGAAGAAATCAGTTCTAGCACAGCAAGCAAATTCCCAGCAGCCAATCAGTGAGTGACCAATTTAATGGCAGGTATATCTTCTTATTCAACAAATCATTGTACTAATACGTTACAAGTAAAAAGTGATGGCAGTCTTACCTGTAGATGCTTATATACTTTGTGCCGAGCAGCCATTATTAGTCCATCTTCTGTCCAAGCAGTAACCTCAAGTGCTTCACCAGGAAAACTGTCCTTTTCAATCACAAGGCTGTGATATCTTCCAGCATCGAAAGGGCTGGAAAAGGCACAATAATAGTGAGAATTGCTGATAATATGAGGTGTAACTAATGAAAATAAATTGAAAATTCTTTGACTTAAATTGTAATTTAACAGATGCCTCACAATGTCAAGCAACAAAACACAAGGATGGTAGCATAAAAGGAAAATTAGGTTTTGACCAAGTGTGTGCAATAACAGTATACTGCATCCACATGGGCAATAGGGGAGGCAGCGAGGAGCGGTTAATGATCAGAGAGAATTTGGTTTTATTTACTCAATATGAGCAATATGAATTGCTCAATAGCGATTATATACCTTTAGACAAAGATGCTATATGAAAGTTATTTGATCGAGCTTCTTTATATGTAGTCTCATTGACTTCCTTCTCTTGCCACCCTTTCATTGCCAACCTCAAAGCTAAACCAATGTCAGATGGTGGCGTGATGATTTTCAAAACTAAACATAAATTTTTGTAATTATTAACTTCTCTTCACTTCTATGCCATTCTCACATTCCTTTTGCTACTATGAGATTTTTATTAGGAAAAGCTTGCTTTTATACCACTTTAGTTATTTCAATAGCCATAACAAACTTGGGATTGGGAAATCATTAGCCACATAGTTATTTAACTATGCACATACTATGTATAATATAACATGCTGTATTGTGTGTACATCATAGCTAACATACTATATAGAGTTCTACTGACTTTTTTATCACCCTTAAAGAGTCGAACCAGAGATCTATTACTTTGATAAAACAAAAGCTTAGAGGGTCTAAAATGCTTTGTCAAAGACTCAAGAATGTTTCACTCAAGGGCATAGGAAGAAAAAGTGGAATTTGAAACTCTTTGAAGTTAAAACCACAATATCCATAGTTTATTTGTCAGGACTATCCTACACATAGAACTCTTTAGTCTTATAATGTCTCCCTCCCTGTTCTTCTGCTTTGAGGAAACTTTTGAAACATTTGAATGGAACATATGATAACATACAAGAGAATTTTTGCCATGCATCTAAAGGGAGAATCATGTCAGAAGAATTCATACATACTTTGACAATCCAGTGAACAACCCATCTTCCCCCTTCTCATCATAATATACAAGAGAACTTTTGCCATGCATAACACCATAGGGAGAACGCACTATCTTTCCTGCATTTTGCAATGAAGTCAAACAGATTGTGTTAAAATCCAATTCCGGGGCTTATCTTCCATGATAAACATACACAAATATGAATTAGTCTGGAATCTAGATTTCCCAGTATAAATATTGAGATAATATAGAAAAGGCAGAAATTAACATGAATAATGGTTACTTAAGGTGTCCTCGAACACTCACCTCCAAAAGCCTCGCCAATGCACTGCAAGCCCATACAAACACCAAACAGAGGTACAATAGGTCCAAGTTCCAAAACTGTTTGCAATGATATTCCAGAATCTTGGGGTGTTCCTATATAAAGGGTAGAAAATGTATAACATGCTTAAATATAACAGATTCTTATGTTTAATTTATTTATAGTGAAAAGAAAATAGCAAACTATCACCTGGACCAGGGGAGATAAGCACTCCCCTAGGCTTTTTCCTACAAATAAAACAAGAAAAGTTGTCATTTATTGAATAAAATCTTTAGAGATAATATGTTAACAAATACTCATTTACCACCTAAGCGACCTTCATGTTACAAAAGGATTAATAAACAATGTTGCACTAGTCAACAGGTTTAGTTCTTACCTTTTCAACTCTTCTACAGTTAACTCATCATTTCGATAAACCTCAAAGTGACATCCGAGCTCTCCCATATACTACAAAATTAGAGGTAAATTCTGAGGAAATTCTGTTCTTAATCAAGAATACATCTCAGACAAAGTAAGCGATCAATTAAACAAGATCAAAATAAAGAAGATACAATATTTCAAGTTCCGAAAATTCTTTAATTAACTCTTATTACTCCTTTCATAAGGGGACAATCCAATGAACCGTATCTGCTTAAAAGGAGAAAGAGAAGAGCCAAGTAGGGATGATTCCCTAAATCAGAGGCCAGGTTTCATTCTATACCCTAGTAGTCTGTTTCGCAGTGCTTACTCTTTTCAGAAAAAAAAAAAAATCACTGACCAAAGAATTTGTGGTACCATAAATATAAAAAATTAGTGTTCACTATTTGACTTTCATAGGTCAAAATCATCAAACTGAGTGACAGCCGGTATCAAAAATACCAAATTGGACTTACACCACACCATAGGAATATCCAGAAGCAAATACTTTTGAAATATCATGTTTCTTATTGATACCTTCAAACAACATTTGCTTTCAATTGACAATCATAGCCATAATAGAATCACAACATTTTTATTGTGGTAAAATAATTCTGATGAAGCATCTCATTTCAAAGGCAAATCCTTCCCTTGAAAAGGAAGAACTAGAATTATACCAACATGTATCTTGTCTGATTTCTTATAGGAAGAAACAAATCTAACAAGTACATTTTCTTCTTATCCATTATACTGGATTTAAGTGGGTTTCTCAACTTTAATTAAATTATCAAGTCTTGCCTAACAATCAAAACATATTTTCTCAGATACAAAGTAAAATAAAATTCCGATGAGCGTGCCAACCAGTAATTCTGCTTTCTGTTGTTTTCCTAAAGATTAGTAGGCAATCAGACAGCACTCCATAATCAAGTCTTAAACCATAGGGACAATTCAGAGAAGGCAAAAAGATTGGACAAAGAAAATGACACAAAATTTTGAACATGCAATCAAAACCTGGCAAAGATTGTAGGTGAAACTATCATAATTGTCAATGACTATAATTGGATTCTTGCTGTTTTTCTTAATCTCCAAAACTGAAGAGGTTGAGTCCGATGCAGCGGATGCCAACGACACTTTTCCAACAATCCCAGTTCTCTTTTTCGGCAAAAAACCAACCCCTGCAAAACAAAACAGAAAAAGGAACTGTACTTTGAAACTCTGTAGTCTGTACGCCATAAAAAAAAATCTCAAAAAAAGATGGAGAAAAGAGAGAGACTTGATGGAGGAGAGAGTCTGGACAGGCGAAACAGAGATGGGTTTTGAACGGTTTTAGCAGAAAGCGAGGGCTTTGGTTGAACCAGAGATGATTGCGTTATAAAATAAGCTGCCATTTTTCTTCTGAGCAGAGCAAAGAAGCTGTTTCTTTTCTTATTGAAGGCGTTAGAGAGAGAGAGAGGAGTAGTTCAGGTTCAGTCCTACACAGAGAATCCTAAGAACGTGGAAAAGGGGATGGAAAGCACCGTAATTGGACATGTTTTTTTTCCATGGTTACAAAATTGGACATGTGTTTTGCATGAATTATGCGATCCTCTTCAGCTGTTTTTATTAATTTCGGTTATCCTTGTTAGGAAATACGAATCCTCGGAAGGAAACCTGAATGGGATTTTAATCCAAGGTTTGGTGAATAATTGGAACTAATTTTGAATTTGTGCAACTTCGCATTGCTTTTAATCATCCATGTTTTAAATGCTTTGATGGAAAGTTATTAGGTAGGGGCATTTATGGTGTATAATTTTTATATATATGTTATTAATTTTAAAAATGTTTTAACAAATTTTATTAATATTTATTTTCAAAATATACATATTTTTAAATTTTGTTTAGTAATAAAATAACATTTTGTGATTGATTGGTATAAAACTAAAAACATGAATTTAAAATTAAATAACGATAAAACTATGAAAATTAAAAAGGCTACAAGAGTTAGGAGGTTGTCAGTTATCACACATACTTCCATCAGGATATATTTAAAAAATTTGATAAAATTATATAATAAATGAAAATATTTTACTGTTACTTTTAAATTTTAAAAATTACATCGACAATACATAAAATATTAATCTTTAAATAAATATTAAAAGGACTTAATACAAATGCACTTGGCTTAACCATTAAGGAAAGCTTAAAAATTACTTTTCTAATATATTTATTTTAAGTTAATTCTTAATTTTCAGATCCCATGAAACAATCAATAACAAGCATATGATATAACTATTTAAGGCTGTTAATATCTACAAGCAGATGCTAAGATAAATTCTTTGATTTAGATGAATTCTTTTATTTGTGTTAAGGCATGCACGTTTTGTGTGATCATATTAATCCAAGTAAGATGTTAAAAGCCCATAAATAAATTGATCCTTCTAACTTAATTGGAAGACTGAATCTATATCTTAAAACCAAATCTATATCTTATACAAAATTTTAATTAAATGATAATTTCAAATTACGGAAAATTCTAACATTTATATATTAGCTAAATTTTCGTACACCCATGTGAAGGCAATAGAAAACGAAGTGAAAGAATAAACAAATGAAGAAAAACAACTGGTTACAAAGAATCACATGCATTTTTAGCAATCTAAGTGGGTATGTATATGTATTCTCAGAACTCGATCTGACAATTATAAATATAATACGGTAATGTGATACAAAAATAAAATTAAAATTAGATAAAAAATTACATGAGTTAAAATTTTGGTAAACATTATATATGAATAAAAAAATAAAAAATCAATTTAATATTTGACATATCAACCTAATTTATTACACATTAATTTTCGTATTTAGCATGATTTAATACAAGTCGAACATTATATGGTACACGAATTGGCTTATCTAGTTATCCAATCCAACAGATTTTAAACTAAGCATGAAACTGAACATTTGCCTCATTAAATGGATTTAATTATATCCAGTAACTATATGAAAGTTTTCTATTTTTTTTCCCAATATATGAAAGTTTTCCATAACTAGAGGAAATAGATGATTGGAGAGATGCTAAGGAAAAAAAAAACAAATTATACTATAATCTTTAAAAATTACTTGATAAACCTAAATTGGATACATACATACATACGTGTGTGTGTGTATATATATATATATATATATAATATATATATGTGTGTGTGTGTGTGTGGGGATAAAATCTAAATAACATTACTTTAATTTGATAATTTCATATATATACTTCTAAATTACAATTTAAAACTTTTTAATTTGGAAATGTGTCAAGTTTGAATTTTGAGACTATAATTTCAGATATATAAAAAATGCTAAAAGTTTCCTTAATGCAACCATTATTGATTATTCATAGAAAAATAAATAAATAAATAAAGAGAATTGTAGTTTACAACACTCGTCTGATTTCAAAAACAATCAAAAACTTGAAAGAAAATTAAATTATTCTAAGATATACAAGATGATAGAAAATTATCTTTCATAATTATGTAACTTAAATCGAATAAATATATAAATATATTGAAAAGCAAATTATAATATAAAAATTAAAAAAAATCAAATGCTTTCATTAATCTCTCACAGGAAATGAACTATAATAAAAAATTTCCACATCAACACTTTAACAAATTTCAGTCTCTTTCACCTTAAAATTTGACCTCCATTTATGCCTAAAAAATGAAAATTATAAATGAAAAATTTTACGTGACGTTTGGGTTGTTACTTGTTAACACAAGATGGTTATCCACACAATCTTATTACTGTAGTGTAATAGGATGAGAGAAAATTATCTATCATATTTACCTGACTTAAATTCAAGTCAATAATATATATGGTTTATTCTTTGGATTATTATCCTATTTACCACAAATGAAGTTTTTTAACTTTACAACGAGATTAGGATGATGATATATATTTTTTTAAAAAAAATATTAAGAAAATAAAAAATAAATAAAATAGAACATGTGTCATCATGCTAATTTTATTTGTGGAGTTAAATAAATTCATCGGCGGTGGATAGGATAATAATTCTTATTATTTAATATACCATCAGAGAAATTTTTATATTTTACAAGTGGGTTAAGATGGTGATACATTTCCTATATTATTTTTTTATATTTTTTAATATCCTTTAAAATGTATATGTCACCATCTTAATTATGTTTGTGAAATATAAAAATTTCACTAATAATGTATTTGGTAATAATCATATATATAAAGCTTAACACAACATTTAGTACAAAATGAATATAAGCTATTCATCTTTTATTATATGCAAATCAGTTTACAAACTTTATTTTACTGTTATAGCCAAACCTTTTAAAATCATACAATTAAGTTCAAATCTGTTAAATAACATTACTTTCGTTTTAATTGCACACGTTACATGCCATGTGAAAACCCACAAAGTAATTAACTTTAGCTGCCATATACAATGTCTAGATGATAATTAGTGTTTTTTTTAACAGATTTAGGCTTAATTGCATTATTTTGAAAGGATATAGATTTATTCGCAGTAAAATAAAAGTTTTATAGGCTTAATAGCCAAATAAGCCCTCAACCTTTAGCCCAAAATGGAATTCAGCCCTCAACGTTTTATCGCATGAAATTTAGTCCATAAACTTTTATTTCAGTGGAAATAAACCCTCAACCTTTTACAATTATGCAATTAAGTCAAAATCTGTTAAATGACAGTAACTGCCGTTAGTTTTGCATACGTGGCAGTTGACGTGGATAGCTTAGTTAACTGCCACGTGGCATGCCACGTATGCAAAACTAACGGCAGTTAGGTCATTTAACAGATTTGGTCTATTTCCACTGAAATAAAAGTTTATGGACTGAATTTCATGCGATAAAACGTTGAGGGCTGAATTCCATTTTGGGCTAAAGGTTGAGGGCTTATTTGGCTATTAAGCCAAGTTTTATAAGCTGATTTGCATGAAATGAAAGATTGTTGACTTATATTTATTTTGTAACGGTGAAAGACATATTTGAGTATTAAATCTTTCTCTCTTTATATATACATATATGCATAAATATAAAGAAATCATCCAATAAAAATCATTACAAAAAGATAAAAGTAAATGGAAAATGAATATAGGGTTTTACTTGACGTGTGGGGTTGTTAACATGAGATTGTCAACGGAACTATCAACTACCTTTCAAGTTGTGAGATAAGGATAGAGCTTGGCTTAATGGAAATTGAACTTCACTCTTATTCTAATATCATGCCGTATTGCAATGCCTCAAACTTGAATTTACACTTATCAATTCAATCTGATGCTAACTTTCTCTTGATATAACTTGTTCCTGTCTTACCTCCAAAATTGACAACTCTTGTATTAGTATTTCTAGCAAAGTCAAAAGTTTAGTCTTAATGGTTAAAAAATTTTGAGATTACGGTTTAAGTTTGGTCAAATGGTTTTGTTTGAATATTATTTTGAATTTTGCAATTAAATGCTAAATTTTATCTATTTAAATGAAAAAATATAAATTTATCAAATTAATGAAAATCTTTCTGTACTGGTTCGAGTTAATTAAAGGATGAAAAGATAAGAATTTTTTAAGGGAATTTACAAAAAAAAAAGTGTCAAGATTCTAAAGTTTTGTTTGTGCTCCTTAGGTGAGAATTGAGAAAAATAAAGAATGCGATTTATTATAGCTTTCTTTTAATAGAAATGATGATTTACTAATTCATGAAAAAAAAAATTGTATGATTTGAAATTGAAAGATAAACTAGTTTTACTCACTTTCGTAAGTGTTTGGCTATTTCCTTCAATGCTAAATATTATCCTAGTCTTAGCATACGTGGATGAAACAATTAGATAATTTTATCATTTCAATAATATTAAAAAAATTTAAACATAATCCAAAGGGATGGATCACTTAGTAAGCAAATGTCATCTTATAAGCTAATTCTAGAGTTCAATTTTTGGGGCCACCACCCAAAGAAATTAAGTTCCTTGAATGTGTCACGTGACCATTTCCATCTCTTTGCTAAATTGACTTATTAAGGTGTGCAGTGCAAACGCTTATATGCCTAAGGACCCCCTTTCCCATTCGATGTAGGATTGAAGTACCACGCCTACCTCATTCTTAGAGCGCTTTGTGTGACATTCCCCCCCTCCCAACCTTATGATGCCCTTGTCACAACTGACCCTCTTTAGACCGCACCTTGTCTATCCCTTTGGGGTGCTTGATATAAGAAAATAGTCTATGGGTCGTCTCTGATATCACTTGTTACATGACCATTATCCTCTTTTTTGCAAAACCAATTTATTGAGGTATGTAGTGTCTCAACAACCCCTTTTCCTATCTGATGTGGGATTAAAGCACACAACCTACTCCTTTCTTGGAGCATTTGGCGTGACAAATACACTAGGCCAATGTAAGGGTTGCGCCCTTAAGATCGTCCGGAGAGTGGATTAGTCTTGAGGTGCGCATAAGTTGGTTCGGAGATTCTTTGACTATAAAAACAAAAAAAAATCATTATAGCATTTTAAAAAATGAAAACAAAAGGTAAAAAAAATTGAACATATAATTTTGAAATAAGAATGGTATACTATGAATTTGAAAAATAATGCTTTTAAATAATATATTTTTACAGAAATAAAATGGCTATTATATATTTATTAATATAGTTTTTGTTATTTTGTGTGGGTTTTTTTTTTCACTTGTGATATCAAATTTAATAAAAATTTATAATAGTATTAATTTTCAATTCAAAATATTAGATTCGGTTATTTTTTAAATTAAAATCCAAATATAGAATCACTTTCACGTCGAAATAAAACTTGGTTTTGAATACTTTTCGCTTCACATTTTTTTTATGGAATCTCTAAAAGCAAGATCGAATGAAGAAGAGGATTTGTTGGATAGATTTAAAAAGCAGATTAAAGCTACGACTATTGAAGAGATTGGTGCCAATGATGGAGGGAATTGCATGACAAAGAATGGTCAGTGGTCCTTCAAAGACATGGTTCTTGGTGTGTCGTCAGAAAATGAAGATCAGCATGTGGACGTTGACTTTTTTATGGATGATGATGATCTGATAAGTGTGTCAAAGATGGAGTCATGGCCTTGTGTTACTGTTTCAGAAAAATATAGAGATCACATTCAGAAACCATGGAGCAACTGCTTGATTATCAAGTTACTTGGGAGGTCCATTGGTTACAGAATTCTGGATGATAGAATCAGGAAGCTATGGAACCCCAAAGGTGACTATGATTTAATTGATCTTGGTGAAGGTTTCTTCCTGGTTAAATTTGCAATTGTAAAGGATATGCATGTGGTGTTGGAGAATGGTCCTTGGATTATTTTTGGCCATTATCTAACAGACAGGAAATGGCATCTAGAATTGAAGTCTAGTTTAGTGTCAATTGATTCTGTAGACACCTAATTTTGTCCAAGTTTTACAAATTATTTTGACAAATTTTATTATTTTATTTTATTTTTTATTTTGTTATTATTCATACCCCTATTATTATTAATTTTATTATTATTATATATTTCATATTAATATTTATTATTATTATTATTATTTATTTCACATTTCAATTATTATTATTATTATTATTATATTATTATTATTATTATTATTATTATTATTATTATTATTATTATTATTATCAGTCCCTGTCACAGTGAAGCATTAAATGCTTCGGATCTACCCAAGATCTGCCGGATCTTGCCTTAGCCGCCGGCGCCTCATCCTCCAACCCAGATCCAGAAACACCGCGCCGTAAATCCCGTTCCAACAGAAGCCTACCGATTCGGTGATTCTGAAAGGCTAGGGGGGAGCTTCAACACCGTTTAAGAAGACCCCAAGCAAGGATCTGGGGTTTCTTCTTCAGAGGGAAAAAAGGAACCGAAAGCCAAAGAAAAACTCTCATCGTCTACCCACCAGTATCAACCCCGAAACCCTAAGCATTACTACCGAAGCCACTCACCGCCATCATCACAACCACCATCGTCACCACCGAAACCCCCCAAACACCACCACCATAAACTTCATGGCACCACCGTGGCCTTTCTCTATGTGGGGAATGGATGTGATTGGACCCATCTCTCCCAAGGCATCAAATGGGCACAGATTCATTTTCGTGATGATAGACTACTTTACAAAATGGGTCGAGGCTGCCTCTTATGCGAACGTGACTAAGTCTACTGTTTGTAAGTTTCTAAAGAAGGAGATAATATGTCGGTACGGGCTCCCAGAAAGGATCATATCAGACAATGCCCTCAACTTGAACAATGACATGATGAAGGAAGTATGTGCACAGTTCAAAATCAAGCATCACAACTCAGCCCCGTATCGCCCGAAGATGAATGGAGCCGTTGAGGCCGCCAACAAAAATATTAAGAGGATTGTGGGGAAGATGACCAGCACATACAAAGACTGGCACGAGAAGCTACCATTCGCTTTGCATGCTTATAGAACGTCAGTGCGCACTTCTACTGGGGCAACTCCTTTTTCTTTGGTTTACGGTATGGAAGCAGTGCTGCCTGTTGAGGTAGAGATCCCCTCCCTAAGAGTTTTAATGGAGCTAAACTTGGATGAAGCTGAATGGGTTTGAAGTCGCTTCGAACAATTGAATCTTATAGAAGAGAAAAGGCTTACAGCACTATGTCATGGTCAGATGTACCAGAAGAGAATGATGCGAGCCCATGATAAAAAGGTTCGACCCAGGCATTTCCGTGAAGGGGAATTGGTGTTGAAAAAGATCCTCCTAAATCACCACGATAATCGGGGCAAATGGACACCAAATTGGGAAGGACCTTATGTAGTGAAAAGAGCGTTCTCAGGTGGAGCGTTGATCTTGACAGAGATGGATGGGAATGATCTGCCTAATCCAATAAATTCCGATGCTGTGAAGAAATACTATGCCTAAAAAAAAAAGCAAGAAAACAAACAAAAAAGAAAAGAAGAAAAGAAAAAGCAAAAAAAAAAAGGCAAAAAAGCAAAAAAGAAAAAAAAAACCACAAAACAAAAACAAAAACAAAAAAAGAGGGAAAAATGAAAGGAGAATTCAAACTGAAAACCCAAAAAGGGCAGTTGAATTAAAGGGGGATATCTAAGTTGAAAACCTGAAAAGGCGGCTTGGATGCAGAAAAGATCAACACCTGGATCGAAATCGTACGGAGCATGGCATCAGTCGGATGAACTCAGCGTGACAGGGGGCATCAACGGATTAGTTTTTTCCAAAGAAAGCACCGGTCTGGTTCGTGAAGGGTTATCTAGACATTCACTATTTATTTTGAAATTCACCACTTGACCCTTGTGGCATTCGCTACCCAATTGTACTCTTATTGTCGTTGTCTCTTGACAGCTCAGTAACAAATGCTTTTCTTCTAAATTTGGTTGTTCTTTTGGTCATTCCATAACTAACCGATAAAGTGCAAGAATGCATTGCTCTTGTTAACAAAATGAAATGAAGATGATGATTAAAATAAGGATCTACTTGCTAACATTACTAAAGAAAAACAAAAAGAAGAAGAAAGAAGAAAGGAAGAAAAAGGAAAAGAGAAATAAAGGAATGAAACAAAGGAGATTGAAAATTGTGACAAGTACATGTTGTGAACCAGCTCCGATTAGAAGTCGGTGACAACTATTCTATGAAGCACGAGTAAAAGAATCAAAAGACACAAAAAAGGACAGTTCTGAGAATTTGATTACCACAATAGGAATTGCATGACTTTGTCAATACATGCATTTGCATTTCATCCACATTATAAGAATTCAAGCACCAAAACAAAACAAAAAAAAATCAAAGAAAAAAAAACGTTCAAAAAATCATCATCATTGATAAAGGAACGTGCATTGGCATTGTTGATATTACATTTGCATTCGCATCAGTGATCATGGCATCAGCCAAACATTGAAAAATGTGAATATAAGAGATTTTGGATAAAAAAAATGAATGAATGAAAATGATGAAAAAATGAAAAGAAAGGAAGAAAGAAGAAGGAGAAGGAAAAGAAAGAAAGAAAAGAAAGAGGAGAAAGACAAAAGAACAAACAAAAAGATTTTAAAGTTTCATCGCTTTTGCTGCAAGAGGAGCACATTTTCAGAAAAGGAATTTAAAGTTTCATCGCCTCTGCTGCAAGAGGAGCACATTTTCAAAAAAAAGAATTTAAAGTTTCATCACCTCTGCTGCAAGAGGAGCACATTTTCAAAAAAAGATTTTAAAGTTTCATCGCCTCTGCTGCAAGAGGAGCACATTTTCAGAAAAGGAATTTAAAGTTTCATCGCCTCTGCTGCAAGAGGAGCACATTTTCAAAAAAGATTTTAAAGTTTCATCGCCTCTGCTGCAAGAGGAGCACATTTTCAAAAAAAGATTTTAAAGTTTCATCGCCTCTACTGCAAGAGGAGCACATTTTCAGAAAAAATTTTTAAGTTTCATCGCCTCTGCTGCAAGAGGAGCACATTTTCAGAAAAAATTTTAAAGTTTCATCGCCTCTGCTGCAAGAGGAGCACATTTTCAGAAAAGGAATTTAAAGTTTCATCGCCTCTGCTGCAAGAGGAGCACATTTTCAGAAAAAATTTTTAAGTTTCATCGCCTCTGCTGCAAGAGGAGCACATTTTCAGAAAAGGAATTTAAAAAAAAAAAAGAGAAGGATTAGGTCTTGAGTTGGACAAAATTATTGTCTATTGTCTTTGCTTTATTCCTGATTCTCAGCAATAAGCAAAGAGGGGCAGCTGTAGACACCTAATTTTGTCCAAGTTTTACAAATTATTTTGACAAAATTTATTATTTTATTTTATTTTTTATTTTGTTATTATTCATATCCCTATTATTATTAATTTTATTATTATTATATATTTCATATTAATATTTATTATTATTATTATTTATTTCACATTTCAATTATTATTATTATTATTATTATTATTATTATTATTATTATTATTATTATTATTATTATTATTATCAGTCCCTGTCACAGTGAAGCATTAAATGCTTCGGATCTACCCAAGATCTGCCGGATCTTGCCTTAGCCGCCGGCGCCTCATCCTCCAACCCAGATCCAGAAACACCGCGCCGTAAATCCCGTTCCAACAGAAGCCTACCGATTCGGTGATTCTGAAAGGCTAGGGGGGATCTTCAACACCGTTTAAGAAGACCCCAAGCAAGGATCTGGGGTTTCTTCTTCAGAGGGAAAAAAGGAACCGAAAGCCAAAGAAAAACTCTCATCGTCTACCCACCAGTATCAACCCCGAAACCCTAAGCATTACTACCGAAGCCACTCACCGCCATCATCACAACCACCATCGTCACCACCGAAACCCCCCAAACACCACCACCCAAGCCAAAACAAACCCCCTATCCCAGATCTGGAAAACCCTAGCCCAGATCTGGAAAACCTTAGATCCGAAACCCTCAAAATAACCTAGAGCCCTACCACCCGAACCGGTTCCTGCAAACACACACACACACACACGTACCAACAAACCACAAAAACCAAAATCACAACCAGATCTAAAAACCCAAAAAAAAATAAAAAAATAAAAAAAAAGAAAGGGTTTCGGTTTTCAGATCTGTAAGGTTAGAGGAATTTTCGAGAGCAACGGAGCCCAGATCTGAGGAGAGGGAGCCGAAGGAAGTGTTTCTAGGCCATCGGGAGTATCACCGGCGACCGGCGCACGACGGCGCACGGTGGCCGGAAATCGCTTGGAGAGGGAGAGGGACGAGAGAATTTGGGAGTTGGAAAATTTTTTTTTTGGAAAACGCCGGTGGAAATGAAGGAATAAAAAAATTTGGGGCCTTTTATAGAAAGCAAAACGCATCGTTTCGGTGAGCCCAGGAGATCCGCGCGTAGCCCCGACCCGACCCGAGATCCGCGCGACCCGCTTCTGCCACCCGTGAGCCGACCCGATTCCACTACCGCCTGCGACCCGGGATCCGCGATCCGACCCGCTCCGGCCCGTTCACCTTGGCAGGCTTGGGCCCTGCTGGTTGGGCTCGATTTTAGGCCCATTTTTGGGCTGTTGGGTATATTTCTTTTCCATTTTATTTATTTGTTTTATAAATTAATTTGTTTTATGTGTTTTTAAATGAATTATTATGACA
This sequence comes from Heritiera littoralis, assembly GCA_031772115.1. Classification (NCBI taxonomy): domain Eukaryota; kingdom Viridiplantae; phylum Streptophyta; class Magnoliopsida; order Malvales; family Malvaceae; genus Heritiera; species Heritiera littoralis. Next base: position 9,581,381 of record JAPDPK010000008.1, on the reverse strand, counting down.
AAAAAATAATAAATTAATAATAAATAAGGAAGTAATACAATATATAAAAATAAAATACACATAGTTTCAAAAGAAAATATATAAATTTTATGTACATAAAAGGCATATAGTAATAAATATTGTTCAAAATGTAAAACAAATATATAAAGTGTGTAAAATAGATATAGAAATATAATACATATGTAGAAATATAAATAAAAATACTTAAAATAGGTATATAAATTACATATAACCATATAGTCATTTGTGTATAATAAATATATTTTTTTCAATGTAATATAAAAAAATCTTTTTAGGAAGTTAGGAAATTTACATAATTTTAAGATGTACATAGGATATATAAAAGGTGTAAATAAATAAAATATTTAATTTTTTTTCTTTTTTCCTCTTTTATTATTAAACAATTTACCATAAAAAAATTTTTTAAGAAGTTAAAAATAAAATAAAAATACAAAAGTAAAATAAATAAATAAAGTAAGCATGAATTCCGACGATAAGATATCGTAGAAGTCACAAGTAGTGATTCTTCGAATATCTCTAGGTGAGAGGAATTTATCGAATGTCGCCAAAAGTATTGGGATATTCGATTTAAATTTTTTCAATATACAAATTCATGCTTATTTTAAAATATATAATTATATGTTTTGTAATAAAGATTATTTAGAAAAAATACTAATTAAATGAAAATTAATAAATACAAAAGAGGTAATGGAGATAGATGGGAAAGATTAATAAAATAAAAAGGGATTTTAGAGATATATGAATACAAAATAATTAAACCAATAAAAATTAATAATAATAAAGTTTCGAAAGTGATTAAATTAACCAAATAAATGGTAATAGGATTTTGATAAAAGATGATAACAAAAGGGACTGAGTTAATAAATCTAAATAAATGAAAACAAGAATTGATGAAGATAAATAATTCATGAGAGGTAAAAGCTATTGCCCGATGATGGGATGTTACAGAAGTCACAAGTAGTGATTCCTAACTGATCCCTAGGTAAGAGAAATTTCACTAAATGTTGCCAAAAGTATTGGAATATTTAGAGAGGTTTTTCAATGCATAAGTTTTTATCTTAAAAGTATTTAATAATAAATATAAAAAATATAATAGTAATATCGACAAAAATAACAAAATAAATAATGCAAAATAACAAAATGAAGATAAACGATGAATACGTTAAATAAGAAAGTAAAAATCTATATGCATTATATATTTGCATCATATGCTTCAATGTTAATATTAAAGAATGGAATTCGTCCGATGATGGGATGCTACGGAAGTCACAAGTAGTGATTCCTAGTCGATCCCTAGGTAAGAAGAGTCTGCTAAATGTTGTCAAAAGTATTGGAATATTTAGTGTGATTTTTCAATACACGAATTTTCATTTTTTTTATATATAAGTAAAAAAAACAAATAATATAAAGAATAAAGAAATAATAAATGAACATGCATGCGCATCATTATCTGTTTGCATCGCTTGCATTCACGTGAATTAAATAATGTGGGTCCCACCGATGATGAGATTCTATAGAAGTCACAAGTAGTGATTCTTTAGAAATCTCTAGGTGAGGAGAATTATTTCGAATGTCGCCAAAAGTATTGGGATATTCGATTTAATTTTTCAATAAAAGGGATTCATGTTACTTTTAAAATAAAACTTATTTTAAAATATATAATAACTTTTTATTCAATTACACAAAAAATGTGAATCCTCCGAGGATGAGATTCTATAGAAGTCACAAGTAGTGATTCTTTAGAAATCTCTAGGTGAGGAAAATTATTTCAAATATTGCCAAAAGTATTGGAATATTTGATTTAATTTTTCAATAAATGGGGTCCATGTTAATTTTCAAAGGAAGTTTTTAAACGTACATGTAATAGTAATTTTTAAGCCAATACACGAGTTTTCTAAATAAGCAAATTAGTGTTAAACCAAGACTCTTTTATTAAAATCAAAAGATACCACGTAGTTAGGATGGTACCGTTTTCTAACGGGCGTTATGAGGGTGCTAATCCTTTCTCGTACGTAACCGAACCCCCGAACCCAAATCTTGTTTTCGTAGACCAAAGAAATTGTCTTTTTAATAAAACTTAATTAATTTTGAGATTTTGTTAAAAGGATAAACATTTTTAGGTGACCAATCACACCTAATCAAAAAAGATTGGTGGCGACTCCCATGTTTTGTTTTTAAACGCTTTTTTCGAAAATCGTCGAGCGCGAAGCCGTTACGACAGATTCCACAGCAATTTGGATCCATTTTTCGGAATTGCCAATTGAGTATAATGATAAGAGAATCTTGTTAGCAATGGGGAATACTATTGGGAAAGCCATTAGAGTGGACTCTAACACCAGGTATGTTTCAAGAGGAAAATTTACTAGAATTTCTGTTGAGATAGACCTGCATAAGCCCTTGGTCCTGAAGATTTACCTCAAAGGAAATTGGCAGAGGGTTGAATATGAGGGTCTGAGCATGATATGTTTCAAATGTGGAAGGATTGGACATTCCGGGCTATGTATTTTTCAGGGAAAGGATAGTGCAGATGGAACAGCATGGAAGATGAACCCGGTGCATGATGAGAACATGCAACTTGCTGCTCAAGAGATTACTGTAGACCCACAAGCACAGGATTTTAGGCCATGGATGGTTGCTCAGAATAGGAAACCTAGAAAGGCGGTTAGAAAGAATACTATTAACTCTGGGAATGTGAATAATCAGGGGTCTAGGTTTGAGGTGTTACCAGGGATGAATATGGAGAGTGATGATGGGGCGAAAAATAAAGGAGTGGCTGATGAGCATGAACGTGGTTTGCATGGCTGTTAGGTTGCTGTGCAGGGAGAATATTCAGAAAGTCCAAGCAGATTAAGTAAGGGGAAGAATCACGTGACCGAATGTGAGATAAAGGTTTCACAACTTGTAACTTTGTCAGAAACTGGGCCTAAACAAAGGGTTTCTATTGGCATGCAAAAACATACGGCCCTAGAGAAAGTGGATGGGGAGGCAAATGTGATAGCTGGGGCTAGCCTTGATAATCCTGTGAGGCTTGATGGTTTGGGGACCAATGATGAGGGAATAATGGAAGGAATTGACGAGGAACAAAGAGTTATTGTTCCTCTAGATATAAATGTGATTGGCTCTTATGTTCCAAAAACTCAATCACCGGTAGTTGAAGGTGGTGTAGCTCATCCTAAAGAGCTGATGGATCTAGGAAACACTACTGATATTTATAAATGAATGTCTTGTTGTGGAGCTATAGAGGAGCGGGTAATAAAGGCTTCCTACGTAATATGAAGGAGTAGTTGTTCGTATATAGACCTTCTGTTTTGATAGTGGTTGAACTGAGAATATCAGGCTTAAAGGCTAGGAGAGTTATCAAGAAGCTTCAGTTTGATAAGTTTTATATTGTTGATCCAGAAGGCTTTGCTGGTGGTATTTGGATGTGCTGGGATCTGACAGTTATAGACTTGGAAATTTTATCTTCAAGTAGGTGAGTTGTGCATGCAGTGGCTCGGAGTCCAAAAACTCCAGATTGGTTGTTAACAATAGTTTACGCCAGTCCAATTTATCAAGCTCTGAGAAGACTGTGGCGGCATATGGAGGAGCTTGCAGAATCAGTGAGCTTGTCATGGTTAATGATAGGTGACTTTAATGATGTCTATAATCAAGCTGACAAAGCAGGTGGTGATGGGGTTTTAGTAAATAGGACGGCTTCGTTTCAGAATATGATTAATGCTTGTGGTTTGTTAGATATGGGTTTTTAGGGTCAGAGTTATACCTGGACAAATAATATGAAAGGGTTAGCTCGAATACAGGAAAGGATAGACAGAGCACTAGTGAACGAAGATTAGAGGTTATTATTCCCTAAGGCTGTTCTTAAACATTTACCTCGAACCCATTCAGACCACTGTCCCTTACTCTTGCAATGTACGTTTAGAGGAAGCTGTAATAGGGGACCCAGACCTTTTAGGTTTCAAGCAATGTGACTGATGCATCAAGAGATGGATAATGTTGTAGGGGAAACATGGGTAAGGACAGAAGGTTTGATTACTGATAAAGTTAACACCCTAGCTAAAAAACTAAAAGTCTGGAATAGGGAAATTTTTGGGAATGTGTTTGGTAGGAAAAAATGGTTACTGGCACGTATAAGAGGTATTCAAATGGAGTTGTCTACAGGATGGATGCATCAACTGCATACTATGGAAAAGAAATTGGTGCAAGAATATAATAAGATACTATATCAAGAAGAACTACTATGGTTTCAGAAGCCAAGGGTACAATGGATTTTGGAGGGTGAAAGGAACACGAGGTTTTTCCATTTTTCCACAGTTAAAAGGAGAAGGAGAAATAAGATCATGATGATGCGGGATGGTAATGGTAATTGGGTGCATGATGAATATACCTTGAAAAATATGGTACGTGATTTTTATATGGATCTTTATAATCTACATGGAGTTGAAGGTGCGCAAATACATGATGTACACTGCCTAGTGTTGTCTGAGGAAGCTAAAGTTAAGATGGATACTTGTATTAGAATGGAAGAACTACATGAAGCATTATTCCAGATGAAGGCATGGAAAGCACCAGGGTGTGATGGATTCCAAGCAGGCTTTTTTCAAAGATATTGGAAGGTTAAAAAGGTCTCTCTAATGGAGCTTGTGTCAGGAGCCTTTGAACATGGCAGATTTGAGGAAGGTTTGAACAAAACTCTTGTTACTTTAATTCCAAAAGTTGACAACCCAGAGTATGTTAAACAGCTTCGTCCTATAAGCCTTTGTTGTGTGCCAAATAAGCTCATTACAAAAGTGTTGGTGAATAGCCTTAGACCGTTTTTGAATGATTTAGTTAGCCCTTTGCAAGCAAGTTTTGTACTTGGGAGACAAGCATCTGATAATTACTTATTGCTTAAGAGTTGATCCATACAATTAGAAGGTCGAAAGCAAAAGATGGGTTGGTGGGAATTAAGATAGATTTGGATAAGGCCTATGATAGAATTAGGTGGGATTTTTTGGAACATACATTAGAGGAATTTGGCTTCTCTGATAAATGGATTTGACTTATTATGTTTTGTGTCTGAAATACAAATATGTCGATATTATGGAATGGGGAGCAAATGGAACCATTTCGACCAGAAAGAGGATTGAGGCGAGGAGATCCATTCTCGCCATATTTGTTTTTTTTTTTTGTGGGGAAAGACTGGGACAGCTGATCCAGAAAGCAGTGGACAATGGGCATTGGAAACCAATCAGTGTTAAAAGAGGTGGTCCGACAGTATCACACCTTTTTTTCGCTAATGATTTGTTCTTGTTTGGAAGATCTTCAGGGAATCAACTTATGAAGATCAATGATTGAGGAGTTTTGTATAGTGTCAAGGGCTAAGGTAAACTTAGAGAAGTTGAAGATGTTTATTTCACCAAAAACGTCTTTGATGACTGCCAGAAGAGCTAGTGAGATGTTACATATTGGCTTAACAAAAGACTTTGGGAAGTATCTTCTATTTACAAGAAGGGTGACGAAACAAACTTATCAAGATGTGTTGGAGAAAATTAGAGGTAAGTTGGTTGGTTGGAAATCAAGATGTTTGAGTGTAGCAGGAAGGGTTATGCTGATTAAGTCTGTAACATCTACAATCCTTTCGTATCAGATGCTAACATCAAAGTTTCCAAATGTTGTTAATGAGGAAATTGACATCTATAATCGTTTTTATGGGGTGGGAGTGGTGAAAGGAAAGGGTTACATTTAGTCAATTGGAAGGAGGTTTGTTTACCAAAATCAAAAAGAGGCTTGGGCTTGAGACGTATGGAACTACATAATAAGGCTATGCTTCAAAAAACGGCTTGGAGGCTATTGACTAAGACAGATAAGTTTTGGGTAAAATGTTTAAAAGGCAAGTATCGAGTTGAAGGGGATTTATTAAGATATGCCTATTTGGAGAATCCTAAAATGTCATCATGGTCCAGATCCTGCAAAGATATAGTTGGCGCGCTAAAAACTTTGTCTACTGGGGTTAAAAGGCTAATAAGGGATGGAGTGGATACATTTTTTTAGACTGACTATTGGCTTGAAAAACCAATTTTGGAACAGTTGGAGAGGAGGCCAGAGTTTGTGGATTACAAAACAAAAGTAAGTGAGTATATGGAGCCCAACATATCTCAGAAAACAAAAATGATCTTTGCTCATTTACCATTAGAGGTTGCACTGCAGGTGATTGGGGTACCATTACCAATATTTAGGCATGTGGCAGATAGATGGATTTGGGAATTTGAAGCAAATGGTGTTTTTATAGTGAAGTCGGCATATAGGTTGGCTTTACAGCGAAGTGGTAATGATGAGCATGCTAACTTAGAATGGATATGAAGAATACCAGCTCCTTAACGCTAGTTGTGTTTCGTTTGGTTAGTGTGCAAGGACAGAATTGCAACAAATTGTTTACGTTTCCATAGAGGGCTAACAAACTCAGATATGTGTGTGGTTTGTAGTCAAGATTCAGAAATTACTCTGCATGTACTTAGAGATTATGGGATTGCCAGGAGAATTTGGGAAAGGCTTGTTGGAATTGGTTTTGTTGGCTTCTTCTCAATGGCGCTGGAAGAATGGATGGAAAATAATCTCAGGCAAGAAGGTGGTAGTGCAGTTAATGGCATAGGATGGAGGTATATCTTTGTAACATCTATTTGGAGACTCTGGTGTCGAAGGTTGCCGTAACGGCTTCGCGCTCAACGATTTTGAAAAACGTTTAAAAAAACAAAGGGAGTTGCCAATCTTTTTTGACTAGGTGTGATTGGCCACCTAAAATATTTATCTTTTTAATAAAATCTCAAAACTAATTAAGTTTTATTAAAAAGATAATTTTGGTCTGCGAAACAAAAATTGGGTCCAGGAGTACGGTTACGCATGGGGAAGGATTAGCACCCCCACGACGCCCGTTAAAAAACGGTACCATAATAATCATGTGTTATCCTTTAGTTTTAATAAAATGATCTTGAATTAATATTTAAAAATAATTCTTATTTTATTGCAATCTTTTTATTCAAAATCATTTTTTTATTTGTAAATTTATTTTGGTTTTATTTTAAAAAGGTTAAACTTTATTTTTCGAATGTGAACCTTTTTTGTATTGAATAATTAAATCAAATACTCCAATACTTTTGGCAACATTTGAAATAATTTTTCTCACCTAGAGATTTCTTAAGAATCACTACTTGCGACTTCTACAGAATCTCATCCTCGAGAGGGCTCACACCCATTTCGAAAATTAAAATAAGCTTTACTTTGAAAATAAATATGAATCCCTTTTATTGAAAAATTAAATCAAATATTCCAATACTTTTGGTAACATTTGAAACAATTCTCCTCACTAAGAGATTTTTAAAGAATCACTACTTGTGACTTCTATAGAATCTCATCCTTGGTAGATTCACGTTTATTTAGAAATTAAATGAATGCATATGATGCAAACAAATAATAATGATGTAAATGAATTTTTAATTTTAAATTTCATTATTTATTTTTTATTTATTTTTATATTTCTTTATTTTTTAAAAAAACTTATTCATTTTCATTTTTATTAAAAATTTAAATTATTCAAAAATCACACTAAATATTCCAATACTTTTGGCAAAATCTAGTATGACTCTTCTCACCTAGGGATCAGCTAGGAATCACTACTTGTGACTTCCGTAGCATCCCATCATCGGACAATTTTTACTTAATTTTAATTTTATTATTAATTTTTTTTAAAAAAGAACTTATTTTATTTTCATTTTAATAAAAATTAAAATTATTGAAAAATCATACTAAATATTTCAATACTTTTGGCAACATTTAGTACAACTCTTCTCACCTAGGGATCAGCTAGGAATTACTACTTGTGACTTCCGTAACATCCAATCATCGGAATTTATTAATTTTGAAATTTAAACTTTATTGTTAATTTCCTTTTTCTATTTTTCCCTTTTTAAAAAAAAACTTATTTATTTTTATTTTTAACAAAAAATTAAATTATTGAAAAATCATACTAAATATTCCAATACTTTTGGCAACAATTAGTATGACTCTTCTCACCTAGGGATCAGTTAGGAATCACTACTTGTGACTTCCGTAACACCCCATCATCGGACAAGTATTTCATTTATTTTGAAATTAACTTTTATTATTAGTTTTCCTTTTAAAAACTTATTTTTTTATTTTTAACAAAAAAATTAAATTATTGAAAAATCATAATAAATATTCTAATACTTTTGGCAACATTTAATACAACTCTTCTCACCTAAAGATCAGCTAGGAATCACTACTCGTGACTTCCGTAACATCTCATCATTGGACCATTGTTTAATTATTAAAATTTTATTATTTTTAAATACGTTTTCTAATCAATAATAATTAATGAAAATAGAAGTAAAAGAAAATTTTTCAAAAACTTTTATTTTACAACATGCATTAATAATAATAATAATAATAATAATAATAATAATAATAATAATAAACAACAACCATAACGTCAATCAATAACAACAATAATAAAAACATAATAATAATAATAATAATAATAATAATAATAATAATAATAATAATAATAATAATACAATAAAAATAAAAATAAAAATAAACAAAAGGCTGAAAGAAGGAAGGAAATTATACCAAAGTGAGTGGGTTTTAAAACCCAAAAAAAAGTCTTTCAAAGTAGCCCAAATCAAGCCTAAAGGGCGCGGGCCTGGCAGCCTTCTAAGTGGCCCAAAGAAGGCAGATCGGGTCGGGTTAGCGAGGTGCTCCGGGGTCAGGCGAGGCTGGCACGAGGGTCGGCTGGCTGCGGGTCAGGCGCGATCGGGTCGGGTCGGATCCACAGGGCGACGCACGGATCCTACTTCTTCCTGGCCGGGCGCGCGGATCCCGAGTCGGATCCGGGTCGCGCGCGGGTCAACCGATTTTTTTTTTGCACTATAAAAGACCTCTTTTTTTTTATCCTTTCATTTCTTCTCTCCTTTACACAAAAAAAAAATCAGAGTCCCTAAGGCTCTCGGCTGAGGAGATTTCCGGCAGCTACCAGCTACCGTCCTCCGCCGCCGGCCACCGTCGCCGGTGGCCCAAAACGAAAAATCTTCCCACTTCCAGAAGCTTCTCCACCTCCTCTTTCCATTTCTAGCCTTGGATTTCTCAAAAGCGACCCTAAATCCCCCAGATCTGAATGAAACCGAAACCCTTTTTCTGTTTTTTTCTCTTTTTTTTTTGATTTTTGGTTTTGGATGTTTTTGTGATGATGATGGTTGCGGATCTATTGTGTTTTGTTTCCTTTTGGTTTTTGTTTTCTTTGCAGGTTTAAGATCTAAGTTTTTTTTAGATCTAGGGTTCAGGATTTCAAAATCTAGGGTTCCCTAAGGGTCTTGGTTGGTTTAGGTGGTGGTGACTGAATGGGTGGCTTGCGGTAGTGATGATGTCTCGGTGGTGGGGGTTGGTACGGGAAGGGTCTTGGGTTCGATTGTGGTTTGTGTGTGTTGGCAGGTTGAGTGGTGAAAACAGGGGCAATGGCAAGGGGTCTCGGTTTTTGGTAAAGAGGGTTCAGAATCTGGGTTTGGAAACGAGCAAAAAAAAAATCCTCCCCTTATAATTAGAGCTCTGTTGGTTTTTGTAGAAGGGGATGGCATAGGATTCTGTTGGTGTAGATGGGATGTGTTGCCAGAGTGGCTGGCCGGCGGTGATGGGATGGGGGCTGGTGGTGGCAGGGGTTGATGGACAGTTGATGGGAAATAAGACATAATAATAAAAAAATAATAAAAATAATAATAAAAATAATCATAATGGTATTAACATAAAAGTAATAATAATATAAATAATAATAGATAATAATAATAATAATGATAATATAAATAATAACAAAACAAATAATAAAAATAAATACAAATATAACAATACTAATAATAATAATGATAATAATGTTAGGACAAAATTAGGTGTCAACAGCTGCCCCTCTTTGCTTATTGCTGAGAATCAGGAATAGAGCATAGACAAAAGACAACAATTTTGTCCGGCTTATGACCTAATCTCTCTCTTTTTTTTGTTTCTTTTTTTTTTGTAAAAATGCCCCTCTTCCCACAGAGGTAGTGAAACTTTAAAATTCCTCTTTTTTTTTGATTGAGTGCTCCTCTTGCAGTAGAGGCAATGAAACTTTAAAATTCCTCTTTTCTTTTTTTTTTTTATTGAAATGTGCTCCTCTTGCAGTAGAGGCAATGAAACTTTAAAATTTCTTCTTGAAATGTGCTTCCCTTGCAACAGAGGCGATGAAACTTTAATTTTTTTTTTGTTTTTTTTATCCTCTTGCAACAGAGGCAATGAAACTTTAAATTTCTTCTGAAATGTGCTCCTCTTGCAACAGAGGCAATGAAACTCTAAATTCCTTTCTGTAATTTGCTCCTCTTGCAGCAGAGTCAATGAAACTTTAAAGTTTTTTTTTTTAAATGCGCTTCTATTGCAACAGAGGCAATGAAACTTTAAAATTTTTCCTGAAAATGTGCTCCTCTTGCAGCAGAGGCAATGAAACTTTCAATTTAAAAATTTTGCTCGGAGGTCTTATACTTTGTGCCCGGAGGTCTTAAAATTTATGCCCGGAGGTCTTAAACTTTGTGCTCGGAGGTCTTAAATTTATGCCCGGAGGACTTACAATTTGTGCTCGGAGGACTTAAAATTGATGCCCGGAGGACTTGAAAATTTATGCCCGGAGGACTTACAATTTGTGCCCGGAGGTCTTAAATTTATGCCCGGAGGACTTGAAACTGTGCCCGGATGACTTAGAATTGATGCCTAAAGGTCTTAAATTTGTGCCCGGAGGATTTGAGATTTATGCCCGGAGGTCTTGAGATTTATGCCCGGTGGTCTTAGATTTGTGCCCGGAGGTCTTAAATTTGTGCCCGAAGGACTTGAGATTTATGCCCGGAGGACTTGAATTTGTGCCCGGAGGACTTGAATTTTATGCCCGGAGGACTTAGAATTGTGCCCGAAGGACTTGAGATTTTGTAATTTTTGCCTGGAGGACTTAGAAATTTACTTGAAAAGTTTAGAATTGATGCCTGGAGGACTTACACTTGATGCCCGAAGGTCTTATACCTTGTGCTTGTAGTGTTTGAAATTTGTGCCCGGAGGACTTGGAATTGGATTCGAAACTTTGCCCGGAGGACTTAGAATTTTGAAATTTGCACATGAAAAGATTTAAAATTTTGCCCGGAGGACTTATAATTTATCTGAAAAGTTCGAAATTCTTGCCCGGAGGTCTTAGAATTATACTTGAAGAGTTAAACTTTGCGCCCGGAGGACTTAAGATTTTTGAATTTGTACCCGGAGGACTTAAGATTTTTGAATTTGTACCCGGAGGACTTGAAATTTGCTTGTCTTCTGAAAATCAAACTTTAATCTTGATTAAACATGGCACTAGTAAAACTGGATTTGTAATTTTCTTTATCATGAGCAAACTTGACCCTTTTTTTTTTTAAATCTTGGAAAGGGTTGCATAACCTTTAAAATCTTGATTGGATGGTGTCGAGCCTTCAGCTCGAAAAACATGTTTTAATCTCAAAATTTTACAAAAAAACTTTCAATGCTGATGATATATGATACTGTGTATGTATGCATGAATGCATGGCAATCATTCCTGTACATTCTCTAACTTTGAAACTTTTTCCTGTCTTTGTCACAAAAGCACATCATTTGTCTTCCTTTTCTTCATCTTCTTCTTCCCTTTTTTTTTGCCCCAACATGGTCATGAAGGTTCTTTTCTATTTTTCATTTCTGCAGAGTTCTTGCAATCTCATCATAGCCTCTTGATGAAGGCAATAAAATTTTGCTCATAACTATTTTCCGAGAAGGAAATGAATCCAAACTTCACATATGATATTCGATTCTTTCGAAAAATTAATGATTACTTTTCAAGATGACTGACATAAATTCTATCCGGATCTTTTCAATTGGACAATTATCCAAAAACAATGGTTCCTTTCTTGGCTCAAAATAGTTTTCTTAAAATACCATCGCTTTTCTTCCCTTCTTTTTTGGTAACAAAATTTTGAATAAGAAAAGAAACAAAATATTCACAACTTGATTTAACAATCTCTTAAATTCCCGAATAATGGCGTTCTTCAAATGCCAAGATCAGGCATGAATGATTGAGGTTTTTTTTTGTTCTGTTTAGGAAGAGTATGTACAAAAGGGAAGGTTCAAACTTTTCCCAAAATAATGTTGAGCAGTCAAATGACATCAGAACCTTTGGATATCTCGAGAGTTTCCCAAGGACTATTGGCTCTTTTTTCATATTTTCAATTCATGTCACTGCATGACTTGGTTGCATGAAAAGTTCATTATTTGCTCTAGACTGCCCTTTTCGGGTTTTCACCTTAAAGCTGCGCTCTTTCTTTTGTTTTCTTTTCTCTATTTTTTTTGCATTTTTTTATTGATTGTTCCACCATGCATTCAAGAATTCAAATTTCATTCAAACCAGATAATGGCGAGAATCTTAAAAAGAAGAGCTCTTCGATACAAGCATCCATACTTGATCAAAATGGACTTTTAAGTATGTAATGTAGGCCATGGTTCAGGGTTCTGAAAGAATAGATAAATAGGCCCAAAATATGTTTGAAGGTGATCAATCCAAGGATCATTTCTTCTCATATAGACATCTATCATTTACATACTTAGAAGCACCTTTTCTTTTTATACTTTTCCATGTATTTCTTCTTCTTCTTCTTTTCTTTTCTTTTTCTCTTTTTCAAAATCCTATTCATCCTTTGAAGCATCTTTCTTTGTATCCTTCCTCCTTTCTCTTTCTTTTTTTTTCATTGATTCATATCCAAGATTCCTAAAACATAGTAAATCTTTATTTGATTGAAAACAAAAGCTTAATCATTTATTTTCTTTGGAAAGATATTTTCTGCACATGCCCCCCAGTGTGGAGGGTGATCCTTGGAGAAGGTTTATTATGAAAGAAGTTATCAGGCTCAAACGGGGCAGCAAAAGGATAATGTTTATATTTGTGAATGGAATATGAAAGACGGCCATTCATCATCTAAAATTAAGATGCTTATATTGAAAAGGAATTCTTAGGATAAGTTTTTCCTTTGGCATTTGAAATCCTCTGAATATCATGTTTGCATGATGTCACAATCAATTTCATTTTTTTCTTCTCTTTTTTTTCTTTCTTTTTTTTCTTTTTTTTTTTTTTTTTGTAATGCAACACTTTAATATGACAGAGCTTGACCTCACACACCACATCGTCATTTGAGGAAAAAGACGATGCGTAACCCAAGGTATTGTATAGATGGACAACAGTGAAAAATCCTCAACTTTGGTTTTTTTTTTTGCTCCAAATCATGGGCGAAAGGCATCTTGGGAGTACAAGATTGAAGAGTTTGGGATTTGTACAAGAATTTAAGTGGAAATGTATTTCAAAATGATCTTGCCACATATTTCGCCGCCATTGTCCAGAATCTTTGAGATTGTCATTGATTTCCAAAAAATTCTCAAAAAGTTTTACAAATTGATTATTTCTTTGAAAATTATTTACAATGAAACCCTGTCATGATCAAAGTGAAAACAAAATCGAACTTTCAAAAATTTATGCCCCATTTTAGCTTTTTGGCTCCAGAGTAACTTAGGTTTCGCTGAGATATGATCCGGGAATGATTTATGACATTCATTTTTGACCGTAATCACCGATTTGCTTATAATCATTTATCATTATTGTGAAGAAAAGAAACATTCTTGTCATATGCCACTGGAAAATAAATTATGCAAAAAGTTGTGCTCATACAATTGTCACCTAGGCCAACGAAAATGACAAGCATTTTTCCAACAAAATACAAACTTTAAAATCTCAAAATCTTCATTTTCCTCCAGATTGGTCTGCCCAAAATGCCATAACTCTACACCAAAGTGGACTTCCACTGTTCCATAAGTTCTCGAGTCAAGATTCCACCATTGATGAGCTCTTCAACCCTTTCCTTCAATTGTCTGCATTTTTCTGTTGAATACCCAATTGCCCCCATGTGATAGTCACATTTGCTATTCGGGTCATAGCTCTTAGCTACTGGGTTTGGTATTGTCCTCAAAGGTATAGGGGCCAAGTATTGGTTTTTTATCAAAAAGGGCAAAAAATCGGAGATTGGAATTGGGATTTTTCCTTGATTGCTTCTCGATCTTTTTCTATTGTTTGTTGATTGTTGAAGAGGTTGAGTTACTGGCCTAGGCGTGAAGATAGGCGCACGAGCAACCATTGAAGGGTAAAGGTTTGCTTGGAATCCTGGTCGCGGGATTGGTGAATAAAGATAAGGATCACAGGAAGCATTGTTCAAGGTTGGACGATATGATGGGTGAGACAAATAGGGATTATATGGAATGGAATTTCTGGGAAATTGTCCCTCAAATGTCGTAGCTTGCACTTCTTCTTTCGTTCTTTCAAGTCTATTATCGGCCATATAAGCTATCTTGATCTTGCCCCTCTTAATTGCTTTCTCAATCATCTCTCCAGAGGCCACCATGTCAGCAAAATTCTTAGTAACATTCTCAATCATTCTATCATAATATGGTGTCTGGAGTGTACTAAGAAACAGAGTTGCAGTCTCTTTTTCTGTGAGGGGAGGCTGGACTTGGGTGGCAACATTCTTCCATCTCTGGGCATATTCTCTAAAGCCTTCAGTAGCTTTCTTCTCTATAGTTTGCAAAGATAAACGATCTGGGTCCGAATCCATAATATGCTTATATTGGGCGACAAATGCCCTTGCCAAATCTTCCCATGAGTGAATATCGCCCCTGCCCAGTTGTGTATACCACTTAGCAGTAGATCCTTTAAGGCTGTCTTGGAAAACATGGATTAACAGCTTGTCATCATGCACATGCGCTGCCATCTTTCTACAGTACATAGTGATATGGGCCTTTGGACAAGTGGTCCCATCATATTTCTCAAATTCTGGAGCTTTAAACTTTAAAGGAATGACCACACCAGGTACTAAGCATAATCCGGCAGCATCTAAAGATCCATGAAAATCCATTCCTTCAACAATCCAAAGCCTTTCTTCTATAAGCTCTATCTTTTGCCGAGAATTTGAGCCTTCTTCCACTTGTGGCATCTCTTGCTCTTTGTGACTATCCAAATTAGCGATATGAGTTGGTTCGAGGGGGTTCATTGTAGGAGTTGCATGCCCTTGAAACCGACTAGGGTTAATTGAAGATGGCATATTAAGGCATACAAAATCTTTGGTGGGTATTGCTTGTGGCTCCTGAGATGTTTGGGTTTCTCGTGAGTCGTTGTTAATTGGACAAAAAGAATTCTCGGCATTTCGCAACTGATGTCCCTCTTGATTAGCTAATTCTCCCATTTTTCCATTGTTCAGCTTTTCCCACAAACCTGCCATTTGTGATAATTGCTCTCTTATCTCTTGTTGTGCTTTTTCCATCCTTTCCATTCGAGTCATTTCTGTCTCTTCCATGTCCCAAAACTATTTCCGAAGCTTTTCAATGATCAAGCTATATCTACACCAAATCTGTCATAACTCCAAAATTAGATGTCATGCTTGCCATGCTAATATGAAGTTTTTATTGTATTGAAATTGTATATCCACATGTAAAAGAAATTTCAACCTTGTTATTATTTCAGAGTATCACAAGTTGTACACTAAAAGAAAAAAATTATAAACAAAAAATTTTTTTGACTGTTTATTTACTTTCTTCATTTTCATTTTTTTTGAGGAAACCGGTATTGCTAGCCTTATTATTTTCTGTCAAAATCATGTTATGCACATATGAATGAAGTGAATGCAAACCTATAAAAAATTTTGTAACCACCTCTCTTATATCGAGGAATTTTTATCAATCAGTCCTTTCTCCTTATATGAAAAGTTGATTGGTCTCCACTTGCTGATGATTCAACATGTAGTCGTTCTGGAAACAACAACGATCCTTGAGAATGAACCAATTTAGCCTCTCCAAAACTTTCAAGCATCTGCATTATCTTAGCTAGCTTTTCTTTCATCTCCCGTATATCACGTCCAAACTCCTCTCGATTATTCTCCAAAATAGTCTAGCTTTCTAATTGATCTCCCATATCTTTGACCTCTTTTACTCCAAAAAGACAAATATCTTCCTTATTATGTTATGTGAATGCATTAATGTAATGAGATATGCTATGCCAAAACTTAAGAATAAAAGAATCAAAATTTTTTTCTCATTTAAATTCAATGAATTCTTTCTTTTTTTCTTTTTTCATTTTAGAATTTGATTATTTCTCCTCCCATTTTCTTTTTTTTTCTCTCTTTTTCTCTCTTTTTAAAAAAAAAATCTTATTTTCACACCACAATTTATTTTATTTAATTTCCTTTTTTATTTAATCTATTTTTAAAAGAATGTGACAATGCACTTACCTTTTATTTTCTCATCAAAATTCCTCTTTCTTTTTAATGTCTATGCATTAGTTTTAAAAAATAAAAAAACATCATGGTTATTTTTCAAATATTATTAAAGAATGAATGGATGTTTTCATGTTATTTTTGACAAAGGAGAGAGACCGAATAAGTCTTTATTTTATTCTATAAAATTATAAAAATGTGAAATTTTATTTGAAAATAAATATCTTTTGATTTTATGAGAGCATGGATTTGAAAAATCATTAGAGTTATGATATGAAAAAAAATAGTAAAAATGTTCCCTCATGTGTCCTAATCTTAGGATGATTTCTACAAAAATCGGGCATAGCTCTATCTAAGGCTCGGCTTCTTAGGGCCTTTTACATGCTGGGTTGGGATATGAAGATCTAAAGGTTCTCAAATTATACCTCACTGTCGTCCACACTAGACTAGTAAGATTTAATTTGAGTGGGAGTATTTCGATTGCTATTGCGGAGGTGATTACCTCACGAGAGCAAAGGTACTCTACTCCTTCCTAAGAAGGACGGAACTCGGGTATAGAACTCATGTGATGCAAATGCAAGTGCAAGTGTGTGCATGAGGGAACATGTCAAACTCAAATTAAATTATTATCTCTATCCTAAATGCCTCAACAATTTATTAACAACAAGTATATACAAATATAAAACATAAAATAAATAACATAAAATGCAAATGCAAACAAAATCATTTTCAAAATCCAAGGGAATTAAATTTAAATATCATTCAAGACTATTAAATTAAAACTTTGGATAACACAAGAGTAATAAATGGCTTGACCCTCAAAAAGCGTCCCCAGCTGAGTCGCCAAGCTGTCGTAATGGCTTCGCGCTCGACGATTTTGAAAAACGTTTAAAAAAACAAAGGGAGTCGCCACCAATCTTTTTTGACTAGGTGTGATTGGCCACCTAAAATATTTATCTTTTCAACAAAATCTCAAAACTAATTAAGTTTTATTAAAAAAATAATTTTGGTCTGCGAAAACAAAAATCGGGTCCGAGAGTACGGTTACGCGTGGGGAAGGATTAGCACCCCCACGACGTCCGTTAAAAAACGGTACCATAATAATCATGTGTTATCCTTTAGTTTTAATAAAACGATCTTGAATTAATATTTAAAAATAATTCTTATTTTATTGCAATCTTTTTATTCAAAATCATTTTTTTATTTGTAAATTTCTTTTGGTTTTATTTTAAAAGGTTAAACTTTATTTTTCGAATGTGAACCTTTTTTGTATTGAATAATTAAATCAAATACTCCAATACTTTTGGCAGCATTTGAAATAATTTTTCTCACCTAGAGATTTCTTAAGAATCACTACTTGTGACTTCTACAGAATTTCATCCTCGGGAGGGCTCACACCCATTTCAAAAATTAAAATAAGCTTTACTTTGAAAATAAATATGAATCCCTTTTATTGAAAAATTAAATCAAATATTCCAATACTTTTAGCAACATTTGAAACAATTTTCCTCACCTAGAGATTTCTAAAGAATCACTACTTGTGACTTCTATAGAATCTCATCCTTGGTAGATTCACGTTTATTTAGAAATTAAATGAATGCATATGATGCAAACAAATAATAATGATGTAAATGAATTTTTAATTTTAAATTTCATTATTTATTTGTTTATTTATTTTTATATTTCTTTATTTTTTAAAAAAACTTATTCATTTTCATTTTTATTAAAAATTTAAATTATTGAAAAATCACACTAAATATTCCAATACTTTTGGCAATATCTAGTATAACTCTTCT
Organism: Heritiera littoralis; assembly: GCA_031772115.1. Classification (NCBI taxonomy): domain Eukaryota; kingdom Viridiplantae; phylum Streptophyta; class Magnoliopsida; order Malvales; family Malvaceae; genus Heritiera; species Heritiera littoralis. The sequence goes on along the minus strand of JAPDPK010000008.1, from coordinate 9,563,203 downwards.
CACCTAGGGATCAGTTAGGAATCACTACTTGTGACTTCCGTAGCATCCCATCATCGGACAATTTTTACTTAATTTTAATTTTATTATTAATTTTTTTAAAAAAGAACTTATTTTATTTTCATTTTAATAAAAATTAAAATTATTGAAAAATCATATTTTATTTTCATTTTAATAAAAATTAAAATTATTGAAAAATCATACTAAATATTCCAATACTTTTGGCAACATTTAGTATGACTTTTCTCACCTAGGGATCAGTTAGGAATCACTACTTGTGACTTCCGTAACATCCCATCATCGGACAAGTATTTCATTTATTTTGAAATTAACTTTTATTATTAGTTTTCCTTTTAAAAACTTATTTTTTATTTTTAACAAAAAAATTAAATTATTAAAAAATCATACTAAATATTCCAATACTTTTGGCAACATTTAGTACAACTCTTCTCACCTAAGGATCAGCTAGGAATCACTACTCGTGACTTCCGTAACATCCCATCATCGGACCATTGTTTAATTATTAAAATTTTATTATTTTTAAATACGTTTTCTAGTCAATAATAATTAATGAAAATAGAAATAAAAGAAAATTTTTCAAAAACTTTTATTTTACAACATGCATTAATAATAATAATAATAATAATAATAATAATAATAATAATAATAATAATAATAATAATAATAATAATAATAATAATAATAATAATAATAATAATAATAATAATAATAATAATAATAATGATAATAATAATAATAATAATAATAATAATAATAATAATAATAATAATAATAATAATAATAATAATAATTGTAGACACCCCATTTTGTCCGGGATCTTTTAATGTTATTGGGCATATTGGGTTTGATAATTAGAAGATGAATCTAATTTTTTGTATTACTATCTTGTTTATTATTAAAAAAAAATATAAAAAAAATTGATGAAAAGAAAATAAAAAAATAGAAAAAAATAATAATAAAGTGGTCAAGCTCCGAAAAAAAGAAATTCGGAAAGGAAAATCGGGATCTTACTATAAAGGCAAAGTCAAAAATCTGATTTGGGAATTCAAGAAAGAAATCAAAATAAAAATCTGGTCAGAAATTGGAAAGAAATTAAATCAGACTAAACAAGTAGAGATAATTACAATTAAAGTTTTTGGGAAGGAAATCAATTAGGAAAAGAATTATACCTCAATGAAGATATTCTGGAATTAATTACTGAAGCAAAATAAATAGAAATGAGAATCAAAATTTATGGGAGGTGATTTTGGCCATTAAAACAGATTCTAAAATTGATAAATTCCTAAGCCTATATAGAGGCCAAAAAATAAAAATACAAGGGGAGCACACGGAAACCCTAGAAAAAAGCAAAAAGGGAGGGGGAGGCTACTGTTTCTTTCTACTGGGACCGTCACCTTCATCTCCATCTTTACTGCTACTGCCCATCGTCACCTCCATCTTTACTGCTACTGCCCATCGTCACCTCCATCTCCATCTTTACTGCTACTGCCCATCGTCACCTCCATCTTTGCTGCTACTGCATGAACACAGCAAAAAGTCTCACTGTACCTTGCACGCTGCAGCCATACCACGCCGCATCGCTTCCCTGCATGTTGGCATCGTGACCAACCCTCTACGTTGGCTACTGGTCACTGCACCACTGCCTATACTGCTTTGTTCTTTGCTGCCTCTCACGTTTTGCATTGGCTGTTCCATTCTTGATTCAAATCTGTGCACCATCTTCATCCTTAACTTTGCTATACTGCCTCTATCGTGAATCATCATTACCGTTAACCATCATCATCATTAACCTCGCTGCCTCCTTTACTGCACCATTTCTCTCGCGCTATCTCCCTTGCTCATCCAGTTCTGTCGTCTTCTGCATCCATCAACGCCGCACGCTGCTGCTCCACATTTTCTTCCCCTCTGCTGCGATCGCCTGTGCCAATCCTCTGTCCTCTGCTGTGTCTCGTTGCACCATTCCAGCCCAACAAAAGAGAAAAAACGTGGACTAAAAGAAAAGACAAATCAAGGCAAGAAAACAAATTGCAATAGGAAGGTAACAAATATTCTGACAATACTAAATGTTTTTTTCTTGTTCACATGCATGGTGATTATTTAACTATTTTTGCTTCCTTTACATTAACGTGTATTAGGCTTTTTTTTTTTAATTTTTCTTTTTCTAATCATGATGGTGTTTATTATTTTGTTAAAGGTGATTTTATTTAGTTTTAATATTTAAGCATGGATTCAATACATTATTAAGGTGTCGATGAAATTTTTAGTATTTTTAATTAATTCATTATTTCGTTAGCTTATTAGTTTTCCTTAATTTATTTTGTTTTATTAATTTATGTATTATTTATTTAGTTTAGAATTAGATTTGTTAACCAATCGAAATTAAAAAGTAAATTAGCCTAAAAATAAATCTTTGTACAAACTCACATAAAAATTAATTAAGAATTAAGTGAAAACAAATAATTGAAAGGAATGAATATGAGTTATACCAATGATGACATTTTGAGAAAGTCAATTGAGACATCTTAAAAATGTCTAGATGAGAAAATCCTTTCTTTAGTTGAGCCAAATTGATGGAATACTTTTGAAAGAATTTTATCCATGTTTATTCTTAATAAATTAAATATGAATAAAATATAAATGAATATACATAAATACAAGAACATAAATTAGATGAAAGATTAAATAAATAGAATGAAATAGTCTAGATTGAAAATAATTAGTAATTGTTAAGACTAGATAATAAATAAATAAATATGAGTTATACCGAGGATGAAATTCCAAGAAAGTCAATCGAGACTCCTTAGATATTTCTAGGTGAGAGGATTCTCCCTTAAGTTGAGCCAAATTGATGGGATACTTTTGGGAGAATTTTCAATAAAATATAATTTATATTTATTTTAAAACTAAATAGATATAAAATAAATAGAAGGAATAAAAATTAATTAGTAAAAACTGAAATAAAATGAACATAGACAAGAATAATAAATAAGTAAGAAATAGGAATTAGGTTGAGAATTGGAATGAATGTGAATTATGCCGATGATGAAATTTCGAGAAAGTCAATTGAGACTCCTTGAAATTTCTAGGTGAGAGGATCCTCCCTTAAGTTGAGCCAAATTGATGGGATACTTTCGGGAGAATTTTCAATAAAACATAATTCATGTTTATTTTAAGATTAAATAAATATAAATAAACAAAATGAATAAAATATAAGTTGAGCTTAAATAAATATAAATACCAATTAAATAAATAAACGAATGCATAAGTAAATAAATAGAGGTGATACGAAGACAAGAGTACAATAAAAATAAAATAAGAAATAAGTATGAATCATGCTGATGATGAAATTCCAAGAAAGTCAATTGAGACTCCTTGGAAATTTCTAGGTAAAAAGATTTCGTTTAGGCTGAGCCAAATTGATGGGACGCTTTTAAGAAAACTTTAACAAATCATGATTCTTATTTATTCTCTAAATAAATAAAATAAATAAATAAAATATATAAATAAATTAAGATTAAAAAAATATAGAGATTAATATGGAGTCGAAATTATAGCCAAAGTTAGAAAGAATAAGATTTTCATAAATTATTTAATTAATCCGACGATGGAGTTCAAGAAAGTCAATCGAGACTCCTTGAACATCTTGAGGTGAGGGAGATTTTTAAGATTGGAGCCAAATTGATGGAAAAATCTTAGAAATATTCCCAATATATAAACATATCGAAATTAACATAAACACAAGGCAAATTGTAAAGATAACCTAAAACTAGTTGGTACCATTTTAGGATGGGCGTTGTGGGGGTGCTAATCCTTCCCTACACGTAACCGTACTCCCGAACCTTAGTATCTTCGAACGTAGACCAAGCCTTATCCTTAGTTTGAATAGGTGACCAATCACACCTAGGTTAGAATGGTTGGTGGCGACTCCATGTCTTTGTGTCTAGCTATTAGGTTTTCCCCAAAGCCTAATACGTTATGACAATAATAATAAAAACAACAACAACCATAACGTCAATCAATAACAACAATAATAAAAAACACAATAATAATATAATAATAATAATAATAATAATAATAATAATAATAAAAAAATAAACAAAAGGCTGAAAGAAGGAAGGAAATTATACCAAAGTGAGTGGGTTTTAAAACCCAAAAAAAAGTCTTTCAAAGTAGCCCAAATCAAGCCTAAAAGGCGCGGGCCTGGCAGCCTTCTAAGTGGCCCAAAGAAGGCAGATCGGGTCGGGTCGGCGAGGTGCTCCTGGGTCAGGCGAGGCTGGTACGCGGGTCGGGCGCGATCGGGTCGGGTCGGATCCGCAGGGCGACGCACGGATCCTGCTTCTTCCTGGCCGGGCGCGCGGATCCCGGGTTGGATCCGGGTCGCACGCGGGTCAACCGAATTTTTTTTTGCACTATAAAAGACCTCTTTTTTTTTTATCATTTCATTTCTTCTCTCCTTTACACAAAAAAAATCAGAGTCCCTAAGGCTTTCGGCTGGGGAGATTTCCGGCAGCTACCAGCCGCCGTCCTCCGCCGCCGGCCGCCGTCGCCGGTAGCCCAAAACGAAAAAGCTTCCCACTTCCAGAAGCTTTTCCACCTCCTTTTTCCGTTTCTAGCCTTGGATTTCTCAAAAGCGACCTTAAATCCCCCAGATTTGAATGAAACTGAAACCCTTTTTCTGTTTTTTTCTCTTTTTTTTTTGATTTTTGGTTTCGGATGTTTTTGTGATGATGATGGTTGCGGATCTATTGTGTTTTGTTTCCTTTTGGTTTTTGTTTTCTTTGCAGGTTTAAGATCTAAGTTTTTTTTAGATCTAGGGTTCGAGATTTCAAAATCTAGGGTTCCCTAAGGGTCTTGGTTGGTTTAGGTGGTGGTGACTGAGTGGGTGGCTTGCGGTGGTGATGATGTCTCGGTGGTGGGGGTTGGTACGAGAAAGGTCTTGGGTTCGATTGTGGTTTGTGTGTGTTGGCAGGTTGAGTGGTGAAAACAGGGGCAATGGCAAGGGGTCTCGGTTTTTGGTAAAAAGGGTTCAGAATCTGGGTTTGGAAACGAGAAAAAAAAATCCTCCCCTGATAATTAGAGCTTTGTTGGTTTTTGTAGAAGGGGATGACATAAGGTTCTGTTGGTGTAGATGGGATGTGTTGCCAGAGTAGCTGGTCGGCGATGATGGGATGGGGGCTGGTGGTGGCAAGGGCTGATGGACAGTTGATGGGAAAAAAGACATAATAATAAAAAAATAATAAAAATAATAAAAATAATAGTAATGGTATTAACATAAAAGTAATAATAATATAAATAATAATAGATAATAATAATAATGATAATATAAATAATAACAAAACAAATAATAAAAATAAATACAAATATAACAATACTAATAATAATAATGATAATAATGTTAGGACAAAATTAGGTGTCAACAAAGGTGTAAGTTTGTCTTCAATGTTAAGGAGGAGGTGTCTTATAATGATGCTGATTTAATCGAGTAGATATTGGCAGGAGCTATGGAGCTACAAGTAACATAAGGGCAAAAGATGAAGATACACAAACAGGGTGTTATGGTCTATTGGACGCCACCTTTGGAGGATGAAGTGAAGCTTAACACTGATGGCTCAGTTCACAGAAACCCAGGGGTTGTGGGAGCCGGGGGTTTAATCCAGTCAAGTCTAGGAAGATGGCTTGTAGTAGGTTTCAGAGCACAATTAGGCCACTGTTCAAATGTGGCTGTTGAATTTCAACCTATACATTATGGTCTTACGTTAGCTTGGGAAGAGGTTACAGAAATATTGTTTGTGAAGTTGATGCTAAAATAGCATTGGAGTTGATACATGGAGCTGACTCTGGAACTCATCCTCTGGGTAGTATTGTAGAGGATATTAGGACACTTAAGAGAAGAAGATGGATTTGCAAGTTTCAGCATGTGTTGTGAGAAGGCAACTTTTGTGCAGATGCATTGGCTAAAACCGCTTGTGAGATTTATGAAGATTTTGAAGTTTTGCGAGAGTCTCCAAGCTTCTTAGTTCCTTTACTTGATGCAGATAGCAAGGGAGTTGCTTTCCCAAGGGGTTTTAGTCTGAATTAGTCCCTGCTGTTTTATTTTAATGCTTTCTCTTTGTTACCAAAAAACAAAATCCAAATATAGAAGATTAGGTAACCCTAAGCTTGGAAATTAACGAGGAAATTAATTGCTAGAGAGACTTTGAAAGTTCTACAAAGAAAATGCTTTCTTTGGTAGAATAAAAATTACAATTGTCAAAATTCTTGGAATTTAAATGAAGAATTTTAGAAGACATAAATTCTTTTCAAAAATATGAGATTCTTTGTTTTTTTCAAACAAGAAATCAACATTTACTATGTTTCTTTTTAACACAACTTTTATTTTCTTCAACTCTAAATACAAAAATTCATTTCAAAATTCATTTTTTTTAATTTGTTATGTTATTAGTTATGTTTATGTATTTTTACGAATCCATTATAATTATTTAGGCTTAATAGTTAAATATACCCTCAACTTTTCGCATATAAGCCGTCAAAGTTTTATTACATAAAAATTAGTTTATAAACTTTTATTTTACTGTAAATAAACTCTCAACATTTCAAAATCATGTAATTAAGTCTAAATATTTAACTTTATTAGTATTGCAAACGTTGGCAACCAACTAAGCTATCTACATCAGCTTTCACATATGATGTCCAAATAGCAGTTAGTGTCATTTAACGGATCTGGACTTAATTGTATGATTTTGAAAAGTTGAGAGTTTATTTACAGTAAAATAAAAATTTATAGAATGATTTTTACGCGATAAAAAGTTGATGACTTATATCCAATTTATACAAAATGTTAAGAGTACATTTGACTATTAAGCTTAATTATTTATTTATCTCATCAATCTTCAATATTCAAAATTACTTTCTAAAAAATATTTATTCAAATTGATACATCTTAAAATATTATCATTTTAATCTTTTTTAAATTTCAATTTTTTCCATTCAAATGCACCAAAATATAAATATGAACCCTAAACCCTAAGTCTAAGATGAAGAAGAGGAATATTCTATCATGGTTCCATGATCGATTCATCCACACCAAAAAAGAAAATATAAATCTCCAAGAGGAAAATTTTAAAAAAAGAACGACAAATGAGAGAGAGAGAGAGAGGGCAAGGAGAAGAAGTTTGTTTGGATTTTAGCCACCGTTTAAGACCATACACATGCGTAATCAATAAGCCATTTTTCTTCCAATTCACTCTCTCTCACGCGACAAAATCCTAACTTTCTCTTCTTTTCCGCCCCGAAATACCGTAAAACCCAAACCCAAACCCAAACCCTATATCACTTTTGTTTATGTTTTTAGATTTTGCTTTTGAGTTTGACACTCCCCATCTTCACGTCACACATTTGTTTCACTGTATCCTCACACGCACAACACACAACACGCAACAAAAGCTAAGCCCATTTTCCAGATCTGACTAAACTAGACCAACCACCATTTTCCATTTTTGCTCGTCTTTGCTTTTGCTCCTTAGCCACCCATTTCTTTTCTCATTGTGAATCTTTTATTAGATCGGCTTAAACCCTGGAAAGAAGGAAAACAAACTCACTTGTTAATTTTTTCATGGAATTGTTGCGAAGTTGAATTAAATTGTTTGTGATTTACGTGATCCGGTTGGATTTTGTGGGATTTAAATTAGTTGGATCTAGATTAGGGGTACGTTAATTTATTTATGTTGTTTTAGTGGTTTGGGTAATTTTTTTGGATTGGTTAGGCAGTTTTTCTCAATGGCAATGCCATCGGGAAATGTAGTTTTATCGGATAAAATGCAGTTTCCTGCTCCTGCAGCAGGAGCTGGCGGCGGTGGTGCTGGTGGGGCTGTTGGTGGCGGTGGAGGTGCGGGAGGAGGAGAGATCCACCAGCACCATCATCGCCCATGGTTCCCCGATGAGCGTGATGGCTTTATCTATTGGTTGCGTGGGGAATTTGCAGCAGCCAATGCTATGATTGACTCACTTTGTCATCATTTGCGTGAAGTTGGGGAATTTGGGGAGTATGAAGCCGTCATATCTTGCATTCAGCAAAGGAGATGTAATTGGAACCCCGTGCTTCATATGCAGCAGTACTTCTCGGTTGCTGAGGTTTCCTACGCGCTTCAACAGGTCGCGTGGAGACGGAGGCAAAGGCATTATGATCAAGGGAAAGTTGCGGGAAAGGAGTTTAAAAGATCTGGCATTGGGTTTAAGGGGCATAGGATAGATGTTACAAAAGAAGTGCAGAATTCTGGGGTTAATACTGATGGGAATTCCACTGTTACCTCAGTTTCAGAGAGAAATGAGAGAGGGAGTGAGAAACGTGAGGAAGTCAAGTCGGGTGGTGAGTTAGGGAAGGTGGAGGATAAGGGCACTGTTGTTACAGAGAATAAAAAAGGTAATTACTTGGTTCATGTTTCTTTTTCTTTTTTTTTTTGCCTGTTTTACTTACATTATGGCGAAGGATGAATTAGTTAGTGAATGATACCTTGTATTCTGTAGCTTGTTATGTTTGGTTATTGGTTTGTGATGGAGATGATCGAACTTTGTATTTCTAAAGGATTTTGGGTGTTGATATTATTGGCTTAGGAACTATTTACTTGCCTAAAATGCATGGTGTGCTACATAAGCTTCTTTCTTGGATTAGGCATGTTATGCTAAACAAGAAAGTAGCTTTATTGTTTGGTAAAATTTATATTGCGTTTGTAGGATTTTAAAGCAAGTTTTCTCATTTGGAGATTGCTATCACATGTTCTATGTCCCACTTTAACCTGAATATGTATATACCTACCTAATTAAGAATTGCAGTGTTTTTCTGGAATAATTTTTTCTGAAACTGGGTTTACGTATAGTTAATGGCAGGTGTTTTTTCATCTGAGAGTAGTATAGTTTGAGATGACTGAAAAAATTCAGAGTCGTGCATTTAATAACTTATTCACAATCTTGGAGAGGATAAAGTTCGTGTGCCTTGTTGCCAAATTTGCTATTAGTTTTACGTGCACATATCAGAATGTACTTGACATGATAAATAACTTCAAGTTTCATATTGTGCAAAAATTTTTTGTTTGACACAAAGTTATCTCAATATGGACTTGGTAAAATTCATTTGAACTGTGTTTTAAATTTAGGCATTTTATATCAGTGCATAAGGCAATCATTCTAATTTTAACTTTAACTCCTAGGGAATTTTCATTTGCTCTTGATGGAGGTTCTTTGGATACATAAGGTTTTCTCAGCCAGACCACATTCTATAATAATTAATTTTTTAAGTAGTTAGTTGATACCCATTAATTGTAAATATGTCCTGCACTTGACAATCTATGTTGTAAGATTTACATTCCTTTTCTTTGGGCTTTGAACCCAGATGCTGGTTCTAAACCTCATGCCGATAACCGCTTAAAAAGGTCAGGGAGTTCAAAGGAAACTACACCTGGAAAGACGGAACTTGGAACTGAGGATGTGAATGGTGGATGCACATCAAGCTATAAAGGTACATCCTTCTACTTTGGTGATGGGTTGCTTTTAGCTCTTAGAAGGTCCTGAAAGTGGAAGTCTCACTATGTATGAGTATCAGCTGCTGTACATTTAATGTTTACTAGATTCTTTTTTTTTTTGGCTTAGATTTGAACTTATCCAAATTTATTTACTTATTTATTCTGGAAAAGAAATAAGGAATCCTTTCTTTCCTATTTAGCTAGGAAGGGTGAGAATAAACCAGGTAGGGTATTTAGTGGTTGTACATTTGATTCAACTCCTGTGCCATATGTTGAACACTTAACTCATTCATTTCTGTTTCTTTGAATAATTTCTTAGTTTTACATTTAGTTTCACTATGTTTCTTGTATTAATTTTGTGTTAATAATCTCGTAGAGAATGATTTACATTCTTCCCAAAATCAGAATGAAAAGCAGAATGTGGCCGTGGTTCCAAAAACTTTTGTTGGTAATGAGATGTTTGACGGAAAGATGGTAATTCTTTATAACTTTTATGTTGATTTTTTTGTGAAATTCTGGATGAACTGATAGCTTTATGCTTCATTTTACCCCTATGCAAATGCTTTATTTTAAGGTCAATGTGGTGGATGGGCTAAAATTGTACGAGGAACTGTTTGATGAGAAGGAAGTTTCAAATATTGTCTCATTGGTGAATGATTTAAGGTCTGCAGGGAGAAGAGGACAACTTCAAGGCAAGTTTTCTTAAAAGTTCCTTTATTTTTTTTGGTTTCACAAGAAGGAAGTAATTCCTTCCAAGTTGCATTTGATCCTTGGAAGCTTCATGTTTTTTCCTTGGTGAATTTATCTATACTCTATAGAGTCAATTCTCAATATTTCTGAAGTGGTAAGAATACTGAAAAGAAATAGGGATGATCATTGCACATCAAAGAGAAGTGCTTAGTTGTATGATACATGCTCTAAGTGATTTGCTTATTTAGTTTGGAATGCATCTGCTAGGAATTGCTCCGGGGATGGTTGAACGTGCTAGTATTTCTTTTACTACAACTATTGTTGTTATTTTTTTTTAATTTCTGATTTTGTTTGTCCTACAATATATTTTTATACTGTTAGGAACGGATAATTTTGCTCATGCTTATGCTTTAGCTAATTCTGTTCTTTTAATTGCTGATAAATTTTGGAGTTTTGTCAGGTTGGTAGTGCATTTTCTTGCATGCTGAATATTTGTAAAATTGGTATCTTTGCATTGAAATCAGTAAAAGCTGAACTCTTTTGTGACAATGTACGAGAAGCAGGGCAGACATATGTGGCCTCAAGAAAACCCATGAAGGGACATGGCCGAGAGATGATTCAATTGGGCCTTCCCATTGCAGATGCACCTTTAGATGATGAAACTACTGCAGGGACTTCCAAAGGCATGTTTCTATGATGAGCCTTCCCCTCTTTGACTCCTTCCCCCAACCACCCAAACACACACATGCACACAGAAAGTAATGAAATATGTGTTTTATTTTGACTGAAATATTTTTAGATGTTTTCAAGTAACAAATGATTTTAATTCCTTTCAAATTTGATTGAGCCTGAGCAGATCGGAGAATAGAAGCCATTCCTGCCTTGCTGCAAAATGCTATTGAACGGTTGGTCGACTTGCAAGTTATGACTGCAAAGCCTGACTCTTGCATCATTGATGTCTATAATGAGGTTGGTAAAGATGGTGCTTCTGGTGTTTTTGCATAAAATGAGCTAGGCTTTAAGGCTAATGTTATGGTGGTTTTTTTTTTTCCTAGGGGGATCACTCACAGCCTCGCATGTGGCCACCTTGGTTTGGAAAGCCTGTTTGCCTCATGTTCTTGACTGAGTGTGACATTACTTTCGGAAGGGTAATTGTGGTTGATCATCCTGGGGACTTTAGAGGTTCTCTAAAGCTTTCCCTCGCACCTGGGTAATTATTTTACTGTTTCTCTAGATCCTACTTCGTTCCTGACCCTTCAATGTGCTTGGAAAATGCTGCATGTTTAGAATTGAATAATATCTATATTTTTCGAGTTTACTAAAATTGATCATTTAGCTGTTAAGTCAAACCTAAAAAAAAAAAAATGCTTCCAAGGTATAGAGTTCACATATCTATGAATCTATTAGATTCTTTCTAATAGAAGGTATTCTTTCTTAGCATTGCTTCCTCATTGAGCTCCATTGGATTCTTTTCATTTCTTTCATATTCCTGAGATTGTGTATTTCATTAACCATCATGCAGATCTCTCCTTGTGATGCAAGGAAAATCATCTGATTTTGCCAAACATGCACTTCCTTCTGTTCGAAAGCAACGCATACTTGTTACCTTTACCAAGTATCAACCAAAGAAATCCACAACTGACAGCCAGAGGCCTCCTTCGTCTTCAGTTTCTCAGTCTTCACACTGGGGCCTGCCATCTAGTAGATCACCCAATCATTTTCGACATTCTGCTGGTCCCAAGCATTATGCAGCAAGTCCAACAACTGGTGTACTGCCTGCCCCACCAATTCGGCCACAAATTCCACCTCCAAATGGCGTTCAAACTTTATTTGTGGCCACTCCGGTTACTCCTGCAATTGCTCTTCCTGCTCCAGTTCCCATCCCACCTGGTTCAACTGGGTGGCCAGCTGCTCCTCCAAGGCATCCTCCACCTCGTCTACCTGTTCCTGGTACTGGAGTTTTCCTACCTCCGCCAGGCTCTGGTAGTTCATCAGCTCAACAGTCATCAACTACTGCAACTGAACTCAACATTCCTGTTGAGACAACTTCCCCACCAGAAAAAGAGAATGTTTATGAGAAACCCAATCATCACACTTCTCCTAGGGGGAGGTCGGATGGAAAGTTTCCAAAGCAAGACTGCAATGGAAGTGTAGATGGAGATGGCAATGAGAACTGCGATGAAGGAAGAACAACAGTGTGCTGACAATAGTGTCAAGCAAACCTGATAGTGCTCTTTAGAGAGAGGGAGAGAGAGATAGAGAGAGAAATGGAATTTCTTGAAGGCAAGGAGGTAGGCTGCGAACTGCAATGAGTTTAAAGCAAATGTAAAGAGCGGCAACATTTGAGACTTTTGACATTTCATACAAGTAGGGAGGAACAAATGGGAGGAGGGAGGAACTTCTCTGTTCTCTCTGCAATCCATCATGTTCTCTCTTCCTTTTTTTGTTGTCTTATTATAAGAATTCTCACACTGGGTGGAAAACTCCATTCTTAATTTAACTTTGCTTCTTATTAATGTCTGGTTTACAAGTTTTCCTACACAGAAATGGTTTTCGGTGAAATCCCCCACTCCTTTGACAATTCTAAGTATTTTCCCTATTCTCTGTTGTTTCTTCAACACTAGAAATGAACACTTACAAGTTGCAAAGCTAGCTTCTTCAGTTCTCCTGTATGACTCCTTCAAGACTTCAACTCATGGTACCATAAGGTGAGTGTGGTCTAGTCATAACTCAAACGATTCTTAAACCTGTATTTATGAGACCCTCTGCTGACTGAACGATTTGCTGCAGTTGGCTTAAGACGAACGCTTAGTTTATGGCAACATGTATTCTTATTCTGGGTTGAAATTCAAAAAATGTTCCAGGAATTTTTATTTCTTAGGTTTTAGAATGTGCAATCTAGTAATATTAACATGAATGAGTCCAGAGTTGAATCGTTTAACAGAATAGATACCAAGAAAATTGTAAGAAAAACAAGGTCATTAATCTGCTTGGGCCCTCGCAAAAATAATGTAGCCATTGCCTTAAAATAATCAGATTGGGCCATTGCCCATAGTTTCATACATATGAATGAATACTTCAATAAAAAATAAAAAATACATTTGATAGTGGTGTGGTGAAACAAGCAAAAGAAATGGCGGACACGGAGATGGAGCATCCCAGACTGATTTTGCACAATTTCCTGACAGAGGAAGAATGCAAGGTTAGACCCAAGTTGCCAATCCATTAATCACGGTCTAATCGTCAATTATGAATGAATTTTTCGAAATCTTTTTCATACTATTAATATTGTTGGAAATACTTGAAGATTTGAAAGTTCGAAACAGGAATTTGAGTTCATACACAAGAGCTGTAGCACGGTAGGGTACAGGCCAAACGTATTTTCAACTACACTTTCTCATCTCATCGCCACTAACTCTGCTCATCTGATCGTCCCTTTTCTTCCCGTCAGAGGTCCTTAATCCTTTCCTTTCCTTCTTCTGTTTTCTTTATAATATTTCATTGTTAGTAGTTCTTCAAATTTGATATGCAGATAGGTTGAAGGAGAAGGTAGAGGAGATCTTTGGATGTGAATATGAGCTTGTTACAGAGTTCACTGGCCTCATCAGGTTCTTCTTCTTCTCTCTCTTTTTGTCGAAGGGTAACAAACAATTGTAAATTTCTTTGGGTTGTTGAACCTGGGTTGCATTTGCTTGTTTATTCACTTTACTCTTGATTATTGTAGTTGGAGCAGAGGAGCAAGCATTGGTTGGCATAGCGATGATAACAGGCCCTATCTCAAGCAACGGGATTTTACGGTGTGTGCACAACTTTTTTGGGAAATACTAATATCCTTTGCAATTAGTTTGATAAGTCCTGCTGAGGGTTTTTTTTTGGTCCAAAGGCAGTCTGTTATTTGAATAGTTATCAAAAGGATTTTGAAGGTGGACTGTTTCATTTCCAAGATGGGGAACCCAAAACATTTGTGCCTTTGGTTGGAGTAAGTGCAGCTGTTAATGTTTTCTTAAGATATGTCTTCTTTCTGTAGTATTTGCACAGTCATGCACAATCATGAATTTAGCATTTCGGATATGATTGCAATTGATACATGATTTATTTGTTAAGGTCATAGTAAATCTATCAACTGATATAAAATCTCTACAAGAGTTAGGCATTCTAATACATGAAAAATATGTATGTTTCGAAGTATTTGGAATGGGATCGTATTGTAAGTAATGTGATCTTGACATGTATCTAGCATTGTTTAGGACTACCTTTGGGGAGTTGCTATTGCAAGTGTCACATATAGGACTTAAATAAGGGTTAGGAAAGGCCTAGGTTCTGCAATGTTTGAGTTGCCAGTCATGAGCAAGGGAACAATGATGAGATCTGAGTGCTTATTGTTATACTTTATCTCTGTATCAAATGCATTGGTTGCTAAAACTATCTTTGCATGGTGAAAAATAAGGTATACCAGAATATGGAAACTTCTTCCTTTGTGACATCTTTCTTCAGTGAAGAAGCAGCCATGTTCCATTTGATTAGGGATCAAGGCTAGTGATAGCATGTATACTCAATAGTTTAGGTTAACGTTTGATTGAATACTCACTGACTTATTGTATATCAGGATGCTGTGATGTATACAGCTGACAGCCGCAACACTCATTCTGTGGATGAGGTAGTTTCAAGATCTCTCTCTCTCTCTCTCTCTCTCTTGTGGGTGAAAATCTAAAAAAGAATCCAATTTTTCTATTAAGGAAAATGGATGCTCTTAGGGGTTCAATTGCGAAAAGCTGAGTGTCTGCTCAGTGCTTAGGCTTTATATCAACTTTGAAGTGAGATTTTCAAGCTGGTTGGGCTTGGTTTGAGCAACGAAGATATTGTTCAAACTTGTCTAGCTGAGTTATGTTCTTAGTGAATATTGACTTATACATATTTTCCATTTTTTTCATGAGTTTAAATTTTGAGAAAACTCAAAACTATGATGTAAGAGGTCAGATAATAATTTCCGAAAAAAGAGTGTTCAGGAAATAATGTGCTGGAATATTAACCTTGGCTTGTTTTCTTCCATTTTTAATTTTACTTTTTGTATAAGAATAGTTTTAATTATGACTTTGGTTGTTGCCAAAGAAATTCTATATTGAATATATTTATGTAAAACCCATGAAATATGATTCAGCCATGTGTTCTGAAGCTCAGTTAAAGCCATAGTTCTGCTTAGAGTTGCCTTCTTTTAACAAAAGAGATTCAGGGTTAGGCTTGAGGAGGGTATGAAAATCAAATAAAAGACTGAAACAAGCCAATTATCTATTTTTGTTGAATTGCAATATAATGGTTCTGGTGGTTTTTCTTTATCTTCTCTCCTGGTCTCAGATATCTATCATTTGTTCTGTGTTCGCATGCTATAACAATAGTAAATAACTGGACATAAAATCTTTGGTAGTGTGTATTAGATTAATATTTTAGATGGGTCTGGGAAGGAGCTTCATGCAGGAAAAAAAAGGCACCTATTAATGTCTGACAGCGTTTTCTGGTGCTGATGTATTAGATCATTTGACAGGTAACTGATGGAGAACGGCTAACACTTACTTTATGGTTCAGCCGTGATAGTTCCCATGATGAGGATGCTAAACTTATTCCACTACTCGCAGAAAGCCTATTACACACGTCTAATAATGTACCACAGTCATTCCTACCTTTGCCGGCATCAGATAATATGTATTGGTTTTCTCCTAATCAAGCTTCTCATCAAGACACAGGATTTGATATTCGCTTGGGAAGATTGCATGCTCTTGGATTTGATGTATATTATTCCCAAGACATGAACTTTATCTCAGATTCATCTGAACTACTCATGGAACCAATGCAATTAGCAAGACGAGATCAGTTGCTTGACCATAAATTTGTCAATGTTCTGCATGCACTTCAGGTATTCTTACTATTGATATTTCAACTCAAGCCTCGTTAATCATGTAGGTTTGAATAATTAGACATGATCATATTTGAATTTAACCATGAGATTAACTTAATCTACTCACTTCAATTCCTAAAGCTGTTTTCGCTCACTGTTGCCCCATTTTCTCTCTCTGGATTTATTTCCAAAGAAATTGAGGTAGCACCTACCACCCAAAAAACCCACAGGATGACTGTTACTTGATATGAAATAGTCTACTTAACTTCTAATGATTGTATTGAAGAATTGGTGTCACTAGTTCAAGAATGGCGAATAAGCCATTTAATTTCTTAATATAAGTGATGCATTGAAATATGTGCTAAGTGTACTTCTTAATGAGATGATATTTTGCAAGCTATCTCCTAGCAAAGGGGAAAGAGAGATAAAAGAAAAAGAGAACAAATGAAAAGATCCATACCTTCTTTAGCAATTGCCTGGCATAAAGGCCTTTCACGGATTCTGCATATGATTGCAATGGCAAATTTAGATTTGCTGAAGTACTTTCTGAGGGCAGTTGGTGGGACACACTTGACTGAGAATTTGCAGATTTCTTCCAGTAGAGCTTTCTATTAGAATCATCCGGTTGTTAACCCGAGTCAGTTGCTAATGATGAACAGGTGGTGCAGTTTTATTTTTGGAAAGGGTGCAAAGCTCAAACTTTCACAAGTGAAGTTCAATCTGGCAAGGTGGTACAATTATCAGAATCACAATGCCAGAAAATCAGTCAGGTGAATTCTGTTTTTCTGAAGGATACTCAACTGGTGGACACTGTTTTCCGAAGTCCGGAGCAATATTATTTTGATGCATCCAACTTTTCTGCTGCAATCACTGCATGGGAAGATTATTCCTGTAAGTTACACGAAGAAATATTAATGAGCTTGCCGCAATGGAGAGCTTATCAAGCTATATATTGTGTTCAATCTGGTCTGTCTTGACTCTCCAGGAAATTCAGTATAGATCCCTGGTAATTCTGAATCTTCTAGCCATAGCTGACTCCCCGAAGTTACAGATGGATCATGTTTTATGGTTTTGTGGCAAGATACCCTTCAATTATTGTAGATACCATCAATCCAAATGATTTCAAATAGATAATGCCATTTTGACAGAATAGTCAAGTGGCAGAATCATTAATTAATTTTTCTAGTACTTGGATGAATAATATGCATGTTTTTTTGTTTACTAAGCAATGCAACTGTGAATTAAATGAAAGAAGGATTTTACTTGCTCCTTTTAGATACTTCGGGCGATTGAAGTTGTTTGGGCTCAAGTTTAAGTTTTATAGCATGGCAGCACAACTCTTTTTGAATCACTCAGTAAAGAGGCTGGCAACGAAAGACATATATGTTAGATGCTTGCAAGATAGTCTTGCTGGTAGTGACTATTAAAGGATTTTATTTTGAACTTCAATCATTTTTGTCACACCATGGTTCTTTTTTTCATGGTTGAGGAAGAAAATTAATTTCAAAACTAGTTAAGGTAGTAATGGGATTTCTTGGAATTGTTAATTTGAAATTAATTTTCATCTTCCACTATTATTTACTAACTTTTGTCTTATATAATATATCAAGTTCATTGTATTATGTTTATGTTATTGTTTATATGATTATGAGATATAAATTTGAAAATTGACTAAGGATCAAGCAGACTAATAAAAAATTTCAAAAAATTACAAAATTCTCAGTAATAATTATTCAATTTGTCATTTCCTTCTTAGTAAAATAGTTAATTCTATGGCAGCAAATTTACTGCAATTATTAAATTTCTCATAAATATATACATCAATTCGATTGCGAAATAAAATTGATCTTTCACATAGATACGTAATAATTTCATAGTACATTGTATTACATGATATGTATCCAATATACGATTTTAGTAACTATAATCGGAACATGAGCTATCAATAGGTGAGAGAAAAATTAAAATGAGGAAAAATAGGTACATAAAATGAAAGGTCAATTAATTTTGGGGTTGCTAATATATATATATATATATATATATATATATATATTAGATAAAGATAGGAATTTTATTAACCATAAATCAAATTACAATCAACTGCCACAATAGACAAAATACAATGTGGACATTCTTCAATCCAGAACCTACAATACAGCCCACTGACTGCAATTGCAGCAGTTCAAAGTGGGTAATTAAGCATTAATCTACAACAACCCTCTGCTTAATTTATAGAACGAATAATTTCTCTAATTAAACAGCTGAATGCGGCGCTTTGGTAATGTTCCATGAATGCAATATTTTGCCAAAAATGTCGTAGTATTGGATATGAGCTCTTTCTTGGGTCATTTGCAATGTCATAAATCCTTGCCCATCGTAGTAGAACTTCAGCTCCTCCGGGTCCCACCAATGTATCTTACCTTTCCATGCCTTTGAGCCACCACCACTTGTTAAATATTGTATTTGGCTGCATTTGCATTATAATTTATATATTAATTCTCATAAAATCTCAAAAAATGTATGAAAAATTTACCTCTTGCTGTCACTGATGTGTTCCAGGCAGTGATCGTGGCCGTTGATGTATATATCAACACTATTTTCCTGAGAAAAAGAGAGGTGTAATTTCCATTATAAACATAAGGAAATAGTATGCAATTGCAGTTGAAGTTGATATTTTGTTGGAGGTTTAGATTGTTACTTCAAGGATGGGTACGAGTCGTTCGACCAACTCTTGAGTGACACCATGGTTTCCAGCGCTTTTGATTGTGTGGTGTCCGACCAGAATCTTCCATGTTGCATTAGATTTCTTTAATGCTGCATTCACATCCTGTCTCAAACCAAGAATTAATACAAACCATTTTTTCCTCCACATCTTTGATATTATAATTAGGATTAGGGTAGAAAAAGTTATTAAATTTTAATGGGCTTAACAGCCAAATATATCCTCAACTTTTTTTGCACAAAATGGAAATAAGTTTTTAACCTTTAATTTTACTATATAAACACCTTATTTTTCACAATAATGTAATTAAGTCTAAATCAGTTATAAATTTTTATAGTAGAATAAAATGGTTGAGGGCTTATAAGACCTTAGCCTCTTATTTATTTTACTTAATTGCATTATTTTAAAAGGCTAAGGGATTATTTATAATAAAATAAAAGTTTATAGACTTTTACAATAAAATTAAAAGTTGAGAGTTTATATCCATTTTGGGCATAAGGTTGAAGATACATTTAGCTATTAAGTCAATTTTAATGTGATATCATTCAGGCCCTTAACATTAAAATTTAATTTTCTAGCTAATTGAGTCCCTTTATGAACATATCTAACTTTTTTTTTTTGTCAGCTATAAAAAATTCTAAGGATCTTCTAGTTTAGGAAATATAAAGAGTGTATTTAGAGGAATTTTTGGGTTTTTTTTTTTTTTCAAAATTTTCTGGCACCAACAAACATAGGACTTAATTGGATAAAAATTAAAATTTAAGGACTTAATTGGTTGAAAAAAATGTTAAGGACTTGAATTATAACCACATTAAAATCAAGGGTTTTTTTACCCTAAACCTTAGGATTATCATGCTATCTATTGATGCGTGGTTAAAAAATTGTCACAAATCTCATTAATTAAAAATTAAAAAGCAAAGTGGGTTGTGTAGCAGTTTTTTTAACTTCATTTATGGAAATAAAAAACTACTATCAGTAAATGGGATAGTAATCTAATAAACAAAGGATCATTCCTATGATTTTTACCTTGAGGAGATTTGAAAGATACTCTTCCCTGGGGGAGACGCCTTTCCAGTCATAGGTGTCATCCCCTGGATCTGTGAAATACTTGTTTACAAATGGAGTTGTATCCACGAAGAAAAACTCCACAAATCCTGCCAAAGCCATGACAAAAATTTGCAAGTATGGTTAAAATCAAGGCTGCAAACACAAGCAACTGAGTTGAAATGCTTCAGTTCCATTATTTTTACCAGCTTTGAGAATGAAAGATCTCAAGCAAAGCCACCTCTTGTCCTTTTGTCTAAGGATCGGACTCAGTTGTGCTTCAACATCACCCCTGTAGTCGTGATTCCCCAAAACTGACATTAAAGCAAACAGCTTGTGTTTGAGTAACTGTTATTAAGTTGATAGTTGAGGAAAATGGAGAATTTGATTGAAGTTTTCATGTATTTGTTTACCAGAGTACCATTGTTTTCTCAAGCTTGGGGCTGTATAGATTGAGGTGAATGACTCATAGAAAGCTGGATCATCTACTCCAGTCAGACCATCTTCATAAAAGTTATCCCCTGTTGAAATCACAAAGTCTATGTCTAGTTTCTGACCCACCAATCCCATCTATAGAAACCCAAAAAAAAGGGTGAAAAAGAGTAGAACTAGCATTTGTTACCTTTGCATGTGAAAAAAAAATTAGATGACGATTTTTTGTATCAAAAAACAAGTAACCCTAAATTTTGAATTTTAAATTTATTGAAAGTTATTTTTTAAAAAGATTGTATGAACTGACTAGATTAAACTTCGATTTTAGTAACAAATTATTTTGGGTTTAATATTTTTTAAATGGATTGATTAATTTTCTTATACAACAATCAAGAATATGATGATCTACGTGTCAACAATTTTTTGGCGGAATAATTAAGAAAAGAGTTGTGACATAATATATTGTGAGGCTTTGATTCGAAACTTAAGTAATCTCATCCCAACTCTCAATTATCAAAAAGAATATGATGATTCATGTAATTGGTTTCTTAAATTTTCGGAATAAATAGAGAGTTTAGGTTTGACAATGCATTGCTTATATTGGAGAAAACGTAATCAAAATGCAATCAATAATAGTAGTTGTTTTCCTTACTGTTTTATTTATGGTGAAAGCGATTCAAATTTGACGTCATAACGTAGAAATGAAACAGGAAATTGTTGGGTATATCCTTAGATGTAACAAAAAGGCTAACAGAGGAATATGCTTTCAGTGAAAGAATAAATCTGGAATTTGCATGGAAATATCATATGACATTCTTATGTTCTTAAATCGGACGACTATGGCTACTTTACAACTATTCGATCTATTAAACTAAATAATGTTTATAGTAACGATATCGGTATAAATATTGACAAACATATTCTAATTATAGAACTTAAAAATAGAAATTAAACTGACCTGAAATGCAACTTTAGTTTGATTGTATAGACCTTTTCTTCCCCAGTCTCCGACCACCAGAAAGCTCAGAGACCCGTCAGGTTTCACCGGGCGCTGGAACTTTGGGAGTTCGGCGAAAGAGGAAACCGATGACAGCCATATCCAAGCAGTGAACAGAAGAAGGAAGCCATGGATGGTTTTGGAAGACGACAGAGAAGCCATTGTTGAGGAAGAAAATGAAGGAGGCCTTGTACTGTTTGTTGACAAACACAAGGCAGGACTTTTATAGCTACTTAATATCGTGACCAGAACAGTTGCTTGAGAAAGTTGGGCTTCTTTAACTCAGAAGTTGATAGGTCGAATATAATATTAAAGGAGGAATTAAAAAATTGCCAGTAAGAAGGAAAGAATCCGTCCGAATAGCAATTTCACTGGATGAGAGCTTCTCCAGCACTTGCAAAATTCCTTTCCTCCTCGTTTTCCCCCTAAACCTTGGCTTCTCTTATATAAACAAAAACATTAAGAGGACAATAAGATGAGACAGTATAAATTGGTATATTTTTTTTTATCAGTTTTCAATGAAATTTAATATATATTTTTTAAACTATGTTCTTATCAACTTTTTATAAAATATAAACTCGAATATCAGATTTATAAAACTTTAATACTTAAAGAGTATGATTATTTAAACCAATATTCAAAGTCAAGTTTTTATTAAGTTAATCAATAATAAACTTTAATACTTACATATATATATATATATGATGCATTATAGGTTGGCACATTATTAATAAGAGAATTAAAAAAAAAATCAAACCCTTATGAACAAGTTAAAAAGATTTCAACATTTTTTCGATTTACTCATTAATGAGATATTAACTTCTGGTACAATAATAATGTATATAAGTTATACACGGTCAATACATTATATGTAAACTCATGTTAAAATAATTATTAATCATACAATAATTTGATGTGTTGCGGTGATTGTGA
The DNA here is from genome assembly GCA_031772115.1 of Heritiera littoralis. Lineage (NCBI taxonomy): Eukaryota > Viridiplantae > Streptophyta > Magnoliopsida > Malvales > Malvaceae > Heritiera > Heritiera littoralis. The sequence continues at coordinate 9,540,962 of JAPDPK010000008.1, read as the reverse complement.
AGAGTGGATATATATATATATATATATATATATATATATATATATTATATATTCCATACACCTTGGACTTCATGCCGTTTGGAAGAGTTTGCCCGAATATGCCTAGAATTATGCCCTTGGGAAGATTATTTGTGAGTAGTTTTCAACTGATAAGCGAAGCAGAAATCATAATAACCACAAAATTCTACAATCGAAAGTAATTGAACGATACGAGAATAATCTTCTTCTTCATGCTTTTTTTTTTAGTCAAAATTTTATTAATGATTCAAATATAGATACACCAGCGATTAAAATAGTAAAGAAAAAAAAACTAAACAACAACTCAACAAAGACAACGATAGCAAAATGATATAGACTAAAAAGACTAATTTAGATAGATAGTGAGATTGATTTTAAAATTTAAAAAAAATATAAAATGATCATTAATGATATATGTATTTTAACAAAAAAATAAAAATATTGAAACCAACAGTGAAAAAATAATTTTACCCTTGCACTTTTTTTTTAATTATTTTTTGTGCAGTTGGAAACTAGTTGCACCACTATTGGTGCCAATTGTGCGCCATACAGATTATAAAAACCATGATACAACCCACCATAATTCAGAACCATATAGGAATTAACAGTAAACTTGATAATTTATGTATAAAATTTGTGTTTGTATTGTGAAAAGTCGTATTTTTGTAATGTAAAAGACAAAAATTTCGTATTAAAATACATGTTAACACGCTAAACATAAAATTTATTTTTAACTTTTGTTATATTCGCATACAATTTTTACTAATTTTTAATTTGTATCACTTTCGTATATTTTATTTATATTTTTTATTGGATCACTATATTATGTTTAAAATTATTAAATCTAACCAACAATAAAGCAGCAAATTTAACCACTAAAAGAGCAATTACATTAGAATCCTGAATCCCACCAACCCAAGTTCTTCAAACACGAATGATTCTTCCATTAAAACCAGGATCCAGTACCCGATTAACACAAGCAGTACTGAATTTTCCAATCTGTCCCATTTTTATCAGTGATTTCAAGTTATAGTCTCCAGTTTTTGACACCAATTTATAGACTTGGTCATTCTAGACACAACATGATGAAACATGAATAAAGGATATGAAAGTCACACTAGCTAAACAATAATAAAAATTATATGAATATGGCAAAAACTAAAAAAGTAAGTTTTATGTTTAATGAATCAACCAAAATCTTTGTGTTATACACAATATAAATATAATTTTTCATGACAAAAACACGAATTTTACACGCAAATTACAAGATCTACCAATTTACCTGAAAAAAGGCAATACACACATGAAAATAGAACATGAGTCAGCATAAAATTACCATCATGCTATAAAGAAACCAGTTCTCTTCTCTCCTGTCTTCACCAATACGTTTACCATGTCATTTTCATGTACACGACAATCAATGGACCCAAATGCTTACCATAGCCAAGACTTTCTTAATGCTTGTAACTAATTAAATTATTATGCTACATGTATATTTTTTAAGTAATCGTAATGCTATATATGTCTAGGTGATAACTAAGCACGTAATTGTCAATAAATTAAATGACTCGACCTAAAAACTTTGGAGTGCGCTTGCTTGTCATCTTTCCAATAATACATACCTGTTACTTTTGTTTTTTTCTAAACCAATGTCGAGGCATTGATATACAGCAAAATATTATAAATATCTAATCCTACATTATCCAAACCCCAAAAAAAGTTAAGCGTATCATAACTATTAAAAAAACAAACATCACAGCCTAAACCACCAAACATGAAAGATGAAATTTATCATCCCCCAACATACTATTTGAAACATTCAGTTCTTCGGTCAGATGCATTGAACAACAAAACCTTTCTCGTATGAAGTAAATCAGCCTAAGAATCCTAACCCTAAGGCTTCGACATTTCATAGAACTCCTAATAGGCAAGATAAAAAAACCAGTAGCCTCGTTAGGATCATATCCTATACTGGTATATATTATTTCTTTTTTGAACAATATTGGAAATTTTGTTTCCCTGAAATTGTTAGCAATTATCAATTTTATGCTGTGGAAAACCCAAATGATCATCGATGGGTTTGATCGAAAGCCCAGAAAATGACCGTGTTGATAAAAGTTATCCGATGCCTTAAGAAAATGTCTCAAGCACTGGAATCTGGATTATGGTCAATGGAAGCAGTCGGATCAATTGCTCTGTCTATTGTTCTCAATTCATCTTTTAATTTTTTTTATTTCTTTTGCTTTTTTTTTTTAAATTTAAAAATAACTTATCAATTAAACAGAATTTAATTAGTCATTCCAGATTATTCGCTAATTAATCTTGAATTTTTTAGCATTAGGGCATGTTCAATTAATGGTAGAGAATGGATCAAGAATTTGGGTTAACATTGCAAATCACGCTGATTAATATTGTAATCTCAAATTCATAATCGATTTCAATAAAATAAAAGAGGAAAACCATTGTCATTCCTCTGCTTTTCCTTTTCACTCGTCTCTGGTAGCTCTTTGATGATGCAGGAAAAGCAATTGACATCCAAGACAAGGTGTTTTAATGCAATTAACTTTGCTTACATAGCAGAAGAAAGCTGCTTGGAAGTGCTCCATTTGTGCAGAACATTGCCAGAAACATCATAGAATTTGATGTCAACCTCAGTCTGAGTCATTTGCACTGACATGAAACCTTGTCCATCGTGATAGAATTTCAGTTCTTGTGGATTCCACCAATTAACGTCACCCCTCCATGCCTTTGAGCCACCACCACTCGTTAAGAATTCAATTCGACTACATTTTGTGACAAGAGTCAATTCCAGTGATTATCCTTTTCAAAGTTTAAGCGTAGAAAGAAAAGCTCATTTTCTGATAGTGTTAGTACGCATACATACCTCTCGCTGCTGCTAATATGCTCTAAGCAGTGATCCTGTCCATTGATATAAAAATCAACATCGTACGCCTAAAAATCTAAATCAAAGTTAATTTTGTTTTTAATTTGTCCTAAATTTTCTAGGTAAGTCTACTAAAATTACCTGAAGGATTGGAAGAAGATGAATGGCAAGCTCATCAGTGTTGCCATGGTGTCCAGCAGTTTTTATTGTATGGTGACCCACTACGATCTTCCATTTTGCTGTTGATTCTCTTAAAGCCGATTCCACTTCCTACAAATACACCCACTTTATCAAATTAGCTACAATAAAAATATATATCCAAAGCTATTAATAATGATAAATAAATATGTATAATTTCCATAAAGAAATTACCATCAATTGATTTTTAAGGTAATTCTTTCTGGGTAATATTCCCTTCCAATCGTACACATGATCTTTTGGATCGATGAAGTATTTGTTCACAAATGGAGTAGTATCTATAAAGAAAAATTCAACCATTTCTGCCAAAAAAACGATTTCTTGATTAAAAAAAGTGGGGACATGCTATAAAATTTGAATTCGAGTTCAAACAATTTCATTTTTATCCTTGATTATTAAAAAAAAATTGGCTTACCAGGTGCAACATTGAGGACGAAAGATCTCATGCAAAGCCATCTGCTATCTACTGTCTAAGAAAGGGACTTAACTGAGCTTCTACGTTACCCCTATAATCGTGATTTCCCAGCACTGAAAGAAAATAAAGCTATATATCAATAAACTTGTTAAGTGTGACTTGAAATTGTCAAATTCGATGCCCCTTTTTTTTTTACCAACGAAATGAAGCCTTAATTGTTTTAGTTGGCAGCTCTTAATTTGGTCCAATTGCAAGTTTCCTTCATCGCGTAGAATTTTGGCCGCCATTATTTCAACCAATAGCCAACCATCTGCAAGCTTCTCAACCAATCGAATTAATGCTTAAACACCTTCTCGATTTGCCGTCTATAAATGGAACATGGACGGCCAACCATCTGCAAGCTTCTCAACTAATCGAATTAATGCTTAAACACCTTCTCGATTTGCCGTCTATAAATGGAGCATGGACACTGCATAGTGATGCAGTAGAAGCAAGCAGAAGCAATAACTGAGAGTGAGCAAAGCTTAAGAGAGTGTTGGGTTATTTTGAGAATTTTTGTTCTCGGGTTTATGGAGAGAGCTCTGTGAGGTGGAGCGTAAAACACTTGTAATCTTCATCTTCTTGTTATAGTAAAATTTTTCGTTGTCTTCACCCGAGAACGTAGGCTTACAAGCCGAATCACGTATATCGTGTGTTCTTGTTGCTTAATTTTTCTTGTATTCTATTTCTTGGTGCATAGTCCTGGTGAATTGTTTGCCGTCTATTTTAGCCCCGTTACGCAACAAAAACAAATAAATTAAAAATTCTTTTGATAGATATTTTTGTTTTTTATTTTTATTTTTAACATTAGAAATATAAAAATTCTGCTTTGACATTAGGGATTGGAATGAAGAACATTACCACTGTACCATTGCTTTTGCAAGCTAGGAGCTGTGTAGATATCAGTGAAGGATTGATGGAATGCTGGATCGTGTACGCCGGTCAGTCCATTGTCGTAGAAATTATCTCCGGTAGAGATTATGAAGTCAACTTCTAATTTCTCCCCAATGATTCCCATCTGGCGGATATAAAATTAATTACTACCTAAGTTAATTAACAGATGAAAATCAAACAAAATTGTTTCTTATGTTATAAATCTTTAATTTTCCGAAAATTAATTATATGATTTTAAAATATTTTGGATTTATTTATAATAAAATAAAATATTATAGACTGATTTGCATATAATAAAATGTTGAGTGTTTATATCCATTTTGTAAAAAAAAAAATTAAGGGTAATTTATGATTATTAATCCAAAATGATATTATTTTGGTTAGACATTTGTGCAAAGAAAAAGAATAAATTAACAAAGTTGATGATATAGTGGTGAATGATATAAAGGTAATGTGACCTATCCAATTTTAAAACACAAGTGCATGATCATGACGACCCAAAAGGGTTTTGGTCGGTGTCAAGATGTGACCGGTTTTTTTTTTTTTTTTTTTTTTTTTTTTTTGCTCAGCCAAAAGATGGAAGATTTTATTGAAATCAGAAAAGGGCTGCCGAAGGCAAAGCCAATACAAAGGAGAGGGCCTCCAGAGAGGCAGAGAGCAATATCAGAATAGGGAAAAGAGACTGACTCAGCTAGAACCATGCAACAAACAGTTCTCTCCTGCTGACACCTATTTTTGCTAATGAGTCAGCAAAAGAATTTGCCTCTCTAAAAATACTTGAGAATTCAACCCTGCCAATCGAAGCAACCAAATTGTCAATTTCGTTGAGAATCATCCAATCCTTCCATGGCCGCTCAGTCAAATTAAGCACCCACGCAATGGCAACCTTAGAGTCAGATTCAACAACAAGCTGTTTAGACCCCAACCATGCTGATGAATGGAATAAGGACAAGGCTTCTTTGATTGCCAAGAGCTCAGCATAAATGGGACTTTGTTTTCCAAGGGGACCAAAAAAGAAACCAAGGACTGAACTTGTATCATCACGAAGAACACCGCCATAGCCAGCCTGACTCGAGGATGGAACAACAGAACCGTCGACATTGAATTTAAGCTTGTTAGAGTCTGGTCGAGTCCAACAGGTGATTGGTCTCGTCTTGCTGATTGGGGCCAAACCAAAAGAAAGAGGGTTTGACCACCAACAAGCGTCCTGAAAGGAGTTAGCATCTTCAATTGCTTTTATCCAATGCATGGATCGTAGTTTTATAAGAAAGACAATTTCATCGCCATCCCATTTTTTCATATTGAAGACCGAATCATTTCTTGACAGCCAAAGAGACCAGCACGTCGCTCCCACAACGGTCAGCCACCTTCTTTTAAGAGGATTGGGGAATAAAGCTCCATCGCACTGTCTAAGAAAGTCCTCGAAAGAGTTGGGATAGACCCAGCAAAGATTCCACCAGCCAAAAATTTTGCACCAAATAGACCATGAAAAGTTACACCCAATGAAAATGTGGTGACAATCTTCAATGGCTAGCTCACACCATTGACATAAAGCTTGAGCCGCATTAAAGGAGACACCTCTTGACATCAAAAAACTCTTTGATGGTAAGCACTTCAAAACAGCCAGCCATAAGAAGCTTTGGACTTTCGGTGGAATGTTATACTTCCAGATAGAAGAGAACCAAACTATCTCATCGGGGATAACAAATTGGAAATCAATGAGCTCTGAAAATTTTTTAATAGAAAAGGCACCTTTATTGTCGAATTTCCATATCAATTTGTCTTTCCTTCTCCTGTTCAAGCAAACTTGATTCAGTTCCTCGAGAAGGAGCTTAAACAAGTTTTCCTCCCAGACCATTAAGTTACGCCTAAAAATTATATTCCAGGATCCATATTCATTAGCAGCTTCAAAGACTTTCATCTCTTTATTGACAGATAAAGAGAAAAGCCTCTGGTATTTATCCTTCAAGGGTGTGTCATTGATCCATTTATCTAACCAAAAATAGACAGAGTTACCATCTCCAAGTAACCAACGGCAACCTTCGAACCCAATAAGACGATCAACACCTTCTGTACTGGCAACGGAAATAATGTTCTTCCACATTGTGGACATTTTATCAGTGTGTAGCCTCGAAGGGAGCCACTCCAAAAAGCCAGAGCTATACTTCTCCTGAATCAACTTCTTCCAAAGAGCATTGTCACAGGAACCATACCTCCACCACCATTTACTTAATAAGGCAATGTTCATTGTGTTAATGCTTGAGATTCCCAGTCCACCCAATGCTTTTGGCCTGCAGACAAGGGACCATTTAACTTTTGCCATTTTATTTTTTCCACCCGAGGAGCCCCATAAGAAAGATCTTCTCATTTGTTCCAACTTCTTGATAACACCTTTGGGTGCCTTAAAAACAGAGAGATAGTAAATAGGAAGTGAGTTCAGTACAGATTTGATTAAAGCAATTCTACCAGCAAACGAAAGAAGCTTTCCTTGCCAGCCTTTGAGTCTGTTATTGAATTTTCGAATCACTGGTTCCCATGAGGAGAGGCTTCTTGGATTAGCTCCGAGGGGAACCCCAAGGTAAGAGAAAGGAATGGAACAGATATCACAGTTAAGAGCATTAGCAATGCTTTGTCCAAGATCATTATCAATACCAACAGGGCAGACAAAGGTCTTCTTGACATTGATCCTAAGCCCTGAAATGAGTTCAAAACATATCAACACTCTTCGAATATTAATTGCATCGTCCACAGCAGCTTCCATGAAGATGATGGTATCATCTGCGAATTGCAGGTGAGAAATGCAAAGGCCATTAGGCGAGGCATAGATGCCTTTAAACAGGGAAAGTGCTTGTGCTTTGTCTAATAAAAGGTGGAGCGCCTCTGCAGCAATGATAAAGAGAAATGGGGAGAGAGGATCCCCTTGTCTGATTCCACGCTTCATCAAGAATTCATTTGTAGCTGAGCCGTTAACAAGGACTGAGACTTTTGCTGTTGAGATACATTCAAAGATCCAACACCTCCATTTACCTCCAAACCCCATGCATTCCATAACGAAAATAAGAAAATCCCAATTAAGACAATCAAAGGCCTTCTCAAAATCCAGTTTAAGAGCAATACCTCCTTGATTCCATAAATTCTTTTTCATGCTATGAATGACTTCGTTGGCCAACAGGATTCCATCAAGGATCTGTCTTCCACCGACAAAAGCAGATTGTGTATCACTTATTACTGAAGAGATGACTGACTTTAGTCTGTTAGACAAAACCTTGGCCAAGATCTTGTACAGAGAGCTAATGAGGCTGATGGGTCTGAAATCCTTGAGATGTGAAGGAGAGGGGACCTTTGGAATTAGAGCAATGAAGGATGAGTTGATTCCTTTTTCAATCCTACCCGAGTGGTAAAATTCATCGATGAAGTCCATAATTTCGTTGCTGATAAATGACCAAGAGTTCCTGAAGAAATTGAAGTTAAATCCATCAGGACCTGGGGCTTTGGAGCCATCACAGTCCCAAATGGCTTTTTTCACTTCTTCACGATCGAATGGGGCTTCCAGTGACTCCATTTCATTTGCATTCAACTGTTTGAAAGGAATATTCTCCAAGAGAGGTCTAGCCCAATGATTTTCACAAAAAAGTTTCTTAAAGAAATGCACGATCTCTGCTTTGATTTCCTTGGGATCAGAAGACCAAGAACCATTGATGGTTAACCCAGCAATATAATTTTGTCTAGCTCGTAATTTGGCTTTGCAGTGGAAAAAACGAGTGTTTCTATCTCCTTCTTTGATCCATGTGATACGAGCCTTCTGTCTCCAAATGGATTCTCTATTTTTATTAGCAGACCATAATTCCTGAGTCAGTGCTTTTTTCCTACTCATCTCAACTTCTGTTAAATCTCTTGAATCTCCAATTTTGTCCAAGTCCGCAAGACAAGATTCAAGCCTTGTAATCCGTTCGTCAACATGACCGAAGACTTCCTTGTTCCATTGCTTCAGAAATAGTTTGAGTCTGTTGAGTTTGGTTTTGAGGCGAAACCCAGATTTACCATGGACAGATAGTGAATTCCATTTGTTGCTAACGTCTTTCATAAACTCCTTGTTATTAAGCCAACAGTTCAAAAATTTAAATGGTCTGGGGCCCCAATCAACCATGTTAGAGGATAAGGAGATTGGACAGTGATCTGAGAGTCCACGCCTAAGAGCTTGTTGGCAAAGATCAGGAAAAGGAGTCAACCAACCTTCACTCAAGAGAAATCTATCAAGCCTGCACCTTTTATTACCACTACCGTACCAGGAAAACTTACTACCATTTAAAGGAAGGTCAATAAGTTCGGAGCTGTTGATAAAGTCATTAAAGTCATTCATTCCGAGGCCTTCAGTGCTGCAACCTCTTCTTTCACCAGGTTCTTTAACTGAGTTGAAGTCCCCCGCAATACACCAATTGCCAGCATCTTTATCTTTTAAATCCAAGAGATCGTGCCAAAGCTTCTTTTTATCAACTATATTACATGGAGCATATACGTTCACCATATTACACTCGAAGTCATGAAAATTCCACTTACCTTTGATCCAAATAAATCTGTTTGTCACCGTCGTTGTCAGTTTTGAAAAGCAAGTAGTATCCCAAACAGTGAGTAGACCACCAGAGTTCCCCGAAGCAGGGCTAAAATCCCAGTCGAAATTATCTGTTGGCCAGAAATAACCAATCACCCTTCTATCGAAGAACTCCATCTTAGTTTCTTGTATCAAAATCATTTCAAATCGCATTGATCTGATCACCTTCAACAATAAGCTCTTTTTCACATCAGAGGAGAGACCTCTAATGTTCCAGGAAATGATTCTCATTTTTCCCCACCAGCCCAACTACAACGCCTTCTGGTTCCAGTTTCAGCAATTCAGATACGACCCATGAGCTCTGATTCCTTAAGCTTTTCAAGGATTAAGCTCTCATCACAACGTGGAGACAGACCTAGTTTCTTGCCAATATTCCATATTGCTTTGGCTTCCATTTGGAGGACATTGTTTCTGTTATGGAAGTCACCATCAGAAAGGGAGGCGTTGACAATTTTTCTACACCCCGCAGCCAAGCTCTTGCTTCCTTTCTTGTTTATCTTCCCTCGTTTCTTGTCTTTCTGTTTCACCTTGCCACTCAGTTTTTCTTCGATGTCAGCATAGAACTTCCATTTTTTCTCCTTGGGGATTGCAATGGGTTTTGATGGACTTACTTTCTCTGTTTCGGAGACATATGAGGGAGAATCTACATTGGGCCAAGCTTCTTCGATGAACATGCAATCTTCTGTATCCAGCCCATTATTTTCATCCATAGCAGGTCTTATTGATTCCTCGGCATTCAGCCTATTCTCGCACATCTCCAGCTGGACGTTGTTTTCGAATTGAACTTCAGCCAACTGTAACACTTTATTACCATTAATAATAGCCTCCCTGTCAGATGATGATAACTGAAGCCTTTGGTCATCCTTACTGTTCGACTCCTCGAGTCCAGTATTATCTTCGGGTCCAGCATTATTCTTGGAACCAATCATATCTTCATTAAAATTCTGACACTGTTGTGAGGGTTCCAATGGCACCATCCTAGTCCTTGCAGAGCTTGCCTCTTCGTCTTCATGATCGCCATTGACACTGTCTGAGCTTGTACTATCACTATCAACCCTTTTACTGGGTGTGATAATCTGGTTAACTCTGTGATTGCAAGAAAATAATGAGACAAACTCGGGCTCCACTTCGGTGACTCTGACGTTATAGGATCTGCTACCCACTTGCAGTTTAACCGTTGTATCGATTCTGTCTAAGGAGTTACAGATGATCTGCATCGCACCTCTGCCGAAAGCTCTAAGCTTGAGGGTTTGACTATCCATGCAAATAAAGTCCCCAAAGGAATTAGCAATATTGTTGAACGTTGACAAAGTCCATGCATGGATGGGAACACCATAGCAGGCCACCCATGTTCTTCTAGTGCAAATCTCCAGTGCTTCCGACCAGACTTGAATGTCATGAAACCACCTGCTTAACCATGTCCAGTTTTCTTCTTTCATACCTTCAAAAAGATCTTTGTCTGCGAAAGAAATTAGAAAGACTTTTCCAGAAATTCTTCTAATGGTGAGACCACAGATGCCTTCTCTTCTAATTTGCTCGCAGATCATTTCAGCATCTGTAAAGCCGTGACAAGTTCCAACAATGCTCCTTTCAAGCCAATGGAGGTTTTCTGATTCAACGACGCCTATACAAACTTTATTTTCCGCCTCAATGGAATCCTTAGCATTCACAACATTGTTGTCGTTGGTAAGAGCCTGGAGATATGATCTTTGACTTCTCTGTCCTGATTGCTGCAGATCAGGCTGAAGGTGAGTATTTTCATTATCACTAGTGTTCATTTTTGACTCCGTCCTTTTCTCCCCAGTGTTCTTGTCGCCCTCAAATTGATTACCTTCGTTCATTCTTCTTTTCTTTCTCCAGTAATTTGTTCTTGGGGAAAATTTTGCCATGTTGACATTAATTCTGTTATCAAGGAGCCAGGCACCATTAAGACTGGAGATTGCTCTACGTGCTTCGGCCATGGTGTTGAATCTAACAAAACCAAATCTTTTTCCCGTTCTGCTTCTTCTTGCAGGAATGAATACATCAAGTACCCTTCCAAATCTCTGAAAAATGGTACACAACCATTTCCAATGGATCTGTTGGGGTAGATTATCCACGAAAACCGAAACTACCATGGCACAGTTGATCTTTCCAGTTGAAGTTGGAAGGATGAATCTATATATATAATATATATATATATAGACACACACACACCAGATGTGACCGGTTGAGAAATGGCAAAGCTGAAATTAGAAATTTCTGGTTCAATATTGATGCCAATCCAAAGTGAAGGCTTAAAGCATGGGCAAAATTGTCGAATACTGAATAATGCAAAGACAATGGTCCTATCACACATTGTCCCATTACCCAAAGTAATAGTTTGAGGAATAAATGATAATATAAATAAATAAATAAATAAAAAGAATCTAAAAGCAAAAGGTATTTGGTATTCAAGAGGAACCAGGCCATTCCAAAAGCAAGTAAAAAATTAGATCATAAAAACAATGATTTGTAAGTGGATATCATTTTTTTCGAAAAAAAGATTTGAATTCAATTTTTTATTAGAAGAAGATAGAATTTGAATTAAATAAAATTTACATTGGCTAGGTGATCTTCCTGATTTTTTTCTTTTGTTAATAGTAATATTAAAATCTTATTGGATTGTTTTTATGGTAACTTCATCTTTTTTTTTTTTTTTACTTTCTTTGGCATCTACATTTAAGCTAATAATTTTGGATTTTAGTTGATACCCTCGCTAAATTTTTTCATTATATTGAATTAAACAGGACATAAAAAAAGTAGAGTTCATAAATCATAATTATTCATTTTGTTCTTTTATTGTTTCTAGAGAATGAGAGAATTAAAAATTCTGGATATAAGATGTGTTAAGAATAAATCTTTCAAATTACAGTTCGCAAAAACACAATAATCTTTTTAACAAATTTGATAATCTATATTCAAAATCGAGAAAGGTATCTTTCTCGTTTAAGTATTCATATAAGTCAATCATTTTTCTAACTCTTATCAAATTAAAATATACCGAAATTTTAATTTGATATCGTTATTATAATATGATTATTTTAAATCTTATATATTTTATTTTAAAAATGTACTGTTCATAAGATATGTTGTAGTTAATTATTAAGAGAATAGACGGTGGAAACAATGACCTGAAGAGCTACTTGAGATTGGTTATAGAGTCCTCTTCTTCCCCAATCTCCAACTACCAAGAAGCTAAGAGACCCATCAGGTTTCGGCGCGTGTTCAAAGCGCAGAAGCTCTGCCAGGCAGGAAACTGATAACAGACCAAGAAGAAGAGTCGAAGCAAGCGTTAGAAGCATAGTTTTTTTTGCATAAAACATCCATGATTGTATGTGAGAAAGCCAGACAATGGAGGCAAAAGAAAAATATAAGGTGAAAATGGAATGAATATCCACTTATGCTAGGCCTACTATGAAGGCAGGCAAGTAGGCTATTTATAAACGAGGATTGGCAGAGAGCTTAAGAATTAGCACTGATCAATTACTGAGATTTTCAAAATGAAAAAAATTGTTCTTAAGGCTGTAAGATTCGAGCTAATGTAGTTAACTTTTATGAAGAATAATCCACGAAAGGGAAGTGAACGCCCCTGCCAAATATGGTTGATTTGGTTTTTTGGATAATTGGACCCTACAAAAGATTACTCTGCATTTTTATTATTATAATATATATATATATATGTGTGTGTGTGGCCAATAAGGTCTTGGTTTAGTAGCAAAGAGGAAGCTTTGAGACTTTAAGGTTTTCAGTTCGAGTCTCACCAAGTGTAAGTTTAAGTTAGTTTATTTATTATTTGTTTAGTTTGTTATTATCATTTGTATTTATCAGTTCATAAAATGTAATATATTGATTGTGATTGTAATTTTGAATGAAAATGCATTACTCAAAAAAATATATGTTTTTGTGTGTTTGTAGATAATTGAAAGTAGAGAATGAAATTATTTAGATTTGAATTTAAATTTTATAATATGCAACTTTTTTTTAGTCGTTCCATCAACATACTGTTGATGACTATATTTTTAAGAGAGGAGATTTGATTGTTCAATTATTTTTTATTTAATCAATCAATCAAGTCAAATGTTCATACACAAATATTTTGAGTAATAATCTAAATTATCATATTTCCACTTTTAAAATTTAAAAATTTTGTTGGTTTGGAATTTGAATCTTAACTATTGTTTTCTCCTTTTCCGGGTTAAAAATCTTAATTATTGTTCTTTCCTTTTCCGGGTTAAAAATTTCTATTGTAAGAAAAAAATTTCCGGAATGAACAACTTCTTCTAATGCTGCTTCTGGTTTTAGTTTTCTGTGGTTCAAAACTGTTGGACTGCACAGTTTTAGCTTTATGCATACATTTCGTTTCGTGTGGGACGATAGTTAGCATTATTTCAGTTCAAAAACTGTTTAAAATTCATATCAAATTTTTATCAGACGTGCTAAACGCCGAAACCCAAGTGGCTGACATCGCTCGTCTTAGCATCGATCCATGGGACCCAAAACATGAAAATAGATTTACCCACCATGGCTGATGGCATTGGCAATGTGTCGTGTGGTCACTGCACGTAGCTTTTTCACGAACCAAAACCTGGTTCTCGAGCAAGAGGCAGAAAGATTGCTCTTGGTTATGTAAAACTGGTTATAGAATCATGGAAACAAAGAAAAAAAAATTCGTTTTGCATGACTTTTTAGAACACTAGGGCTGGAAGTTAGGCAGGCTGTTGATAACTGAAAGCATGCGAATTTCTTTTCCTTTGAACTTCGCTTTTAGCCAATTGGATCGATGACGATGATTGATGTTTATACTCTGCATAAATTTTATGTCGGAGTAATAATGTAGTAATTTTTTTTTGTGGGTTGGGTGGAATAACACACGGGCAGTTCTTACATGGAAAAACACAATGTCTTGTCTTCTTTTGTACAGTTCGAAAATTTCACCCCTAGTTCTTCTCTCCCCCCAGTTGGTGCTTAGCGAGGTTAATTGTAAAGAAATATAGGGAATAAATGTAGATGAGTTGAGCAGACTCTACTCAATTGTAGAGATAAAAACCAAATCGCATTTTATATTTTAATAATTGGAGATAAAAAATGAAATTGTTTGGATTCGAAACTAATCTTACAATAAGTTACAATTTTTTTATTCACTAAATCAAGATATTATTGATAAAAAAAAATTCACTTAATATACATGAATACACAGGTATTATATATTTATTTTTCTTTCTTATTAATACAAGCTCATAGGGTGAGAGAATTAACTTTTACTTGATTTTTTTTTTTTGGTTACAACTTTTTCTTGATTTTGAGTATTAATTTAAATAGTTGTGTTTTCACTTATTAGATTTTACAGGTTTACAAATTCAAAGTTTGAATCTCAGCAATTACGTTTCTCCTTCACCCCGATTGGATGTATCCATTGTAAAAAAATAAATATTAACCTTTACCTTGTGGAAGTTAAAATTTTTTGTATAAAAATAAATATTTCTTTTAAGGCATATTGAAAAGCAAGAAAAATTAAAAGAGAATTACTGAGAGTCATCATTTATATAAGCCAACGAGTTTATATTTCTACTCCAAGGAAATGTGAAGAAAATTTATTTTTATAGCCTGATTCAGTAAATTGTTTACAGAGCAAGAGTTTCATTTGGATTAAAAATGAATATAAAATTTAAGATTTTATTCTTCGTCACAAAAATCCGATGCTAAACTCCTGACACTATTTTTTCAAATAATGTTTTTTATTTGTAGACTCCAAATTTTGTCCGGAATTGTAAATATATTTGGATTGGATCTTGTTTCAGTCTTAGTAATTTGATATTGAAATTTGCTCGATTTAATCGTGTGTTTGAATTAATTTCAAATAATTTGGCTTTCGAGATGAATTTAAAGCTTAAATTAATTCAAGTATCATGAAGATCGAATTTTATCTTTCAAGATCGATTCCCAAATTTGTTCTAAATAATTGGGCTTTTTACTTAATATGTGAAAATTAATTGGGCTGAAGCCCAAAATTCAATGGCCCTAATTAATTGAAATTGGGTTGTTAGATTTAAAGGTCTAAGCCCACATATTTTATTTTATTTTATTAATTTGTATTAATATTAAAAATAGAATTAAAAAAAGAAATTAGTATTTCAAATATTTAATTTTTTTGATAATTTGTAACAAAAAATATTAAATAAAAAATATAAAATAATGAATGAAAAAAAAAGGAGCTAGTGCCGGTGTCGGTGTCGACACTAGCAAAGAAGGCTGCAACCGGCCACCCTAAAAATAACCTTGTCATCCCACCAACTCCATTGACAAATACCATCTGCATTTAAAGCTCATTTACAAGTTGATTATAATCTCTGAATTTCAAAGATTTAATCCGTTTTCATTGACTAAATACACACCGAAAGCTGCTCGAGGAGAGGAAGAAACAGGAAAGAACACCGGTTTCTGAAAAACCATGGTCTAAAGATCCTACAAACCGTCTTCTTTAGCCATGGCCTTCATGCAAGAGCCACTATTTTCGAACCGATTTTCACCGACATTTAAGAGGAGCCAGCTTTTCTGAAGATCATCAGTCAAAAAAATGGATTATAATCCCTGAATCTCAGGGATTTTATCTGTTTTTTTGGACATCATATGCCTATTTAAAGAGGAGAAGAACACAAAAAAAAAACAAGGAGAAAAATATACAAAGATAGTGAGACAACAGAAAAAAACAGAAAGAAAAAAAAATCTGAACAACACAGATTAAAAAAAAAACCAATCTCAGCTCAAAAATCAACAACCCAAAAACACAATCTGCGATTCAATCAAAAATATAGCAAAAACACTGGTTAAAAAAAGGGAAGAAAATAGGAGCAGAACCGGCGAAGCAACCGTGAAAAGAGGCGATCATGCGGAGGCTGCTAGCAGGAGAGGAGCAGGTGACGGTGCTGCTGTGACTGGCTGGTGACTGATCTGCAAGGAGAAGAAGATCCATTTAGAAAAGGGAAGGAGCGAAAAAGAAAAGAAAAGGAGGAGCAGCTTGAACCCAATTGCCTCTGAGGTTTTTATCTATCCTCTGCTACATTTGTTTTCTCTGCAATATATTAACTTGCTATAATTTATTGACCTTGGGTCACGTAAATGGATATGGGCTGGTGATATGCATGATTTGGTTGGGTTTGGGTAAAAGCTGGGATTTGGACTTTATTTGAGTAATGTTTTTATAGCTTCCACTTTTGTATGCATATATGTATACACGTTTGGGCTTAGAATCTCTTAGATGTCAATATTAAAACAAATAAAAAATAATAATAACAATAATAATAAATAATAGTGATATTTGAAAATGATAAAAAAAAAAGCTTTTAAAAAAATAATAAATATTAGAAAGGATTTTCCTTAAAGCTCCCAAGTGGGGAGTTTTCTTTAAATCTTGCCAAAGTGTGGTAAGATGTCAAAATATTGCTAAAAAATTTACATGAAAATAAATAGTTATACAATATTCAAAAAAATCTCAACTATGATGAATATTAAAAATTTTAAAGAAGTCCTTAAGTAAGAAATTTATTCTATGAATTTCCCAAAAGTGTTGGGACATTTAAATAAAAATTTATAAAAGGATTAGTATGGTATAAAATATTAATAAAAATAATAAATATAGAATTTCAACTAAGAAATAAAATCCACTAATTAATAACATTTATAAAAACACATATAGCTATTTTCTCAAAAAGTTGCTAAGTGAGGAATTTTTAATTAAAGCTTTCCAAAAGTGTTGGATGGTTTGTTTCAAAATAAGATTTATGAAAAGGTAATTTAAAATGAAACAAAACTTGCAAACGAAAAATAATAAAATAAAATAATTTTTATAAATTTTAATAAAATTTATTTCAATTATAGAAATATAACAATGTTCTAAAAAATATAAAAAAAAAATAAAAAGGTTCCTAAGTGAGGGACTTTCTTTAAATACTTACCAAGAGTGTTGGTAAGGTTTACTTTTTAATAAAGAAAATAAAAAAAAGTGTAAAAGTAATTTCAAAATGTTTTTAAAACAATAATATGGAGTTTTCCATTAAATATAACTAGAACTAATTAAATTATAAAAAAATAGATAAATAAAAAATAAACAAATATTGATTTTCTTAAAAGTCCCTAAGTGAGGGATTGGCTCTATAATTTTCCAAAAGTATTGGGAAATAAAAATTTATAAGATGATTTATATAAAATAAATAAAGAATTCATCATAAATAATAAAATTAACTATAAAATCTCAAGTAATAAAATTAACTATAAAATCTTATTTTTAATAATTAAAATCTAAGAATTTTCATATAATGATTTTTCTTAAGAAGGTTCCTAAGTGAGGAACTTTATCTCACCAAAAGTGTTGGAGAGATTTTAAAACATTAAAATAAAAATGGAATATTAAAAAAGGGGTAAAATATTTAAAGTTAAAATACAAAATGAAGTAAAAGTCTTTTATCTAAAAAATATTGAAATTTAAACTGACGACGGAGCCTCTTCAAGAGAATAAGTGATTTTCTTGAATACTCTTGAGGTGAGAGAATTTCTTAAATTATACCGAAAGTGTCGGGAAATATTTAAGAAAATTCTCAATACTTAAATAATAAATGAAAAAATAAAAATAAAGTAATAAATATTAAAAGGCCACTTGGTTAAGACTTTTTAGGATAACATGAGATTAATTGGTACCGTCCATCGGACGGGCGTTGTGAGGGTGCTAATACCTTCCTCACACATAACCGTACTCCCGAACCCAAATTTCATAACGTAGATCAATGTACTTATCCTTAGTTTTGAATAGGTGGCCAATCACACCTAGGTTAAAATTGATTAGTGGCGACTCCATAATTTTTAACGTCTAGCGATCAAGTCCCCGGACAAAAATTGTTACGACATTATTGTTGAGTTTTATGGACAATTAATTATACTATTTTGTTCAGTAATTAATTAAAATTTCTCAAGACAACTTATAAACCAATATTCTAATTGAAGGGAAAAGCGACGATAAACAGCAACTTTCTTTCAATTACAGCTGAGTTTAATTTTGAATTAACTTGTTTTATTTTTCTTTTCCTTGTCAATTATATATACCCATTAACATCAACGTGTAACTTTTAATTTTATTTTATTTTTCTTCGGGGGTATTATAAATTGTAATGCATGCACATGGGGAGTTCATTTCAATTTCGTCGGCAGAACGAAAACGACATCGAATTCGTGAACTCAATTCACATGGAATTAATTGCTTAAAATAATAAGATGTTGAAGAGTATAGTGTTATCCTATCTTTGGGATCTTCTGCATGAAAGTTTCATGCATTCAGCATTTATCCAAATCCTGAGGAGCTCCAAGTTCCTCCAAACTCCCAGCAGATATTAATCAATCCCCACTTAATAAAAATTAATATATGTGTGTGTGTGTATATACACTCAACAATGATATGAAGGCTACTCCAACCATGATACATTGATACAATACCATATATTATATGATTTGGATCATTGTGTTGAATATGGATGGTTATCAGGGAAGGTTGTCTTTCATTTTGTTTGATTCTGCATTCATTTCTAACTCAACTTTTGAGAAATTGGAGCGTCCAATAATTTTACTTTATTCTTTCCAAGCATGCAAGCCGAAGGTCTAATGGACGGGATTTTGGCCAAGTTGATTTTGTCCATCCTTGGAGGGGAAGGGAAGGGTGATTCTCAGTTTGGAGGTAGTTCTGCCATGCGAAATCCAGTGGTTGTCCAGGCTAGTAACATGGTTAGGATGCCGGATGGTAAACATGACTCAGATTTTTTTAATGCTAATTTGATCTTGCTCGTCAAATTTAAAAACTCAACTGAAAGCATATGAAAATTTTTATATATATATATATATTGTTAAAAATTGATGCAAACAATTATTAATTAAGTTGAATAAGTCTTCCACTATGTGTATAACATGGAAGAGTGGTTTTTAGATTTTAGGAGTTAAGTTCCCACTAACCCACTTTATGTTTGTGTACTTAGTGGGTGAATATCATCCCATGAAGTGAGAACATGGGGGTGTGGCTTTCATTTCAGTTCATCTATTTATAGTGTTGCAAATTGAGTTTTTAGTAATGTAGAAGATCCTTTGAATTCTCAGCCAATATTCTTTCTTTTGTCCTTTTCTTTGCTTACTCATACTTTGCTCAATTGTTGTTTGTTCTTGTCAAATACACCCTTATTCTTCAAAACTAACATTTTTGGTATTCGAGCCAGGTTCGATTAAATTGGGTGTTATTCTGTTGTGGTGATCTTTGCTGAAGCAAGTGATCTTTAGTTTGTATTCATCATGTCTAATGGTATGAATACTTTGAATGTTTCTCAATCATTGGTGCCCATCTTCAATGGAGAAAGTTATGCTTTTTGGAGCATTAAAATGAAGACCTTTTTCATTTCTCAAGATTTGTGGGATCTTGTAGAAAATGGGTATACAGAATCTGACAAGGCAGCGGAGATGAAGGAGTTTCGAAAGAAGGATGTAAAGGCGTTGCTCGTATTGCAGCAAGCAGTGACAGACTCAATTTTTCCTTGAATCGCGAATGCAGCAAAATCGAATGAAGCTTGGACCATTCTACATCAAGAGTTCCATGGAGATAACAAGGTCGCTGTTGTGAAACTCCAAACTTTTCGTAGAGAATTTGAGAACTTGTGTATGAAAAGTAGTGAGTCGGTTCAAGATTATATTGGTAGAGTTTCTCTCATCATGAATCAATTGAGAACTTATAGAGAGAAAATTAAAGATCAAACAATTGTAGAAAAAGTTTTGAGGAGTTTACCTCCTAAATTTGATCATGTTGTTACTGCTATTGAAGAATCAAAGGATCTTTCTAACTATTCTCTTAATGAGCTAATGGGTTCACTCTTAGCACATGAAGAAAGGATGAACAGGTTTGCAGAGAAGAGTATGGAGCAGGCATTTCAGACAAAGATGAAGATCTCTAGCAAGGAGAAAAGCAATGACAATGGTTTTGCAAGTAGAGGTAGAGGAAGAGGAAGAGGAAGAGGAAGAGGTAAAGGTAGCTACCGTGGTCGTGGTAGAGGTCGTGGTAGATCAAATTCAAGTCGCCAAGAAACTGAGAGTGGTGACAAAGAGAATCAAAAGCAGAACCATAAGGACAAGCAGCGTTACTTTTGCAAAAAGATGGGGCGCGTTGAGGCGAATTGTTGGAAAAAGGCTAAGCAGCAGGCAAATTTCGTTGAAAAAGTAGAATATGGTAACTTGTTTCTCACTTTTATGAATTCAAAGGAAAGTAACAGTGATCTTTGGTTTTTGGATAGTGGGTGTAGCAATCACATGACAGGTGTTAAAAGTATTTTTCAGAGTATGGATGAATCAGTAAAGTTGCAAGTCCGTCTTGGGAATGACAAACAAGTGCAGATTGAAGGTAAGGGAACAATAGCAGTAAGGACCAAGTCAGGTAATGAGAGGTTGATTCATGATGTTTATTACATTCCTAGCTTGGCACATAATTTACTCAGTGT
The DNA here is from genome assembly GCA_031772115.1 of Heritiera littoralis. Taxonomy (NCBI): domain Eukaryota; kingdom Viridiplantae; phylum Streptophyta; class Magnoliopsida; order Malvales; family Malvaceae; genus Heritiera; species Heritiera littoralis. Next base: position 9,520,371 of record JAPDPK010000008.1, on the reverse strand, counting down.
GGGTCAATTGGTTAAAAAGGGATATTCAATTTTATTTCATGATGGTGTGTGTGAAATTAAAGGTAAAAATTCTGATATGCCGTTTGTAAAAATTCCCATGGCTGAAAATAAGATGTTTCCTCTTGAGATTTCTTGTTTGGATGATTGTGCACTTGTTGCTAATGTTGAAAGTGATTCGTGGTTATGGCATTTGAGATATGGGCACTTTCATTTTAATGGGTTGAAGTTGTTGTGTCAAAAAAATATGATTCATGGTTTGCCTACAATTCCTTTTGCTAATGATTTGTGTGAAAGTTATATTTATGGGAAACAACATAGACAGTCATTTCCGGTTGGGAAAGCATGGAGAGCAAAGAAGCCTTTGGAGTTGGTGCATGCAGACATTTGTGGGCCAATGAATACTCTGTCTTTGCAAGAGTAGATATTTTTTGTTGTTTACTGATGATTTTACTCGTATGAGTTGGGTGTTTTTTCTTGTTCAGAAATCAGAAGCACTTGATAAGTTTCGGGAGTTCAAGGCCTTTGCAGTAAAGGAATCTGGTCATCAATTAAAAATTCTTCGAACTGATAAGGGAGGATAATTTTTATCCGATGATTTTACCTTGTTTTTCAATCAAAATGGAATCAAAAGGCAGCTAACAGTGAGAAGAATGCTAGAGCAGAATGGAGTCGCTGAAAGGAAGAATCGAACAGTAGTGGAGATGGCCAGGAGTATGTTGAATGAGAAAAGGCTAGCAAATGATTTTTGGGCTGAAGCAGTAGCTACAACGGTTCACCTTCTCAACATTTCTCCAATGAAGGCGGTGCGTGGTATGACTCCTTATGAAGCTTGGTGGAACCGCAAGCCTAATGTAAGTGCCTTGAAGATTTTTGGTTGTATTGCTTATGCCATGTTAGCTTCTAATGATCGAACAAAGATGGACAAGAAGAGTGAGAAATGTATTTTTGTTGGGTATAGTGATGAGACAAAGGGGTATAGATTGTATAATCCAGTTACTAAGAAGCTAATCATTCATAGAGATGTTATTTTTTATGAGAACAGCTTTTGGGAGTGGAATGCAGACAAAAATCAGCACTTGTCTTGTGAAGAAATTGAAGTAATTGAGTCACAAGATGATGAGAACAAAGTGGCTCAACAGGTTTCCCCTACACCTAGTCCTTAAAGGTTGTCACCAAAAGCTTCGCCAACTCCTCAACCTTCAAGGATGATTACTAGAAGTATGTCTGGGGCTCTTCCCAGAAAGGTAAAACCTTGGGAAGAAGTTTATAACTCTAACATGTTTGCTCTTTTAGTAACAGAACCCATGAGTTTTGATGAAGCATGTGGAAAAGATGAATGGGAACATGCCATGGAAGAGGAGATTGCTTCCATTGAGAAGCATGATACTTGGGAGCTAGTAGACAAGCCGCAAGGAAGAGATACAATTGGTTTAAAGTGGGTTTACAAGGTGAAGTTTAATGCAGATGGAAGTGTCCAAAAATTCAAGGCAAGGTTGGTTGCTAAAGGATATGTGCAAGAGTATGGTAAAGATTTCTTTGAAACCTTCTCTCCTGTTGCTAGATTTGAAATTGTTAGATTTTTGTTAGCATTGGCAGCTCAAATGAGGTGGAAGGTTTATCAGTTTGATGTCAAAGCTGCCTTTTTGAATGGTTATTTGGATGAAGAGGTATATGTCGAGCAGCCACAAGAATTTGTTGTTGAAGGCAAAGAGGATATGGTGTACAAGCTCAAGAAGGCCCTTTATGGACTCAAACAAGCACCACGAGCTTGGTATGGTAGGCTTGATTCTTACTTGTTTGAAAATGGTTTCCATCGTAGTAGTAGTAGTGAGCCTACTTTGTACGTGAAGGAAAAAGGTGATGATGTTCTTATTGTTTGTGTTTATGTGGATGACATTATCTATACTAGTTCTTCTAAAGTTCTTATTACAGAATTCAAGAAGAGCATGACTGATGAATTTGATATGTCAGATTTGGGGTTGTTGCATTATTTTCTTGGCTTACAAATTTCTCAAACTGATGATGGTGTCTTTGTTTCACAAGAAAAATATGCTCTGGATTGGTTGAAGAGGTTTAACATGCAGAATTGTAAGACATTTTCTACTCCCATGAATACAAATGAGAAGTTGACAATGAATGATGGAACACCAAGGGCAAATGAGAAGTATTTCAGAAGCTTGGTTGGTGGGTTGATGTATCTGACTCATACTCGTCCAGATATCATGTTTCCTGTCAGTTTGGTCTCAAGGTTCATGCATAATCCCTCCTTGCATCATCTTGGGGCAGCAAAATGAAATCTTCGCTACATTCGAGCTACAAGTAACTTTGGGATTTGGTACAACCCAGTTCCTAACTTTAAATTGTTTGGTTTTACTGATAGTGATTGGGCAGGTTGTGTAGATGATAGAAAAAGCACAAGTGGTTTCATTTTTAGTTTTGGTTCGGGCGCTGTGTCATGGAGCTCAAAGAAACAAGCAAGCACGGCATTGTCATCTTTGGAAGCTGAGTATATTGCGGCTACATCTGCTGCTTGTCAAGCAATTTGGATGAGAAGAATCATGGAGGATTTGCATCAAGTTCAAGGAAATGCGACTGAGATTTTTTGTGATAACAAAGCAACCATTTTAATGACCAAAAATCTAGTGTTCCATGGAAAGACAAAGCACATTGAGCTTCGTCACCACTTTTTTTGAGATGCTATTGCTGAAGGACTGATCGTGATGAAGTACTGCTCAACAATTGATCAAGTTGCTGATGGTTTTGCTAAGGGACTTGGTTATTCAAAGTTTGCAAAGTTTCGATTATCACTTGGAGTTGCAGATTTTGCATCAAGGGGGGATGTTAAAAATTGTTGCAAACAAATATTAATTAAGTTGAATAAGTCTTCCACTATGTGTATAACATGGAAGAGTAGTTTCTAGATTTTAGGAGTTAAGTTCCCACTAACCCACTTTATGTTTGTGTACTTAGTTGGTGAATATCATCCCATGAAGTGAGAACATAGGGGTGTGGCTTTCATTTCAGTTCATCTATTTATAGTGTTGCAAATTGAGTTTTTAGTAATGTAAAAGATCCTTTGAAGTTTCAGCTAATATTCTTTCTTTTGTCCTTTTCTTTGCTTACTCATACTTTGCTCCATTGTTGTTTGTTCTTATCAAATACACCCTTATTCTTCAAAACCAACATATATATATATATATATATATATATGCATTATCATTCAATATATTATCAGTAAAGTTTTTACAAACAAAATTAAAATAATAATACATACTCTTTAAAAATATTAAATATATATTAAAAGCTTGTAATGTGCAAGTAAAGAGAGCAAACTCCTACCTTGCTCATGAACAAAGTGAACAAAATCTTTATAAATGTAAATAAAGGCATAAAGTAATTTAGGGATTTGTAGGCTTTGACTTTGTAAACTAATTTTAATGGGTCGAGGGATTTAGACACTTAAGACATCATAGGCTTGTGGGTTTTGACCAAGGATCTGTTTGGATACCCAATGGGCATCAACGCGGTGCAATGGGAACAATAAAGACAAAATAATAGAAGAGTAAAATTATACTTTTACCCTTGTTTTTATTTTTATTTTATTTTATTAACAATATATTTTTAATGATCTTTTTATTATTTTTGAATTTCACCGAAATTAATTTCACCGTCCAATTGAACTAGCCTTAAGCTTATCTTTTTTTGTTTTTAAATGGATACGAATGTTTTTATTACAACATTTGTTTTGTTAATTATTGTGTCCCAAAAAAACAAACAGTTATAATTAATAAAAAAAAAATATAACTATTCATTTGTGACTATTGAAATTTTATAAAAGAAATACAGATGAGAACGCTTTTATTACAACAGTCATTTTTGTTAACTTTTGTATTTGTCTGTTAATCGTTTTGTATGAAAAACAAACAGTTGTAATTAATTAAAATAATTAAAACTGTTTATTGGTGACTTTTGAAATACTATAAAAGAAAAACATATTTTCATATTTACTAACTCTACTTTCATATTTTTCCGAAAAAAATAAATTTTGAACCTTTGTTGTATGTTGAGGTAATTTTTTGGTAAAAGTATTTTAGGTAATTTATTTATGTATGAAGCAATATTACAATTACACTAAAAAAATTGCAAGACAACACGCTCAAAAGGCATATTGTATTTTTCCAATATTTCTTAACAATATATAACTTAATTTGGGTACACTTCGGCCTTTTGATTAATGGGCTTACCTATTTCTCTAAACAGCAAGATCATCCAAGTTGATATGTTGGGCCAGGCGACATTTGAAGCTAACAATCTGCAAGAGAAGATCGTAAGTTGTTTAACCCAAATTAAAGTCTGCAACCACAGATTCATCAGATGGGTGAAATCGATAACATTAAACACAACACAAAATAAAAATAATATAAAAAATAAATAAGCAACATAAATTAAAATTTGATATAAATTATATAGAAATTTAATAAAAACTAAAAATATTTTTTATATTTGACATATTGATATTATTATTGATATGAAAATTTTTATATTTTGCGCAACATTGACACGATTTGACTTAACACGAACACAAGATATGTAAACAAATTATCAAATCTAATTATAAAAGAAGATAAGATCTTATATATGTATGTGTATATATAGTATTGCACAAAAAAAAGCAATTAAATTTAATTGGTTGACCAACCAAAGAATTATTTATTCAATCTATAAAATTAACCAATGTTAAGTCGACAACGAAGTAATTTTGTTTTTGGAAAAAAGGAAATTTAAAATAGAGTTTATATCTTGAATCTACCGACAACGAAGTAATTTTTTATCACGCTGTTAGAGTGCAAACAAATAACAATCTTGGAATTAAATGAGTAGGCTGAAAAGTGAAAGCTGTGGTCCCATAAAGTTCACTATAATTTAAGCTTTTTAATTGGAAATCATATAACCAATGGTTAAATAGTTCACTGCCAACCTAATTACGTCATTTTCATTTCTCAAACCCTTTTCTATTTAAAAAAAAAAATTAGACCGATGATCTTCAATTTGCGGCAATTTTTTAAAATTGGATTGGAAAAAGCGTGAATTGTATGAAAAATTAAGATATCTTCTTCACCAAATCTTGCCCTTTATCTGCTCCTTCCAGCTGCACTTTTGTTCTAAGATATGTGAATGTGGGGCTCGTATGTGCAAAATTTTTTTTTGATTGGACGTGCAAAATTAGTCTATCTTTTTATATTAATTAAACATTTTTATTTTCATCTCTTGCTAAGCCGACCATCCAATAGTACTTCGTCTTTCCTACAAACTACATTAATATAATTAATTTGCTATTGGACTAATATATATTTACTTATAAACTAGTCAGACATGTAACTTAAAACTAATTGAAAGTTAATGCAAAATTTAATCGACATAAGATAACATAACTCAACAATTTCAGTATATGTAGCCCTATATAAAAAAAAGTAATAAAATAAAATTAACAAGCAAAGTCTATCACATGTAAAAATAATTAATTGGGAGCAACGAGGAAGAAATAACAAGATAAAGTTTAGGGATCTTTTTATTATTTTAATCAAGTAAGCATATTCATAATGGTAAACCAAAGGATTTTTGGATGTTTGTGATTAGAATAAGAAATACAATTAAGGAATTGGGTCAAGCAAATGTGCACTAAAGCAAGCTAAAGGTTCCAAGAAGAGGAAACTAGTTGGTGTAACATCCCAAAACTACTGTACATCATGATACATACTCATAACTTACACTTAATTATCGGTTGGGCTGTCTATGATGCTTAACAACTTCTACTACATTATTATGTAAATATGAATTTTAAAAGTCTCTTCCTTAAACATGTATATACATTCCCTTCTATTTAAAGTAGTACTGTACAACTCTGCTGAATATATAAAAGACTTATAACATACCTTCAATAGTAAATCTCGGGAAGGTAATTCTCTTTGCCCTAACTCAACAATCTGTGGAGTGGAAAAGTAAAGAGTGAGCGACTACTTACTCAGTAAAGAAGATGTATGCTGCTTTACAAATAAAAACTATATTCTCAAAAACACTTTATTATCCTAATGATCAAACTCATTAGGAACCATGAATATAGTTAATATTAAACAAGATTCAAGAAATACTTTCAGAAATCATTTAATTGAGACTAGGCAACATTTTAAATCATGCAAAGAACACAATCATCCGCTTTTGAGGTGCACCCGTAGGCCATCGCCCCTCACGGCTATCTCAACTAGATGTATGGCCATAATCTATAGGTGGTCCTCGGGTCCACTTGCCAAGTGACCTCGAGACCGCTGAAGACTTGGCAGGTCCATCAGCCCTGTGACGCCCTAGGGTGCACTCGTTGGTCTATTTGACCTGAGCCATCGCCCCAGATGGGTCACGCAAAGTATATGATTAATAATGCATGAAGTCAATGCCTAATGTCTCAAAATCAAGTTGTATCTTATGTATCATCTCCACAAAATGATTGGATTTCTTATAAAACAATAAAACACCAAAAGTCCCAACATTTCCCGTGAATGGAAAGTACGGGTTACACTGGCTCGCCCGTGGCTAGTTCGCCCATAGTGAGCTCGCCATTGGTCAACTCGCCCAAGGGTCTACTCGCCCAAGAAGTTTCACATTTTCTATTTTTTTTTTCAAAAAATATTAATTCAAAGTTTATTTAATTTGTTTTCAGAAATACTCATAAATCAGTTCGCCTGTAAGCAGTTCGCCAGGTATGGTGAACTAGTACTCGCCCGCCAGACTTACTTTTAACACAAACGTAAAACTGGCTCGCCATGGTTAACTTATAAAGGCTACGGACTAGTATCCTCCCGCCAATTGGCTTTTCGAAAACAAATATGATTCGTTGATAACGGTTCGCCCGCCCAAACACATTAAAAAGGGATTCGCCCAACATTGGCTTACCCGGTTTTCTCTTTTAAAAACAAATGTATTAACCCGCCTTTATCAGTTCGCCCAACAAAACAACATATGGCGGCTTGTAGCTTGCCCGAGATCAAAATGGTTTAACAAACAATGCATGTCAGAAAATAAAACAATTTCTAATATTTTCTTAACATTTTTACTCCACAGGACATGCATTTGCATCACATACTATTTCCTTACCTGATTTCACGAAGTCTCGCTTCGCCCTGCTTCCTACTCGCCGATAGCAATTTCACTTTCCGGCTGCAAGTTAAAATATTAATTCCATTAATCTTTTCTTTTCTTAGCAATTTATTTCTAAAACTATTTTTAACCACTTTGGCGAGGTAACAGCTCGCCATTCGCCCAACATAACTCGCTGTCCATTAGCGGCTTATTCATGGGAGTTCGCCCAACATAGGAGTTCAACTCGCCATGCTTATTACTTCAGTTCGCCACTCGTGGCTTTTCATTCATAATTGGGCTAGCCCATAAATTTGCTAACTATTGGCTACCTCGCCCTCTTGCACAACACTTTGGCGAGTTCTTTATTACCTACTCGCCTCATTGGCGATCATTGGTTCTCGCCCTTACTTCCACATTCTGATTATTCCATAGCTATTGGCGAACATGTTCTCGCCTAGCCATGCACTGCATTGTATTCGCCTCATCCTTTGGCGAATACTCTTTGCTCGCCTATTGTTGTTCTTAATCATTTCCATCAAATTTCTTTATATATTCAACAATATTTAACTACGACCAGGCTATATCTATGATTAAATATCAAGAGAACTATAAAACTATGAAACTCACCTTTACTAAGCTGCTCTTCCAACAACAGAATGCTTCCTTGCCTTTCTTAGTTTTATTTCTCTTGTTTCCTTAGCTCTTCAACACTTTAGAAGGGTTTGGCTAACTAAAAGATGACATTGCCTGGCTCATTTATGAGAAAAACGGAAGAATGAAAGATGAATTTGCAGAGAAACAGAATGGGCGAGAATGATTCTGAGGGAAATGAAGTTGTTTCCATCGATTTCTCCTCAGGAACTCTCCTTATATAGCCCAATATAACCTGTTAAAACCGACCACCTGTTTCTTTATCCTGTTATCTGTTATCATTGCACGTCTTTCATGCAATTAAAACCATGAAAATTTGGTGACAAAAGGAACGGTGGTAAGCTTCCCGTTGCAGTCCGTTTCTTCCTTACTTTTTGACAAATTTCCTCTTCCATTTATTGTTTATTCCCTTTGTCAGGAGAGGCAATTGGCGAGAAGTACTTGCCGCCCCTTTCCTTGACTTTTCTCTCTTCTTTTTCTTCCCTTCTCCACGCCAAGGTCTCTTCCAGCCAACGTTGATTGGCTATCATCTCATTCATTTCTTTGTTTTGTCTTATATTCATTAATCCTTCATTTAATGCTTTCATACTATAATATCAAATTAATTCTCCTCTATTCTTTATACACCATATGTTCATTATAACATAAAATAAAAAGTGGAAATTCACATTTGATTATTCTTTAATTTCACTAAAAGAATTTATTTCCACTATCAATAATGTACACATACGGTATACTGTATAATAAAATTCGGATTTTACAGTTGGTGATGTCTAACTGGATGGATAAGAATGAATTGGATTTGGGATGATGCATGGAGTTTAAGACATGATATTTCTGCTGTTGGGGTTTCAGTGAGAAATGATGAAATGTTATAGATGGTCCAGGGCAGAGTGTTTATTCTAGAGATGCAAGCATTGGCATTTAAAATAGGAGTGAAATGGTTTACCAAAGGTACTGATGGTGAATCTAAAAAGTTAGTTTAGTGGTATAAGATCTTAGTTTAGTGGTATAAGATCTTATTGAATTCTTGAGTGTGTACGATCCATAATAGAAAGTCTCAAGTTCGAATCCTCATAAGATCAAATTTCTTTAGACCAGAATTAGCTACAAAGTGCGAGCGAGTATTAATCTCGATGCAATGTGGTATAAAAAAAATATTGACAGTGAAATCTGATTCAAATAATGTCATATAGGTTCTCAATGCATAGCTTTATTCATTGATTGGATGATTAAAACCTTAAGCTCGATTTGATTTTCGAGTAAATTTAGACAAAAATATTAAGTCAATTTGATGGGATTAAACTTGTAAATCAAGCCGAGTTGAGTTTGCCATTTAAAACATAAGCCCAGCTCAACCCAAAAATTCAATATTATTAACCGTAATAGAAGAGGAAGAAAAAGAAGAACAAATATAATACAAATGAAAAAAAAATGCCTCGTGTAGAGGTGCTTAACAGGTCGAGTTGACATGAATTCGACTCGGAACAGGCCCTGTTCAACCCAGCCCATGACCGAAACTGAAAAAACTGGTTCCAGAACCTGTCCTATTCGGTCAAAAGCCGAATCAAGCCGGTTCAACAAAATTTGAATCCGGCCAGTTAAGAAAACTCAGCCCGTTAAGGGCTTGGCTTGCTAAGGGCTCGATCCAGCTCGGTCAGGTTCAATATATTTTTAAATTTTTTTATATATAATTTTCATTTATTATTATTGTTAAATACTAAATAAATTAATGTTATAAGTTTAGAAAATAAATAAATATTTAAAATACAAAATGAATGAATATTTTAAATGCAAAATGACAAGTTTACTTGTAATTTAAATTATAAATGATAAGTTTAATTATATTTCAAATGTAATAAATAAGTTTAACTTTATCTAAAGAAATTTAAAAATTTTAAAAGTACTATAATTTTTTTTAACTAATAACTTTATTAAATAAGTTATAATAACTTTATTAGAATATCATTTAAATAATTTTATTGTAACAATAACTTTATTAGATAATCTTATAATAACTTTATCTTTATTACAATCATTTTATTAAATAAGTCATTTATTGTAAAAATAATTTACTAGATTAAATCATAAAAATACATTAAATAACTAAATAAGTCAATATTTAGTTTGATTAAAATTAATAAATAAGTTTAAAAAACAAATTGAAAAAAAAAGGGCCAACTCGGCTCGACTTGGCCCGGTAACTAGTAAACCGAGCTACCGAGTCGGGCCGGTTCAAGGTAATTAAGGATTAAACCCGACTCGGCTCGGCCTGATTGTGAATCAGTTCAAACCGGTTCACTGATTTTATGGGCCGAAACCGATCAACCTGGCTCAGAACCAGCCCAATCTAGCCCAGAACCACCTCTAGTCTCGGGAGTGCATTCTAGAGTGCTTACCCGTTTAATTTTTTTTTGCCTTTCAATATTATTAATTATTTAATGGGTAAATTCCACTAAAGCCCTCAATGTTTGCCAACAACCTCTTGACCTAGCGGTTAAGGATGAGTTGTGGCATATTATAAGTCTTGGGTTCGAATCCAAGCACCCCCATCTTCAGTTATTTAATATTTCCCTTGTAATAAAAAAAAAAGAATAGGTCCTCAATGTTTTACTATAATTCAATTCTAGTCTATTAGTTTTGAAAATGGACACCGTTATATCTCATCTATGTTCTGTTTATATTAATTTTAAATATTTTTTATTTTATACCTCATACATTGTATTCTAATCCTATCATAATATTTCATTAATTAGTAAATTTAATAATGTTAGCTTTAAATTGATACATATATTTTGAAATGACAAACACTTAAGCAATATTAAATGAATGATCAACATTGTAAAATTGTTTTATCAATTATGATTTTCATTAAGTGCTTATCAAATATAAAACCATGTTTTAATTAATTATATTTATTGGTTTTAATCAATTGAGAAAACATTTTTAATTGTTGGTTTATGTAATTTTCTTATGGAATTATTGAATATATTTTAGGAAACTTAGTTGATAAATTTTTGGACTTAAATTCATGTTTTCAAAGTCATATCATATTTAAAAATATTCAAAATTGGCTTAGATATGTTTTTTAATGCTTAAAAAGCCTAAAAAAGTCAAAATGTTGACCAAGAAATAGATGAATAGTAAAAGGGATAAATCCCCTGAGCAAGGGGATAGATGAATAATAAAGGGATCGATCCCCTCCTCTAGGGGATAGATCCCCTGATGGCAGAAACTCCAATAAGGCATCCCGAAGGCATCCTAAAGCCACAAGATCGATTCCCTCTTCACTGGAAGCCTCCATCGGCTAGTTTTTTGTGAGACAATAAGAAGATTTGCTCTAGGCTTCTCCAAACTTCAAGAAATCATCAAATGGGCTATAAATAGAAGCTTAGAAGCTGAAGACCTTCAAGAGACTTCATTCTTCATCTTCCTCAAGCTTCAAAACATTCTTTGTACTAGAAGTTCAAAATCCTCTATCATTCTCATAATCCTTGTATTACACAAACCTTGTATAGGTTTTTCTTAAGCTTAAAGTGTAATCATCTACCTTCTTAGTGGTTATTCTTGATTACATCTCTTGTAAACACATTCACAATTTGTAAAGGAGAGTGAACCCTTGAGAGCTCAATTTACAAAGTGAGTTGCGGATAGAATTTAAGATTTTCTCCTTAAGCCATAAAAGGGAGAGGTTGTAAGGTTTCCACCTTGACCTCTAAAAAAGGAGATGTGTAAAAGTTTCTCTTGAGCTTGCAAAAAGAAGGCATAAAGACAAATTCATTAGTGGATTTGGGAAAAATCTTTGGAAACGTCTCAAGGTAGAGGATATAGGCAAGGTTGTCAAACCTCTATAAATTACTTGCGTACAATTCTCTTACCCTACACTCTTTATTTACTTTCAATTATATTGTGATTATTGTATTGAATTTGAATTGTATGCTTGTGTGGCCTAAAGAACTTAGGAAACTTCAATATAAGCTAGAAAATTTAAAAGAATCACAAAACGAACCTAGAGTAGCTAAAAACCGATTTACCCTCATCTCGGCTAGGTTATAGAGCCAACAAATAATTTATAATTTTAAATATTTTTTATTTTAAAATTTATAAATTAATGAGGTAACATGTTATAATTCATTAATCGTCTAGTAAAATTTTTAAATTATACAAGCGACGTTATTAGAGTAACACATATTTTTTAAAGAATAATAAAAAAATTAATTAAAATACTGAGTTATGTGTCAATTTTTTAATCTAGCTTGACTGGACAATTAACTCAACTATTAGTGGAGGGATAATAATCCTAAAATTTATACACTTAATATAAACCCTGTTAATAACTATAAATATAAAACTCTCAAAACTTAGAGACATTCTCCAATATAATGGGTAGAAATAAAGCCATATCCTCAATGTTAGTGCTAATTTGTCTTTGAATGATGATTCTTGTGTTGTATTGAAAAACTCCTTAGTGTGGATGGTGTATTGCTGCAAACAAGTTGAAGAAGAAATTTGGTAGGCAAGGCACTTCCAGGAAGCTATCTTAAGAACAATAGTTTCCCCACACTGGTGCAAATGGTTCAGGAAAGTTGTTCCCATGATACAATGCCTACTCCAAGAGAAATTCAATTGCACTTTGAGTTTCTCTCTTGAACTCACTTGAACCAAACCAAAGAAAAAGAGTGCAAGAAGAGAATTTGATTTTGAGTAAAAGAATGTAGAAGATTATATATTAAATTTTATGAAAGTGAAAGTATTTATAGACTCAAAACGGTGTTATAAACACCCTTTCATGATTAGACATCATTTGAATGAAGAATCATGAACTTTGGAATGAAGAAACATGTCCAACAGACACGTTTTTTGAGTTTCCAGAATGGGAAGTCGGATGCCCGAGAAAGGGAGTTGACTTCCCTAGTGTTTTTTCAAAACAGAATGTAATTTTTCTTGGGGCAGTTGACTGCTCTTTAGGGCAGTCGACTGCCCTATATGTAACTCAAATTCTCATGCGAAAAATATTTCCAGAAAGCCCCGACACATAGAGCAGTTGACTGCTCTTTTGAGCAGTCGACTAATCAAGTAATTTCTTCATTCCAACTCATTTTTCATACTTTCAATTTCATTTTTCTTTAACATATATGCAAACTAAATGATTTTAAGATATAACTTTGGTAATATATACAATAATCCCCCACTTATTACCAAAGTATACAAATGTATGCAATCCTAAGAAAGATACAAGTTGGTTCTTATGTAAGGTGTATATCTAAAGGTGGCCAAGGCTTGAACCTTTAGATTGAATATGAAACACTAGGAAACATATTCACTCCTTACATTGGTTTGTGAGTTCCTCAATTAGGGCAGCGCATTTTTGTCATGGGACTTCGCTTTTATCCTGTGTTAGCAAGTACTCTAGGATTAACCGGAAATCCATAAGAAGCGTCCTCTCACTTCTCTACTTGCATAGGAAGACTTATCAAGAGTGCATCACAACCTTCCTTTTTACAAACACTCCACTCACAAGAGCTATAAGTCAATTATGGATTTTAATCCAACCAATCATTGTGATTAACAATGCATCTAGATATGGGATCTTATTAGGAATAGTCTTTAATTTAATTACCCCCACTATTCCAAGAAGTGATGCATTGGGAATATCATATATCTCATATATGAATTCCTTGGATGATTCAAGATTGAAAGCCTTTTGAACTCTCATACACAAAGATCATCAAATGAGGAGATTATCCTTTAAACTTAAAGGATTAATTTCCTAAATGACATCAATGAGATAGAGTTGGAATCAATCAAGATCATCTCTAGTAATCGGTAGTAATCCCATACCTCTCATAGTGTTAGCAATCTAATTACCCGATAAGGGTTTAGTTAGGGGATCCGCTAACATTTGCTTGATAGGTAATACCTTATCTACCTTTACAACATATGATTGTTTCTCATAGCAATGTATTTGCTACTTTTAAACAATCTTTTGCTCTTAGTGTTGTTTCTCATACCAATCTAAAGCGATCTCATCATTTAAGATAAATAATCAACCACTTGTTGATTTTGAATTCATCTCATCCAAATTCAAACTTATTTACATCATGATAGATTTAAAATCTATCTCCTTAAAATAAACATACCTCATAATAGGAAGACTTTTGATTTGATCCTCTTTATTTGTCTTACCTTGTCTTCTTGTTTAGAGTTCCTACCTTTCACTTGATGAATTTAAGTCTTCAACCACATCATCATTAAGGACAATACTTTCGTGCTTCTACTTGGAGATTTTCAAGCTTGTAGATTAGAGTATCAATATAACTCCTATAAAGATAATTTTGATCACAAAAGAAAAGTTGCAACTGGTCCATATCTTCCTTTAGATTATAACCTTTGGTTATAATTATCTTCCTTTGAATTTTCTAATTCACCAATTGGTTTGACATAGAAAATTTCAAACTCACAATTGTAAGTCAAGTTAGAGGAAGATCTTATTGTAATTCTTAAAGGTGACTCATCATTCTCACTTTCACAAAAGAATTTTAGTAAACGTTTATAACTATATCATCACCCATATTAATTTGTTTCCAAATTAATCACCTTTGCTTAAATGATACACTTTTTAAGTGTTCATTTACATGATATGGACTTTGAAATCTTAACTCAAAATTTCTAAAAAAAAAAATGTTAGGAACACAAATCTCAAAAAAAAATATATAAATATTTAATCATATTTAATCATGAATATGATTAAATTCATGATGCATAAATATCACAATATAATTCTTAAGTTTAATAATATATCACAATACCACAATGCATGTAAACTTCATGGTTTACAGCAATCATGCATCAATAACATATTCATGATTAAAACTATATTTAAATGTATTTCACTATTTTCATACTTGTTAAATTAATGTTAGCATCATGCATGTTCACAATAAACATTCTAAAATCATTTTCAGAATAATCATATAATGACTAACAAAATTGTGAATCATAGCAATTTAAGTAAAATAAACACACATTATGCTAACTTATCAACTCTTCAAAAAATAATGAAACAATCTCATCTTACAAGTCATAGCAGATTATCATAACTTTCCAATGTATATTATAATTACTATTATCACTAAATATATTTAGTAACCTTGATAATTCAGTCATAAAATTTTTGGTGTTTTTGACTAAATAAACACATCTTTTCATATTGTGTTGATTAATAAACCAATTCATATATCTTGAGTTCACATCTTTTGAACCTTAATAGTTATCATTGACAATTCTTAACAAATAAAAGATTTTTTTAAAAAAAAAAATAGACATTATGTGTTGATTCACACACCCATTCAAAATTGTTGTGATTTTTTCACACAATTTTTCATATGTTGTTTTTCAACATTTCATTTCCATTTTACATGAACATGATTCTTTGATCAAGTATCAAAATATAGCGAAATGAAAACTTAAATAATAACAATTCATATATTTATCTATCTATTCTTTTAAACTTCAGTCTATGATTTAAAAAATTATTTAAAAACACTATCAAGAATTAAATATTCAACACATATGAATATAGTTCATATTACTACCATCATATAAAGCAGTGCAATAAATATTAATTGCGTACCTTGATATTCCAAAGAAAACATTTACTCTTCATGGCACTTACCAGTTTTCTTCTTTGATCTTGAATTATACTTACTCTTATTTGAGTTCAAGATTTGAAGAAGAAGAAATTCAGAAGATGAACTTTCTATCATGCTTGATTATCTTTAATAATTTCTTCACTTCATCAACATGAGGCTTGAATGCAGAAGTCTCCATCTTGAAGTATTATTGTTCTTAAATTGTTGTATTGAAAAACTCCTTAGTGTGGATAGTGTACTGCTGCAAACAAGTTGAAGAAGAAATTTGGTAGGCAAGGCACTTCCAGGAAGCTATCTTAAGAACAATAGTTTCCCCACACTGGTGCAAATGGTTCAGGAAACGTTGTTCCCAGGATACAATGCCTACTCCAAGAGAAATTCAATTGCACTTTGAGTTTCTCTCTTGAACTCACTTGAACCAAACCAAAGAAAAAGAGTGCAAGAAGAGAATTTGATTTTGAGTGAAAGAATGTAGAAGATTATATATTAAATTCTATGAAAGTGAAAGTATTTATAGACTCAAAACGGTGTTATAAACACCCTTTCATGATTAGACATCATTTGAATGAAGAATCATGACCTTTGGAATGAAGAAACATGTCCAACGGACACGTTTTTTGAGTTTCCAGAATGGGAAGTCGGATGCCCGAGAAAGGGAGTCGACTTCCCTAGTGTTTTTTCAAAACAGAATGTAATTTTTCTTGGGGCAGTTGACTGCTCTTTAGGGCAGTCGACTGCCCTATATGTAACTCAAATTCTCATGCGAAAAATATTTCCAGAAAGCCCCGACACATAGAGCAGTTGACTGCTCTTTTGAGCAGTCGACTAATCAAGTAATTTCTTCATTCCAACTCATTTTTCATACTTTCAATTTCATTTTTCTTTAACATATATGCAAACTAAATGATTTTAAGATATAACTTTGGTAATATATACAACATCTTGTCGATCTCATCAGTCAGATTTTGTATTTACTTCTTTGGTTGTTGTCAATCAATATTCTAAAATATAATATTACACTTGAAGTGGTAATTTGGTAGGTTGAAGATTTGGTTAGAGATTTAATTAGCTTCAACTTGTGTACTTTCTTTTTACTTCAATGCGTAAGATATATGTACGAAGTCCTTTAGAATTAATTAATTATATTTGTTCATCTTTTCAAATTGTTTAGACCACTCATTTCTATAAGAATTTATTTAATTGGTTATATTTGTAATTTTTTTTGTATATATATTTATTAAGTCTAAGTAGGATATAAAACAATCAAACCATTTACGAACAATTTGAACTCTATTGGCATGTGTATTGTCAAATTAAGCTCAAGATCGAACCATGTAGGTGATAAATTAAATTGAACTTGAATTCTTTAATATTTGGTTTGATTGATTCACAAATCACAATTTTAATTAATTTTTCAAAATTTTAATGATATATAAATAATATGTAATAATGGGGATGGGAATATTACATATATATTTTCATATTTCACTTTATTTTTGAATTTAAGTTTGAATTTGAAATTAAATTTAGTTTCCATCTCTTTATTTGAATTAATGATATATAATCAAATCTAATTGAGTCAAATTTATAGCTCAATTTTTTTTATTATTATTTCTCAAGTAGAGCTCAAGAGTGTGTGTCTGTCTATATATATAAAATCTCTACCAAACTTGAATGTGTTTGATTTAATCGAATTGATTGACTTTGAGCTTAGCAATTATCAACTCAATTCGTTGCAGTTATACTTTTTTTTTAATACTCTAAGCTTAAACTGCAAAAGGTCGATGACTCTTATTTTATTTTACCTTATCTCATAAATTCCACAACGTCTTTCCTTAGATTTGAATATAAGATTTTGAAATGAAAGTCTAAAAACTTTCACTCTGATGAGACCTGACAATCTGTAATATATATTTCATGTTAATGTCCTAACAAAATTAATTATTCATATTGTGTAAAATATAAAAACTATAATATCAAAATTAAAATTCGTGTCGACATATCAAAAATTACTTTTTTAGATTTTGTCCAATTTATATACTTTTATTAAATTTTAATTCATGTCATCTTTGTATATTTTTTTCGTGCGATTTTATATCATGTTAATTGTGTCTAAAATTACCATATGTAACTATAATATTAGTTGAATAATGTCAAAATTTGACGATAATTTGTATTGATTTCATGAAATCAAACACACAGAAAAGTTTAAACTCAAAATTTTGGTAAATCTTATTATAAATGAGTATTAAATCATCATAATTTTTAATGAATTTACGAAATGAAAACCAGATAAAAGCTTTGACTCAATAGCAAACTCCCAAAACTTCACTATCAATGTCCCAATAATTATTACAAAACTTAATCTTTTTAAACTCATTAATTTGTGGTCATTGTTAGGCCTTGGTTATTTAACTCAAAGTCGTGAATCTTCTCCAGCTCTTTTAAAATAAATCTCAAATGAAAATAAACAATAAGCAAGAAAAGGCATTTAAAATAATGAAATAGTAGAGATCTTCCAGCTATTGGTGATTTGGTTCCTGTACTACCCTATCAAATTCCACCCTTTTGCAAGTTTTATTATAGAAATATTATGTGATGTTGCCTGCCATTAAAGAAATATTCATGTACCAAAAAATATTCATTTAAATATCGGCCAATGGGATACCCCGCATTTATCTCAAGATTGCTATATGGTTGGAAAGGATTCAACCTTTTCAGAATTAGGTTAGATACCATTCTTAGGTCATATACTCCATTTAATAGAAGAAAAAAACTTCAATGGCAATGGGAAATGATTTGAACCGGGAGTTAAGTTCAAATGATTCATTTAGTCATTCTTTGCAAATGTGCTTTTGAATGTGAAGAGTAACATTGTAAACCAGTAAAACGGAATGTGTCGAAAGGCAATTAAGAGAAAGACTGAGCAATTTCTGAAGAATGAGCATAATGACAGGTAGTAGTAGAGGTTGAGTAAAGATGAAAACAAGACTAAATGCTGAAAAGAATTTAGAAGAGAGAAGAGTGTAAAAAGAATTTGAGAGAATCTGTACTCTCAATAATATTGTGAACTGTATATGTACATATCTAAAATAAGAGTTACTAATCATGAGCATTAATAGATATAATGGTTAAAATTGACAACAACAAAAGTATTAATGCTTTGTCCAATGAAAGTTTAGCTTTTGGAAAAAGTCAATAGTAAACATACAAGTTCACATGTTTTGAGAGAAAGAGAGAAACATTTACACTTCAAAGAAAGATTCAGAGACGAGCTCTTAACTATATCAATATCTAATCCATCAAACCATACCCTCTAGAACATCTTGATAGTGAAGTTAATCCAAAAATTTTGCCTTATTCCGAGGTTATTTCCACTTCTTATTTTTTGTGAAGATGTTCTTAGAAAGAGTTGTTTTGAGAAAAAGAACTGTTCTGAAAAGAGCTATTTTGTAAAAGAACTACTCTTTGAAGAAGCTTTGCTAAAAAGACTTATTCTATGAAAGAGTTTTAGTATAACAACCTTATTTATTACCTGTTCTCAGTTACTTTCAATACAAAATAATTCTTACTGAAATTTAAGAGATAAAATATTCATTACCAAAATCATGTACATTCTTAAAAAGTAACATCCGGCAAGGGTCAAATTCAAATATTAACGCTTGCAATTTTTTTTCTATTTTTGAACTTCAACCTCATTTGTATATATAAAAATGGATAAAATAATTTATATATATTAATTTGGAGCATTTAAATGTTAGCTCTTAGATTATATATTGAGTTTAATGTATATATATTTTTTTTGTTCATAATTTTTTGTTCATAAGAAAGTACAAGAAAAAAAATTCGAACTTTATATCTAATTTCTCTTAAAGATTGATAGCAACTACTGGACAAAACTTTGATCATTTAGCCTAATGTAAACTGATTCCGATGAATAATTATATATTAGAGACCGGCCTAATTAGATTCCAATTGGCTTGAGTCTAATTTTCAAACTAACCAATTTAAATCCAAAAGATTGGCTTAGTGATGTAAGGCTCCGCTGAATTCTTGAGTGAGAACGATTCATAGCAAAAAGTCTCGTATTCGAATCTTTTAAATTAGTTTCATATCTAATGTGGTATAAGCACACCTCATGGTTTACACAAAAAGAAAAAAACCAATTTATCAATTAAAGTAATATTTGTTTGACATAAATAATGCAATATTAAAAAAAAGTATTTTTACATTAATTTCTTTTCCAATACCGACAAAATGCCTTTTTTTTTCAATTAAACTATAATTTTAGAGAAAAATCTTCCAATTTCAATTCTTTAAATCAAAGAATTCAGAACACTTAGCATGAAATCAAAGACTCAAGTGAATTCACAAATGCTTTTTTTTTTTCAGATTCCAAGAGAGCACTTTCCTATATATCGATCTTTCATCATTCTAAGACATGAGCTGCTTGAATTAGATAAGAAGAGTGGCTAAACACAGCAGTTTTAAAGTGAAATGTGATCTTGTGGGAATTAATAAAAGCAGAACTATATAGATATAAAATAAAATTCATAGAGTAGCTTTACGAGTTCTCTTGTCAAAACTTAAATATAAACTATAAATTAAAGTTGATTCATTTTTGATAAATATAATCTAAAAAATTATTACGCGTTTAAACCCCATCGAATCCCAAACTTTTGAAACTTTTTTTTTTTGAAACTCTCTGTCATATAAATGTCGCTGAACTAATGCTCAATTGACAACATGCAAGAATCTTAAAATAGATATCCTGCAAGCCCAACATGGACTTTTCTCCCACGGGATTGCCTAGTCACTGTGGCATGCCGACAGTCCTATGTCAATCTCCCATGCTGATTAGCTGAAGTCTCAATCAGCTGCGAAAACAACAGAGACCTGCACACAATGACCCAGTGCAGCATGATTCAATTAACCGGGTTGTCCACGAACCAAACCGGTTTCTGTTTTTGGTTGATGTTTTTGTTATTTATTTATTATTATTTAATAAAGAATAAATGTTAAAGACAGTGACTTTTAACACTTAATTTTAGAAAAGCAATATCACATTAAATGTGAAAGTTTTTTTTGTTACAAGAAAAATATTAAATAACTGAAAATGAAAATGTTTGGATTCGAATTCAAGACTTACAATATGTCATAACTCATCTTTAAGCACTAAATCAAAAGATTGTTGGCAAATGTAAAAGTTAAAATTGATAACTTGTTGCTTTTATCGGTACTCTATATGATTTTATTGATAGAAGAGAAAGTAAGTCACTTGTTACAACAAATTACCCGTACCAATAATGTGATGTGATTTAATCAGAGTAAAAGTGTTAAAAATGATTGTCTCTAACATTTTTCTTTAATAAAAGATAAAACCTTAAACATAGACCGAAAATAAAAGATATTAAACAAAGCCACAGTTGAAACAAATTCCAAACAATCGGAAGCAAAACTTTTATGCAATTGTCACCGTTCTCCAAGAATTAATTAAGAGCCAACTCCAATTTAGATTTAAAACTTTCAGATTCAAATTCAACAGATAAGATTTGCACAATGGCATAGAGTTCCCTTCCGATGTATAATTCAAATCATATATATAGTATAAATGATTATTATCTAATACATTATTATGAAAGTTTTTTTTACTTCACACGCGAGATTAAATGACACATACCCCACATTATTTTTTATTTATTTTTTTAATATTCTTAAAGGGTTATGTGTTATCATCTTAACCTTACTTATGAAATCATAAAACTCTTTTTTTGGTATAAACCACAATGTGTTTTCATATCTCATTGGGTAAGAGACTAATCTCTATCTGTGCTGCGTGGCTAG
Organism: Heritiera littoralis; assembly: GCA_031772115.1. Classification (NCBI taxonomy): domain Eukaryota; kingdom Viridiplantae; phylum Streptophyta; class Magnoliopsida; order Malvales; family Malvaceae; genus Heritiera; species Heritiera littoralis. The sequence goes on along the minus strand of JAPDPK010000008.1, from coordinate 9,499,093 downwards.
AGCTGGTCAAAGGAAATTTGACATGTTGGAGATTGTAGATAATAATCCTAAGATAAATACATGAAAATTAGAAAATGATTGAAATTAACACCGACCTTACTCTTTTCTTTGAACCAAAAACTTCCATTATATAAAAAAAAAATTCCATGCAAATTCGAAGAAAACAAACAACCTGGGAAATGGAATAATTTAATTCAAAAGAAGACGCTCATCTAGAGCATAGCCAATTGCCAATTACCTATTACCATGAAGCAAAAAGCATGGTTGCCTCTAGCTGGGGCACTTGCAGCTCATCCTTCTAACTGTTCTCCATTTTCTATGGTCCCTCCCCCACTTGCTTCTCTTTAAACAAATCTGCAAAACCTAAGAAATCTCCAATCAGCTTAACAAATCCAAAAGTTTAAGCCTGCAAAAAGACCCATGTTTTTCTTCTCTCTCTAGTTTTTTAATGAAATTAAATTTATTGAAAGTAAAATTTAGACTACATTGGTGCATCATCATTAACGTCATTACTCTTTTAAGAAACAGCATCCTTCCCTCGCAACTTGCAGAGGTCTCTCTCTCAATTCCTCAACATGATCTCAATCTCTGTCCTTTTTTATATGTTTTGGCGTTCTCTATATCCAACCTTTCTTCCCATCCTTTTGACCTCTGCCAATATCACCAGCTTTCCTTCTCGCATTTCCTCTCTTTCCACCATGCCAAGAAACCAAGAAGTCAGTGCTTAATCTCCCATTTCTCAGCTCATAACACTTCATGTCATGCAAACTAATTAATATTCTTTCACTTATTCCAAGCTCTTGTCATTTGAAGGTATACTGATTTAGCATTAAAACTCGTCTATGGGTGTTTCCAGGTTATGTGGCCCAGATTAGTGGCTAACAAGATCCTTAGAAAGAGATTAGGAAGCAGCAACTTTCTCGCAGATTTTCCAAGCAATAAAGATACTCTGCTGGAAATTCCAAGCTTAGATCAGCCATCCTCGAGTCCCAATACCATATTCAGTCATCATAAGGATACACAGAGCTACAGGTAAGCAACAACTAACTTATATTCTTAATAGTAATATAAATATATATATTCTACTATCATATATATTAATTAACAAAACAACTTAAATCATTTATATCATTATACTTAAGATTTATGCTCATCATTTCATGTTCTTTTCTTTCTCATTTTTGTTCCCAAGGATTTTTGTTAGTACTTGGAATGTTGGAGGGATTGCACCACATGAAGATTTGGATATGGAGGATTTGTTAGATAGAGGCAATACCTCCTGTGACATCTACGTTCTTGGGTAATCACTAAACGTAAAATTTTTGTTACTAGAAGAAAACGAAGTAATGTTTTACAGTTTGATCAAGTCAATGATATCACTGTTGATTTCCATTCTCCTTTCCAGGTTTCAAGAAATTGTACCCCTTAGCATGTCCAATGTGTTAGGATCAGAGAATAGCAAGATTTCCATGAAATGGAATTCCTTGATCAGAGAAGCTTTGAACAAGAAAACAAGCTGCCAAGACAAAACCCAACATTCCAATGAAGATGGAAAGTCATCAACTGAAAACAGCATCCCTGGGCAAGACTTTCAGTGTATTATAAGTAAGCAAATGGTTGGAATACTAATCTCAGTTTGGGTTCGAAGCTATCTTCGTACTTATGTCCGGTATCCTAGTGTTTCATGTATAGGCTGTGGAATCATGGGCTGCCTTGGAAATAAGGTGATCATCATCATCAATCAAAACATATTCCTCGAAGTGGAAAAATGTTACTGTCAAACAACTTTTTTTCCTTTCATTTGTTAGTTATCCCAAAAGGGAAAGTGACTGTTAGTTATAACTAGCATACCACTTTCTACAGTTTTTTACAATAATAGAACTTATATCTCTATAGGCTATTGGTATCAGGATACAAATAGTTTTGAAATAATTACATGAGATTTAATTAAGATTTAACTCTTTTTTTTCTCTTATTCCCTCCCTTTAAAATCTTGGTTTGCAGGGTTCAGTATCAGTTCGATTTCGGTTACATCAAACAAGCTTCTGCTTTGTGTGCAGTCATCTAGCTTCTGGGGGTAGAGAAGGGGATGAGAGGCTTAGAAACGCCAATGTTTCCGAAATATTGTCCAGAACAACTTTTCCTAGAGGCCCTTCACTTGATTTCCCAAGAAAGATTCTAGACCATGAGTATGTAAAATTACTTCATTATCAATTAATAATGTTTTTGAAACAGTCCAAAACAATTTCGTTACTGGTTCATGGAGTAATAATTTAATACTAATTATCTTCTTTAATCAAAGTTTCTTTCCACTATATATCATTAAGATAAGACTTGAACATTTATAAAATTATAATTCTTAAACATCATTATTTGATTGCTAGTTTCCAACTTGAATTTCTCCTGTTCAATTTGAGGCCGCCAAAGATATAAGATTGTTTATTAATTTTTTTATCAGTGACCTTTGGTTTATATAGTGCTAACTTAGTGTAGTTGTTAAAGTTTTAATCTGCTGGGCTAAGTAAACTAATGGTTTGATAAACAACTAAACGGATGATTTCTTTTATGGTAAACCGTCTTTCATTATTAAATCCACTTATTTATGATAAAGTTGACTTCTTAATCAGCAAGTTAAAGAATTGCTTTTGAGAATATAAACAGCAGATTAAAATAAATTTAATTCTGGGAATATCTTGGTGATATCAGCTAAACATACCTGATTCCCTTGCAGTCAGGTAATTTTGCTTGGAGATTTGAATTATAGAATTTCCCTACCAGAATCAACCGTTCGACTCTTAGTGGATGCAAGAGAATGGGATGCCCTGCTGGAAAACGATCAGGTAATTGAACAATTAAAATATCACAACAAATCCAACAATTCAATATTATTCTTCTTAATTAATTCTCATTCTAAACATTGACATAAAAATGTTCATGGAAATGAAGCTAAGGATGGAGCTGATGAATGGTCAATTTAAAGGTTGGCATGAAGGACCAATCACATTTGCTCCTACTTATAAATACCGTCCGAATTCTGATGAATACTATGGATGCTTTCAGCAAAGCAAAAAAGGTGAAAAGAAGCGTGCCCCGGCATGGTAATTATCATACTGATCTGACATTTAACATTCTTAGCAATTCAAAGAATTTCAGTCCTTTAACATATTTCCTTTGTTTTTCTTGGATTCAGGTGTGATCGAATAATCTGGCATGGGAAGGGATTAAAGCAACGTGTATATAATAGAGGTGAAGAAAATTTCTCTGATCATAGGCCTGTCAAAGCAATATTTACTGCTGAAGTTGTGGTTTTACATTCACTGACACAATTTCAAAGCTTGTTCTTATCAGAAAGGTTTGACAGAATTACAAACCAGTTAGAGTTATCCTCGACCGATGATTTTCAATGTAAAGGAATATCAAGGTTCCAAATTTAAAAAGATATAAAATTAAACTAGTCATCTTGTATAATTGTTTGATGCATGTTAAACCAAAGAGAAGAAGGTGAGAAAGAGATATATACCTTCTTAATTCTATGGTAGTTGCACTTAAATTTGCTGATGAGTGTCCAGTGAATTTGGGTGTACTTATTCTCCAATTATCTTTTTTGTTCTAGCTCAGAGAAGAAGTCCAAATCATCTCTTCTATTATTTTTAATTAAATTATAAATAAATAAACAAAAATTAGCTAGGTTTGTTTTGGTCCAACAACTAGAGTCCAAAATCTGATTGCTCCTTTTTGCTTCCAACCAGGGTGTTGCATACTAGTCTCCATGCAGTTTATGCTAACCATCAGTTAATTTAATAAAAACTTCTTAATGATTAGAGTAGACCAAGAACAAAATTGATTGGCAAATCTCAAACTTATGATCTAGAAAGCTAGTCTTCTAAAAAAAAAAAAAGAAAGAAACATAAACTAGATGACTAATAATTGATTAGTTTGGATGGAGACATTGGTGAGCCATTGGATTTTTATGGAATAGTGGGAAAGCATCAATCCCAACCAAAAACTAATTGTGTTTTGCTAATTAGTTTATCTGTTTCTTAATTCATAGTTTTTTATAGTAATAAATAAGATTTAAAAATTAGCAAGTGGCTGTAACCAAAAAAAAAAAATAGCAAGTGGCGCAATTGTGCCTCTATGTATGTCATGGTGTACATAAAAAAGTTCTCATTCATTAATGGTGATGAATATGAACCATTGAAATGAATTCATATATCAACTAAAAAAGCGAGCCAAATTGTTTGCAATAAAATAAAGTTTGATAGATAACACTCTTAATTAAATCATATCCAATTCTTGAAATTATTGACGCTTTTTTTTTAGTACAAAGAAAAATAATGAAGAATGAATAGGTTGTTGAATTATCTCAATATTGTGGACTAATTAAGTATAATTAATATCATATAACTTAATTTGGTAGTATATTTTGTATAAAGTGTGACCATAAATATAAATTATATATCTCTATTATAAATGTATTATATCTTTAATGGGAAAGATATAGTACATGAACAATATTGTGGGAGGTCCCTACTGCTGGCATCACTATATAAGTGAAGGCCCATTATTCATTTGTAATTAACGAAGAAATGCACAGCAGTAGCTTCTCCCTTCTCTTCTCTCGTTCTTCATTTTCCCTCACCATCATCCTCTCATTTTCTCTCAACAGATGGCCACCATGGACAGCAGCTGGCGTGATGGAGCTCCGGCGAACCTCCAGTGATCTCCTTCTTCCTCCAGCAGTGGCGGAAATAGTAGTGTATGGTGGGTTTTATTGACTTAACTCACCAAAGGTTAGTTTTCTCATTTTGTCTTTGTGTTAGTGGCTTTGGTGATGGTTTTAATTCCAACAATTGGCATCAGAGCCTCCTCACCTTAAAGCCATTAACCATTTTCGAAGAAAAAATGACATTTGTTGGATTTTTTAATTTTGGGTTTATTTTCGGATTTTTTGAAACCCATGAGATTTATGTGTTTTTTGATAAAAATAATGTCATATGCTGCTTAAGGATGATTTCTTGTTGAAAATGCCATGAAAACGAAATGAAATGGGTAAAAAACGAGGCTGAAATGGCGAAAATATAGCCGGGTCGGGTAAAAATACCCGTTTTCTGCAAACTTCACCCGGTCTGGGCGAGAAGACAAAGCACGCGCCCAATAGCCCTACAAGAGGCGCCCGCGGGCGCCAAAGCTAATGACACGCGCCCGCATATGAAAATTTAAAAATTAAAAAAAATTGAAATAAAATTTGTTTTTGTTATTTTGGCCGTACGGCCCCCCTTTTGGGCTTCAATTTTTGGCCCGATTTTGGGTAAATTTTGAGGCTGGGCATTTATTATGTTGGGCCATTTGGTTGGGCTTAATTCTTTAGGTAATTGGAGCTAATTTTTGTTCGAATCTTGGGCTAATTTTGGTTAATTTAATTATTATTTTTTTCAATTGGGCCATCAATCATGAAAATAAAAATGGTTATTTATTTTATTTTAGTTAAGCCATATTGTTTAATTAATTAGGCCTTAACATTTAATTTTAGGCTAAATTAATTTTGTTGTATTATGGGCATTATTTATTTAATTTTAATGATTGGCCATTTGGTATAATATTAATTTTGGGCAATTTAATTAATTAATTTTTTGGCCATTTTGCTTAATTAATTTAGGGGCCGTGTTGATTAATTAATTTTATTTGGCTATTAAATTTGAATTAATTAGTTGCTATTTTGCATAATTAATGAATAGGTCATTTTGGATTATGATTTAATTAGCCATTTTGATTGATTAATTATGAGCCATATGGTAAATTGATTTTGGACAATTTTGGATATTTAATAGCCATAATTAGTTATTAAGCCCAAAATTAAAGGTGTATAAGTGAATTTTTTTGGAGGAATTAATTTTGGAATGATTTCTAGAAATTCAATTACTCATTTAATTCATAATTCACTTAAATTTTGAAATATATACTCATGCCCATAAATTACTAATATTTGGCCTAATTAAATAAGTTTAAATAAATTATTTGGGTATTTTGTTGAACCATTTTGGATTATGGTTTACCCATTAGTTAATAATTTATTTAAACAAATAAACTCTCTAGAAATGAAAATTGCCTTATTATTTGAATATTCACATTTATGTGAAATTAATTTAATTAATTAATATTAGATTTAAAATTACTACATATGCTTCAGGAATTGCATATTTTGGATGTAATTAATTTTGATCAATTAATTTTGTGAATATTCTTAAAATTATAAATCATTAATTGGATTGACTAGTACTTGCCTGTCGCAGGAATAGTCATGAAGATTTTTTTTGACGATTTATTCTGATAATTTTAAGGATATAATAATAAGGCAATGCATAGTGATAGTTGCAGTTCCATAATTTACTAAGGTCTTTAGAAGTGGCTAGTCTCTCCCTGTCGGATTGTTAGTTGCTTTTAGAGATGCTTGGGATTGAGAGGATTCTGGTTGGGATATGACACGGTCTTCCTACCCTGTCGGTGGGCGATCATTCAGGTTGTATTCAACTAGTTTTGTCTTATCCTCGGTAGTGTATTGTGGAATTTATCGAGTCATTCCACTAGCCTCCATATTGTGCAACTATCATATATCGAATCTCTAGTAGGATGAGGATCAAATTAGATAGATAGTATGAATTATTCTCTACGGTTAGGGACATATTAAACTAGGTAGTAATCCCGAGAGTTGATCTATCTACTATACCCAATAGTATGAGCTCTTTAAGGACAAAAATATTTGGAATTTCGGGAACACTTAAGTGAGAATCCTCTGATTATAAGGACATGTCATTAATGAGCACATCAGAGAAAGTGTTCCAATTAATGAAAACCAAGAAATATTTATGAATGCCATTAGAAAATAGTTCGCATAAGATGGATAAAGGTTGATATAGGATTTTGCTTCCATATATGGCAGATTCAGTACTACTTCCTTCTGGGATGGAGAATTGGAGATCTTCCAGTTTTACAGATCTCATTTAATGCAGAAGGAAGTATGACATTTTAATATCAAAATTGATATTGTCATTCAAGAATGGGAGATCTTTCGGGTCAACAGATCTCATTTAGCCATAATGATGACATATGCCAAATATTACTGCCAAAAGGGAATATTATTAAGAGGTATCAATAAAAGGTCATTTTAGAAGAAGAAATTTGTCAAGTCTATTTCCCATTCTAGTTTCACCAACATCTCTAAATATCAATGTGTGCTACTTCTGTAAAAATCCTGGGCACAAGAGGTAGATTGCAAGAGTCCTATAGATTGAGATGTGCAAAAGGCATTTTGTTAGCTTTTATTTTGAATCCAATCTAGAAGATATGCCTTCTAACTATTGGTGTTTCGATACCGGTGCTATTACTGATAAAGCCATAAGCAACCCGAGATCGAATAAGGGAAAATTGTTGTGAATTGGGGTTATAGAGTTAAAATCCATATTGAAAACATAGCCAGATTGTTGTTATATTTTGAAGACAGTTTTGGAACTACTGTCAGTTTATACTTTTCATTTCGATAATAGAAAAGTATTTTGCTTAGTAACAATATATGTATTGATTCTAGCATTCTGCGTGATAGATACACAGTGGACTTGTACCCCAATATTTGGGCAAATTTTCTTCAATAATGAATGATGTGACTGTAGATTTTGATTATGATAGGTTAGATAAGAAATCTATTAAATTGTGGCATGGGTTAGGGACATTTCGAGGCACATGAAGAGATTGTATTAAGGGAGATCTTGCTGCTAATATTAAGGACATGATTAGTAGATATTGAAATAATTAGGAACTTATGTATACCGACATTTGTAGATCATTTTCACATATTGTATTTAGTGGATATAAGTGTTTCATCATTTTACTAACGACCATTTCGATGTAGGTCACATGGAGTAATAGATCTGATCTTATAGAGGCCTTAGGCATTCTGATTAATTCCGATGCGCTGCTTAAGGCAATGATCAGACAGTAGTGATGAATATTATGTTCGGTATAATGAAGCTAGGCGAAATCATATACCGGTTTTCGATTAAGTACACTATAGGATTATATATTGACGCCTAGTGTACGGTGTTTGGAATATTGAAACAGAATGAGATTACAGTTGCAGTCAATCGTACATTCTGATCTGGTACGATTTATGTTAATCACTCCAAATCTTTAAAATTCGAGTGGAGTGAAATTAAAACTGCAATTCACATTCAAAGTTGATCTCCAAGCAAGACCAGTTCCTAAATGCATCCCAAGTTATAGTCAGACATTAAGCCGATTTTATGTCATTTTCTGTGTTTAGGGTTATAAGGTAAGGCGAAAGAGCTATAACCCATAGTCAAGAAAACTTGACAAGAAAACTATCAACGACAAGTTTGTTGGCTTTTATATCGGCTAGAAAGATTCTAGATTTCATTTCTCGTTGTATGACACTAAATCATTAAGTCTGACAATGCAATCTATTTAGTGGATGACTTAAAGAGTGGGAGTTGTGAACTCCACAAAGTCATTATTAAGATACATTTTGTTGTGTCATTCCCATATATGCGTTATCTTTTGATGATGAAAAGCCACAACCAAAGGAAATGATTGATCTCAATACCATATTTTGAACCTGCATCTGACTTTACAGAGGAACATGAATGTAAGATTCATTTGTCTTCTAATTCTGATGTTTGTCAGGAGACTATACTGATTCGAACTCTTAGAGTTGAATATTAGTCACGCAAGATGAGTAAGCATCTATGTTGCACAAAGATGCATGGGATCTATTTCTATTGTCACATCATTGTAGACCAAGTGAAACCCTAAAGATTAGGCTAAAAATTTTAAAGCTAAATTTTGCCAAGGCTTTAAATAAAGCAACCTAAAAGTTTGTAGTTCCTAAGGTGGAACATACAGTTTGTGAACTTAAGGAGTTCATTTGTGAACATTGAAAGGCATCCAGACTGTATCTAAAGTTTAATGAGATTGTCATTTTGAGGAGAACGTTATCGTTTGATAATTGGATCCATTGCGAGGTCAGTGGGAGTTATGTGCTTATTGTGCTCTAAGTGATGATGTCAAATAGCAGCCTATAGCATTGACCTAATATATGAGACATTTCATGTCGTCATGTCACTTTAGGATGAAGAATCTAAGTGAGGCTTTATTTTGTTTTAAGGATTAAGATTCTTCGTGACATATTTAATAGGCATACATTATTAGTCTCATGAAACCTATATTGAGTGTTGAGTAGGTTTATTGTATGTTGTTCTCCTAATGAGACGTCATTTAGTAAAAGGTGACATATTGTGAAAATCTCAAAGTCTTCAAGATAAAAGTGAAAGAGCTCATATCGAGTGTAGTGTATGCCTTATTGTGGGTAATTACTGTATGCTCAAGTTTATGCACATTTGGATATTGTGTATACTATAGATATATTTTGGAGATACTTGAGCGATCCTGTAATAAAGAACTGGAAGCTATAAAGAGAGTATTTGGATATTGATAAATCTGACATTTTGAGTTTGGTCAGATATTCTGATGTTAAATTTGCAAGCTTTCCAGATATTGAAAATTATTTTGGTTACATATTTGTGGATGTAAAAGAGCTGTATTTTGGAGAGTGTAAAGCAAACATTTACAGCATCCTTGATTGTGGAGGCTAAATAAGTAGCATGTTGTAAAGCTACACAATGGGCCATTTAGGCTGTAGAATTTCGTCTCAAGGCGGGTTTTGTGTGGTTGCCATTTGGAAGTCTTGGAGATGTATTGTGGTAATGCTGCAGCAAGTACTTTCTCTCTCAAAATGTTAGGAGTTCCTCACACTCTAAAAATGTTTAGATATCATCATTCGGTTTTGTTATAGAGAAAATAATGAAATCCATTACTTGATTGGATTGTAGAGCACATGGTTTAAAGAGCTCATTCTGGCTAACTGAAAGTTTGGCTGCTAAAGTGCTTTGACGACATAGCACTTGCATGAGGCATATAGAGCTATTTGCTATATTAAGTTAGTGGGAGCTTTGTAATAAAATAAACTGCGGTTGTGTGGATGGATTTCTACTTGCCATATATGCATATTTTGTTTGCGCACATTTTTGTAAATATGGCATTCTGTTGGATGAGACATTCGATATTAGTCTCATATGCTTCTGTCGAAGCAGGGCATCATTCAGTTTAGATACAAGGACCTAATGGAAATGGATATTGATTTTGCTTTTCATATCATTTCCATTTCACACTTTATACTACTATTTTATTGTAGTCTTTATAAGTTTACACATTTGTACCCTATCGGTATGATGCATTTTGAAGCTTATAAAAGGCTTCTTGTTGTTAAAGTATGTATGAGTCTACACATTTTGTACCTTTCGGTACACTGTATTTAGAGGGCTTACGAATACATACTGAGATTATATGATATATTTTGTTAATTTTAACTTAATTGTCCAAGTGGGAGAATGTTGAATTATCTCAATATTGTGGACTAATTAAGTATAATTAATATCATATAACTTAATTTTGTAGTATATTTTGTATAAAGTGTGACCATAAATATAAATTATATATCTCTATTATAAATGTATTATATCTTTAATGGGAAAGATATAGTACATGAACAATATTGTGGGAGGTCCCTACTGCTGGCATCACTATATAAGTGAAGGCCCATTATTCATTTGTAATTAACGAAGAAATGCACAGCAGTAGCTTCTCCCTTCTCTTCTCTCGTTCTTCATTTTCCCTCACCATCATCCTCTCATTTTCTCTCAACAGATGGCCACCATGGACAACAGCTGGCGTGATGGAGCTCCGGCGAACCTCCGGCGATCTCCTTCTTCCTCCAGCAGTGGCGGAAATAGCAGTGTATGGTGGGTTTTATTGACTTAACTCACCAAAGGTTAGTTTTCTCATTTTGTCTTTGTGTTAGTGGCTTTGGTGATGGTTTTAATTCCAACATAGGTATGAGTAAAAGTCAATTTAGACTAACTTAACTAATCAAAACTAATCAAATTTGATCAATTCAAGATTGAGTCAATTTGGTTTGGGTAAAAAATCCATTTATAGGATCAGTTTAATCAATTAAATTAGTTGATTTTTTGGCTTTTAAAATTACCAACTAACAAGATACCATTCACAAGTTTTTTCTTTCAAGCCATCATGTCAACTACAGATTTTGATGGAAATAGCACCTTTTTTTTCTTTTAGTAAAAAGTATACCTTGTAAATTTAAAATGCCTATTGTATAAGGAAAACAAATATGAAAATTAAAAAAGACTAAAAAGACTAAAGACTTCTAAATAAATTATAGTGATATGCTTATTGTGCAAAATATTTTATAGTGTTTCTTATTAGAAGGTTATGTTTAGTGCATAAAATGATTGATAGAATAAAATGATCATTATCTTATCTTATGTTTGGTGAACACATTAAAAGGAGGATAGATTGCAATGGAGATTAATCATCTTCCAAGTATAAGATAACTCAATTCTCTCCCAAATGAGAGGATTATTTCTAATCCCATGATATTAGCAATAAATACTCATTTTATTTATTTCATCCTTAACATTTATATTTAAAAATTAACTTAAACATTTAATAAAATAATAAGGATCTCTATTTAATTAATTAATTAATAAATCAAAAAATTTTCCTTGTTTTTCATTTTTTAAGTCACTTTCTTTCTTTTGCTTGTGTTTTGATCCAAGAAAAACTATAATTTGATAAAATAATATTTTCTTGAACACATTTTTTAATTATTTTTTGGAAATAATTAAAATTTTTAAATTATTTTTTAGAGAATAAATTCTTAAATATAGAAATTATTATAAAATATATTTTTAACTAGATTTTTCTTACGTTTAAATTTTATTTTTTCTTTCTTAATTTTTTTTCTTTTTGCCTGTCAAAAAAAATAACTATTAACCATAAAATTAATAGAAATTATATATTTTTCAATTTATAAAATTTAAATTATTAAATTTAACTCATATTTTTTTCTTTTTATATTTCTACATTTCCTTCTAATTGAAAAAAAAAAAGATAAAGAAACCATAAAAAATAAAGAAAAATATTTAAGAATTCTCTTTTGGAAAATTAATGTAATTAAAAAAATTTATTTCCTAGAAAAATTCAATTTTCTAAAAATAAATATATTTAATGTACAATAAAAAAATTATTTTATATTTAAATCATATAAAATTTAAAAAAAGGAAAGAAAAGATTAAAAAAAAGTAAAAAAAAAAACAAAGTTTTTTTTATAAAAATTCATTTTTTAACAAAATATTTTTTTTGAAGATGTAATATAATTTTTTTAAAAGTAATTATTTATTAAAAAATCAACTACTAAATTGGACTATTAATTATAATATTATAAATAATATTTAAATTTTAGTTTTTATATATATATTTATAACAAAAAAATTATAAATTTAAATTATATTATTTTAAAAAAGAGTACTAAAAAATTCATTTTATACTACTAATTTTACATATAGCAAATACGACGAAAGACATAAAAAATTATCCTATATTAGTTAATCCTTTTGCATACTAAATACAAGATAGGACGATATAATCTAATCTTATTCTATCCATAATCTTATATTATTTTATCTTATCCCCATCCTATATACCAAACATGATGGAAAATTATTATAATTTTTCAAGACTTGTTTTGCTATGCCAGTATAAATAATAATTTTGCCCTAGGCTTGAAAAAGAAACCCTGTTTTGCAAAATATCTCTTAAAATAGCTAAGCAAAAGACTTCTAGGTTATTACTGCATATAAACAACTTTCTCACTATCAGATATGATAAAGTAAAAAGAGTAGCTGCGTATAAACTATACATCAAGCGCCTGGCATATCACTATAATTTTTTGGTCCTTGAATTTGTCACAAACAACTCATGTAGAAGAAACTCATTGCAGACATGCAGACTTTACTAACCTGCTAGTTTATATAAGCTCCTATATGGAATCATAATTCTTAAGTGGATCAAGAGCAGCATAAGCATCCAAACTAGTAGCATCTTCCATTTTGTCCACATAAACCTCTCTCTTCTTTGAGGCTGGAGATCAAGGCGTGAAATCATAACCAGTTATAAATGCTTTAGCATGTATGAAAAGAGGAAATGTGTGTCAAAATCTACCTGAAGTTTTCCATTTACAACTAACAACTTATCTCTCTGCCTCCAGCATCTCATTAGCAATTGCTGCTACTGAAGAAGCAACATCTTTTACATCCGCTGCTCTGAGAGCCTTCATTGAAAATCTCGTCACAACCTTGAGTAGGACTAAGTAGCAATAGCTATGATGCAGTAAAGTAAGCAACAAAAGGAAAATCCACCTATAAAATTTAACTTGTCCTTTCTCATCAAATACAACAACAATAAGCAAAAAAAAAATCGTTGAACCTCATAAGCACATAGCGTATTAGAAATGAACTCAGCATATTCAAAGAAGTCACTTTCTGATTTGGGAATGAAATTATCTAGTGACTTCTCAGCACAGCTCTTTGCACATTGATCACCATTAGATCCAAATCAGCTCTTCCAAAAACCCTGCAGCAAGAGGATGAACCTTTAAAGCACCGCATGCCTTAAAGACCATCTTAACAAATGCACTCTGTATTGAATATATTAAGATATAATTACCAATGGGTTATGGTTTAGTTGGCAACACAAACTGAGTTTGTGGGAAGAGCTCTCGGGTTCGATCCCCACTAAACACATCTTTGAGGAAAGGTGAAGAGCTTTAACTGTAACTAAGCTCCGAATAGGATTAATCTCAGACCGTTAAAATAGATGAGGATACCTGTTGTTTACACACAAAAAAATCCAAATACTTCACTCCAGCCCATTCTTACGGATTTAGTCCAACCGAAAGAACTTAATAAACAATTCATATTATAATTCCCTAAATATGGATGATATGCAAGTAGATGGCAATCTCAAGATTATGAGTTTGTGTTAACTGTCGTCTATGAACTGAAAAGCAAGATGAACCTATATGTGTAATAATGTAGTGAGACTTTTTTTTCTTTTTTTTGTTGTAGGGGGTGTGGGTTTCATAGGAGGTACAATGTAGTGAGACTTCAACTTTACTTATAATCAACTTGTTCCACCCTTGCTTAACTGCTCAGAAATATACAAAGTTTCAAACATCACAACATAGTTTCTGTTTCCTTTTTTTATCCCCATTACCAGCACTTAACATCTATCTTCTGAATAAAAGAGTTGAACCTTTTTTCAATAACCAGATAGGCAATTTCGTCTATTTCATCATGCAGCAAACTTATTTGTAAAGAAACAGAGGCCACAAGATCCCTTGAAGATTGCAAAATAATTACCATGTTTCCTTGCAGCAAACTATAATAGGTTTCGTGTAAAAACTGGAATAAGAATTGTAAAAGAATTGGAATTTCCTATAAGCCGTTATAGAATCCATTTACAGCGGCAAATGACACCTATCACCAAAGATTCCCTTTGCCAGAAAATTTATGTTTAGGTTGAAAGCCAAATACATGTGGCATATAATTACACTTAAGCTAAGAGGAAGGTTGGGAAATCAAAAGGCTATTAAAACATAACATTGTCAATCTTTACCTTAGTTGGAAGTGACTATCCATATAATATTGCAAATGACAAGCATATGCTAAATCTAACCCTGGGTGGCTAAACAAGCTAAGAAATCTGATCAAACAACAAAAAATCACAATGCTCACACTTGTGATGTTAAGCATGCAAGATTCTTGCCCTGAGAGAATGTAGGCCAGATGTACTGTGAGAGACAGGGAGGAATGCAGCAGCATACCAAATTAGAGTCATCCTTGTCTTCCCATGACTCTTTCACTTTGTTCTCCTCCACATCTTCATCATCTCAAATGACTTGAATGTTGCCCCTTGCTGAGAACTGTTGGCAATTGCCCATCCTCTGCAACAGTAGCAGAAAACTAAGAATAATTGCACATGTGAAGTACATAATATGATCATAAGATCCAAGATAATACACGAGCAGCAAAACACAAGAAATACAACTTCACAGTCATACTACCAATTGTGCAAAACCTCTATTTATCCTGATTTAGATAACCCTTCATGAAGAATTTCGCATGCAAAGTGAGTCCAATCATGTGAGGTGAATATCAAGCAATATAAGGCATGTAGACTAAGGGAAGAGCATCATATTCGTATTTTTCACTTGTTCTTCTCTTTCATATACATGCTTGTCTGCACAGAGGGGACGTAGATGGTGCAGATGACTGAAATAAAAAAAAAAAGGCAATCTAATGCTCAAGGCTCCCATATTGTAGGGTCTGGGGAGGACACAACCTTCCCTTTACATTAACAGAGGGATTGTTTCCGCTTGAACCTGTGACTTTCAGGTCACAAAGGAGCAATATTTACCGTTGCACCAAAGTTCCCATCATGAAGACTGAAATAGATAGGTGTAAAACTTAATGTTCAGCATAGCCTCTCAATGCTTCCTGTCTCATAATTTAAGAAAGAGAACTTGCTATTTGATAAAATATGCCTTAAACTAATAATAAGGAAACTCCATGGAAGGATGATAAACTGATAATTATACACAGAAAACAATAAACAAAACAAAGATTCAATAGTTAGTATTCGCAACTCAAGATGACAACGTGAATTGTAGAAACCATTAAATTAACATCAAAGTATCAGTATTGATCTTATGATGTCCAAATTCCACAAGTTACATATATCACACGCTACATATAGGAATGAGGAATGATAAACTCATAAATCATAAGATTCTCACCATTCTTTCACTCTGTTCTTCTCTATGTGTAACATGTTCAATTCATTTGTAGAGATAAACAATTACTAAATCTGTTCTTCAAATATTTCCATTTCCATTTTCTTCACCTTTTAATTTATCTAATTTTGCGTGCATTTTCACTCAAAGCACAATGAGAAGAGAAACAACCGGACTATCAAGGAAACAAAAGCAGTAATCTTGTTTCTTAGTCCATGGATAACATAAATCACAGTTTCAAAAAGTCACATCCTGTCATGATAATTAGAATAACATGAAAAATTAGTCATGATGAAACTGAAGAAGCATTTAGATGACAATAGGTGTAAGACTAGTACCGCAATCATCCATCTCATCCATCTTTTGAAGGAGTTTATTGCAGTTTTTCTGTTAGAATAATGTCCTGGTCTATAGGAAAGTCCTAGTCTTTAGGGATATCTACTTGTATTTGAATTGTTCCAAGTTTCTGTTACTACTTGGCTTTATTTTCGCTAAGTGGGCTGCTTTCTTGTTTTTGTTAAGATCGTGTATTGAATGGCTATTTAAGCCAAAGTTATTGTTAATAAAACTAAGTCATTCAATCCAGCTTGTTGCGTTCTTGTTCTTAGTTTCACTTTAGCTCAAAGTTCCCAACAATCTGGCATCAGAGCCCCCACTGGGCCTGACAAATCAAAGCAGCAGTCTTTGAAGTTCTTGCAGCAGCACAGAAGATGACTTCAGAAGGGAGTTTTATACAGCCAGCCATTCCTCGCTTTGATGGTCACTATGACCATTGCAGCATGTTGATGGAAAATTTTCTACGCTCCAAG